>JAOXOE010000874.1:29649081-29684555 GCA_028565055.1 Phoeniculus purpureus
GGTCTAGGTGATCCTGCTGTGGCAGGGGGATTGGAGTGGATGATCTTTCGAGGTCCCTTCCAATCCCTAATGATTCTTTGATTCTATGATTAAATTTTTGTATGTAAAGTAATAGCATATTCCAGGAGCAGGTGTGTCTGTTACAGTATTGGACTGAAAATGACACAGACTGGAACCCAGGATGCTGTGAGAACAGGTGTCATGAGACAGCAAAACCAGTTGATTCCCTTTGAGATACAAGACTTTAGCTTTTATAAAATCATACAATCATGTAGGTTGGAAAAGACATTTTTTGGTCCT
This sequence comes from Phoeniculus purpureus, assembly GCA_028565055.1. Lineage (NCBI taxonomy): Eukaryota > Metazoa > Chordata > Aves > Bucerotiformes > Phoeniculidae > Phoeniculus > Phoeniculus purpureus. Next base: position 29,649,382 of record JAOXOE010000874.1, read on the forward strand.
AAACACTGAGAAATCTGGAAGAGGCTAGCATGCTACTTCATGGTAACAACTTGAATGCTGAAGCACTGATCTCTAGCTTCCAAAGAGAAAACACAGTATGGTAATTTTAAAGCATGGTTTGGCCAGTGAGCAAAGTTTCATTCTTTTGGTCACGGAGGACCAATGTGAGTGAGTTTCTACTCTCACGCTGCTTTAGATGTAGCATTTCCAGACACCTGATAGTTCTCTGGCATCAGACAGAATTCCTTTCACAATTTATACTGCTGGCCAATTGTACTGACTAGGAGTCTGTAGTCTATAGGAGTCCAGATTTTTTCAGTAGCTGTTTATTTGGAGTTGACTAAGCAAGTTTCTCCAAAAACATGGAGATACATTCTTTTAGATAACTCAGTTGCCAAAGAGAGGTCACTGGCACCTGTGCACCCTGAAGCTTCTTATATTTCTTTTGTACTAGGTTTGTGTTTTCATAGTTCTGGCGTGTCATACTAAAACTAAGCACCGCTGCCAGACACTGAAGCATAGATAAAACCATGCTCCATTGGTTTTCCTACTATAAGTAAGCTTTTTAATATTAGGTCTTGGTCTTCCTTACAAAATCAGAGTAATGATTGTAATAATGTGTTGCACAGTACTGTGGGTAGAGAGTGAGAGAGAAGACAAATCTATTACTTCCACTGTGGGATGGGAGAAGAGAGGTGTAAATGCTTCATAGTGTTCAGAATACTGATTTTCATATTTTTCTCCCTTAGATCTGGTGTGGTGGGCTTACAGTGAGTACTGGATTGCAGGTGCCAACTGCTGTGAAAACACTTCAGAAAAGTGAGAATGTACTCAGTGGTTCAGCAAGCAGCCTAAACAATATGGCCTAGTAATGTCTGTTAAACATTTCTGGTTTCGAATGTGGCTTTTTTTCTGTGCAGCTGCTACTCACAGAAGCTTGTGAGCACTGGATTAGACTGGATTTGCTACCTACTGCTGCTTTATGAAAGTGCAAAGATTTGGGATGTAAGTTGTGACAGAAATCTCAGACTGAAAACTGAACCTGTTGCCTATTTGAAAAATAAGGTGGAAATGAAAAGCTGTAACTATTACTTTCCTTATACTGTATTTAAGCACTTTGCTATAGACTTGAATATTCACTTTGTTATATTATTTTGCTATAACAAACACCATACTCTTAGGTCTCATAACATGAATCATTTGACTACATATTCTATTCTTGCTGGGCTTCCTATTAGAACCTGTGGTTTATACCACATACATTTGAAAAGAATATTGATGTTTGCCTACTCTGCCAAAAATGCCACAGTGGTATAATGTCAAATGAATATTGTAACACTATTGTTATGAAGAAACTGTAATAAAAGCTTGTATTTTTCTGATACAAAAGCCTCCCATTTCACACATTTAAATATTACATGTGCAGAGTTTGGCTCCTGTTTATCACAAATTGCAGGAAATGTGAAAAATTCTAATGTCTCAGTGACATTACAATAGTCAGCCATTGCAGTAGGAACTATTTTTCAGATCACAGAATCACAGAAGATCAGGGACTGGAAAGGGACCTCAAAAGATCATCTAGTCCAATCCCCTGCCACAGCAGGATCACCTGGACCAAGTCACACACAGAACCACAGAATAACAGAACATTAGGGGTTGGAAGGGACCACAAAGATCATCCAGTCCAATCCCCCACCACAGCAGGATGCCCCAGATCAAGTCGCACAGGAACACGTCCAGGCGGGCTCCAAACCTCTCAAGAGAAGGAGACTCCATAAACACCCTGGGCAGCCCCCTCCAGTGCTCCATCACCCTCACTGGGAAAATCTGGGTTTCTTAAAAGCCAGCGTGGTGCTGCCTTCTAAGTACCTCTTAGTTTTGGGTCATCTCTCAGCTCTCTACTGTTGCAACATTGTTCTAATTGGATTCTGATAATCAGCAATTCACATTGTTCATTATCAGATGTGAATGGCAATTTGAATCTTTGTCTGCCGATAGCAAAGCTGCGATGGGGCCGATGTAGTGTTGAAGTATCTTCTATTTTTTCCCTCGAGCCAGCTTCAGTATCCAAGCTGGCTTCGAGCAGAATCAGCACTAAATTCCTGTCCAGTACCCTCTTAGCCCAGGCGAGCCTTTTTGCTAAGAGTTTTAAGTAGCCTCATGGAACCTTCTGGAGAACCAGAAAAGTAAAAAAAATTGCATGTTTTTATTTTCTTTAATACAGCAGAAATGTCACTTACGTATATAGCTTCCTACTGTAACCTTGCACCCTATGTTTGTGGCTATTAGACTGGTTTTCAGAGGATCATTTCTGAAGGAAAATACTCTCTTCTATTCTCTTTATAGCCTCCAACTTAATCCTTTCCCCTTTTTTAAGGGCAAGTAAAAAGATGGAATGTGAGCAAATGCATTGCCAGCTAGTATCTGATCTGCTCCTGGATCTGTGGTTCTGAGTTTTCATCTGCAGATGATGTGAAATGTTGAGCCTGGGTGTTCCATCTTCTCAACTGCTATTTCGAAGCTCAGTAACAGTAGTTAAATGATTCATAGTAGTATGAGAGCTAAAAAAATTGTTATATTCTTTGTGGAAGATAACTTTTCATTGATAATTACTTATTTTAAATCTGATGTAATTTCTAGTGAAACACTTGATTCATCTGTTTTCTAACAAGATTTTTTTTCCCTAGCATCACCTGAAAACTCTTTCAGATTCAAGCTGATAGGATCCATAGTTAAATGCCTCCTTTCCTACTTTTTCTGCATATCTTCATGTATAAAAACATGACCATCTAATCCATTAAATCTTGTTGGTATCAGTGGGTTCTACCTGTCTGTCAGGATTTCTCAAGAGAAGCAGTCATTCCCTGAAACAACTTGTAATAAACTGATCATGTTTAGCAGAAAACTACTTAAGTTCCCTTAACACCTGCTCTAGGAAGCTCTGTTTCTGTTGAGAAATCATGAAGTTGAGAGGATGGTTAAGCTGTTAATTTTCTTTGCATATCTGGAACTTGAGCCACTCTACATACTTGCATTGCGAACAAAGTTAGCTTTAACTCTTGCAGAGGAAAGTGCAAAATAATTCCCTGTGTAACTGTTCCTTCCTCTGTCAGTTCAGTTTCTGGGGTCTTGCAACTAAGATCCTAGAAGGTGACATCACTCTTAATGAGCAGCATCTGAGTCTGTCTCACATATCCACAGACAGTGCTGTTACCTACATAGTCTGTGTAGCAATCTTAAATATTTCCTCCTGACTTATTTTTACTGTGATGAACATCTGACTGGGACTTCTGGGGCCTTAGCTGCTGTGAATTCAGTGGTGAGGTGTGAGACTCACTTACTTGGACCCCGGGGACCTCGGTAGTGTTTATAGAGAGAGGAGGGTTAAGACAGATGCTTATTTTAAGACTTGTTCTGTTGAATGACTTTGGTATACAGATGTTGAAACAGCCTGTTTCCACTGCCCAGGCATCCACTTATCTTGGATGCTTAGATACAGTTGTATTTTTTGTTTTGGAGAGAAAAGGAAAGTCTACAGTAAGTTAAGGTGTAGTGAGAAAGAACCATGAGTAATCTTTGACCCCTACATAACAGCATTGCAATTAATAGTTTTTTTAGAAGGACATGAAATCAAAGTAAATTTGATATGCACAATGTAAAAATGTACTTTCTTTACCCTTAGAGGAAAGCTTGTCTTATTTCATACTGTGACTTTAAGTTTTAGTTTAACTGATGTCCTAGGCGAACTTAGGTACTACTTTTTTTAACCCTGAAAGGATTAACTTCTTACATGTATGTATAATAGTTTGCACAGACGTCAAATTTTTGCTGCTAACAGCTAGTCTGATTGTTTTTAGTAAATGGGGATATGAAGAATTGCCTTAAGCACTTTAGATTTTTTTAGACTCTTCTTTTTTCTGAGCAAGTGTCTGTCCAGTACTGGTATATTGGTGGTATTTTGTTGCAGTTGGTGCATCTTTTTGTACCCACAGTTAGAGAGGGGTGCATGCAGCCTGTGAAGTTACTGTTTTCAAGGGGAATCCACTTCAGGGAATGGAGGACTTGTTCTTTGGCAGTGAGTTAGTGCTTTGGAAAGTCTGTAGGTAACATAAAGGATAACGTGCCTGGTGACTTTTATACTCCACAAGCCTCTCCACTACAGAACTGCTGTGGTTTGGCAGGTAGACAAGAGTTTTCTTCTGCAGGACCAAAATGAATTTATTTTTTTTAAATGCTGATTTCTAGTAGTCCTTCAGAGTGAAAACAAACTAAGTTGTGAGGAATTGAAGGTTTCCCTTGAGTTCTTAATACATCAGAAACTTGTAGCTTGTGTGGTTTCTGTGGAAAGCTGCAGCAAGGGATGGTAAGTACAGAAAGGATGATGTAAAAGCATCCAGGTGACAGGTGCTCCTCCAGACACCAAATACGGATAGTGGATGGTGACAGGTTTATTTCTATAGCCATCCTCTAAGCAGAAAAAGTAGAGGCTAGTTCACAAACCTTACCTCCCCACCCCCAGTACTCTCCCACGGTACTGTCGTTTCATATGTAGAATGGGGAAAAAGAAGTTCTCTCGTTTTGACCAGCGGTGCTTTAGTCCCAGGATCACAGGTGACGAATGCGGCACGAAGTCTTACTCTGCTGATCATAGCCCCCTCTGCTCCCAGCCTCACTGGAACTGGCACAGCGTGGGAGCCCCGTTGCAGAGGGAAGCTGGGAGCTGCCGTTTCTGTACTGGCTCGGGCTGACGCTCCGTCGTCCTGGGATGCCCGTGCAGGATCGGCCCGCGAGCACCTGAGGGATCCGGTGCCGCCGCTTCGACCCCGCCGCTGCGGGGATTCGCCCGGCTGCGGTTTGGTGTCGCTGACGCATGTTAACTGGAGCGTTTTGTATCAATACAGACATGCAAACGTGCCTCAGCGTCCGTCCGTTCTTCCAGCGTCCTCTGGAGGGTGTCCGACAGCGCCGAGGAGGGATCGGGAACGGGTAGCGTCTCTCGGGCGGGGAGGCGCCCGGGCACCTCCTGCCGGTTGCTGCCTCATGCCGCTCCCGGGGAGGAGGGGTGTGGCGGAGTGGTCTCGTCTCCTGGGCGCGTGCGCGCTGGGCGGGGCGCTGCGGCGAGGCTGCTGCGCAGAGGAGGCTGTGGGAGCGGCCTTGCTGTGGTCGGGGGGCGGGGCGGGTGACGGGTAGGTGGGACGGGTCCCGGTTCCGGTGCCCCGGGTGCCGCTTCGGGTGCGTCCCGTGCACGCGCAGAAGGTGCGGCGTCCCGGAGCGGCCCGAGGGCTGATGCAGAAGATCTACAAGAACGCCGTGCTGGCGCTGCTGTGCCTGGCCAGCCTCGTGTTCCTCCTGTTCCAGCTGTACTACTACCGGCCACGCCTCTCGCAGAAGGTAAGAGAGAGCCGCTCTGGACCCGACAAGCGAAGTCAGACCAGGCGCCGGTCCGGGGCTTCCTTTGAGAGACGGCGGGGATGCGGCAGCGCTGTCGGGTTTCCAGCGCCCGTGTTTCTGAAGACGCAGTTGTTCTGTGGCTCTTGTGTGCCCCGAAACCACCCGCGTGCCGTGTTCGGCTGAGGGTGACTTTCTGCGAGGGAGAAGGAGACGAGTGACGGCGTAGGTGCAGCACTCCGGTGTTGGGTGGCTCTGTGGGTTTCAGTTGCAGTGCAGAGGGAGCTGGTGGTGTTTTTACGGAAGAATCGCGCAGGTCTCCTGTTTCCTGAGTCTATCTGCTTTACATGAGGGTGCTCTTAATTAAGACCGTCATGGCATTAGGCAGTGCCTCTGCCTTTGGCTTCTTTCTTAGTTTTTGACTGCAGACAACAAGGCTGTGAATGAGAAGTTTTTAACTTCTGGAGAGCTGAAAGCTGGAGCTGCTGGCCATCTTAGCTTCATTATATCTACATCCTCTCTCCCAAATTCAATTTTCTGGGGTTGCCTCTTGAAAGACTCTGGCATAGTCCTGCTGTCTTTTCTCTGGTAGTATTTGGCTACAGTGCTTGTGTTTGCTGTGTTTCTGTTTTACATTTCATGGCATATTGACTTAGATGTCTGGGGCCTGGTCATGCAATCCTCATGTGTCTGGGAGTACCCAGTACTTGTGTTGTCCTTCTAAGTACATGAAGCTAGAGCAATCATTTATGACTTCACAGTCAGTAACTAATTGTGTGACCAGAGTCATAACCACTGGCATAAATGCTTCCGAATAGCCTGTTAAGAAATTCTAAACAGGAATTAAACTGAAACCTTTTTTTCTCCCTTTTCTTAATCCTCCTCCCCCCTCGCCCATCCTTCTTTGGTTTTGGTAGAATGGAACAGCCTTTTCCAAAGTCCGAGGAAGCCAGCTGGGCCAAGACAGCACTAGATGGGTATGTACAAGGTCACTGGTTTATGGAGTTCTTCTACAAGTCTCGGAGAACACATGGGGAACTGCAGACTCTGGGCAAAAGTTTGACTTGCTTTACGTGTAGCTTGTCTGATATTCAGCATTGTGGTAAAAGAATCAGTTGCAAGGTCTAAGGTCATGTAATACTCCTTTGCTTGACTTGCTCTGGTTGTTTAGCCTGCTGCTGAGAAGTTTTGTTGCTTCTGCTGGGTCGTAATGCTCTTAACAGGCAGGAAGACATTATATTTCAGTGTTCACTGGTTGCTGTATTCCAGTGTTAAGGAGCGGTGTTAGGAGTGCTCAAATTGGGACTTATTTTTTTTGTTGTTCTATCTTACTCAAGGTTTTCAGGATTGAGTGCAACCAAAACATTGTGTTGGCCTCAAGGAATCAGAAGCTCAAGTTATATTTGTAGTTAGCATTTGTTTGGAAGAATTTTTACAGAAGACTTTTGTTAGGAGCTGGTTGCATTTTGCTTGGGATGCAATATGATAATGTTGCTTGTAAGCAAAATAGCAACTTAAATGCCCTGTTTCTACTGAGGAAGAGGAACAGCGCTTTGGTTAAGAGCTACTCTTAGAAATAATCCAAACTAACTGTTCTGCGGACCAGGTGGGCTTGCTAGTTTTGGCAGCACCCTAGAGGTTAGGTGGCATGGTCATGGTGGTTTTCTAGTCTGTGGAAACAGTTCTTATTAAGCTTTAACTTGGTCTTATGAATCACTAGTAGCAAAGCAGAATGCCTTGTGCTACTGCTATGATCCAAAGTACCCTATTTGAATGCAGTTATCTTAGTTGCTTGAGTTCATCACCATCTCTCTTTCTGCCAATTAGTAGTCTGGTTGTAGTTACAACTGCACACATCTGTTTCCCTGGAAAACTGATGGGGTTAAAAAAAAACTAGGTATTTTTTCACTTATTTCCTTCCTGTTCAGTCTTACTTGCTAGCTTTAGTTACAGAGGTAGTGCTAGCACATCACTTACCTGTCAGCTCTGTGTAACAGTTCACTAAGAGGGCTACCTTGCAGCCATCTGTACAACATAGGTAGTGCTGCTTCCTAAATCCTGTTTGTTGATCTGCATTCTGTCTTCATGATTTTACGTCTCTCTGAAATCAGAACCCCATGCTAGAAAGGAGTCTGTTTGAACAAACTGAGCGTCTGGAGAAGAGAAAGATTAGAGGTTCAATTAGGAAGCCAGGATCAGCTTGTGGGGCTGATAGCTTGGGCACTAAGCCATTGTTTTGTCTTGTTGCACCTCTTGTGAAAAGCAGACTCATAAGGTGTAAAGCCTAACAGTACTGCTCTAAGGAAGTGTTTTATTTTTTTTAATTGGAACCGGTGCTGTACGTTGTGCACTTCATTGTTACCATTAAATACACCAGCATTTTTAATTGCAGGGTGGATGTGCTGTAAATGGGCTCTGTGTGCTGGGGACATTCAGACATACATGGTTAAAATTGGCCACTGAGTCAAGAAATCATCAAACACAGGACCACCTGCTGCAGCTTCTGACTACCTTACAATGCTGTCATTTTTTTTGAATACTTTGCAATGCTGCCGTGCCTGAGTGCCCTAACTCACTAGTATCTAAAAACTGCGTGTATTCACTTCCTGCCTTCTCACGGACTCACCCTTCAAGCACAGCCTGAGCTTTGGGTATGCTGCTTGGGAGTGGGTCAAAAGCCTCCCTAAAGTCACGGTATGAACAGTGTTTCTCACTCTCACTTTGCCTACAGAATTCTTCAAAGGCATTTGGTGTGATTAGATGCAGTTTACCTTTGCCTGGATTTCCCAGTCACCTTCATATTGTTTATGTGCTTGGATGTGACTTTTCAGAGACTTTTGCTCCACAGACTTCCTGGGGGCTGAGAGTTCAGAGTACTCCAGATCTTCTGTTCGGAAGATAACATCAGATTTGTCTCTTCTCAGACAGCTTCTGACCATCATGGCCTTTCAAGGTGTGGCAGAGCAGCCTGGGAATTACATGAGCGAGCTCCCTCTGCATCCACATGTACATCACATCCTGTAATCTCTGGTTTAGTCAAGTGCTCTTCAACTCTGTCTAGAGCTAGAAAGAATCTAGAAACTATCCTAGAGAAGTATAGAACTGTATAGAGTGCATTCTCTTGTGGAAAGTTCTAATTGCGGCTGAAAGGTTTTTACTCTAGTCTTAAGAGTCCAGGAAGGACTGGGAACAGCCTTTTCTTCTGAAAGAGAAAATTTCCATTTCCACAGTTGTTTGTGGAAGTAAACTGCATGCTTGTAAAATGGATTGGGAAATAAGACTTCTTTCTGTAATCTTAAAAGTGGTGCTTTCTAACTTACAATTTTATGCCCTGTCAAACAGCACGTGGTTAGGAAGTTCCTAGGCGCTATATCCAGTCACAATATACCAGTGTATTTGATTGATCCTTTGATTCTGGGACTGATTGACAAAGACATTGAACAGATCAGAAGTTCTCCTGATGGGCCTAGTCCAGAATGCAAGTACTTCTGTGCTCCAAGAGACTTTACTACATTTGCTCTACTGGACAAAATGTGGAAACATGAAGTAAGTGCTTTTTCCTTGGTTCACATGTGTCTGTTGCCATGCATTCAACTGTTCTGTCAATTTGAGATGTAACACTTTAATGTTTGTATCAAGGCATCTGAATTAATTGTGGACATCTTTCAGAGGTACAGAAGAGGAATTACTCTTTTAAAAAGTGTTTTTTGGAAGTAATGGGTACCTAGGCAGTCTCCTGGATAAGTTAAGACTCATTAACAGACAACTGAAAGTTTTCAGAAAATCTCTGTGGTATTGATAAATGATAAATACTTGTAGTAAGAGGCCATACTAGAAATAGATAAAAGAAAGCAGCCTGTTAGCAGGGAAGAAGGAAAACTGTAAGCCAGTAGTGTAGGTAAGTGAATAGGAATCCTGAGTTAGGGTCTCTATTCTCATTAGGAAATGCAGGAATTGATGTGATAGGGCTGAAATGATTTTCATGGTCTGCTCGTTTCATAGAATCAGTAAGGTTGGAAGAGACCTCCAAGATCATCAAGTACATTCCTGTTACTGTAGCACTGTAATTAACATGATTTTGTCACTTTGTGCATTGATATCTCTGCTTTTCTATGGTGGTCAAGGTCCTTTATATTGACATGTTAGAAATAGAAGTGTAGCATGTCATGGAAGGAAAAAAAGTCAACCTAGGGTTTTTTAATTGATTAACTGTCATCTGGAAATATTTATGAAATTAATTTATACAGACTAAAGATACCAGTGACACCTTCTGCTTTTTTTTTTTTTAAATCTTAAAAAGACCTGGAGTCATTAAAATGGTTTGTGACTATTTTTACTGAAGGAGTCCCACAGAAGCAAACAGTGGTAGCGCTCTGGATCTGATCAGGCAGTTGCTTTCTCCATAGCTATAAAGGCAATAAAGAAACCAAGAATAAGATTATGTGGCAGTACAGCAGCATAAATCCATCTTCTCACTCCTTTGTGGATCACTGACAGTATCTGTAGCATCCAGAGAAGAAGCCAATATGCCTGTATAAAACAGTTTCCGGGGGGTAACTGAAAGGGTCATCAGATGCTAGATGTCATTCAAAGATCCCTTCCAGCCCACTACATTCTGTGATTCTATTCTGATTAGTTTCATTCCCTTTTTCTCTGGAATCATGAAAGCCTGTTGCCTAGTTCAATGTTCACAGTGTCTGCTCAGCCAGTTTGCTGGTGATACAAAGCTGGGAGGACTAGCTGACACACTGGAGGGCTATGCTGCCATCCAGTGTGACCTGGACAGGTTGGAGAGTTGGGCAGTGAGAAACTTGATGTGGTTCAACAAGGGCAAGTGTAGAGTGCTGCATGTGGGGAGGGACAACCTTATGTTGAGGACTGACCTGTTGGTGGACCAAAGGCTGATCATGAGCCAAAGGTCTCTTGGGATGCATTAAGAAGAGCATGGACAGTAGGTTGAGGGAGGTTCTCCTCCCTCGCTGCTTTACCCTGGTGAAGCTGCATCTGGAATACTGCATCCAGTTCAGGGCTCCCCAGTTCCAAATTGACAGGGAGCTACTGGAGAGAGTCTAGCACAAAGCCCCTAAGATAGTGCTGGAGCATCTTTATGAGGAGAGCTGAGAGAGCTGGTTCTGTTTAGCCTGGAGAGGAAGAAACTGAGGGTAGATCTCATAAATGCTTGTAAATATCAGTACTAGGGGCAATGGGCATAAATTGAAACATAGGAATTTAAATTTGACATAGAGAAAAGTGTTTTTATGGTGAGAGTGACAGACTACTCTGTCAGAACAGCCTGCCCAGAGAGGTTGTGGAGTTTCTGACTCTGGAGACATTCAAAACTCACCTGGATATGTTCCTATGTGATCTGCTCTAGGAGAACCTACTCTGGCAGGGAGGTTGGACTAGATGATCTTCAGAGTTCCCTTCCAGCCCCTACAATTCTATGATTCTATGATACAAGTTAAAAGAAGATAATGCAGTAATCAGTTTTGTATTATTAATATCATTATGGGAAGGACTTAGTAACACCAAGTTCAGCACAAGAAAATATTTTGAGACTAGTTGAAGGATGCAGAGCAGGATGCTGTGGCAAGGAGCAAACCTAGTTCAGGCATAGCATACAACTTGTATTTTTATTTTATTCAGTAGTTGGAGAGACAAAATTAAAGATAGGGAGCTATGATGGTTGGAATTGCCCTTGGTTGCTGATCTTAAAGGTCTTAGGAACTTTAAGTAGTTCGTACTTAAGTTTGATTGGAAAACAAAAATGCAGAATACTGTCAGTTTATAGGTAAGCGTTTAGTCTGCCATCTTGCTTTCTCTAATCTCTAGGTTCTCTGTCTCACTTTTAGGCAAGCCTTTTTAGGACTGCTGAGAAAATGGGTTTCCAGTGGCTAAAGATTATAAACAAGGACCCACGCTTGGATGGGATAGATGACCTGACTGGTATTGAAATTCCTTTGCACTACATATTCAAACTAGCATCTCATGCCATTCACCTTGTGGTCTTCTATGAGAGGAGTGGTAATTATCTCTGGCATGGGCCGCTTAGGCTGAAGCAACGTCTGGACAGAAAGTTTGTGCCCTTCCGGAAACTCCATTTTGGTCGCTACCCTGGAGCTTATGAAAAGTGAGTTCAAAACAGAGGAAGGAAAAGGCCTGAACAGTACTCCACAAAATAACTTACTTTTCCTTCACAAAAAGTAACTCTTTTTTTCCAAAGGTTAGGTCATGTGAGGCTCAGCCCTCATAATGAGGTAAATTAATATACAAAGGTAAATCTAGTTCTGTTTACTTGAAAACGAGAGCCTCTAGCCATTCATAAATGAAGAACAACATTTTAGAGGAAGTTGCTGTAGCCAGATTGAAGCAAGCAGAAAGATGTGAGATTTCAAAGTCATGACTGAGGTTTAGAGTAGAAAGGAATCGTCTGCCAGAATCAGTGGTTTACTCAAAAGTTTCATATCAATTGAAAGTCATCTGTGCTATCAGTACAGGGTTAAATAGAAGTGGAGAGGAATTCAGTACTAGCTCATAGATACTTGATGTTCTTTCCATGGCAACAAGTATCCAGAAGTTGAATACAGATATGGAGCATTAAATGAAAAGAGGAAGCAACAACAATCTATTCCAATAATAGTGATAGTTCCAATAATCAGTTTTAAAGAACATGAATGAAAAGAGGTGACATGGTACAACAACAAGACACGTGACAACCATTGCATTGAACCCATTCTCTTAACACTCTGAGCTTCCTTCTTTCTAGAATGAATGCTTGAATTGGTGGTGGTATTTGTCTGTAGCCTTATGCTTAAACTTTGCATTACATGGTCAAGTTAGCGTAAATGTCTGCCTTGTCCCACAGTGCTCCAGATACCAGCATTTTAGGGAGTACGGACTGTAGCAAAACATGTCACTTGTTTTCTTCACCAGGCATGCACCAGTACAGTGTTCTTGTAGTGTATGTGTAGATGCCATGAATCAGAGTAAAACAGCCAACCATTTCACAGGTCAAAATAAGGCTGTTTAACCTTTTCTTTCTTCCTTTTGAAGCATGAAATATATACTGGTTGTGTGACCAAACATACGAAGTCAGCTGTGTAAGCTGTTGAATAAATTTGATTTGTTGTGAAGGCTGAACAGCTTTTTAATTTTAAACGCAGACAGCAAAATGAAGGGTAAAATTTGGTTCTTAATCCTGTATTTGGGCAACTAACTAAATAACCTAAATTTTCAAATGGAGTGATCATCAGTTCTGAACAAATTTCCTGCAGGTCATGAGTCAGTAAAATTATAGAATCATAGAACCATTAGGGATTGGAAGGGACGTCGAAAGGTCATCTAGTCCAGTCCCCCTGCCACAGCTGGATCACTTGGACCAAGTTGCACAGGAACATATCCAGGTGTCTTTTAAATGTCTTCAGTGAAGGAGACTCCACAAGTCCCCTGGCCAGCCTGTTCCAGTGCTCTGTCACCCTCACTTGTGAAGAAGTTCCTTCTGATATTTATATACGTGTAAGCTTACAAGCATGGAATTTCTTTTTAAAGAAAATTAAAGTGCATGGGGAATTTGTTTAAGTTCTTGTTGCTCTTCTTTCATAATTAGTTTTGGGCGTATTTGGACAGAGGAATTACTGCCAGTAGTATGCATTCAGATTTTATCCAAAGTTAGGGGAAAAAGTGGCCTGTGGTTTCTCAAGGAGTAGAGATGTGGTTAACGTGTCCTCTTTCTTTCCGTGCAGACCAGAACTCCTACTTGTTTCCATTGATGAATTAAAAGTTCAAATCCCCAAAAATCCATCCAGTTTTCTAGAGGAGATGTCACAATCAAGATTTCTTGAATGTAGGTACAGAGAAGCTCGGGCTTTCTTCCAGGTTAGTGGTAATCAGCCAGTTTCTCTGAGATGCCATGCATGTTTTCACTGATTGACCCAAACCTACCAACAGTTCTTAGAATCATAGAATCATTAGGGATTGGAAGGGATCTTGAAAGATCATCTAGTCCGATCCCCCTGCCACAGCAGGATCACCTAGACCAAGTCGTTAACTGGTTTTTGGCTAGATGGGACTGTTTGCATACACAAAACTAAACACAGCTTCTGAGACTAAATTCACAGTGTCATAGTAAGCAGTAGTAAAATGAAAATATCAGCTGAAGATCACGGTCTGTCATTTTTTTCACTTGTGAGGACACGTTTTTCCATCTTCCAAAAATTTCTAAAGGAAGAGCTACTGTTAAATAGATTTCATGTAACTGCGACCAAGATGCTCTGCATAGTTGTTCAAAATTTTCATTCTGGCAATTCTGAAAGTTCTAAGTAATACTTCATTTTATATTGCACTGCAGTTCCATGTTCCTAGTTAGGCTTATTTGAACTGGTATATTCCTCCTGAAATTCCTTCTGGAAATTCCGTCTTTATTTCATTGCTTTTTGACTGTGTAAGCTAATTTTTCACCACTAATTAGACCATTAGTTTTATAATGTGGCTACCTGATTTAACAGATAGTAGAAAATTTTATGCCTGCAGTATGGGAAACATTTTGCCCTAACTTGAAAAGGACCAAGACATAAAGTGGTCAAGACTTAACACAGTTATTAAGTCTGTTGGGTCATGGGATCATAGAATTGTTTATGTTGGAAAAGACCTTCAGGATCATAGAGTCCAGCTGTTTGACCTGGTTCTACAAAGCTTACCGCTAAACCAGGTCCCCAAGCTGATTTTGAGATACCTCTGACTTCAGGGAAGGGGAAAAAGAGGGCACTCAGGTTCCAGACATTTGAGGTCTTGGGGAAGGGAAGACCAACCTTGTTCAGTCTAGTAGGCCATAGCTCCCCTTACGTTTAGCCAGGAAAGTTCCTGTACCCAATACTTCCCTGTTGTCACTTCACCTGTAAAGGACAGAAACTGTAAGCATGCTCCAGTTCTGCTGTGAAACCTGTAGGCAGTAATCACCACAGGCAGAGAAAATGTACCTCAGAAGGCATACTGAACTTTGCTGGAGCTTTAGTACTGAAATGAGCAGCTGGCTTCTGTTCTGAATAGTCAATGCACCTTTCAGCACACTGTGGCCCAAGTGCTCTTGGTGAAACCGCCTGCACAGCCGAGTGGTGCGTGGCTGCTGTTGTTGCTGTGTGTGATTTGGCGATGCTTGCCCAGCGCTGCCGTCGGGTTTGCATTCACACAAGAACATGTCACGTTCTCAGTTAGGCTTGGCATTGTTTCTCCTCTGTTGCAGAAGCTGTCAGCACCCACTTGCAACACTCGGTGGTGCCACATAAACTGGTGTGTCGGCAGTAACCTCGTGTCCACTCCCCGGGCCATGGGTATTGTCATCAGCCAGAGCGGAACCAGGGCTTTGCCAAGCGCTGACAATCGGCGACTAATGCACCTGGTCTCCTTCACTGTGACATTCAGCTAGTTTGGCAAAGCCTTGATGGCTGGTGCTTCAGAGTTTAAATTTAGACTTGTCATCTTAGTGCAGGTTCTCAAACCGGGCTCTATTTGTGAAAACAGATGCTGCCCAGATATTGATTAAATATTTGAAGGTAATTTTTTCTTACAACATTGATAAAAGAAGGGACACGTTTGCTGTGCGACAACGGCTTGTTTTCCTTTGCCTTCCCAGCTGTATCCTGATGATGTCTCTCTTGATGCAGTGGAGTTCAGAAAAAAAGCAAAATCCTTGCTCCATCTTGCTGCTTCAACACTGAACAGATTAGGAGTGAAGTTCTGGCTGAGCAGTGGAACATGCCTCGGTAAAACACCTGTGGTAGACTTAAACTCATCTGAAATTTCTTTTGAGGTCCCTTCCAGTTCTTGATGTTCTGTGATATCCCTTGTGCTGTCAGCTGAGGTTAAATGTGCTGTGTTGAAAGGTAATGTGGCATTAGCTGTCTTGAAATAGGCCTTTTTGCTCCTGACAAAATGCTTTTTCTTCAGCAAGCAGAGCCTTGGAGATGCTAAACCAATTTCCAGTCAGGTATTTAATGTTGTTAGCGGTTATCTGTATTGTGCTGATCAACAGCTTAGAAGGTAATCAGCAATTCCCTACATTGTGTGACTCAGCACTTACAAAGTGCTGTTTGAAAAACACAGTGATGGGCACCTGTTTCTGCTCTCCATGGAGATGCTCACCTGGCTTTTCTTCCCATGTGGTTTGGTGTTTATTGCTGACTTTAAAAATGCAGGTAAAAATGTTTTCAATTATTTTAAAACACATTATTAAAATAAAATGTCAGCCTACTACAATAAGTGCTGCAAGTTTTCAGTTCTGCTGAAGACAGAAGTAGTATTTCATCACTGGTGAAGATTTTTTTGTCGTTGAAATAGATTGTGAAAACTCAACTGGTGTGTTTGATTTGTATTTGTTTAGTTCTAGGGACTACAGTTTTCTGAATCAACAGTTACTAAAGCTGCTGTAGTGAAACAGGCAAAAGGATGTCATTTTTGTGTTACTGCTTTGCAGTGGTGGTTAAAAGATGATTAACATCTCAGATACTGTTTATCTCAAAACACAGTTGTAGCTGTGTAACAATTCATTGCTTATTAGATCTGGGCCCAGATAAATAGTACTTTTTCTGTGAAGAGATTTAGGTTGGAACACTGAAGATTACCTTTGAAAGAGTTAGTGTTTTCTCTCTCAGTCTTGGCTTTCTGAAGGAAAGAACTGTCTACAGGTACCATAATATTTGTTCAATGTGGCTAATTTCATACTAGAGAAAGGCCTCATTCAGAGATCTCTGCCTGATGACCTTATGGACCTTCATTTTTACGTCTCTGTATTTCTCATGTTTCTCATGTTCCTGAATCACTCTGGGTTTTTTCCTTTTTTTTTCCTTCAGGCTGGTACAGGCAGTGCAATGTTATTCCTCACAGCAAAGACGTGGATTTGGGAATCTTTATAAGGGACTACAAGCCAGATATCATTACAGCCTTTCAGAAAGCAGGGTTACCATTGAAGCACAAATTTGGCAAGGTATATAGATAATGAACAGTTTGCTACGTGTGTCTTTGTATGTTGAGTGTAGCTGTGAATCAGTTATACAGCATTTGAAGAGCATCTGAGCAGACATTCACTCATTAGTGTGTTACCTAAACATATAATGTTGTTGATTTTTGTGTTCTCTGGAACAGTATGTGAGAAAATACCCTTCTTAATAGTTTCAGCCCTGTTTAGGAATTCTGAATTCCATCTCAGAAGGATATTTTGGTAAGTTTTAGAGGAGTGTAACCTGTTTTAATGGTGTTAACTGTAGTCTTTGAGAATGGAGTGGTGTCATCATACCAGAAGGACTGATCATAACTCTGAGATTAGCTCTATATGTAAAACTAGCAGAAAGGAAAGGGAAGGATGTCTTGATGTTGGCATACGTGGATCTTTATCATAGCTCGTTTGGAGTGTAGGGTGCAGAATGGTAGACAAGACAAAACAGAGTTTGTTTCTACAGGAATATGTAGGCTCAGCTACTATTGAAGTGACACATCGTCACTGATGCTAGTGAGTGTTTTTGTTCACTGAGATTATTTTGCTTGTGACAGAGGACAAGGAGATGATGCTGAAGCTTTTGGGGATGAAGGAGGGAAAGGGAAGGTAGTCCCAGTGAGGTGCAGAAAATTTCCATTCTCAGGCACCAAAAAAACCCCAAGCAAATGATTGTATTTTCTTTGGTTAGAATAGGATATACTATGCATGCCTGACTGAAATTAGTGTGTTTTTGGAAACCTGATGATGTAAGTATATGTTTATTTTTATAAATATATACAGTGTCTATTTCTGTCTTGCAGGTAGAAGACAGCTTGGAACTCTCTTTCCAGGGAAAAGATGATGTGAAACTTGATATTTTTTTCTTCTATGAAGAGGATGACTACATATGGAATGGAGGCACTCAAGCTAAATCGGGCAAGAAATTCAAGTAAGAATTGTATTTGTACCTCTAAGAGGAAAGAAATTGAACAAGCTAGTGTTTAGTGTTGTCATTTTGTGTGTTGTGTGCTGTTGCCTAGCGAAGTCTGTGTGTTTTTGAGGGAAAGACTTACCAGAAGAGAACCAGTGGAGATTTTGCACTTTCCGATTAGAGAAGCAGAAACAGAACGGTACATTACTAGAGAGGTGCTGAGCTTGCCAAATGTCAGTTCTCTTGTGAAAGGCAAGCGCATGTTGGCATGTCATGTATCAAGCAGATCTTGACTGTGACAACCCTGATTTAAGCAGCTGAGAAAGAGGTCTCTAAACTGTGTTGGTTGCACAAACTAGTTTCACAAGAAAAAATGAATCTTTTGGCACTTGATGATGGAGCACTATGGCAAAAAGCCTCAAGTGTCCTTGCAAAGTAAACCCTATAGTCTGGGATTTTGTGCCTCTAATGTTATGACAGCTAAGCAGATGACTTCTACAGACCTTGTTGTTGTTCTTGTCCTGAAAATGGAATTTATATAGGGTCCCACATTTCTTGCTTGTACCTGTCAGTATTAAATCAGCAAAATAAGTACAACAGCTTCCTATCCTGCTCAGCAAATGGAATATAGATTGTCATAATTGGATTTGTTTCTTTCCATCACCCACCTTAAATCAGAAAGAGACAGTTTCCAACTACTTGAAAGCTTTTCTGATTTCTGTGGGATTTCATTGCTTTCATATTTTGCCTGGACTGTGGAACTCCTATGAAGACAGGCTTAGAGAGCTGAGGTTGTTCAGCCAAAAGAGAAGACTTTAGTGGAACCCTCTAGTGGCCTTCCGATGCCTGAAAGGGGTGTATAAGAAGGCTGGGGAAGAACTGTTCACAAGAGCATGGAATGATGGGACGAGGGATAATGGTTTTGAGCTGGAAAAGGGTAGACTTTGGCTGGATGTTGGGAGAAAGTTCTCCAATATGAGGGTGGTACATCAATGGAACAGGTTGCCTAGAGAGGTGGTGGAGGCCCCATCCCTGGAGACATTCAGGGTGAGGCTTGGTGGGACTCTGAACAATCTGTACTGGTTAGAGATATCCCTGCTTCTTGTGAGGAGGTGGGACTAGATGACATTTAGAGGTCACTTCCAACCCAACCCATTCTATAATTCTGTGAACATTGTCATCCAGATGGTGATAATGTCTGAGTCTTTGCCTTAGTTTTCTTTGTTCTGAAATGATAAACAAATACTGGGGAAGTTGCTTTGATGCCCAGAGTCAAAAGGCACACTGACTTTTGAAAGGAGAGCTTTTGGAATATGTCCACAGAAAATGTGCTGTGTTGCGGAGTTTTCTACTTAGAATACGATAACGATTTCATGGTTTTCCAAAGCAGGTTTAATGTCAGCTTTTCCATACGAGAGTTTGGAGAATTTCTTTTGATGCATTCTGATGAGGAAGCTGACCAATAATTTCCTTTCCTTTTATTTGCGCTTCTGGCGTGTCTAAATTGTGATTGCTGTTTCCATGCCAGCTTGTTTCCGTGCAGTGTTTTTCAGTGCTTAGAAATAAACTTCATGTGGGTTTTCTAGTTTAGGCAAATGCACAAATCTTTTAATCTTCTTTTTCAAAACATCCAAGTGCTTACAATTTCATTTTAACCCATGAAAAGGAATTTTACGATAACTTTTTTCTGTGGGAGACTGCAGCTTCAGAAGTGGGAGAGGTGCTCTGCAGGAATATTACTTAGGCTTTAGCTTTTACACATGGGCACTAACATAGTGCTCCTGTAGGATGTGGTTCTGATCCAAGTGCAGCATTTACCTGTGAACTTCCACTGGTGCAAGCATGCTTACAGGTAGGGCTTATGTTGTTCTTCTACAGAAAACAACATGTTGAGAATAAGTGGAGGTTTTGTAGAATAAATTACTTATAAAATTCTCATTTTCTGAGAAGGTTTCAGGCAGTACAGTGTGGCAGCTGTATCTGGATTCTTTGATGTGGCTCCAAGTCTGCACCATCTTTAAATGAGTTAACTGAGTCCAGTTTTAACGGGAAAGCTAGACAGGGACTTTGTCATTGCCTGTAGGTGGCAGAACGATATGGGAATAAGCAGCAAAAGAATTAGAATTGTACCTTCCTAAGACCATGTGGCAGTTGTTAACCAGTACTGCTGATACAACAGCCCTGTTCAGTGTATAAATAGTATTTCATAGATAAGTAGTTATAAAATAAGAAAAAAGCTATAAATGTAACTTTACCAGTTGCTTGATTTCTGTGTGAACTCGGTTTAAAGGTGTATTTCAGTTTTCCGCCACTGACCATGTTCTTTTGTTACAATTCAGGTATCTCTTTCCAAAGTTTACTTTGTGTTGGACTGAATTTGTAGAACTCAAGGTACATGTGCCCTGTGAAACCCTTCAGTATGTTGAAGCCAATTATGGGCCAGACTGGAAGGTTCCTGTGAAGACGTGGGACTGGAAGAGCTCACCATCCAATGTGCAGCACAATGGTGTCTGGCCTGTTGATGAATGGGACAATGTCATTCAAATCTACTGACCACTTGACTGTGAAAAGAGCGTGTCTGCTGTCCTGGAAACTGACAGTTTGTTACTTTCTATTTCCCAAAGGCATCAAGATTCATTTCTTTTGTTATTTCTCTTATGTTTCTTAGGGAGACATTTATCTTTTATTGCTTAACGATTTTTGTTTTTCACCTTCACTGTGCGTTTTCCAGGTAGTTAAAAGGCAACTGAAGAGAAGAGAAGCTGAAAGAAAAGTTGCACAAAGGGAATAGAGAAGAAATGTCACAGTAAATTCATGGGTAGTTGACTGTTTAAATGTGGCTGAGATTTTCCTGGGATCATCAAAACTATTCACTTCTCAAGTTTAAGAGAGGGATAAGATGGACCAATCCCAGAGAAGTTCCTCCTTTCTTTTTTGGAGGAGATCCTAGGAATATTCAACTCTTATGCACCAGAGTTACAAGTATGTCAAATGTACCTCATCTGACTCTGATACATTCCTACAGGTAGCTCTTGGGAGTGGAATAAACCTGTTGCACAGAACCTGTATGACCCACCTGCTTGACATGTAGGATGTATTCAGTAATGCTGTAATGCTAAACAAACGAAAGGAGAAACTGCATATTGACACGTCTTTCAATAGCTGTTGGGGTTTTTGCAACTTAACCACTGCATGCAATTACAACAGGAAATGTTATATCGATTTGTTTTTTATCCCTTTTAAAAACATGAAGGTGCATGCCGTAGGGATGTCCTTCCCATGAAAAAAATATTATGATGTCCCTGTTATTGTGTTCTCCATGTAAGAGTTTTGTATTTAGAAAAATAAATAGCTTTCCCTGCTTTCTTCCAAGTGGAATGAAATGGGGATTTTGATTGATCTGTATTTAACAGAGGTCTCTCTTTTCTCCAAGTGTAAGCAGAAGTGTGTACAAATGCCAATTGTTGCATCAAATTTGTTGTAGCACAATTGCAAAGGAAGTGTTAGTGTGACTTCAGGCTTCAGATGGGAAGACATTGGAAGCCTGACAACTGTCTGCTCCTGCTTCTGGTCAATTAAGTAATATTTCTTCATCAGTGTTTTGGAGAAGAGTAATACATGGTATGGGCTCCGGAGTACCTGTGAGCCAGTGTCGAGGTACTGAATGGAGCTTGCTTTTTCTTGCAGCAGACTTGTCTCAATTCTTCCCTTGCTGAAGCAGAAATACTGTCTGTGGGTTGCTGCTTTTCCACTTTTCACTGGGTAGAGGTAGGTTGAGTCTGTGCAATCTGCTGATGCACAGTTTTTGACTGTGTATTGAAGGGTGTACTGTTCTGGAGAGATGAAATAGTGACTGCTGTGCAGTGGTTTAATACTGTGTCATTCCTGGTGTGCTCTAGAGCTTCCTTGCTGTTGTCATCATTCATGCTGCATGCATGTTCCTACCAGTCCTCATGAGGCACTGTGGTAAATACCTCCGTTTCTGGCAACAGCTTGTGATGGCAGCTCTTCAATTGGTATGTTTGACTTTGTTAGCTTTGCCTAATATAGAAGACGGAGATGTAAAATCCTATTAATGCCATTTGATTTGTAAAGTAAACATTACATCACAAAGGACAATTTCTCTGGTACAATTTTTGTGTGTTTCCTTAAAATGGAAAATGCTAATGTTTTCACGGTTTTGGTTTCAGAACTCTTCTTGTCATGGGCTTGCTTAATAACATAGTAAGCCTGTAAGCTTTTTGAATAATGTTACAGAAAGAAAGGATACCAGCAGGAAATTATATTTAGATTAAAATCTTTGACTTGTATTTACAGATGGAAAGACTAATTGGAAAAAAAATCATGTTGCTAAAAGGGAGGATGTCTTGAAAAGTTGATTATGCCTGTAAGTTATTCTTCAGGTTAAGTTTGTTCCTCTTCAGAAGATACAAGTATATTGTAACATTGATTAAGAGACAGTCTAATTTGCAACTCAAGATTTTGCTTCATCCTTTGTTTTGTCACTTTGGGTGGCATTTAACACACTTTGTTGCAGTCACCGTGACATAATACAGAGAGAAACACTTCTAACTTTTTCTTGCACTGCTTTTTTCCTGTCTGTCTTGCACCTTTATTTTTGATAAAGATACTTGGACACAACAAAGGAGCTTGAAATAAAGCAGGAGCCTCTATGCAGAAAGTGGATCTTGGAGTTTCATAAATACGTCTCACTTCTGTGTGTCTCCTGTCATGCTTTGTGCTGTGCCCTCACCAGATTTCCTGCTTGTACTGTTTCATCCCAAGGAATGGTGTAACCTTAGTAGAACTGGGTCTCAAAGGCACACCATGAAGCTGAAGCCTTACCATTCCCACAGAAACACTCATGTTTAGGCATTTGTGTCCTGTTAGGTCTTCCTGAATTATCTGATCTGAAACAGATTTTTAATGCCGTGTTACCTTCCTGCCTTATCTTCACTTGAAAGTGCTTTGGAGAGGAGGGCAATTTCTAAATTCTCCTGATGGAGACCCTAATGGAGAGTTTAAGGTGTTAAGCAACAACAGGAAAAGCACCTTGACTTTTGTGTGTGTCAAACAAAGTACAGTAGTTAAGTGTAACAGTTGAAGAAGCAAAGCCTACCTGTGAGTTGAGAAGAGGGTAGCAAGAAGTTCAAAGCTCAGGACTAACTGCAAAGAAGGACTAAAGAAGTAAGGTTTGCCTGAAGAGAAAGAACTGTAAAGAGCCATTTTCAAAAGTCTTAAAAAAGTGGTTACAAAGAGGTAAGGATTTCCTACCAACTTGCCATGGTTGGTAGGAAATTGAAGTCATGGGAGGAATGCAAACTGAGGTCACTTGCATAGAATAGTGGAGAACATTACATGTGGAATTATGCGAAGCCTTTTACTTTGGGGGTCTCAGAGAAGAGGTCAGAGAAGTGTGTAAGCCAAGAATGACTGTAATTAGGATTGACCATAGTTAAATCTTTCTTCCAGCTGGAGGAAGTTCTCCTTTTCATTGATTCTGTAGCACATCAGTCCGGAAGGAATCTTCCAATACAAGAAGGGCCTCTGTATGTTCCATTGCACTCTTAAAGTCAGAAATGGAAGGTAGACAAAACTGGAAATACAGACAGGAGAGAGTCCTTAAAATACAGCTGAGTCTGTGCTGCCCAAGTGAAAAGTAGTAGCTGATCCCATTAGGCCCTATCTCTTGAAAGTGTCTGGAATGTGCTGCTGTTCCTAGTGTTAAGTAGTTTGCATCCTTTGTTGCTTTAGAACTGTTTCCACTTGCCATAAGTCTTTAAAGTTTTCAACTTGAAAAGCAGTCTGTACTTTGCACTGTCAGTGGAATTGTTTTGTGCAGATGAGTAAGACGTTAAAGGAACAATATCTGTGTCATAATAACGGATACCTTTCTTCAGTGGCTGCCCATGGCTTGGACAGCTGTATACTTTGCTGGGTGGGTTGGCTGGCTGGCTGGCCAGATTCAAACAGTGGTGACTAGAAAGCTGCTTGGCAGAAAGACACCTGGGAGTATTGACTGATAGTTGGCTAAATGTGAGCCACCAGTGTGCCCAGCTAGCAGAAAGCCAATTGCATCCTAGCTTGAATAAAAAAAAATAGTGTAGCCAGCAGGAGCAGCCAGATCATCTCCCTGTGCTTGGTACTGATGGGGCGACGCCTTGAGTACTGTCTTCACTTTTGACCAACTTAATACAAGCAAAACATTGAGGCTCTGCAGTGGGTCCAAAGAAGGACAACAGGTTTGGCAAATGGTCTGGGGAACGAACTGTCAAGGGGTTTTATTGAGACTAATTAATCAAATAATTTAGTAATTTAGTTAATGTGCTAATGGGATGAAACAAAACCAAACAATGAGGGCTGGAAAACCACTCATAAGTTGCAGACAAAACTAAAACTCGGGGGGAAAAAAAGACCAAGACACATTTAATTCACCCCACATAGAAACCACAACACATACAGAGATTAATCACATGTTCTTACAAAACTGGTCTGAGCTGCTATCTCCACCTGTTTCTAAGGGAAGAGACTCAGCAGTTGTTGTTCCTTGTGGAAACATGGAGTTCAGTCCATACATGTCCCTCAGCGTAAGTGTGCATTTTAAAGTCTGGTTCTCTCTTCTGTGTGCTTCCAAGCCAGTCCTCCATTTCCATCATGCTGATTCCTACAGCCATAAACAAGAGAAGAATTCTGCATTTTCAGCAAACAAAGGATTACAGGTGAAACCTTCCCTCCATTGATCTCTGAGGTCACGCTCTCTCTGTTTAACACAAGAATATTCCCAGGGCTGCTGTACTTAGCCTAGTGTCATGTGTGTCTCTGAACAAAGACAAAAGCAAACTGAAGAAGAGGGAGGAAACAGGAAACTCCAAATCTGTCATAAAAACCAACTCAGCTTGGAATTCTAGGTCAAACGCTACAACTTGCCACCACAGCAACTTCTCAATGCCTCAGGCCAAGAAACCCACCAAAATTGAAGTACAACACGAGCCTTACAAAGAGCAGCTGAGAGAGCTGAGGCTATTTAGTCTGAAGAAAAGGAGGCTGAAGGGAGAACTTACTGCTGCCTTACAGCTACCTGAAAGGAGGTTGTAGAGAGGTGGTGGTTGTTCTCCCAGGAAACAAGTGATAAGGTAAGACGAGGAAGTCTTAAGTTGTGCCAGGGGAAGTTTAGGTTATGCATTAGGAAAACAGTCTTGTGTTGTCTAGCAGTGGAAATGGTGGCTGAATTGCCATCCCTGAATTTGTTTGAAAGTCAGGTAGGTACAGAGCTTAAGGACATGTTTTAGCAGTGGGCTTGGCACAGTTATGTCAATAGTTGGACACAATGATTTAAAGGTCTTTTCCAACCTAGTCAGGATGTAATGACTTTCAGGAACTTAATTCTATCCTTTATTATTCATTGACAGGGTTCTCGGAGATCACACAGTAGTTAGCAGGGGCAGCTACCTCACTGTTTCACCTTGTTTTCTTCATATAATTCAATCACACTTTGTGCTGCAGAACAAAACATAGGAACTTGGGGAGCTGCATGCAAGTATAAAAACTCTATCCAGCACTTGTATTTAATGGTCTACATCCTCTGTTTTGGTAAACACACTCCATCTGCTGATTTACATCAGCTGATAATCTTGCTTAATAGCCAAAAGGTGAGTTCTCTGCTGAGGCTATTTTTATATGCAAGTGTCCTATTGATTTAGACTGTAGCGGAGCACACAAGTTATGTGCTGAAAGAATCTTGCCAAAAAGTCACTCCTGTAATTGAGAGGTGAGAGCTTCTCCTTCAACAAAGGGAAAGGACAGGACAATTAAAGTGTTGTTCTTAAAGGAGGGAAATCAGCACTCGTGTTAACAACAAACAACTCCCCAGGCAGAACACCAACACCAAATGCCTTGCTCAACAGTCCAAACCTTGCAAAGTTGCCCCAGCACACATATCTGAGGTTATCACACTACTTCCCTACTCCATTCACCTATCTCTTGTATATTGTTTTTGGCATTGGTGTCTCACACCAGTCACTAAGGCCCTTGCCCATGTCTTCCCAGACCTTGTCATCCAGGTCATTCTGTCTATGACTGATGTCTCCAAGCACATATGGCAGGAGGGTTCCTTTCATAAAGCATGCCTGCCTTGCGTGCTGCAGGACAAATTCCCACAGGGTGTCCCCACACTCTAGCACTGTGGCCCAGCCCTCTGGGCAACCTTGCTTCCTCCCATGAAGTGTCACAGGCAGCACCTGGGGATGTTCTCATGGGTCCTGTGTTTGGTGTCCACCAGGATCCTCAGGTCCCTTTTTGGCAAGTTGCCTGGGACCTGCCTCCAGTGAAGTCCTTGGCATATCTTGCGTGTTGCCGTTTGTGATGAGTGCTGATGCCTTTAGTGCTGGCTGTTAGTTGAACAAACTCTTCTAAGTTAACAATGACTGAAATGCGTTCATTGTTCAGAAAAAGTGTTTGTCTTTTCCTGCTGAGATCAAACTGTTGACAAGGGACAATAATGCTGACACCATCCTTAGCTTTTTCATTACCAGCCATTTCATTACAAGCAGCTAATGAAGTCGGCCAAACAACTTGCTGGCCCTTGCTCCTCCTCAGACCTACTTTTCCCTGTTGTGCGGTAAAGCTGTTCTGACTTACAAGTAATGAGTTACAATATCTCCTGTAAGGAAGACAAGGTAGGTCCCAGAAAACAGCATTACCTGTTCTGGTTTTGTCCGTTCCATCTTTCAAGCCCGTCCAAACCTTTACCAGACGTTACTAATATCTCATCTGGCAGACTGAATCACAGCATCATAGTACACTTTGGGTGAAAAGAGACCCTACAATCATCCTGCAGTGAGCAGGGACATCTTTAACTAGCCTAGGTTGCTGAGAGCTCAACCTAACCTTGAGTATTTCCACAGAGAGGGCATATCCCACCTCTCTGGGCAACCTGCTTCATCACTACTTTTAAAAAAATTTCCTCATTGTATCTAGCCTTTTTTGGTTTAAAGCCATTACACCTTGTTCTGTCAAAATAGACCTGGTTAAAAAGATCACCCTCATCTTTCTTACAGGTTCCCCTTTAAGTACCAAAGGTCTCCTGAGAGCCTTACCTTCTTCAAGCTGAATAACCCAAACACTCTCAGAAGAGGTGTTCCAGCCCTCTGATCATATTTGTGTCTCTCCTGCTCCAACATACTCATCTTGCTGTGCTGAGCATTCCAGAGCTGGCGAGTGGATCAGATGGCATCTCACAAGCACACAGGAGCAGAATCACTTAATGCTTCTCTTCATGAAACCCGGAGTATGATTGGTCATCTGCACTGCAAGGGCACATTTTTGGCTTATGTCGAGCCTTTCACCAACCAGTACCCCCAAAGGCTGTTCTCAATCACATAACCTTCCATCTTGTATTTATATTGAGGATTGCACTGACCCAGATGTAAGACCTTACACTTGGCCTTAGTGAACCTCTCATAAAGTTCATACAGGTCTACTTCTCTAGCTTGTCCAGGCCCCGCTGAATTACAAACTGTCACTCAGGCATGTCAACTGCACCACTCAGCTTGGTGTAATCTACAAACTTGCTGAGGGTGCACTCAATCCTGCTGTGTCATTAATGAAGTTACTAACCAGCACTGGTCCCAGTATTGACCCCTGAAGGACTCCAGTTTTTGTCAATCTCCAACTGTAAATCAAGCTGTTAATCACAACCCTCTGGATGTAACCATCCAACCAATTCCTCATCTATCAAACTGTCCGCCCATCAATTCCACATCTCCCCAGTTTTGAGAGAAGGATATTGTGGGGGCACCATATCACCATATCAAAGACCTTACTGAAATCCAGATAGATAATATCTATAGCTTTTCCCTTGGCCACTGATACAGTCGCTCCATCATAGAAAGCCACTAGGTTGCTCAGGCAGGACTTTCTCTTGGTGAGGCCATGCTGGCTGTCAAATCATCGCTGTGTTCTTCTTGTTCCTTAGCATTGCTTCTAGGAGGTTCTGTTCCATGATCTCCCAAGGCACAGAAGTGAGCTGAAAGGTCAGTTGGTAGTTCCCAGAATCTTCCTTTCTAGCCCTTTTAAAAGATTGACATAGAAATCTGGAGCTGGATGCTTTCGATTTTGTCCAGAGTGTGACCAGACTGCCACATCTCCCAGCACACTTCCCTGGGTAAGGGCTTTCAGCAGAACTTGCACTGAAGGCTTCGTCACTGGCCTGCACAAGCCCAGATGTGTGTCAGGTCTGAAATGGAGGAACCAGTGCTTGAAATGGGGCTTAGTGCAGCCTTAGTGCACGCTCCGTGGCGCTAATGCAGGGGGTTGGCGTCCTCAGGCAAAAGGCAGAGTTATCCCTGCTTGTAGGACTGGCTGGGCGCTGCTCCATGGTGTAAGCAAGTACTGAGGTAGCAGAGCTGGGCCTTGCCGGAGCAGTGTGGTCTTGCTAAGGTCTTTCTGCTCACGAACTCTAATGAACCTGTGGGCTGCAATGGCAGCTAGAAACAGCAGCTCACGCACGCGAGACAACTTTGTGGACACACAGAGGAGCTTGTGTTGTTAATAACTCGTCCTTGCGGGGCTGCCTTCCCCTGGGACTCGTGACCGGAGAGGGACTTACCCTGAGCTGCTTTGCGACTGATACCTGGCTAATGCCCGTGGTCTGTGCGTCCCCTTCCAGCAGAACAGTCCTGGGCTCCTGGCAATGCCCAGCGTGCTGAAACAGGGAAAGGAGGCGCCAGGGCCTGGTATTCAGCGAGGCTGGCTTCCAGCAAAGCGCCTGGCTGGGGCCTGTCTGACTGTCAGGGGCTTTGGAGTGTCCGCAGTACTTTGCATGTAGTGGGGCATTCTTCTTGTGCGGGGGAGAAGAGGGCAACAGGAAGTAGGAACATGTCTAAACAACTCTTTCCCGATCTGATTCTCGGAGGAAATGCTGTGGATGCCAGTCCAGCTGCTCTTGAATACACCAGAAGGGGCAAATCTGAACCACACACCAGGTGGGCACTGCTGCCCTCTCGAATAATGTGGACCAGGACCAGGGATCTAACAGTGACCAGTCGCAGCTGGAAGGTTTCAGGCTGCTCTTTGTTCTCCTCAGCCCTCCCCCACTGCTTCTCATCTCTGGCCTCTGCTCCATCCTGGAAAGCTGGGACACAAGCAGAGCTCTTTACTTACCGGGGAGGAAAGAACTTGTCAGCAGGGACAGGCAGAAAGGAGTGAGTGGAAATGAGTTGGGCTGATAAGCTTTCTCACTGTATTTTATTTTACTGAGGCTCTTAACAAATAATCTTTATGAAATGCAAACCTGGATTATCAGGCTAATGCAGATTGTCTGAAATCCTTATCTCCACGGGCCAGTTAGCTGGAGTGATCCCCTTTTCACAATGAATAGAGAATGAAGAGCTGCACACAAGCCTACCCCTCCCTCCTTCCAATCACTGCCATTTACTGGCAGTGAACCAAACGGCTCTGATTTCCAGACTCATAAATAACGCAGAGTCTTTAGAGCTGAGCTCTGTTTAGAAACAGTAGTTCAGCTTTGTAGGGAGCCAGAGCTGGACAGGAGGTACACAGGAGAAGGGCTGAGAAAGGAAAGGGGAAGAAGTCTCTGGTTTGTTATACCTGAGGAGAAAAGTCTATGTTTAAGCTGACTTCCAACTCTAGAGAGTTCTGCTCACGCACACAGACACATTCCTTCCTTTAGCTGTTGTGAACAGACCCAGCCCCTGACATTTGAATACATTTCTTCATTGTGTTTTATAACTTGGTAGCTTTGCTTGCTGTGTGCTAGGAAGAAATTGATGCTATTTGTAGGCTGAAGATTTATGGTGAGAAAATCGCCTGTTGCTCAGAAGGTTTTTTTTTTCTTCTTTCTGTTCAAGCTGTATGTGTATTTATCTGCTGTGGGTCACATTTGTGTACCTGGGGAATGGGTAGCAGATAAATACCTCTGCTGCCTTTTTTTGGGGATAGAGGCAAGGGAAAAAGTAAGAGCAGCTGTGAGGAGGTTTTCTTGTTCTGATTGCTGAGCTCTGGTGAGTATATATAAAAGTCCATCTCTGTGAATACATGATGGAGCAAACAGATGCTGCTGTTGTCTCAGTGTGCTTGTGATCTGGCAATGTTTTGCCTTCTTGGGACACCATGAGATGCCAAATGGTCTGCACCAGGTCCTGTCCCTTTAATTCCAAAATACAGAACAGGCCTGTACTAAAGTGACAAGACCTTGCGTAGGAGTGACCTGAGTCTTAGCCACCAAGATGTGCAAATTCCCTCACCTCTATGTTGCCTCTTTTCCCTTTTGAAAGTTTTTCTGCTCAGGAGGCAAGGGTGTAGATTCAGCACTCACAGCAAAAGGACCTCACTAGGCTACATCTGCACAGAAGAATCAGGCTCTGCAGAAAACAGATTTTCCACAACATGTGGCACAGAGAAATGCTAGTGGAGTTATGGTCAGTTCCTGATTCCTCTTGGCATCTGGGCAGATGCAAGTATGAAGGATTATTATAGCAACACAGGTGAAAGTCCTCAAAGTCCAAGAGCTTTTGTTCCCCAGAATGCAGTTTATCCTTTTATATTGATACTGGTTAATTGCTAAATCCAGGGATATGTATCACAAGCTCAATCCCAGCTGATGCCTGTAAGTGCTGCTGAATTTTGTATTATGTCCAAAGAACATCATCTCTTCAGGCTCTTTGGGTGTTCTTCTTTCCTCCATGTTGTTTTTTAGACTGCTCTCTGAGTTACTACAGGATACTAGCTGCTCTCCTGTATGGGAGATCTTTGACTTGGGATAGTGTTGTAGCAAGCTTACTCCTTCTCACCTGAGCATACATCTAGGTTGGTTTGCTGGGTCCTGCTGCCACCCAACTACCTTCCCACAGCTGCCACCTCAGGCAAGTTCTCGGATAACTGGACCATGTGTCAGCTTGTGGGTAATAAGACGTGTTGTGTGTGAGGCTTTGCAAGCCCTGAGTCATTCTGTTGTTCCTGGGAGGGCAAGGTGTGGGCTACAGTGTGAGATGCATTCTACCAATATTAGCGCAAAGGACATGTCTGGCTACACCCAGCTGACCTCCATAGGGAAACCAGGAGCAGGCACACAAACTGGACCTTTTCAAAGGTGATGGCTGTTCCTAGTAATGCCAGCTGGCTCTGCTATCTTTTTGGCTTCCTGTACATCACTGCAGACAGATCAAGTAGGGACTGCACACAAGAAGCTGCAGCTCCTCAACCTTCCCCCAGAAAATAATAAAAAGATGCTCCTGCTTTTCTCCTTACTTCTCCTTGATTAGCTGGTGCTGCAGGTGCAGCTGTCCTGCAGGGTGGTGAAGGCAATGAATAGTAAGGTTTTTAGCTCAAGCACACTAAGGCTGTTCAGCAGCCATTGGATAATCCTCAGTTAATCAGATTATGTAAATTACTACTTCAACATCCCTATCCCATCTCTTGTCCCCCTGCTCTCCAAGCTGGAAATAAAAGGCACTCTAAAAAGAAACATTTAAACTGCAAAAAGGCAGAGCTGCTGAAAGGGTTGGGCATTGGGTGCTGAGACAACAAGCAGTGGAGCAGGGCTTTGTGTCTATGCAGGCTGGCATTCTTGCTTGGCAGAGCAGCAGGAGACACCAGCAAATCAAAGGTCAGGAGAGTGCACTGACTCTGTATTAATGGTATCTCGGTACCAGACTGAGGAGGGCAACGCCGGTTTGTTGCATTCCTGGAGGCCAGCACTTTGTCCCAGGATGTTAGTTTTGATGCACAGAAGAAGCATCCCTGACTTCCTTGGAGCAGAGTGACTTCCTGCCCTTTCTTTTGCATGATGTGTTATGAGTTTGTTCATTCACAGTGTAAAGCTTAGCACCCCAAACAAGATTTGCATTGGGAGGTGCTGTCAGCCGTCTACACGTGGTTGCTGTGCTCAGTGACTAAGCCGAACAAAGGGACAAGTTGTTAAAAAAATGGCCATTGAAACTGTGTCTGCAAAGCCTGACAATGTAGGGCACTGTATCACCAAAACCTGCACGTCCATTTGTGCATACAAGGTAATCACATCCTCTGGCTCTGGGTTTCATATCCAATTATGGATATGATCTTACTCAAGTTTCACTAGTACTGAAAATGTGGCTTATGGCACTTACCTGTTCTCTGAGGCTGTCGTGTTTTCATGCAGGTAGGAGTGGTAGTGGTTGTTCTACAAACTAAGGTAGAAGTCTGAGGAAGGCAAAAGCAGTCAGTTACAACTAAAAGAGAGGAGCTGAGAGCTTATTTATTCTTTGTGTGGCCACTGAAAGCCATCCAGAAAGCTGATCTGATCTACATTTGTTGGCTAATACTCCTGGCTGAAAGCAACTAATTTTGTTTGTCAAAAAGATGAGGCTGCCTTTCTCGTCGCAGATGCAACACACTGGAGATGGTGTTTTTCACCCTAGACAGGGTTTTCCACTGGGCTTTCAGTACTCAGAATTATCAAGAGAATTTGCTCCTTAGTCCCTCTCCACACTGTTGGACATACATCCTGGTGTCTTTTCTTACTTCACAGCAGGTAGGCAAAGGTGTTCTGAATTCACGGGCTATTAAAAATACTGCACAATGTCAGACCTTGCTGATTTGATGGATTGATCTAATCACAGGGCACAACTTGGTTGCCTGGGCTCAGGTGACACAAGTGGAGTGAAAACATGCTAAGATGTACACAAAGGCCTATATTGGTGTTGCTGTCCTGTGCTGTGACATGGGAGGCTGGGATGCCAACTCTGTAGGAACAATATTCTTGTTCAGGTGGACAATAGACATCCTGGTCCAAACTATTAGAAGCTTCTGGCCGACCTTGCAAAATAACTTTGAAAACGCGGGTGGTCAGAAACGCAGATTGCACAACTTCATGGATTTTGTCAAAAATGTGTCGTCCTTCCTCTTGTTGCTGTTGGCTTCTGAAGAGCTGGTGGAAAGTAAAGGGATGTGTGGCACAGTCATATATGGAGTACGGGTGAACTGACGAGGAATAGAGTACTTTCTGCATGTTGCAGATCAGCGCTGTTCTGTGATAACTGATGAAAATATGTTGGCTTACACCAGCTGAGCATCTGAAATACAGAGATGTATTTCAAAACAACGGAAACAAGACGATTAAAAATTAAATTTCAAACTACTTGTAGCATGTTTCTACCATCAAGGCAGCAATAAGGGTACACATTCTTAACTGAGAAAAGACAGCAGAACTTCAAAAATAAGGGAATAAATCCATCTTTTGCAGTCACAATAGTGAGCAGATCAGGGTGTTTTTATGTGAAATGGACTGTGTAATTATAATGAACTCCCGAGCACCCAAGTTTCTTGGAGCTTCCCTTTGCACATGTACACCCTGCTGGTCCTGCAAGAGAAGCAGTCTCAAGCACCAAATATGGGACCTGTCATCTGAGGATTTCAACTTCTGTCTTGTACAAGAAGCAACCTGAAATAATAAGGTATGTTATAAAGATTCAGAGCAAATTCCCTTGTGCCTCACAAAGCTCACTTATGCTTTAAAAGCTAAGCAGAATCTGCAACTTTAATTTGTGCTGTCTGCAGAAAAGTTTAAAGTTTAGGTTTGAAAAATTTGAAAAGTTTCTGCTCTTCCCTCCCCCCTCGTCTCCCCACCTTGGTGAATTCCACAGTCTTCTTTTCCACCTTGGTGTCTGTTTTCTCTCAGTTACATTGCTGCTGCTGAGAGAAGAAGTTATCGCTTCTGAAGTTAAAGAAAATTTATGATGGGGCAAAAGATTCACCTGGACCTGAAGAGACTGTGAGAATTCTGAAATTTGAAGATTTATGAGGATCAGGACTGAAGTCAGATAAGCACCGTGATATCAGAGAGAAGCAGGAGCTGAAGATGTTCTACATTTTATCTCAGTTCAGTGCATGAGCATTGTGATGAAACTGCATAAGTCTGTGTCTGTATGTTATGTGGCGTTTCTGTGCAGTGGGGAAGATGAATTAAAATATCTCGGTGCCTTTCTCCTCGAAATCAAGTAAGATGTTCACTGCCTGCAGATTTGTAAATGGTTTTGTTTGACTCTCCCTTTTTGTCTGATACTTCAGCTAAAAGTCTAGGTTTGGGGTCTCTAACCCGTGACATTAGTGGCAACCCGGGTTGGAAGCATAGGGATCCAGACAAGGACCCACAACACTACAATGACACTCATCTCAAAAACCAGTGATTTCAAAGACTTGCACATGAAGAAAGAGCTTTTGCCAGTCTGTAAAGAAGCCTGAGTGTTTTGCTTTTATGCTAAATGACTTTTTTCAGGTCATACTGGAAATCAAGTCTCTCAGTCCCTAACTTGTATCATTAGTTAAGAGACTTGTAGACAGCACAAACACACCCATGTCAAAGGCCCTTCAGGAATTATAATAAGATCAGGAAGTTTTTCTTGTCTTCTGCTTCACCTTCCTTTGTATTCCTGCTTTGAGTGATGCTCATGTAGTGGCCTTACTGCTGCATGCAAACCAGCTGGGCTCAGCATTGTGTGCCAGTGGAAATGGCACCTGCCAGTTCTCTGAAATAAATGCCTTGCTCTTCTCTATTTTAGGAGATTTTCAAAGAATTTTTAAAATCTAGGTACATCTATGTCAAAGGGGAAGTGAGTTGCTGTCTCGTCACACTTGCTCACAGTGGACTATTTAGAGAAACACTATGTTTTCAATCTTTTTCTTCTGTAACTAAACTTCGTCTTCAAGGCTATCAGCAAGTTTCAACGCTAACAGGAGAAGATTTTTGGCTTCTGAAATTAAGCCAAAAAGTGTGGCCAGAATTTAAAACACCCCCTGATGTGAATGTTTTGTTAGCAGTAATAACAGATACAAGACACTACAAAAAGCTTCAGATGATGGAAGTTTAATATTTCAGCAGTCTGCATGCAGCTGCTGTTCTGAAGCTTAAGCAGCCTCCTGCAGCTCGCTATATTCAAAATGCATCGATACAGATTTTTATTTTAAAGCACAGGAGTCCAGATGTGTATAATTGCTTCTTATCGTTTCCATCTGTAGAGTGTGACTATGAACTCCTAAGGATAATGTGGCTGTGTTTTTACAGTCTCCTGCTGCCCTTTTTCTGTGCATCACTTTCTATATGTTGCTTTCATCAGACTAGACAGGGTCACCTCATAAAGGGGAAAAAACCATTTGATACTTTAGCTAAAAGTCTAGCATTTGAACTGAAGCCCACCTTCTGAAATCTCTTGTGTTTAGGCACAATTCTCGTTGATTTCCTGCTCATCTGTAGTAAGAGTTTTGTTGGAGAAGCACAAGGTCTGAGGTCCAGTCCATTGTGAAAAACAAGCTTTTTTTTCCCCCTGTCTGACTGTTACTTTATCTTGGAGACACTTCTGTTTGCTCTGGAAGCTATGAAGGAGCAGGATAAAGCCTTTTGCTCCTCCTAGCATACTGCACAATTACATATGCCAGGCTAGTTTTTATTCCTTCTGGGAAGACTCATAACTAGGGTTATTTACCTATGATGTTTCAGGGGCTGGAATTTAAACGCTAGCGTGTTGTATTTCAAAAAGAGACAAGAGAAATTCAATTTTGAGGATGTTCACTCTTTAAACCACCCACATGTTCTCAATTTGTTCAAAGTGGCCAACTCTCGTGTCTTCCACGTTACAGAGACACACGTGCAAAAGCCATTGCATAAATGACTGACAGTGCAGGCAGTCTGTACCTTTGTCCTGGTCTGTTACCAGTGTCTGTGTTGCTGAGGCAAGCTGATGAGCTGACTGAAGTGTGGCTCTCCAGAAAGTGAGTGCACTAAATGTGACTTCCTGAGCACTGGAAGGGGCTGCCTAGGGGAGTTGTGGAGTCTCCTTCTCTGGAAACATTTAAAACCTGCCTGGATGTGTTCCTGTGTGACTTGGTCTAGGTGATCCT
>JAOXOE010000874.1:29698185-29712292 GCA_028565055.1 Phoeniculus purpureus
GTGGCAGAGGGATTGGACTAGATGATCTTTCGAGGTCCCTTCCAATCCCTAATGATTCTATGATTCTGTGATTCTATGAATATGCATAATAAAATACAGAGCTTGTCGAGAATTCAACAGGGCAAGCAACTGTTGTAACAGGAAAATAATAGGGGCTGCTTTAAATCTTTTAAAAAGGAGCCTTCCAGGAGAACAACCAAGCCTCCAACATAGTCTGAATCTGTCACTATATTTACGGGACAGGACCATTGTTGAAAGACACGGACCACTGCAGCTGTGGAGAGCCTGTCTGGATGGTAATGTCGGCAGACCACTGCTGAGATTTGAGTTCTTGCCAAATGATAATAGATTTTCTTGTTTTTCCCAAACCATCAGTAAAAACAATGAGAGCTGATAAAGGTGTGCTTGACAGCCACAGTACTGCATATAAACCAAAAGATAATTGCAATAGTTTATGACTAGGAGAGTGAATAGACAATTGACCAGTAAAATTCTCTAGGGCAACCTGGAAATCCATAGAAACCTGCAAGAGATGATCAAGCATTGAAGCAGTAAGAGGTAAAATGATAAATAAAAAATTGCAATCCTGAAAGAACAGTTAACCAACTCTGAGCACGAATAATTGACATTGCAAACATTTCTGCTACAGTAACAACAGTCTTCTGAAATTGATGAGGTAAAAAGATCCATTCAATAATGATGAGAGGGTCTGCACAATGCTTAGCCCATTGAAAAGTTAATCCAGAAGGTTGATAGCCAGGATTCAAAACAATAAAGTGAAAAGGCAAATCAGGGTGTTAACAAGACGCTTGCCATGGTTGCAGAGCCAATTCTACTGTTTTTAAAGCTTGGAAGGCTTCTGCATCCAATTTACACTCTGATGTTAAAACAGAACTGCCTTTCAGTAAATTAAACAAAGGACATAACGTGGAATTATCAATTCCAAGTAAAGGGCGAATCCAATTAACACTACCTAGCAATTTTTGTAAGTCATGTAACATTGCGACCTGCGTCTTCAATTTTAATTGTTGGGGAGTAACTGATTGTTCTAAAACTTGCCAATCCAAATAATTCCAAGGGGTTTTTCACTAGATTTTTTCCAGGGCTACCTGCAGTCCTGCATCGTCAATTGAAGCATTCACAATACGTTCCGACCGTGTGAGCTCTTTCTTGGTTTCACAAACAATCAAAATATCATCCATATAAAGGCAAATAAGAGTGCCAGGCAATTGGGGTCCAACTGGGGATAAAACTCGTGCTATGAACCATTGGCATATTGTTGGACTGTTTTTCATCCCTTGTGGTAATACGACCCAATGATATTGTTGCATTGTTTCCTGTTGATTCTCAGATGGAACTGAGAGGGCAAATTTAGGTACATCATCAGCATGCAATGGAACGGTAAAGAAACAGTCTTTCAAATCAATCACTAACATGTGCCAGTTTGCAGGGATCATTGCGGGAGATGGGAGTCCCGGCTGTAGTGCACTCATATCTTTCATTGCTGCATTAATCTTTCTCAAATCATGCAATAATCACCATTTACCACACTCTTCTTCTGAATTACAAAGATAGCGCTATTCCATGGGCTATTAGATGGTACAGTGAGACCATTGGCTAGTTGTTCAGCCACTAGCTGTTGAGGTGGTGCAGCTTCTCACACAGGAGGGGCCACTGATCTACCCATACTGGATCTGTTGTTAGCCAGACTAACAGTGGGGTGAGCTGTGCTTCAGTGGCC
The DNA here is from genome assembly GCA_028565055.1 of Phoeniculus purpureus. Taxonomy (NCBI): domain Eukaryota; kingdom Metazoa; phylum Chordata; class Aves; order Bucerotiformes; family Phoeniculidae; genus Phoeniculus; species Phoeniculus purpureus. The sequence continues at coordinate 29,699,927 of JAOXOE010000874.1, forward strand.
CCTACGATAAATTTGAGGTCAAATGTAATCCCCATTGACTCAAACAATCTCTGCCCCAAAGAGTAATCGATGTTTGCAAAACATATGGATGTACATTCACAGTTTGATTGTCTGGACCACTGATTGTTACCAAGTGTGTGCTCTGCAGAGATGCAGAGTGACCCCCCAATAAGATAACATGCAGCTCTTAAATCTTGGCAATGGCATGCAAAATTCTGTGTAGAAGCAGTTATCAAACTGTTCTCTTTCACTGTTCAACAGAAATCTTTTACCAAGTTATACAGTATAGCTTGCCACTGCGCTTCTTTCTGCAGCTCATAAATAACCACGAATCCTTGTAAAACATCTGTATCACCAACTTTTTATCACCTTTTGTGTATTTTTGATGATTGCATAATCAAAAGGATGAAACATAGGGTCTTGTCCTGCTGCATACTGAACTGGAAATGCACACTTCAGGAGCACATTAACATTTCCCTCCTGCAAAGCAGGATTGGCAACTGTGGAGGCTCCCGGGGGCTGCCTGATGGGACAAAATCAGGGCCCAGCTCAGGGTTTACCACATCAAAATCAAAGGGGTTGTTAGTCACTTTCTGCACCTGAGTAGGCACTGTGGGACACTGCATAAACTCCAGGAGTTGCTCCCACCAGCGAGGCTTATGAGCCTCATCATCAGTGGCCAAAGGAGGAGCAGATGATGTAACATCTTGGTCAACCAAAAAAGGGTTCCCTGAATTATGGAAGTCTGGGTTTTGAACACTTGTGGCAGCAGATTTCTCTTGCTTTTGCATTAGTTCGAGTATAGTGCGCCAAGGTGTTAGTAGCTGCACTGCCTGCCTGTCTCTGGTTGTTGCAGCATTCCAAAGCTTAATGCCTGCCTGATCCCAAGTCTTTGCCTGGAACATAGTCACTGCATTCACAGCTGGGGATGGCTGTAAAGACCCATCATGATGTAAGATATGAGAGTTGATTGTAATTTCATGCTGCTTTAAAAAACTTTCTGTCAGCCTTAACACAGATTTCTCGTCTGTGCTAAGCTTGGTCCCCATGGCCCTTGTCACTCACCTCGTCTCCCACGCAGGTGACTATTGTCTCGTCTTTGATTCAGCAAAGATGAGTTCCACCTTCTGTCCTGTGAATATGGTCCTGGTGCCAGTTAGTGCTTCCTTTCAGCCTCTGTTTATCCATCCAGCAAAGGGCTACCACTGCTGGCATGCGACTATGTACTTGAGTCTCCTCACACCGAAGCACCATTTCTAGCGGTAGATGACATGGACTCTTCTTTGGGGGTGCAAAGGAAAGACCTTTATTGCCTTGCGTGAAGCCCTTTTATACTACATTGCATCTGCGATATTAGTTAGCAAGCAAGAAGAGTTTATGGACTTTGTAACCCTTTTCCAAACCCCTTTGCCCAGGTGCCAGCGATTCCCACAGTTGGATCTTCATTTGAACCTTCTCTTCTTCTGGTCTCATCTCCATGGCAGCACATTCCTTCATTTCAAATCTCCCATGGCTTATACTTCATTAAGCCTAACATAACCTTGAGTTCTTTATCAACTGTTTCTTTGGTATTTCATTCTGCTGCAGCCTATGGCCTTATCCAACCTGGCCTTTAATGCTTCCAGGGAGGATGCCTCTACAGCTTCTATGGGCAACCTGTTCCAGTGTCTCACCGACCTCAGTGGAATTGTTCAGATAGGCTAGAGTTTTGAACTAGAGTAAAATTTCAGATATAAAACTCAACCAAAGCAGAGGATGCAAAATTACTTTTTAGGATGTAAAACTGCTCTTTCTGGCTAACATCTGGTGACAGCAGCCTAATCCCCAACTGAATATGAGTCTGGGAGAAGGCACATAAGGATGACAGATGCAAAAGTTCTGAGGAAAAGGTGGGAAATTACTGTGGCACAGGGATGGTTTTAATTTTGTGCTTATCCAGATGTCTCAGTGCCCTGACTTTGCTCTATGATACACCAAGAGAGGGATTGCTACAAAATATGTGCCTGGAAAACATATTTTCTCAAGACATTATACATGAAAATAATGAAATCAGCAAATCCAAGGCTCAAAATAGGTATTTATACCAAGCAAGGCAATGCCACCTTAGAAAATGTGTGTGCTCTGTTTACAAACTATGCTCTGCTTACAACAGGTAATGCCAAATTTGCTAGTACGCTCAGTATCTGGCAATGTCTCCTCTGGAAGTGGGCCTGGTATAGCCATGTTAATGCGGTGCTCTGCTGTGAGATAATGGGACCTGTGGCATGGGTATGTGCCAAATCATGTGGAGCTGGCTGATTATTAAAATTCACATATCATAGAATTATAGAATAATTTAGGTTTGAAAAGACCTTTAAGATCGTCAAGTCCAACCATCTTACTCTAAGCAAGAAGTGGAAGCTGCAGGACTGATACATTTCAGAGTCACATGATTAATCAAGCATTTAGTAATTCAACTTCTAGTTTCTAACTGGCCTCCACAAATTTCTTGGCTGCTTGGGAATGATGTGCAGTGACCATGGCTAGAGTTGTGTGAGCGAGGCAGATCCAACTTTTGTTCTCTGAAGGCTGAGTGATGTAAGGAGGTGGAAAGAATGGGCTACTTAACTACTGACCTGTGGGGCAGGGGTCACTTGGGAGCCAGTCTTAAATCTAAAGGTCATCAACAAAGTGACAAAGTTTTAATCCATCACTTTTCAGGGATGTAATTGTATTTTTAATACCGCAGGTGCTGAGAGAATGAGAGGGGAGAAGATGGGTGGAGGAAGCTGCTCAAGCATTTGGGTTATAGAAGGTGAAGATTTCCCTGTGTCTGATCAATGCATGTATCTGATTTAATTTATTCATTATTGTTCTGTTGATAAGCCGTGGGTACCACTTTCATTGTACTTTGACTTAGTCCAGCTCTTCTGTATATGAAAAAAGTTAGTCACATCCAATTATATTCTCATGCACCCATTTCCTGTGTGTGCAAATGAACGTGGATCCCACCCCTTTATGGTTTGTTTCACAGCCACAGATTGTAAACCCAACTATACACTGCTAAGAACCTTGTTACAAACATCTTCAGGTAAAGAAAGTCCCCAGGCACTGATAGGCAAGACAAGAGGTAAACAACAAGAGGTAAACAAATTTTCTTCGAGTATGTGTCCCTTCAAGAGCATCAATGCCTCAAAACAGCACAGACCTGAGAACTGAAAAAGAAAACTACAATAGCCTTAATGAATACAAGGATAGTAAGAAATATATAAAAGAAAATCAAGTAGAAGAGGCAGGAGACCTGTGTGGATAAGCAGAGACCTCCCAGAAAAACTGAAAGGGGAAAAAGGTTTGGGTTAATTGGGAGGATTATAGAAGTACTACCAGAGTATGTAGAGACTCAACAAGAAAGGCCAAGGCTCTCTTAGAAATTAGGCTCAACAGGGAGGCAAAAGAAAACAAGAAGAGCTTTTTGAATACGTCAATGAGAAAAGGACTAGGGAAGAGGTAGGTCTACTGATGAATCAGGTGGGAGATATGGTAACAGGGATGGCAGAGTCACTGAAAGTAAGAGAGCAGAGCTGGAGTGAGCAAAACACTGTGCTAGTCACTCAGTACTGGGCTAGAGATCACTTGTATAACCTGAAGATGCACAAATCCATGGGCCACATGTGCTGAGAGAGCTGGCTGATACTATTATTGAGCTACACTCCATCATCTTTGAAAGGTCATGGAGAACAGGAGAGATGCCTGGAATAAAGCCAATGTCATTCTAGTCTTCAAAAAAGGCAAGAAGGAGGACACAGGCAACTACAGACTGGTCAACCTCACCTCCATCTCTAAAAAGGCAATTAAGCACCATCTCTAAATAGGTGATGAAAAGCAACTCATTCTGGAGGCCGTCTCTAAATAAATGAATGAAAAGGTTATCAGGAGTAGCCAGAATGGATTTATCAAGAGGAAATCTTGCTTGTCTGACATGATATTCTTCTATGAAGCCATGACCAAATGGGCGAATAAAGAGAGAGCAGTGGATGCCATATAGCTTGTCTTCAGTAAGGCTTTTTTATACCATTTCTCATAACATTCTCATAGAAAACCTCAGGAAATGTGGCATAGATGTGGTCGGTGAGGTGGATTGAAAACTGGCTCATTGTTCAGAGGGTTGTGAACAGTGGTGCAGGGTCAGATTTTAGGCCTGTGGCCAGTAGTGTACTCCAGGGATCAGTTTTTTTCAAAATCTTCATAAATGATCTGGATGATAGAGTATACCCTTGGCAAGTTCACGGGTGATCTAACGCTGGGAGGAGCTGCTGATACAGCAGAAAGCTGTGCTGCTGTTCAGCAAGTTCTGGACAGACTGGAGAGCTGGGCAAAGGCAAATCTCATAAAGTTCAACAAGGACAAATATAGAGTCTTACATCTAGGGGAGAATAACACCAAGTACCAGTACAGGTTAGGGGTCACCCTTCTGGGAAGCAGCTCCATGGAGAAAGACCTTGGAGTCCTAGCAGACAGTAAGTTATCCATGGGACAGCAATGTGCCCTTGCGGTCAAGAAGGCCAATGGTATCATGGGGTGCCTTAAGAAAACTGTTCAGCAGATCTAGGAGGTTTTCCTCTACTCTGCCCTGGTAAGACCATACCTGGAATACTGTATTCAGTTTTGGGATCCCCAATTCAAGAGAGAAAAGGACCAAGCAAGAACCATGAGGATGATTGAGGGACTTTAGCATCTCCTCTATGAAGAAAGCCTCAGAGAACTGAGTCTTGAGAGGGTATCTTATACATGTCTATAAAAATCTGAGGGTTGGGTGTCAACTGGAAGGGGCAAATCTCTTTTCTGTGGAGCATAGTAATAGGACTTTAATAATGGGCATAAACTTGAACTTAGAAGGTTCTACCTCAACATGAGAAGATAGTTCTTTACTGTAAGGGTCACAAAGCACTGGAATGGGCTGCCCAGAAAGCTTGCAGAGTCTTCTTCTCTAGAGAATTTCAAAACCTGCCTGGATGCAGTTCTCTGTGATCTGCTCTAGGTTATCCTGCTTTGGCAGTGGGGTTGGACTAGATGATTTCTAGAGATTCCTTTCAACCCCTCACATTCTGTGATTCTATATACAAAACCAATACTGAATCCAACCCCCTGCTGGCAGTTATATCACTGTAACAACTGACACGGATGCAGGGAAAGTTCCAGACTGGACTCAGCATCAGAGAGGGACGGTATGCAGGAGCTGGATTCAGAAATATACAGATTGGTAACAAAGGCAGAATGAACAGAGTCCCCTTCGTATGCCAGTCATTGAGGGAGAATGGCAAGGCCTAAGAGGGCCAAACAGGGAAGTGAAAGAGCAAAGTTGGCTGATCCTTCTGGTCCTCTCCGTTCTAATCCAAATATGATGTATATGTGATGGAACACTGTCTTGATCAGTTTAGGGTCACTTGTCCTGTCCATGTGTCTCCCAGGTGCAGCTTCTAGCTTATTGTACCTCCAGTGTGGCACATAAGATTTAGAGTGACCTTGGTTTCCATAGGAACAAGCCTAAGCAAGAGCCTTTCTGCATACCAATCCTTAGTAGTAGCTGTAAACATCAAGCATTATCACTTGTAGAAGCAGACACTTTCTGCACAAATATGCCGTTAACTTCAGAAAGTGCAGTTACTTTGAAGAGACTGAGCTGAAATGTAGAATCACTGAGCAGAATTTGTTCTGTTTTAACTCAAACGAGGGCAGTAGCCTAAAACCCTAATGGAAAGCTAAAGGATGACAGCCCACAGTCAGCAAATCTCCAGAGAGGTGTTCTGCCTCCAACTCTGGGTGTAGACAATGTTCAGCATTGATTTTCTCTCAGAGATTGTATATGGCAAGACCTGGTAGACAGCAGTGTTCAGTCCTGGAGCTGAGAAAAGCTAAAAGCAGCCAATATTAAATATCCCTTTGAATCAGAGCAGAATTACTGTGGCGTGATACACAGGACAACCAACCAAAACATAACCTATAGATTTTTCCAACTTTAGACTGTACAGTATTGAATTCAAGCTTTAAAAAGTTTTGCACTTACTGAAAAGACCTAAAGACTCTCAAGAGGAAACTTCAGTGCCTAAAAACATCTTGAGTGGAAGCTATTAGACCTAGATAACCACAGAATCTCAGACCAGCTGACTGTAACCTGAAGTATTTTACTGCCTGTAAGTTAAAAGGTATTTCAGAAGGAAGTATGTGGTCCTGCTAAGAGGCTCTCCAGTGATCTTTATGGGGATAAATGACAAAAAGTCAGTTGCCAGTTGAGAGCTCCTGATAGTAAGTGAGCCCAGAAAGTCAGATTTGCCAAAAGTGCTCAGTGCTGGCACTACCCACAAGGTGGGAAACATTCCTGCCACTTGAATGGGAGCTAAAATAACGTGACACTGTGTGGAGCTGCCTGCTCTGGCTCTCTCTACTTTAATACACAGCAGACATTTTCCCTATATTTTCAGGCACAGAAGAGTGGCCAGAAGCTTGCCTAATAAACATGCCCAGCTACTATGTTTGGCACAGCACAGCCCAGTCTCAAAGGCCACATTTCTGAATATACATGTAGGATACAAATAAATGTCAGCCCTCAGATTTGGAAGTGAGGAAAGAAATTAATTACAGGAAACTTCAGCATAATGTTACCTGTCAGTTTTGAACTGAATGGCTGAACAGATTAGAACGCATATACATGTAACTGTCTGCCTATCTATCTATCTATCTATCTATCTATCTATCTATCTATCTATCTATATTACTCTTACCATGCTGCTGCTTGTGAAAAATAGATGGACCTGTGGGGGAAGTAATGGTTGGAAGCTTGACCATAGTGATCATGAAATGATGGAGTTTTTCCTATTATTCTATATTTCTATCATCTCCTTGAAGTCCATGTTGAAGTTCATTTAGGGGTCACATGACTGCAATGGAAATTCTACTTCTTTCAGACTGAGGAAACATAAAAACTACCAGAAAACAAGAGAAATTGTCAGTGAAATGGGAGAAAATGTGTAGAATGTTTGGCATATTTGGAGAAACACTACTCTTGTTGTAGGGAGTCAACTTCTGTATTACTTCACTACTTATAATGTACAGAAAACAGAGCAATGACACCTTTTTGTCTTCTTACATCTAAGAAGTGAGTCAATCTGTCAGTTAGGTAATTCAGAAAGCCCTGGTAAAGTGGTTCCTGATAATTGCAAACACTTCCCAAGAGTATAGGCTGCTGGACCAAGGCTAACAAATACCGATGGTATGTTTTTGATTATGTCAACATGTTTCCTTTAACAACATAGTTGCAAGCAATTGCTTATTTCTAAAGTCACAGAAATGAAAATGCTATTAGAATAATAGCAAAACAAAAAAAAAAAGGGCTTTGTTCCTTTTTATCACAACAATTAAACAATTCCAGGAGTTCTCTGCCATGTGCTTTTAAGCTCAATCAAACCAAAGACAGTATTTCTTCTTGAAAACTGCAGGTTACAGTTAGCCAGGGGCTTGCCATAAATACTGCCTCAAAGCTTGATTTATCCTGACATTTACGTTTGCTTTTATCCTGTCTCTGTGAAGTACTGAAAATTCTAGAGCTAAGGCTGTCAGTGAGAAGCTTGATCTTGAGGGCTGTACTTAAAGCATTTTAGGGCTGTCATGACTGCATTTTGGGTACTTTTCTTGTATCTCTGTCCATATGTGCTTTTAAGATGCCTCAGAAAGAAGAGGGTTATTAGTCAGGGAATTCAGCTGAAAGAGCTGTAATGTGAAAACAGACCTGGAAGGTACCTAAAGACTTTTTTTCAAATGGGTACCTTCAATTCATTTCATCTTGTGTTCGTGCATACACAAGCTTAAAGAGACACAGCTGCTTTGAAAACCTCTGGATATGGATTTGAGTCTTCTGGGCAGGGGTTTATTCTCCTAGCAAGGGCAGAAAGGAGAGAATTAGGAAAGGCCCTAAGGCAATCAAGCAGATTGTTTATTACTCTTAGCAATGCAAGCCCACCACAAAAAATGACCAGGAAAAAGCCCCCTCTTAATCAGTTTAGTTGTTTTGTTTTATCCTTACTATGTTTCTTATCAGTCTCCTGCAGGGGGGTCTAAAATTCTAATCTTATAGGCCACATTACCAAGTTGGTCTTCTCTCCATGATGAATAGGAATCACACACTGTCAGCAAACCACACATTCACAGTTAAGATAATTCAATTAATAGAATATCTGTTCTCCATCCCAGCTCTCCTGTCATCCCTTCTCTATCTCCTTACCCTCCCCACAATTAATTCCTACGCTTTAATACCATCTAAGAGTCCTTACTGAGAAGAGGATCTGCTTGCTATGCAGGTGCAGGTTTTCAGCGCCAGAGCACAACAGCAATGCCACCCCTTTCTGCTCTCCTCGGGGCATCTCTTTGTGAATGACTTTTTCTTTTTCTCCCTTTACAGCTCTATGCTGAACAACCCCATGCAGCTAATCTGATTATGCTAATTTGTACTTCATGAACCCAAAGACTGTAAGGGGATCTGCAGAGGGTGAGCTGGGCTGGAAATGAGGGTGGTGAGGACAGGAGAAAGGGTATGGGATGGTGGTAGGGCTCAGACAATGGGTTTAAGTCAGTTAACAAAAAAAGCTGTCTGTATTGCCAAACAAAGCACACTCTGGGTAACCCCTTGCTGCTCTTGACAATTTAGAGTGTCCCAAACTGGCCTGTGCTACTGAGCATAAAAGGGAGCACAGGGAATATACAATGAAAAGGCACAAAGGGAAGTCTGTTTCCTGTTTAACATTGCTTTTCTTTCTCCTTAATTAATCCTTCCCAGAATCTAGTAGTTGAAGTATGGTCCACAAATTGTTCATTGGGTGGTAGCTATAGCACTAGACTGCTTCTGAGCACATACAATGTCATCCGCCCAACTAGACTGTTACTCCACTTGAAATTTATTGAATAAAACACAGTAACTTTGCAGACACACATAACTCGTAATATGAAGCCTAGTTTTATCAACATTATCTTTGCTACAGCTGGAATTCATAAGGGAACAGTTCTGAGAAGAAACATACAGACAGGGCTTTGAGGTCTTTTCCACCCTAAATAATCCTGTGATTCTGGTATGGGAAAAACTGCTTTACAGATTAAAGCGACCCTGAGACTTGTTTTTGCCAATCACAGGATTGTTTGCATTTGCAGAGGCATCCTGGAAACATCTAGTCAAAACCCCCTGCTCAATCCATATCACCTACAGCTAGCTATCCAGTACTGTGCCTGGTCCAGATTTGAGTATCTCCACACATGGAGAGTCCACAACCTCTCAGAGAAACCCATTCTTGTGATTGACCACCATCATATTAAAAAAATTTCTTTCTGTGTTGAGAAGGATTTTAATGTTTTTTTAGTCCACTACCTTTTGTGTGGTCAGAGTGCAGCACTGAGAAAATTCTGGCTCATTTTATGCCATTCCCTCTCAATATATGATACACAGTGAGAAGCTTCCCTTCAACCACCACTTTTCCAGACTGAAAAGTGAGATCAGTCTCTCCTTCTATGAAAGACATTCCAGTCCCTTTATCATTCTTGTAGACTTCCACTGGACATGTTCCAGTAAGTCCATGTCTCTCCTGTACTGGAAAATGCAGAACTGGACACTACACTCCAAATGTAGCCTTAGCAGTAGTGAAGAGAAGGGATGGATCACCTCCCTTGCAGGACCAGGTTACTCGTATCAGTGCAAAATCAAGACTGAGTGTTGGTGTGAGCCAGTTGCAAGGATGGTGTGAATGAGCACTACTCTATCACTGCCTCTGCTGAGTATATTAGTCACAAACCAGTGTTTTGTCTATCAGAGTGGGAATTGTTGGAGCCATCTTGCTTATACACGTAAAAAAGCATTTATACATACATACCTGCAAAGATGATAGGAGAGAGAAGAGGGCCTTACAGCACTTTCATAAAGAGATGGGCCTGATCTTGCTGTCCCTGTAACTCTGGTGAACATTGTTTGCTAGCCAATGGCACTCGGGGGAATAATAATTTTTCCTTAACATTTAGTTTTGCCCTGTGCTCCCTTCGGACAAAAATCCAGGTTTCTGAGACATCTCCTGCCTCTGTTGAAGATAAATCATTTGCTGCTGAGGGGGAAAAAGAAAGGTTCAAGGAAGACATTTGCTCTGCACTCTAGCATAAATAGGACTCTTCCCCTTCTCACACAGAGCAGGATATTTGTTCAGCCCTGCAGCCCTAAGCAGAATATCTCAGGACACCATTTTTGAAAGCAAATGGAGAAGGAATATTGGCTGTCTTAAACCTGTCACCTCAGGTTCAGCTGTACTGCACTGTGTTTCAGAGAGGGGATTACATGCAGTTTATTTGATAGAGTACAAAGTATGTGGAATATTGCCAGGACTGCTCTCCTGTATCTGAGATCTCATTTGCTGAATGTGTAGTGTGTGATAATGTAAGTATCATCATTTAACAAAACTAAGTGTAAATAATACTGTGAGTAGAGTGATTGAGTAAAGCAGCAGAAAAAACATCAGAAACGTAAGAGTAACAGGTTAAATTCAAATATAAAGAATAAGCTTTTTGAAATTACCTGATTTGAGTCTCTATGTTCATAATATGCACAGAAATGTCCTTTGCTTTTCTTCTTTCTGCTGAAAAGCAGGGATGATTATCAGATATGATACAAATGAAACAGTACTTTCATGAACTTTCTTGTATTTGACATAAATATATCTGATTAAACAAATAAGTGGAAATTGGATACAAGAAATAATCCCAGATACCCTGTTCCCTGAAGGCCAGATTTTTTAAGATACCGAAACACCTACAGTCCACTGACATCTAAGGAACTTGAAGTTCTGACCTGGGCTTTTACCTAGTGGTGCATTTAAAAGAGAAAATTTTGTGCATGGAGCAGGACTTGATGCAGAGGAGTAGTTTGCATTGCATGTGGCTTTTCTGTTTCCTTTCCTCCTTTCTACAGCATGTCTTTTGTGAGATCAGACAAAGGAGATAAACAGATTAAGTTGCATAACCTAATGGAGAAGGTCTTGCTCTGTCATGCTGCCTTTCGCTTGACCTGAGGGATAATCTTGCACACTGCTTTTCCTAACTTTTCATTTATAGAGACAGTCAACTATACGGAGATGTTTCTCTTTCTGCGTATATATAGGGAGTTTAAAGCAATAGGCTCTGGACTCATCTGAAATTCTGCTGTAGCACTGTGACATGTAATGCTAACACAATGACAGTTATAGTAGCAGGACTACAGAAGTAATGTTTTGTCAACCTCTGTTGGCAATAACCTTGAAACTACCTGTCAGCCATTATTAATGACATGAATTTTTCCAGACAAAGAATTGAGACGTTGGTTGAAGTAGGCCCACAACTTTCAGACTCAAAACACACTCTCATGCAGTCAGAATGAGACTGGCCAATTAACTATAATGACACTCGTGTAGAAATGAAAGGTATCGGAGGTGTACTGAGCACGCGCTCTGGGGAATAATATATGTAATGAGATTGTGACTACTTAGTGCTTGTTGATGTTGAACCATGAGTCAATAAAATTGCTAAAAGTTTAACTAGTACATTACAGAATAGTTGCATGTGGTACCTCTGATTGCCATTGCCTCAGCCCGTGTGTCTGCTGAAGGCCAGATAAGGAAAGATATCTGCACCTTGATTTGATCAATAGAATGCAGGATCCTGTTTCAGTCCTGTGAACTAAGCATCTAGTGATACATCTGATGATGCCATAGGGAGGTAAAGAAGTAACAGTCCAAGCCCAGTCTATAAACCAGCTCTGTTCAAAAAGCTTATTATTAAAGAATGAGATGTGCTAAGGAGAGGCTTAGCCCAAAACATGTTTACCTGAGCAAAGCCTTTGGTACTGTCCCACACCACATTCTGGTCTACACGCTGGTGAAATATGGGTCTGGTGGGTGAACCACTAGATGGGTAAAGAACTGGCTTGATGGCCGCACCCAAAGAGTGGCTGTTAATAGGTCCATGTCCAAGTGGAGGTCAGTGACAAGCAGAGTCCCTCAGGGACCAGTCCTGGGACCAGTCTTGTTCAGCATCTTTGTGGGTGACACGGACAGAGGCATTGAGTGCACCATCAGTGAGTCTGCTGATGACACCAAGCTGTGTGGTGCAGCAGGCACGCTGGAGGGAAGGGATGGCATCCAGAGGGACCTGGACAGGCTGGAGAGGTGGGCACAAGACAACCTGATGGGATTCAACAGGACCAAGGGTAAGGTCCTGCATCTGGGTCAAGGCAATCCTAAGCACAACTACAGGATGGGCAGTGACTGGCTGGAGAGTAGCCCTGAGGAGAGGGACTTGGGGGTGCTTGTGGACGAGAAGCTCAACATGAGC
>JAOXOE010000874.1:29720982-29739709 GCA_028565055.1 Phoeniculus purpureus
AGGAGACTCCACAACTCCCCTGGGCAGCCTGTTCCAGTGCTCTGTCACCCTCACTGTGAAGAAGTTCCTTCTGATATGTATAAGAAACCTCCTATGTTCCAGCTTGCACACATTGCCCCTCGTCCTATCACTAGATGACATTGAGAAGAGCCTGCCTTCATCCTCCTGACACCCACCCTTCAAATATTTATAAACATTAATGAGGTCACCCCTCAGTCTCCTTCTCCAAGCTAAAGAGAGCCAGCTCACTCAGGCTTTTCTTGTAAGGGAGAAGCTCTACTTCCTTCATCATCTTTGTTGCTCTATGCTGGACTCCCTCCAGCATCTGCTGTGCACAAATAAAATGTTTTAATGAGGAGCTATGCTATGTTATGAAAACTTTTAAGCTTCCAGTTCTGCAGAGTTTTCTGGTTTCATGTGTGTGATGACTTTACCTCTTTGTCCTATGCATAAAACTGAAAGTAAAAGGGGTGGTGGTGCACTTCAGAACAGCCCTGGAATGGTCTGTAGGGCAGCGACATCTACTGTCAGCGGGTGTTGGCAGCAGAGACCAGGGGCGAAAATGCCGCGGTGGGACTGCAGTAGTGAGTTCAGTCCAGCTACCCCAGCTTCAGGATCTTAAACCCACGTCATGTACTTGTAAATTAGTTGTGTGTCGATTACTTGTCTTAAGCAGCCATTAAAATGTATGCTTTCTATACATCCTTGATATAGTATCAACTGCAGCTTGGTTACATATAGAGGCATTTGAGTTTACAATAGAAGTAGTTCGGAAGTAAGACTAAAATGAGCACCAGAGGCTTAGTTAGCTACTGATGTACACTGGAATGACTTTCTTGCATGTGAGACACTGGTTAATGCATGCTCCATTCTGGGAGGTCTTGAAGAGACAAAGCTTTAGAAGTTTTCAGTGACAAAGTACCAGAAGAAAACCTTCAGCTAAACTTCATGGTGTTTTGCTGTAAAGAAAAAGTTTTTCTGTTTTTTCAGAAAACCTCCCAAACCTTGAGTTATTTTTAATCTGTAACCTTGAAGCATGACTTTTGTAGTTGTAGTATCTGCTAATAGTTCCAATGAAGTAAAGTAGATAGAGAGGTGCCTCTCTGCTGTGCAGCCTGAGTAAACAGAATAAAAAACAGCCTTAGAAATACTTGTTAGACAAGACTGACCTTAGAAGCTTAAATGAACAGGCAAGCAACTTTTTTGTTAGGTAATGACAGTGTCCTTCCCATCTCTTACAGGTGTTCTCTGCTTTTAATTGTTACTGTCCTATTCTTGAGCTTAAATTTAGATACTTAACATTTAATGCTTGATGATTTTTTGAAATCTTGATTGTCTGTATAAGAACTGAATTTTGTTTATGATTGAAGAGATATAATCATATGCCATGTAATCTAATCTAATTTGCTGTTGTGTTAGGATTTCATTTCTAGCCATCTTTAACTTTCTTTTAAAAGCAAGTTGATGAGATACATTATTAAATATTGAGAAGTGTTCTTCCAGTGTTTTTGAAAGAGAAATGTGCCCGTAATTGGCAAGCAGGGAAAGCTAGAATTGGTGGTTACTAAGATGTGAAATGTATTTGGAAATAGCTATGCATTTCATCTGGCATGACACTAACTAGTGGAGGCGTTTTTGCTGAAGTTTTGTAATTCCCTGTACTCATTATGGAAGTATGATGTTAGCATGTAATTTATGACCCTGTTGCAATCCTTCAAAAAAAAAAACAAACCCCAAACTTCGAAACAAACAAACCCCTACTCAACTCACACAAGAAAACCAAACCATACAAAGTCAGACACTAATTTAATAGTTTAGATTATAAGAAAATATATAACCTCTAGAACAATCAGAAAAATAAAGCTGTTTCTCATGTATGTTAATGGAGTCTTCCCGGGCAGTAAGAACTAATTCAGGTAATGTTTGATTTTGGTGTAAGGTCTCAAGTCTGCTCAGCAGTATTTCAGATTTGTACCAGTGTGTCTGGCACACAAGACAGAGTTACCAGTAGTGTATCATGCATTGCTACTCATATTCCAAAACTATCTTTAAAGGTTATTAGAAAGTAAATTCTTTAACAAAACCATTTGATTGCTACTAGTGGGTTTTCTTATGATTTTCAGGTACCTTGTGTTTTACTGCCCACAAGATGTATTCTACCAGTGCTTTGCCTTCCTGCCTCTTCGGCTTCTGGTTGCAGGAATGAAAGAAGTGACTAGGACTTGGAAGATAGTTGCTGGTGTTCTGCATGCAGACAGTCACTTCAAAGATGCCTGGCTTGTCATGGTAGCTGTGGGTTGGGCCAGAGGTAACATGCATAACATCTTGTTCTGATGGATTATGATGTTTTGGAGTGGTATTTAAATAGTTAGCCAATAGTTAGTGTAACTGTAGCACCAGTCCATGCTGTCCTAAAACAGTCTGTTATCCCCTCAAGGGAAAAGCCTATGGGGAAGTTTTCTGTTTGGATTAGGGGTGACATTGAATGACTTTGACGGAAGTTCATTTTATCCTTTCAGAAGTTCTTATGAGGATTTATATCACGGGCAGTTGATGTCAGTAAATAAACAGATCTCCTCTGTAACTTCAGAAGTGTGATTGACCACTGATAACATTTCCTCAGAACTGTTTTCTCTGTATGTGGCTGAAGAATGTTCTTTCAGCTGATTTTAAACACTGGAATGAACCTTTTTGCCTGCATGCTCACTGGAGTACGACTCTGGAAGCTACCGTCCTAGCAGCTGTATTTATAGCTACAGTGTTAGAAACTGTTCAGGAAGCAGTAGTGCAGCTCATGTTTGTTTGCTTGATTCTATCCTGCTTTAGGAAACAACATGTGTTAATGTGATGATTTAATGTCAAATATCATCTAATGTGATGATCTTTCACCAGGTTATAAAACAGATCAGTCTCATCGATGACAGTGTCTAACACCTCCTTATGTCTTGCATTTTTGTAACATAAAAATAGATACTATTCTTGCAGAGAGTCCTTGTAGTTTATGGAGATACTCTCTGTGCTTACATGATGGCATGAAGAACAGAATGATATAAGCATCTCTGGGGATAATACTTTGGCAGTTCAGGCATTTGTTTGTAGTGATTAGTGCCTCAGTTCAGAATCAAACACATAAAGGTGTAACAAGACGTTCTTCCTGAACTAGTTCTAGCTAAGCCTCTGAGGTTTCATGCTGGTTGCTCAAGTCATGTATGTATAAAAGATTGGATTAGTTTCTTTAAATCAGTGCTTTTGGTGACTAATTTGGCACCTGGTTGGAACAAATTTTTCTGGGAGCAACAACAGGTTGCACAGTGGTAAAAGCCATCAGTGGAAGCTTAGTGTAAATTTCTGCAACTTCAGGAGCAGGTGGTGGCCTGATTTCCAACTTCGAGCAGCTGGTGAGAGGAGTATGGAAACCTGAAACCAATGAACTACTGAAGATGTCCTAGTAAGTTTCTATTAAAAAGACTGCAACATGGTGTCTGTGTTTTTATAATTCCTTGCATTGACACTTTGTAGTGGTGCAAATTAAAAAGGAAAAAGCAGTAGGATGTGTCTGGACTCAATGTTTTGGTGTGTATCTAGTGAAAGATTGACTGATGATCTCTAGTAATTTTACATGTGGTATTTTTCAGTTCATAGCACAAAAAAGTTAAGTGGAAAAACTGGTCACACAACTGTTTGACAAAGAACAGTACTAAATCAGTACGAAGTTGCTGAAAAATTGGGCATCACTCAGATGGCTTCCTTTGAGCATTGTCACTCTTACTTTCTCTGTTGCTACTGTTTTCCTCCATATATATAAATTATTTGAGAAGGTGCAAACTGTTTACTCAATATACCAAAAATGTACTGCAAGACAGGAGATGTTAATTCTCTTGCAGAAGAATGGGAATATTACATGGCTCCAATTTAGTCTGTATTTAGTCAAATAACAATTAAGATGGGCTAGAAAGTAAAGATTAGATCACTGTAGTAATTCCCTAAAATTGATTGTCTTTCCCTTGTCAATATCAGGTCTTCAGAAATGATAATAAATTTTAAGTTATCTTGCTTTTCTGCAGCCACTTTTAGCAACAGAATAACAGAATAAAAATACCTTCACCACAATGAGGATAGCAACAATATGTAACTCCTTGCATATCTCAGGTCAATATAGGTATGTTGGTAAAACCTGGTAACACAGACCTGGCTCAAGTCAAGTGTAAGCTGACTACAGCCCTAGAACTTCTGATGTGTCACAGTAGACTGTGTTCTTCAACATCATAAGCAACTCCTTGGAGTAAATGACACCTGGAGTACAGGACAGGAACCTATATTTAAGTCTAGTTTGAGTACTGTAAGCTTTGTGACTTAACTCTTTGTGAAGATATATTGGGAGAGGAAAGCTAAAATACAGAGTCTGAATAGAGGCACTGACTTGAAGAGGATTTAACACACTCTAATTTGATGGATTTGTAGAGTATTGCTTAACTTAATGCTTGTCCATACTATGGACAGGAAACACAGTAGTAGTACATAAACCAAAAGTCTTGAGTTTATTTATAGCTAGGTTTTAGACCTTGTCACTGTTACCACAAGTTTTCATTAGTTCTATTAGAAATAATTCTTGTTCCTACTAAGAACATTTATTACTTTTCAGTATATGGCAGCTTTCACTGCATAATAAAGAAATTTACACTGTTTTGTTTCCAGCCCTGTGAAGGTAACACTGATAGGAGCAGTTCTTTGCACCCTGCAGCACAGACAGTATTTGCCAGTAGCAAGACACAATTTTGTGTTTTTGTACACCATCTTTCTTGTCGTCTCCAAGGTAAGAATGTGAAAGTGTTGCAAATGACTGATAAATGGAAAATATTTCATTCTTTCTGACCAGAATTTGTGCTTCTGGATGGGAAAGCCAGATCCTACAGTTTGTAAATCTGTGCTTAGTCTTCTACACATGAGCAGAACAGAACTGTTCTGTTACTTATACTGTTCTGTTTATAGAAGGAAAAAAAAATCAAATTCTGTCACCTAACTGTTAATATGTCAGGCTTGTATGTCCAAAATCTCAATCAAAGCTTATCTTGCAGAAAGAAACTCCCCTGTTCTCTGCCTTTGTCTAGTTGCTTAATGCCTTCCTTGTACTTGAGTAGTCATCGGAGAGTTTGAAAAACAGGTCAACCTAGATATTCATCTAGTTCAAAGCGCTCACAATGTGAGTGTTTAGGTTGGAAGAGAAAGTATATCAAAACTACTTTGAAGCAGCTATAACTACTTTTATATTAAAATAGATCATAGGTGTCTGGAATTGTATCTAAAGTTGTGTTGTGCATATATATGAGTGCTTGCAAATTGCATTCATTAAATTTAAATGGAAGTAGCCACTCTGTCTACACTTTTCAGTTTGAACAGGACACAGAACTTGGACATAAAAGTTGCCCTTCCTCTTGGCTATCTGACATGAAATGTCATTTACTCTTAGTTTGAGTTTAGTAAACTGTCAGTTTTTTGTGCATGTTATTGTGTATAGCTGTGTGAAGATCGTAGGTCAGAAATACAAGCATTTTCTGATCAATTGAAACTACAATGAACATTTCTGTTCTTGGTGGCTTGGCCTTATGCTTTTGTAGAAAGTTAGAAATTATCTGCATCTGCTCAGCTTCAAACTTGTTTGCAACTGCTATGAAGTCATCAAAAATTTTATTGTAACTTGACCCTTGTTCTTCAAAGGTGACAATGTTGTTGACAAGATCTGCATCTTCTCCATTTGCTCCACTTGAGTCTGTATTGGGCAATGTGTTCTTTGGATTGCAGAAGACACCATTGAAAGTGAAGGATGAAGGGGCAGCAT
The DNA here is from genome assembly GCA_028565055.1 of Phoeniculus purpureus. NCBI lineage: Eukaryota > Metazoa > Chordata > Aves > Bucerotiformes > Phoeniculidae > Phoeniculus > Phoeniculus purpureus. Next base: position 29,726,819 of record JAOXOE010000874.1, read on the forward strand.
CTTCCAATGGCTCTTCAGTCTGTCACCAGTCGTCTTCTGAACAGCACTGTGAGGGTGTTAAGAAAAGACAGACAAAGAAAACAAATTAACAGATAGTTTAAAATCTGTGATGATGTTTGAAGAAGTTTGTATTTCAGATTAGACTGGCTGAGAAATTTGCTTAAAGACTGTGAGGAGAGAACAAGGCGGTAGACTACTGAATTGTTTGCCTTCCAAATGTGTTTTGTAAGCTAGTGCTTAAATGTTTAAATTCACATGTTGGATTTGTTAGTTTTGAAAACTCAGCAAAATTTTTAAGCTTAATTTGTGTGTTTTCTGCACACAGATGATTTTATGAGTATGTTATTGGACTTTCTAATCCATGACAATTTTTACATTAAAATATTTATAGTAGTTACAGTTGTAATAAATTTTGTATTTATGATAACTGTAAATGCTCACACACTAAAAAGAGTTTTTAAATGTGACAATTGTTGTTAGTTTTTTCATTATGTATTAATCAGTCACCTCTTCCTGCCCTCTCCCTCCAGTTCTTATGTTTGATTTGGATAGCGTGGTTTTACAGTGCCAAGTCTTTACACTTACATGGAGAAAGACTTTCTTACTTAAGACATCTAACAATCACATTGCACTGCAAACACCATAAAAATAGTAATGAACTAATGCCTTTAAGTAGAAAAAATAACTGAATTACTGTTGGAATTCACATTGCATTCGTAACTTGCATTCTTTTCATTTACTTAAGTGCACTTTTTTCATTTTTCTGTGTTTTAAAATAAGACTGAGTTATCTGGTACTTGTAAAAATCTTTACAATTAGCAGATTGAAACTTTTCAGTATTTTCACTAATTGCTTTCTTTTGACACTCAGTTTGCAAGCGTTTGACACATATAGCTGGTTTTCATGTTACATAGATGATGTACATGTTTTATCTTTCGAAAACTAGGTATCTGTTTGTGAAGCCAATCTTCCTTTTAGGAAAGAACATTAGACAGTACATTTACCTTGTTTCTCATTAGTTCAGCCCTGTTGTGCCTGCTGTTAATAAATACCAGCACTAGTTTGTAACAGTTACCTCTGGTGCTATTGGCTCTGGTGTCAGCAGCAGAATTTTGGGATTTTTTGAGAGAGTACACCTCTTAAAGTGGGAGAAAACGTTGGCAGGGCTGCACAGGAGTTCAGGAGTTGGCAGGACTCATGGGTAAAGATTTAAACTAGATTTGAAGAAGGAAATCAGACTCTTGAGGGAGAAACCTGGGAGTTGGATGATGTGCTAACAAGGCTCTTTGATCTGCCATCTCAGTGGACGTAGAGGGTAAAGAGTCATGTCAAAAAGATGCACATGTTACTGATGTGTTAGAAACCATTAAGTGCCTGAGAACGGCCATGTAGGAATTACGGCTTCTTCCCTGAGAAAGATTGCCGGAAGTGCATCTACACAAATGCCCACAGAATGGGCAACAAACAGGAAGAGCTGGAAGCCATTGTGCAGCAGGAAAACTGATACAGCTGCCATCACAGAAACATAGTTGGATGATTTGCACAGCTGCGGTGCTGCAGTGGATGGCTATAAGCTCATCAGAAGGGATAGGCAAAGAAGGATTGGTGGTGGGGTAGCCCTTTATGGTACTGTGTCCAGACTGCCTAGAGCTTGAAGATAGTGGTGATAGTATTGTTTATTGGTAAGAATCATGGGGATGGCAAGTATCATGGTGGGAGGCTGTTATAGACTGCTCAACCAAGTTGAAGAGGCAGACAAAATACTTTAAGCAGCTGGGAGGAAATACTCTATAAGTGGCCCTTGTTCTAATGGAGTGCTTCAATTTACCAGATGTCTGCAGCAGAGAGAGAGAATAGTCTTGAAGGTTCATGGGTTGTGTGGAGGATAACTCAGCTGGTGAGTGTTTGGAAATGGTTAGACCCACATAAGTCTATGGGGCCAGAAGGGATCCACCCAAGATTACTGAAGGAGCTGGTGGAAGTGCTCACCAAACCACTTTCCGTAATTTACCAGCAATCCTGGATAATCAGGGAGGTCATAGTTGACTGGAGTTCAGCAAATGTGAAAAATGTCTACAATGATGGGCAGAAGGATCTGATCTTGGTGCTGGAAAGGTTATGGAACAGATCATCTCGAGTGCCATCACCTGGCACATACAGGACAAACAGGTGATCACACTCAGCATAAATTTTTGAGAGGGAGGGCCTGCCTGACTAACATCTGTGACAAGGTGGCCTGTATAGTGGATGGGGGGAAAGGCAGTGGATATTGTCTACCTAGACTTTAGTAAAGACTGTGGCACCAGTTCCCACAGCATTCTCTGGGAAAACCTCACTGTTCATGCCTTGGATTATTGCATTCTTCTTGGAGTAAAAAACTGGGTGGTTGTCGTGTCCAGAAGAGATCTTTCTTGTTACTGAGGTCAGGCTGACAGGCCTGTAGTTCCTTGGATCCTCCTTCCACACCTTCTTGTAGATGGGTGTCACATTAGCCACCTAATCATCTGCTACCTCTCCTATTGTCCAGGATTTTTGATAAATGATGGAGAGAGGTCTGGTGAGGTCTACTTCCAGTTCCCTGAGTACAGTTCCCTGAGTACTCTTGGGTGAATTCTGTCTGGCCCAACAGACTCGTAATGTCTAGATGCAGAAACAGCCATTAACTACTTCCTCCTGGATTATGGGGGGGTTGTTCTGCTCTCCATCCTTATCTTCCAGCTGAGGAAGCTGAACACTCTGGGGGTATCTTGTCTGTCCATTAAAGATGGAGGCAAAAATGGCATTAGATATATCAGCCTTTTCCTCTTTCTTGGTTGCAGTATTTCCCCCGTATCCAGCAAGGGATGTAGATTCTCCCTGATCCTCTTTTTTTTATTTTAGATGTATTTATAGAAACATTTTTTGCCGTGCCTTAAGGCAGTGGCCAAGTTGAGTTCCAACTGGGCTTTTGCCTTCCTAATTCTTTTTCTGTTTAACCTAACAAGATCTTTGTACTCCTCCTGAGTTGCCTGTCCCTTCTTCCAAAGGTGGTAAAGCTTCCTTTTCTTTTTAAGTCACATCAAAAGACCAATGGTATGAGCTTCAGCAAGCCCAAGTGCTGTCATCTGAATGACAACAATCCCATGCAGTGCTACAGGATTGAGGTAGAGCATCTGAAAAGCTGCCTGGTGGAAAAGGATGTGGAGGCATTCGTCAGTAGGCAGCTCAGTGTGAGCCAGCAGGGTGGCCAGGAGGCCAATGTCTTTCTGGCTTGTGTCAGGAACTCTGCAGCAGGACTTTGTCCCCCTGTATCCAGCACTGGTGAGGCTGCACCTTAAATACTGTTTCACTTTTTGGTCCTTCATTACAAGAAATGCATTGAGGTGCTGGGGCATGTTGAAAGAAAGGCAAGAAGTGTAGAAGCGAAAATGAGTATTTTCTCCAATATAGCGGGAAAAAAAATTAAGAACCCCCAACTCTGCCGGCAAAACAGCAGTCATGTTCCTGGTATTTCACACTGAAACTCAGTGTACAGTAATTGCAAATGCTTGGAGTATTCAACTTGCAGAGTGTCTCAGATTTTTGTAGCTTGATATCATAGATGAATGGACAAACTTGAAGCTGCCAACTAGTTAATGATCAACTAGTTATTCAGCAAAATTAATAAAAGTTGTGAGTCTGCTGTATTTAAAACTTCTGGATATTCTTTTTGACATACTGGATCACAAGAGCTATACTGAATTGGATTGTGGTGTGGAACTATGTTGCATAACTGAAATCCTGTCTGATAAACACTGCTGGTCCCAATACACAATAGAGATCGCTGACAGATGCCACAGAATCATAGAAAGTTTTTGAGTTGCAAGGGACCTTAAAGATCTAGTTTCAAGCTCCCTGCCATGGGCAGGGACACCTCCCACTAGACCAGGCTGTTTGAATCCCCATCCAACCTGACATTGAACACATCCAGCGGTGGAACATCCATGACATCTATTAGAAATGTTCCCCAGTGTTTCATCACCCTCACAGCGAAGAATGTCCTCCTTACATCTAATCTAAATTTACATTCTTTCAGTTTAAAGCTATTACCCTTTGTACTATAATTACAAGCCACTGTAAAAAGTCCCTCCACAGCTTTCTCATAGGCATCACAGTTCTCCATTCAGACAATCTGGACAATTCTGTTCCTCCTCTATTAGTAACCTATGATGTTCCTCTCTCAGAAGCCATTGGACGTATGCATGCATTAGTCTATTTTTCTAATTGTTCTAATTTTTTGCTGTTTGGCGTTTGTTTTGTTTCCAAATGTATTTCTTCTATCAGTGTTTATATTGCTATCTCTATTTGTTGCTGCACATTTTCACACATTTCATAGAAGGCATTTGACTGCTTAACAGGGCAATTTTACCAGAACAAATGCAAATTACTATTTACAACACATTCTTGAGTCTCAGTGTCAAATGCTGCTTCTCTGTTGCTACTCTTTCTAAGACTTCATTTAGACCTTAGAAATGGGGATTCACCTTATAAATCAGTAAGAGTATTCACTCTTGCATACACTGTCTAGATCCATTAACAACATAGTAGGATCAAGTCCACGCTCAGCAAGTCTGCAAATGACACCAAGCTGAATGGTGCAGTTGACATGCCTGAGTATTACGGTCTGAACTCGTGCTGCTTGCCTTGGAAAGTGAGAGCCGAAAGTGAAAACTTAATTTATACACTTTTGGAACATGGAGAATGTTTGAGCAGGCAGAAGGGAGTTCCAGTTCGAGGTTTCTGACCCCACCCTCTTCTTGTCCGTGTTGGGGAGAGGATGCATATGAGGTGCCACAGCCATTTTGCCCTAGTAATGTGTGTATCTAGACAGTGTGGAACCTCGGAGATCAGCAGACGGAAGGTTTCATCTGAATTTCATGGTTTTTGAAATGAAGAGAGTACTCCCCTTGTTCATGATTGTAGGAGTTGGCATTTTGGAAATAGAGGACTGGCACAGAAGCACATGTAAGCGAGATCTAGACTTTAAAATGCCTGCTGATGCTGATGGACATGCGTATGGACTTAAATGGACACCACATTGCCACAAAAGCAGCAACACTTGGAAGTCTCTTTTCCCTTCTTAGGGTTTGGACATTGAAGTTTTGCCTCAGCTATTTAAGAATCACAGAACATCAGGGATTGGAAGGGACCTCAAAAGATGATCCAGTCCAATCCCCCTGCAAGATCAGGATCACATAGGCAAAGTCGCACAGGAACATGTCCAGGCAGGTTTTAATCGTACCCAGAGAAGGAGATTCCACAACTCCTTTGGGCAACCTGTTCCCAGTGCTCCGTCACCCTCACTGTGAAGAAGTTCCTTCTCACATTCATATGGAACTTCCTACGTTCCAGCTTACACCTATTGCCCCTTGTCCTATTACTAGAAGACATTGAGAAAAGCCTGGTTCCATCCTGCTGACACCCACCCTTCACATATTTGTAAACATTAATGTGGTCACCCCTCCGTCTCCTTTTCTCCAAGTAAAGACACCCAGCTTCCTGAGCTGTTCCTCATAAGGGAGGTGTTCTACTAACTTCATCATCTTTGTTGCTTTGTGCTGGACTCCCTCCAGCAGATCTGTGCCCTCCTTGAACTGAGGGGCCCAGAACTGGACACAATACTGCAGATGTGGTCTCACCAGGGCAGAGTAGATGGGGAGGAAAACCTCTCTTGATCTGCTAACCACCCCTGTTCTGATCCACCCCAGGATGCCCTTGACACATTGCTGGCTCACAGTCATCCTGCTGTCCACCAGGACCCCCAGGTCCCTTTCTCCTACACTTTTGTCCAGCAGGTCAGTCCCCAACCTATACTGGTACGTGGGGTTGTTCTTACCCAGATGCAAGACTCTACACTTGCCCTTGTTATATCTCATTAAATTTCTCCTCACCCAGCTCTCCAGCCTGTCCAGGTCCCACTGAATGGCAGCACAGTCTGCTGGAGTGCCGGCCATTCCTCTTAGCTTTGTGTCATCAGCAAAGTTTCTGACAGTGTACTCTAATCCGTCATCCAAGTCATTAATTAATAGATTGAATAGTACTGGTCCCAGTACTGACCCTTGGGGGACTCCACTAGATACAGGCCTCCAACTAGACCCTGTCCCGTTGACCACTACTCTGGCTTCTATCCTGCAGCCATTTCATGATCCACCTCACTACCCAATCGTCCAGAACACACTGCCTCAGTTTGTCGCAAGGATGCTGTGGGAGACAGTGTCAAATGCCTTAATGAAGTCAAGATAGACCACATCTACATTCCTTTTGCGAAGCCATGCTCCCTGTGCCTAATAACCCTCTTGTCCTTGATGTGCCTACCTAAAGCGTCCAGGACAAATTGTTCCATCACCTTTCCTGGGATGGAGGTGAGGCTGACTGGTCTGTTGTTATCTGGGTCCTCCTTCTTACCCTTTTTGAAGATGGGAGTGACATTTGCTGTCCTCCAGTCTCCAGGCATCTCTCCTGATCTCCATGACGTAGCAAAGGTGACAGAGAATGGCCTAACTGTGACTTCCGCCATCTCCCTTAGCACTCATGGGTGCAGCCCATCAGGGCCCATGGATTTATGTCCATCCAGTTTGCTCAACTTATCCCTAATCCAGTCCTCCTCAACCAGGGCAAACTCCTCTTTTGTCCCAACTTCCCCTGGGGCCTCAGCAGTCTGGAGCTTGATATCAGGATAGCCCTCAGAAGTATAGATAGAGGCAAAGAAGGGGTTCAGGGTCTCTGCTTTCTCTGTATCTGTCTTCAAGGTACCCACCTCATTCAGCAGGGGGCTACATTGCCTGTAGGTTTAGTTTTACCTGCAATGTATTTGAAGAAGCTCTTTCTGTTGCCCTTGACCTCTCTTGCAAGGTTTAATTCCCAGGAGGCCTTGGCTTTCCTAGTTGCATTCCTACATCCTCTGACTAGAGCCTTACAATAATCTCAAGTGGCCATCCCCTCCTTCCACGACCTGTAGAATTTCTTCTTCCTCTTCAGCTTGCCTAGCAGGTAGGGCCCTGTTTAACCACACAGCTCTTGTGGCTCCCTTCCTTGACTTCCTACCTGTAGGGATGCTCTTGTGCTTCAAAGAAGTGGTCTTGGAATGTTAACCAGCTATGGGCCCCTTTACCTGCCAGTACCCTGTTCCATGGGATTTCCCCTAGAAATTGCTGGAAAAGGCCAAAGTTTGCTCTCCTGAAGTCCTGTGATTCTGCTAGGTATTTTATTGCTGCCACATGAGATCCTGAACTCCGCCATCTCATGGTCACTGCATCCAAGGCTGCCTTCAACCTTCACTGCTTCAACCAGACCCTCCTTGTTGGTGGGGATAAGATCCAGCAGTGGATCCTCTCCTAGTGAGCTCCTCCACCACTTGCATCAGGAAATTGTCACCAACGCACTGGAGGAACCTCTTGGACTGAGTAGGCTGAGTAGGTCTTCCAGCAAATATCAGGGTAGTTAAAATCCCCTATCAGCCTGGAGAAGGTTCTCAGGAGACCTTATTGTGGCCTTTAAATAGTGAAGGGGGTTTAAAAGAGAGATTGTGACAATCTTTTCAGCAAGGCCTGTTGTGACTGGATAAAGGCTTCTGATTTTAAACCTAAAGAGGGTAGATTTAGACTAGATATAAAAAGAAATTTTTACTGTGAGGGTGGTGAAAGACTGGAACAGGTTACCTAGAGAAGTGGTAGAAGGCCCATTCCTGGAAACATTTAAGGTCAGTTTGGTTAGGGCTCTGAGAAACCTGATCTAGGTGAAGATGTCTGCTTACTGGTCCCTTCCCACCACACCATTCTGCAATCTCTTAATTCTATGAAACAAAGCTTTTCAAAGTTGTTGAAGCATGCTGTCAAGGTTGGGAGAGCATGTTTACAGAGTCTCACTGACATTGGAAGCTGACAGTGCAAGTAGCATGTAATTCTTATTAAAGGACCCTGAAACAAGAACAACTATGGACATGATTTGGTGTCAGGCTACAAGTTTATAAAATTTTCTGGCATACTTTTCTGCATAGTGTTCCACATTAAATTATATACAAGTTATTCCCTGCTATTTGAGTCACCTTTGGTTTGGTCACTTTTTCTTCCTTCCCTTAAAAGAATACCACTACCAAACAGCTGAATATCAAGGCTGGGTTACATAGTCTTGTAGATTATTCTGGAGGGGGGCTTCTTTCAGCTAAATTTGGAAATAATCATGGAAAGACTTTTTGATTCAAAGTTCTTTGGCACATACTCTGTTTTATGAGAAATGGCATCCATTTCTGGTCCTGGATTGTTTATGGAATTATATGTCAGTATTTTTGAGTATCTGCCAATGGAACTTCAGTATACCTTTAAAGCATTTAAGAAGATTACGCTGAACAAGTTCAAGACATGAATTTTTGTGGTTCCTCTACTGTCACAGCAGGATGTCAGAAAAATGCAAAGTGAATCAATGAGTTTTGTATTGAAGATAGTGCAGTTTTATGGCAAATCCTCTTTCACAGGAGCAACTTCTGTAGTTCAAATGTTTTTTCTGTGCAAACTTTGCTATCTTAACTTACCAGTCGCCTACTGTGCACCAAAGCTTGGTTCTGAGTCTCAAGAAGTGAACTGTTGTCCTTCAAGGTAAGTGATTTTTCTTTAATGTTTGCTTTCTTTTCCATGAAAGCTTTGTAATCAACTGATATCTTCAAGCTGAGCCAACTGAAAGAATGGAACACGTGACAGAGACCCATCTTTCTGAACAGCTGCCTTGGTCTTAGTTTGGGCAGGTTTTTTGGCTTCAATACAATTCCTTAACAGTTTAAGTCCCTTTAATCCAGTATAGCAGCAGAAAACACAGTAACAGCTCATGTAATATGTTCAGCTCCTAGCAGACCCTACCAGTTCTGACAACCAGTACATCAGGAAGAAGGATGGAGCAGTGAATTGCCCTTTTAACAGCTTCTTCTATGGAGTTTGTGGAATTTTTAAAACTAATGTATTCTTTGTGGTCTGACAATGTGCAAAGGAAATCTGGTGGCCTTATCAGCAAATATGAATCTAAGTTTTGAAGCACTGTTGCATGAGTTTGGGTATATTCTCCTGTAACTAGTACACATATACTTTTATTTTTATAGTGGATCTTCTGGATTTAAAAGTTCAGGATCAGCTTAGGTTCTTCTGAATCCATCCCCCCTAAATATAATCCAGATGTCTTGTACCTGACTTTGGTTTAGAATTTGCTGAAATAATAGTTTCTTAGAAATCAGATATGTTGATAATTTTTTCATTCCTTTGTCTTTACCTAAGTCTGATTATTTCAGGCTGAAGTTTTACATTAGTTTGGCAGGCATGGGATCACAATTAAGTTTAGAAGAAGCTGAATCTCAAGAGCTGTTAAGAAAATGTTTAAATGCTATTAAGTACGGAGACACAGATGCTAAAGAGCTTATAAAAAATGTATTGCTAAAAGACTGTACTTAATAAAAGCACAGAAATGTCAGTAAACAAACTCAATTGCTATTGAGAGAAGTTGTTGCATACAGACACAGGAAAGGAGTATGTAGATGTTCTTGACCTCAACTGCAAACTGAATATAGCACAATACTTAATGACTGCCAGACCAAGCTGAAGCAAACACACAAAGTGGACAAAGTGGAATAAGTAACTCCAGGAAACGCCATACAGCATGCTTTTACTATAGTAAGAGGAGGAAACTCACATTGCTTTCAGAAATGAGAATGTGGTTCTAACATTAGCACAGTCTTATTGTTGCTGACCTGAGAGGTGAGAGGCTGCATTTCTGAGTCTATAGCTCAAAAACTCAGTAGCTGCTCTATATGGATGTCTATGAAATTAAAGCATCAATGCTGTAAGGAAAAGCAATGTTTGAGAAGGTCAAGCTGGGTAAGACCCCAGGGGGTACGCTTGCAACATGAATTACAAGAATGTGATCAGGCTGAATTATTAATGAGATGTGCTTCTGATATCTTTAAACACTGCTGAATTTATTATTTTTTTTAACTGAAGCTGAAGTGATGTGGAGAACAGTGGGACTATGTCTGAGCAGTTCATTTACATCAGAAAAATATAAATCAGGCAGTTGAAGAAGATACTCCTAGTAAAATGCACCCTTACTTCGTGGTATGCAGTAAAGTAGTCATGTCAGGTAATACAGAATTTAGTCACCTCTAGTGTGAGCAATCAAGACTGCCAGAGAAGACACAGAGCACTAGCTACTACAAAGGCCTGCAAAATCAGCATTTAACCTGATGCACAGATAATTATTTTAACAAAATACAGCAACTTCAAGTAAAACTGTTAGGTAATGGACCCTGAGAAAACAAATAAAGTGCTAGTACTTAAGTTGCACAACGTATAATTAAGCCATGGAACGCTTTGCCCCAGGTAGAAATGCTAGAAACGCAAAGCAATTAGGTACTAGTTCTGACCATGCAGACCTCATAGTGCTTTGTCATACAGTGGAAGAATAATATGAGTCATTATACGGTACATGCCTAACCTATTCTCAGATTTTCTCTAAGCATGTACTCTTGGCATCTATTCTTGGCAAACATTCTTAGCCAGGAAAAGGTCCTGTCTCCTCCTACTATAAATTATGTAGCTGAGGTTCCCGCTAAGTTACAGGCATCAGCACATCTGGAGTGCAAAGGGTTTGTCATACCCCAGAAAACCCACCTTCAGTGGCCATGGTGCGTCTCCCTTTAAAAGGCAAACAAAAGACTACTGGGCTAGAGAGACTGTAGGGCTGACCCTGCACTGCAGTATTAATGATTATGTTTGCTTCTGAAAAGTAGCTTTGTTAGTGTTTCTGCTCAGAAGTCATTCTTTTGCCTCTGTGCAGTTTGTCCTGTTATTTGTCACATGTTTTCAGGAACCCAGTCGAAAGGGCGTTATAGATGCATGAATTGTTAACACCAGTCTTAAGCATGTTGTTGAGGGCTTTTCCAGCTGAAAATGAATTTGACTGAAAGGAAACATATTTTTGCAAGAAAACTTTATTGGTGGAAATTGTTTTCAACTCCATGTAGTGAAGAAAGCAAATAAAACTATTTTTCTTTAAAAAAAACAGATTTTGAGAAAATTAGTTTGCCCTTTATTTAGAAGCATTGTTTTTTAAGGAAAATATGTTTAATTTGGTTTTTTGGTTTAAAATGGTAAAAACCTTGAACAAAATTAATAGGTTTTATGGGAAGGTAATTTCCTCAGTTGCATTCTATCCCTTTGCTTAGGTATTGACAGAAAATTTTCTTTGAAGCTCTCATCTTGTTCAGAAGGTAGGCTTTGAAGTTAATGAAAATTCTCAGCAAATATCTGCTCTGTGTGTAAAATGCATCAATCTTTTTTTTTTTTAAAGCCAAGTATGCTTTTGAAAGAATCATCATACAGCAGCTGGTAATCTTCCAAATACACAGTATTTTGAAATATTAGGAAGTGGGGAGAAAAATTCTTGCCTTTTCAAGTTGTGGTCATATCGTAATATTACTGTTGACTTGCCTTTATTGTTTAGGTTGTAGATAGGAGTTTTATTTCAATACTCTGGTCATAAAAGACGTTTTTTGCACTTTCTGATGTAAACCATGTTAAAATGAGTATTGTTCTGACGTTGGAGGGCCTCAAAAAGCTGCAGCCTGAAGGAATGACTCAGTCTTGTGTACAGCTGTCATGTCCCTTTTCCATTCCAACATCAAGCTGAAGCTAAAAGAACCTGTTGAAGCCTATCGTAAACGGCTATTAATAGAGAGAGGGTATTAATTTTTTTCAACTTGTACAAAATCATGCCTGGCTAGTTTTCATATTATAAGAACTTAGTGACTCAAGCATGTGGGGAAAAACAATTTTTTACCTGCCTTGTGGTTGGTGTTACTGAAACATAAGCACTCTTGAAAGACAAAGCAAAAGGGGAAAACTGCTGAAATTAACATGGATGCAGTGCTAAGCCTCTACTCACTAGGAGATACGTCAATGTTAATTGTATGAGGTTCAAGAAGGCCAAGTGCTGGGTCCTGCACTCAGGTCATAACGATCCCATGGTAGGCTACCTACCTAGGGATGTGTGGCTGGAAGGCTGCAGGCTAGTAAAGGACTGGGGATGGTGGGAGGTACTGGTTGACAGTTGACTGACTATGAGCCAGCAGTGTGCCTAGGTAGCTAAGTCTTGTATTAGAAACAGTGTACCCACTAGGGAGTAGGGATGTGATAATCGTCCCCCATAATCAACAATGGTAAGGCTACACCTCAAATATTGTTTTCAGTTCTGAGCCCCTTCCTACAATAATTGCTTCCATAGAAGCAATGGAGTGTGTTCAGAGAAGGGCAAGGACCCTCATGAAGGGTCTGGAGTACAAGTCCTGTGAGAAGTGGTTGAGGGAACTGGGGTTGTTTAGCCTATAGAAAAGGAGGACGGGGAGAGATTTTACTGCTCTCTACAAGGAGTTTGGAGTGAGAAGGGGGAAAGGCTTGTATCCCAGGTCCTAAGTGATAAGAGAAAATGGCTGTAAGCTGCACCAGGGGAGGTTTAGGCTGGATGTTAGGAAGAATTTATTCACTGGAAGAGTTATCAAACATTAGAACAGCCTGCTCAGGGCAGTGGTGGAATCACCATCCCTGGAAGTATTTAAATGATGTGTGGACCTGGTGCTTAGTGACATGGCTTAGCAGTGATCTTCCAATCAAAGGTATTATGTGATTCTGTGTTAGGAGATTCCATCGAAACATAAGGAAAACCTTTTTCAAGTGAGGATGACAGAGCACTGCAAAAGGCTGCCTAGAGAATCATAGAATCATTAGGGATTGGAAGGGATCTTGAAAAATCATCTAGTTCAAAACCCCCTGCCATGGGCAGGGACATCCCACCCTAGATAAGGCTGGCCAGAGCCTCATCCAGCCTGGCCTTAAACACCTC
>JAOXOE010000874.1:29739809-29756731 GCA_028565055.1 Phoeniculus purpureus
TCCCTCTGGATGGCATCCCTGCCCTCCAGCGTGTCTGCTGCACCACACAGCTTAGTGTCATCAGCAAACTTGCTGAGGATGCACTCAATGACTCTGTCCATGTCACCAACAAAGATACTGAACAAGACTGGTCCCAGGACCGATCCCTGAGGGACACCACTTGTCACTGTCCTAAGGCACTATGTAACCAGGAGAATCAGTTAACTTTTTCTTCTATACTTAATGGAGAAAGATACAAAGACAAAACTAGTTATTCCTTCTAAACAGCTGGTTTTTATCAAAGTGTTGAGGTATATAAATTGTTCTATGTAACTCTCAAAAAATTAATTAGTAAGTAACTTTAGTGTTTAGTTGTTTAGTCAAAGGAAGTGTGTATGGCCTCTCATTTGTCCCAAGATACATAGTATTCTTGCTTTTAATATGATTAGCAATATATGGCAGTAGTCTAACATAATTAAAACATTAAAAAAAATTAACACAACTTTAGTATGTTTAATGATCTGATTAGAAATAATAAACAACGTAAATGTTAGTAGTAACTGAAGTTAGTTAACTGCAGTGCCAGTTAAACTTTTACTCAAGTAATTAAGTACAATCATTGTAGTTTGGATTTTGTAGTAAGAATTTAAATTAGAGCATTGATATTGTCTTGGAAATTGTTGCAGAGTAAGAAAAATTCAAGGAGAGCTTAACTTGGCAATATATTTAGTTAATATAAAATCACAGCTCCTTTTGACTAGCAATAGTACAATGAAATCTGTATCACACTTTAATATGTCTTCTCCTTTTTCCTTAGTGTCATTTCCATTGTTTTTAAGAAGAGCTATTTAAAACTGTGTGGTTTTTTCACTATGGAAACGTAAATGTTTCATACAGATTTACTTTGCATAGTGCAGCGTTGTACTGCAACCACTAATAACACTGAGACTTGGTGTGTAGGCTCTGCAATACTTGAAAGACTTGTCAGCAGGTGAATCTCAGTACCAGAACAGTAGTTATGACTGAATAATAAAAATCTTGCATTTGGAAAAGGCACATGTGACACAGAAATGTGTGTTGTCATCTATTTAGTATGTAACTAATCTGAAATGGTAGTCTGTTGTTGGGGTGTTTTGATTTGTTGAGGTTTTTACAAATAAGAAAATACAACTGTAACGTAGAAAGGCCATACTGCATGGTCCTGAATAGCTTGTAAGACCACTAAGGTTGCTGTGCTGCTTTACCTTTGGTGGAGCAACAGTACAAAGTTACAGCTCTTTCTCCATATGCTTCTTAAAAGACTTCCAGTCCAGCTTGATAGGATGGAAGCCTCTGAAGTGGAGATGAATTAGGAAGGAGATTAATGTTTCTGGCACATGAACTTATGCAAGTTGCACAGAACGGGAAGAAATACAATAGTTATGGTATCATGATAACAGACAACGTGAGTGATCTGAGTATTAATACACCATTCCAGGAGGGTGCCATACTGAAGACTGTTCACAGTGGGGTTAGACCAAATAGGTATTAGTTTGTGAATTTACTTTTTTGAAATCCAGTTTTATTTTTTGTAGCAAAATTATCCAAAATGGAAAAAAATGTTTCACTGCATGCCTAATTGGCTCTACTATTTGTCAGTCCCTTTAAAAAGACTTCAATTAAGTTGATATCTAGTTGCTTTAAAAGTAAAATAAGCCAACATTTGGCAAAGATTGTGGTACATGCAAAAAAATTTCTCAATGGTTATGGTAGGAAAAATACTAAATGCATGAAATAATGCTAAGATAACAGTTTCGTTAAATCATAAAATGTACCTTTTTATTTTCCTAAGGTAAATGCTTTATGTTTCTATCCCTGCTTTGTAGAGTACACGAATCCGTTCTCCTTCTAATATTGTGATCACTAAAGCAGTAGTCCTAGGTCCTTCCTCTGCAATTGTAGGTTTCTGGCAAGTGTTTTCAGGATTCTCACCAAAACAGTAATTGCCAAATGTAATCAACTTGTATATTTTGAATTTTTTAAAGTCATCTGTGTAGATATGAAAAAGCTTTTACAATAATTAATTACGTGATTAAAGATGCTTCATTAAATGCATTATACATGGTATGTCATAATGCCACAAAATAATCTGCTGAGAGATGCACCCATGCTCTGTGGAGTTTCCTTTTCTTATACTGTCTCAGGCAGTATACTTTGGACCTATATTTTTCAAACAGATGCAGGGCAACGAATACCTTCTGTGACCCTCATTGCAGCAGTAGCAGAAAGCTTGATTGTAGAAATAATTATTTTTGTTTCTTACTGACTCAGAAGGGTTGAAGCGTTCCTATGCTTCGTAACGCATCGCCAAGCAGCTCACTTGTTTGTCTGTCCATGCAAGTAATTTTCTATGTGTTTGTGACTCATGAAATATTATATGAAGTCATGCATTAGGAAGTGGTAGGAGAGCCCTTCAGAGTTTTTTGGTATGTGTATTTATGAGTCTTTTAGACTTTGACCGCTCCATTTCAAGATTTCATTGCCAATAGAAAGAGAGCCAAATTAAGTCTGCACAGTGTTATTTTTATCCTTTTTGTGTTTTTGTCTCAGCTGACGAAGTGCTGCCAGTGCAGTCATGTAGAAATTGTGCTTGTTAATTCATTAAATACTTGGAAATAAACATTTTTATTTGCTGGATGTCTGGACTGAAGCTTGAATGATCTGTGCTTAGAGCCTCTTTCAAGCTTGCTGGCTGCGACCTGTGTTTCTGGCTTACAGCCAGAACTTAACATGGAGCAAAAGTGTTCCAAATGTCTGATGCTTCTAGGAAATGTGGCCGATTGTTCCTCCACATGTTCCTCTTGCTCTTGTTGAGAGTGTGTGTTTTACTTTCTGTTTCTTCTCATTGTAAATTCTACTTGCCTGACAGAGCGAGGATCCATGTAAATACTAGGATAGCAGATAAATTCAGTCATTCTTTGTCACATGGAGTATTGCGGATTGTTCCAGAATGTATAAGATGGAAGGTCAGTGGAGCTGTCAAACTGCTTTCCAGTGAACATGGCTAGAAATGTCTAAAGTAAAAGATTAGTCCTATAGTAGTCTTCTCATAGAAGAATGCTTAGAAATTATGCATTTCTTAAGATTAGTTATATTATTAAGGTTAGTATACTATTTATGAAAAAATGTTCAGTCCTGGAAAAAGGCAAAATTAGCCCTCTTCAGTAAGAATTAAGGAACGTGGCTCACTTAGAGTAAACAAAACTTTCAGAATATTTCAAGTGTAGAAGGGGTTTACTTTCTCCTTATGAAAAGGGGTATATGTACTTGAGATGTACATACGCTTCTTTTGATCTGCCAAAAATATTTCAAGAGGTTTAAATCTTCCTTGAGGAAGAAGGCTTTGTCATAGTAATGTCACGGCATTACAATATTTCTTACTACTAATACTTACTAATACTTACTACTATTACTTACTACTAATTTGTTGTATAAGTCTGACCTTTACCTGTGAACAGAAGTCACATACTGTTATGCAGTGTGTGTTTCAATATGTATTGCAGTGTTTCTCTGCGTGCTGGGATGTTTAAAGTAGTAATCTTCTGACAGATTTATCCCCACTCACTTCGTATATTTTTTTCATAGTAAATCAGTGTAATTTATTGAATTTACAGCTTCTAGGCAGCACATGAGAACTAATGTGATAGAATTCAGATAAATAATCTCCTTCTCTTCTCAGTGGCTAGTTAAAAATTCCCTTATTCTTAAGGGTGATTATTACGTTTCTTTAAGTCTCTGAATCTACTATAAAATATTTATTGTAGTGTGTGGTTTTATTCTTGTGCCACTGATATCTTCTTGTCAGATTTTATGGTTTGGTTTCTGACTTCACTTTTCTGTCATGTACGGAAGCTCATACTGAGAAGTCAGAGTGGCAATCCGATCTGTTATTCACAGTACTACCCTTGAGAAACAGACCATGTTATTTTTTTGTTCTCCTTTTTATTTTTTACAGTTGGTGATCTTTAATAGTGGGGCAAATAAAATAGTCTTTTTCAGATACCAATGGTTTTTGTTTATCTGGGTCATCCTACAGTAAGATAGAGGCAAAATATTGCTGTTCATATTGAGATTGAGATGCCTGAACACTAATACCGTTTTTAGGTTGCTTAAGGTATCCTGCCTGACATCAGCTATGACTCATGTCTGCCAGACTCATGTCTGCCAGTCCTATGTAGATGTCTTGACAACTTGAGCCATAAAGAATATTAAATCTAAATAGGTGAAGCCCACTATCCAACAGCCACTTGGAAGATTTTTGCTAAGAAAAGTGTTTAATGGTAAGGAAGGCAGAAATCCCGTGTGAACAGTAGTAGTCACTGTAATCCAGTCAAAAAATTACAGGCTTACTTATGTCAACTTCTTTTTACTGAAACAGCCTCAGGAAACCCACTTTCATTTGTCTCTTATGTTAGTGCAGTGTAGAGAAAGACAATGATGTGTGCGTGTTAATAGTAGATACACAGGAGTTCCTTCATACGTTTCAGAACTCATTTTAAGGAAACAAGGTAAGCTTATAATAGCCAAGGTGCACAGAAATGTGTCATTCTTGAAAAATGGTTGAGGGCCTTTACTTCTGGAGCATTATTTAACTCTGATTAATTACTTACATTTTTAAGAACATAGCGTTCCTTATCTGTGTGGGTTTGTGAGAGTCAAAAGATTCTCTGGGTCAAAAGCAGATTTGTTTCCTAGAAGCTACTGTAGAATTTTTCTGCAAGCCAAGTAATTTTTAAAATATTTTTTTTCAAGGTTCTTAAGTGAAGAAAGTGGTTTTAAAAAAAACCCAACAAGTCCTCTTCCAGGACGTATTAGGATTCTTTCATGTGGAGAGAAATAGCCCAAGGCAGAACTGAAATAGGGGGTGGTGGGCACAAGGACAAAGGTGGCATGAATCTTCCAAGTGAAGCTGGTGAGGGCCACTGAAGCTGATTGGTGCCCTCAACAGGACTCTGACCTTACTACTTTGATAGACAGTTACTTGATTGGTGAATGAATCACTGTGTTTATTTGTTGCTTTGTAGTCCAGTGGGTGGATGAAAAAGTTGAGCCATCTTAACAGTTTCAAGATGCCGGTACTGTTTTAGAGGTTGTCAGTATTAGAATGAGAGAAAATTTACAACACATGTTGCAGCAGTGATGTGTTGGGTGTTAAAGACTTTGGAGTAGTCAAGAGTATGAGACAGAGATAAACTCGTGAAGCCACAGCTGATCATACCTGACGCAAAGGCAGCAGCTGGATGCTCTACAGCAAGCAGAGCTTCCCCTGCCCTCATGCTACCAGGCAGATGGAGGGAAACCAAATGACAAAGGAGAATGGAAACAGGTCCTTGGTTAGGGCGGAGGTGATTCCCCTCCTGGCTCCCCTCATTCTCCCAGTTACCCTTACACAATAGGCATGGGGCTCTGGAAATTGAGTGCCACGAAAACGAAGATACAGATGAAGGCCCAGCATAGATTACCGTAGGCATCTGCAAGCAATGCCTGCAAAGAATAACTGCAGCACCCAAACACTACAGGTATTGTAAAAAGAAATGACGTGTGCTCCCAGTAGGTGATCCTCTGTTGAAAGGCACTGAGGTGTGCATTTGCTGGCCTGACAGGGGGTCACAGGAGGTGTGAGTCCCAAGAGCTAAAGTACAGGGTGTTGCTGGTCCCCCGACTTGTCATTGTTGCTCTTTCATGTGGGCTGAAATGACACAGTAGCTCATAATCTGCAGAAAGAGTTCTGGGACAACATGCAAAAACCTTTTGTAGTATTTTCTTCTGTTTCACCGGAGATTTGGGAACAGTCAGAAACAGGAGCATTGAGTGCATCGACTGCTTGGCTACATGACTGGTATCGTCATGAAGTTTTGAGTTTTATGACAATGGAATGTATTTTTCTGACTATAGCCTATTAGGGAGAGATGAGGTCCATCTGTCTAAAAGGTGTAAAGGGATCTTGAGCAGCAGGTTGGCCAGTTTAGTTAGGCAGGTTTTAAACTGATGAACTTGGGAGGTGAGAATAAAAAGGGAATTCTCGTTGTTACGTCCACCTGAGAAAACAGCTTGGACCAATCAGTAACAATAGCCCCATAGCCATTCACCACCAAATTAATCTGGTGGTTTTCCATCCTTCCAGGGATTTTCAAGCAATTGCTAGGGGAAATCCCATGGGACAGGGTACTAGAAAGTAAAGGAGCCCAAGACAGTTGGTTAACATTCAAGCATCACTTCTTCCAAGCTCAAGATCAGAGGAAATCAAGCAGGAAAGTCAAGAGACCTGCATGTTAAAGCAGGGAACTACTAGGCAAACTCAAGTGGAAGAAGAGAGTCTATAGATCATTGAAGAAGGGACTGGCCACTTGAAAGGAATATAGGACAGTTTAGAAAAGCTAAATCCTCCTTGAAATTAAATCTTGCAAGAGCAGTCAAGGACAATGGGAAGGGCTTCTTAAAATACGTTGGTGATAAAACTAACACAAGAGGCAGTGTAGGCCCCCTGCTGGATGAGGTGGGTGCCCTGGTGACAGAGGATACAAAGAAGGCATAGTTACTGAATACTTTCTTTGCCACTGTCTATACTGCTGGAGACTGTTTTGTGGATCCCTAAGGTCCCCAAAGATGTCAGGACAAAGGAGGAACTTGCCTTGTTTGATGAAGACTGGGTTAGGAATCAGTTAAGCTAGACATCTACAAATCCATGGGCCCTGATGGGATACATCTGCAGGTGCTGAGGAAGCTGGTGGATGTCATTGCTAGGCCCATCTCCATCATCTTTGGTAAGTTATGGGGAACAGGAGAGGTGTCTGAAGACTGGAAGGAAGCAAGTGTCACTCCAGCCTTCAAAAAGGGTAAGAAGGAGGATGTGCGTAACTATAGACCAGTCAGCTTCACCTCCATCTCTCAACCTCCAGACCTGTGTCTCTAGGCACATCAAACGCAAGAGGATTATTAGGAGCAGTCAGCATGGCTTTCCCAAGAGGAAGTCATGTTTAACCAACCTGATGGCCTTTTACTAGGACATAACCAGGTGGGTAGATGACGGTAGAACAGTGGATATCGTTTACCTTGATTTCAGTAAAGCATTTGAAACCATCTTCCACCGCATCCTCACAGGTAAAATGAGGAAGTGTGGTCTGGATGATTGGGCAGTGAGGTGGAAGGAAACAAAGCAGAGAGTTGTGGTCAGTGGCACAGAGTCTAGCTGGAGATCTGTATCACATGAAGTCCCTCAGCGGTCGGTGCTGTTCAATATATTCATCGATGACCTGGCTGAGGAAACAGATTGCACTGCCAGCAAGTTTGCCGGTGGTACAAAATTGGGAAGAGTGGCAGCAGGCTGTGCTGCCATCCAGCAAGACCATGTCTGGGCAGAGAGAAGTTTAATGAAATTCAACAAGGCAAAGTGTAGAGTCTTACACCTGAGAAATAACAACCCTGTATGCCATTATAGGTTGAGGACTGACCTGCTGGGGAACAAGATAGGGGACATGGGGTATAGGTTCATTGAAGAATGACCATGAGCCAGCATTGTGGCCTTGCGGCCAAGAAGGCGGATAGTATTCTGGGGTGTGGTTAGTAGGTCTAAAGAGGTTCTCCTCCCCCTCTCTACACTGCCCTGGTGAGGCAGCTTCTGGAATATTGTGTCAAGTTTTGGGCCTCAGTTCAAGAAGGACAGGGAACTACCTGAAAGAGTCCAGCTCAGAGCCGCAAAGATGATTCAGTGAGTCTCTGTAATGAGGAGAGGCTGAGGGACCTGGGTCTCTTCAGCTGGGGAGGAGACTGAGAGTTGACCTCATTGATGTTTATAAATACATAAAGAGTGTCAGGAGTTCAGCCAGGCTCTTCTTGGTTATGTCCAATGATAAGACAAGAGCCAGTGAGTGCAAGCTGGAGTGTAGTAGGTTCCACATAAATATTCAAAAAACGTAGTAAAGTCTTTCTTTAGTCTGAAGCTCCCAATCCTCAAAGAAATGTTCAGAACAGCTGACACAAGTTAAATTTTTCTACATTAACTTGTTCTGCAAAAGTTAGTTCCTTCTATAGCATACAGGGCAGAATTTGTTATCTCTGCGTGGTGCTTGGAAAATTATGCTGTTAGAGGTCAGTCTTCACAAAGAAGACAGAGGATTCCTATAAAGGTTAATTTTATTTGCATAAAGGATGAGTCCACTGGAATACTGTTCTTGTACGGTCTCTAAGATTGCTGTATGATACAGCCTCACTTTATCCTAATTTCCTGACCTCATGTTGTCCTACCCCTTTCCGCACTGATTGAGATTCTCTGGGATTGAGACTTCCCCATCTGCCTACTACATATACCCTTTTACAGGTACCCCCCTTTACTTCATACATCATATGTATCATTAACTGTGACTTTATGCTGCCCACTGTAGAGATGTTTGTATTCATAACTGTATTAAGCCTGTGTGCTAAACTATAAAGTTTACCTAAGCAATTTGTCTTTTGAGATTTAAATCTAGTTACCTATGGCTCTAAACTATAGGTGGCTCTTCTAAGCTGTGTAGCCAAATTGACAGCATTTAAACCTAATACACAACCTGGTGGTGTGCTAAGGGAATTTTAAGATGGACATTATGAAAAATTTCTTTCCCAAAAGGGTTATAAAGCCCTGGAACTGGCTGTCCCAGGAAGACACGGAGCCCGCATACCTGTAGGTATTTAAAAGATGTATATGGGACACAGTCAGTGCTGGATTACCATTTTGGCTTGATGATCTTAGAAGTCTTTTCCAATAAAGAAAATTCATTACAATTCTATTATTTTCTCTGCTACATGTTCCCTAATTACATAAGGTAGGATACGTTTTCAAAAGTATGTATTCACTCTAAATTTGTCTTTAGGATTGGTTTGTTACATTGCCCTTATTAAAGTCAATTTTCCTTTATTTGGCATAATTGTACAACAGTGGATGGAGGTGTATTATGATTTAGTGGTGACAGGATTTCAGTGCCTCAGTTCAGGTGCAGAATATTTAGTTATCTTCTCTAGAATCTCTAAGACATTTCCTCAGAGTTTAGTATTTTGTATTCAAAGAAGACATGGATAGACAACTGAATTAAATAACTGGATCAGACTTGAAAAAGCAGACTTGAAATACGTATACAGTGTGTTGGGTGGCACAGGTAAAATGAATAATAGAAGAAGGAATAATAGTGGAAGAAGTAGAAGCCATCAGGTAATAAAAGCAGGCAGATGATTCAAAGCAAGCAGACAAACATGTTCTTCAAGACCCTGTAGTAGTTTTTTTTGACTGAAAAAACAATTGAAAAATTCTACGGAAGAAAAATCTTGTGACTGTTGCGTATAGAAAGTAGTAAGGCAGTTTGCATATCACAGATCTTCAGAGGACAAAGGTATGCTCTGAAGGATTATTGTTATCCCTTTCTTATGGGCTGTAAGGCCACTGACCTGGTCTGGGGTTTATCTTTGGTCTGAGAAAATAGAGCTGTTCTTCAATTTCACTCCAGTAAGTCTTGTTTTTCAGGTTCCCTCCTGCAGTTCAGGAAGTGGAACATTCATTTGCATTTTATAATATGCATAATTTCTGCTGCTTTGGAAAGTATTATTTGTGTTTAAACCAGAAAATATTACCTTATTTTAAAAGATTTTGCATACCTGTACTGTTTGTTTTTACTGCATACTTGAGGTATTTTTAATTTGCTTTGAATGTTTTAAATTCGAATAACTTTATGTGACATCTTCCTGGCTTTGCACAGTGTTGCTTGCAGTTCAAGATGTCTGCAATACTAAATTAAGAAAATGCATATTATAACTCATGGGGAGATGCTATTAAATTAGGTGATCACTGAGAGGAAATAATCACCTCTTACTCAGCCACCAAGGCATTTCATGGTGAGTGCCATATCAGTAGTTTAAAATGTTGTTTTGTTTGGTAAGGTTAGCATGATTTGTTATCTGGTTTTCTTATTGTGGTCTTTCTGAGATACCAGTTATGCCACAGATGAGACAATAGAAAACTTTCTCAGGTATGAGATTTATCATATTTCTGAAGTCCAGAAATTTCAGAATGAGATTTATCTTATTTCTGAAATCCTGTCCATAGACTTCATGGACATCAGGCATGTTCTACTACAGGTCAGTATTTACTTTGTCTTTAGTATTTGATAATAACTGTAAAACGGACATTAAAAGATTTTGTGGTTAGTATATTCACTCACCAATAGGCAAGCCAAAACTACTGTCATAGTCTAAACTTATAACGTGTTTTTGAGGCCACTCCTAGATAATTTTGATTCTGCACTACAAAAATGACTAACATAGAGGATCATTTTCAGAAAATTATTTTGTCTAAAGCTTCTTTGAAGAAGAATTGCCTGTAAACATGAAACTCCATTCTCATGCCAGACACCTGTAGCATTCTAGAAGCAAAAATTTTCCTTGTTCTTCCCATTAACCAAATTTTAAGCCTTAAGATGAATGTTGTTCTGGCAACTTTCTGTGAGGTAAATCACATCTTCAAATCAGAAATGAAGCTAGCATTCACTTTGCAAAAAGTAGAGCATCTAAATTGCTCTGGCATGTAGTGTCTGATATCTTTTTTTATCTGTAAGTTCATTGAATGTATCATTTGTGGTATCTGCTATGAGTTCTTTTCATGGCTTAGACAGGTGGACTCTTCGCTGGGTTGAAAACTGTCTGAACGGCTGAGCCCAGAGAATTGCGGTGAATGGGGTTAAATCCAGTTGGTGACTGGCTACAAGTGATGTGCCCTCAGGGCTCAGTTTTGGGACCAGACTTGTTTAACATCTTTATTAATGACCTGGATGAGGTGACCGAATGGACCCTTCAGTAAATTTGTGGATGACACGAAACTAAGCAGGAGTGTCGATCTGCTTGAGGTGGCAAGACTCTGCCGAGAGATTTGAACAGGCTGGAGTGATGGGCTGAGGACAATGGTATGAGTTTTACCAAAGCCAAGTGCCGAGTTATGCCCATCGGTTGCAGCAACCACCAGCAGTGCTGCAGGTTTGGGGAAGAGTGTCTGGAGAGCTGCCTGGTGGAAAAGGACCTGGGTGTTGGTTGACAGCTGGCTGAACAGGAGCCAGCAGTGTGCACAAGTGGCCAAGAAGACCAATGGCATCCTGGCCTGGATCAGGAATGGTGTAACCAGCAGGAGTAGGAAGGTGATCTGTACTCTGCACTTGTGAGACCGCACATTGAGGTGCTAGAGGGGGTCCAGAGAAGGGCAATGAGGCTGAGGAAGTATGGAGAACAGGCCCTGTGAGTAGCAGCTGAGAGAACTGGGGCTATTTAGTCTAGTGAAGAGGAGGCTGAGAGGAGACTTTTGCTCTCAACAACTACTTGAAAGGAGGTTTGTAGTGAGGCTGGTGCTGTCTCTTCTTCCAAATTACTAATGATTGGATGAGTAGAAATGGCCTCAAGTTGCATCAGGAGAGATTTGTATTGGATGTTGTGAAGAAGTTACTACTGAGAGAGTGGTTCGGCACTGAAACAGGCTGCCCAGGGAGTTGGAGGAGTCAGCATCCCTGGAGGTATTTGAAAAACAAGGGTTAGGGAGATGTTGGGATGAGGGCTGAACTTGGTGATCCTGGTGGTCCTTTCCAGCCTTCTTGATTATGTGGTTCGTAGAATCAAGGTTAGGGATTGGAAGTGACCTTGAAAGATCATCTAGTCCAATCGCCCTGCCAGAGCAGGATCACCTAGACCAAGTTGCACAGGAACATATCCAGACAGGTTGTAAGCCTGCCTCCATCCTTCTGACACCCACCCCTCACATATTTATAGACATTAATGAGGTCACCTCTCAGTCTCCTCCAAGCTAAAGAGATCCAGCTCCCTCATAAGGGAGGTGTTCTACTTCCTTCATCATCCTAGTTGCTCTAAGCTGGACTCCCTCCAGCAGAGGGTGTGTCCTTCTGGAACCGAGTGGCCCAGAACTAGACACAATACTCCATATGTGGTCTCTCTAGTGCAGTTCTTTTTCTTTCACTGATATTTGATGGAGGATAGAACACTGCACTGTAAGAACTTGCTGAAGCATAGCCAGAGACCAGAGATGTTCTAGTCAGTAAGTTCTAGGTCTTTGGAACAATCCTCCACAGCACATTTTCAAAACAAGTCTCTTCTTGAGAGTAACTATCTGGACATGAAAACAGTCTTGTGAATTCCTGTTTCCAATAGCCATTGTGCATCCCTGAAACTGCCATATTATGTGAGTAACAGTCACCTTCTCTGCACCTGCCTGTATGGGTATAAAATTTGCTGAGTTTGTCTTCTGGGAAGTTCCAAAGGTAATCATCTGGAGTTGACTTACAGGGCTGCTGTCAAAATGAATTAGCATTTCAGCAACAGCTTGGCCAATTCCATGACAGTATTAAAATAGTTGACTGCCTTACACATCAGCTGACCTTACTTGGCAGGAATGACTCAAAGGCTTTTAAAAGCAAAATAGATATCATTCTTCCATTGCTTCCTCCCAGAACATTCTTCTGGCCCAAAAGGTTTCAAGGGAATGTGTGCCTTAATTTTTCTCTCCATCTGTCTCTATTTATAGCTTATGAGTATTGGAAAATAAATTGGGAAAGGAATGGATTTGGGGATTTCAAGCTCAAATACTTTGTTCAAGGGAAGCCTGAGTTGCTCTTGATGAAAAGGACAGCCTGATGACAAATCCTCTAAAAGGGGGTGTGCGCTTAAGTATGCAGCTGCAAAGAGAAAGTGATTAGTTTCAGGAATAAATCTTCAGTGGATTCAGAGGACACAGTGGACACTTCAAATTGTTAATCTGGATTCCAGAAGCCTTTTTTTAAAGCTTCGTTTTAGATATGATGAAATTCAGCAGCCTGTGTCTGTGGCCCGGTCAAGTGCTCTTATCATGAGTTTCTTTTCTCACTGCACATTTTCCCATGGTCACTTTATCCACTGGTGGCCGAGTCCCCAGCTGGAGCTGGCTAGCAAAATTAATCCAAAGTTCTTGAAGTCAAGGTGATTTGAACAAGGGATCTTTTTACCATAGTATGAGTTTAAAGATATCTGGCACTTGGCCTTCAAGTTCTGACCTGTATAATTCTTATCTTGATAAAGTCAGCAGCAGTGTGTTCACTGATTTCAGCGGATCTTACATCACTACAGCTCAGCAGCTATGTGCAGATGTGAAACTGTACACGTGATCATTCCATTGTTTGTTTTTCAGGTTTCCTCTCATTTCCTTCTACTTTTCCACTGCAAATGATAATTCTCCTTCAATCATTTTATATTCTACCATAATCTATTTTCAAGTGCATCAGTCTTATTTACAATTTTTAACACTACCCATTTGTCCTACTCCTTTTTAATTTTCAGTTCTACAATCTGGTCTGAGATGTGAAAACATCTTTCCTAAAAGTGTGGCAGTAATTAATCTGGACACTGATTGGAGGCAATGTTGAGTCAAAATCTTAGTTTAGGTCTGAAGCTGCTCAGAAATGGTACCTGGGAGCTTGATTCCTTACGGACTTCTAATACCAGAAGAGTTTAAAAAAAGCAAAATATTTAAGCTTGGATTACATTGTAAAAATTTTCCTAAGCTGTTGTTTTTCAGGTTTGGGGTTTCACTTTGAAATCATTCCTCGTCTCTCTTAGCAACAACAACAACAAAAAAGTAAATCAAGGTAAACAAACCTAAAATATGTCAGTGTCACAAGGCTCATTTATAATTCAGCTGACAGGGCTGGCTGATCCCAGAGAAGATGGAGAATGGTTAAAGTAACTTTCTACTGCTGTTACGTCACTTTGATTTGCAAGTCTATGAATGCATTCACTTTAGGTACTAGTTATGTTCCCTTGTTAGCTTTCATTAGCATGAGGCTTTGGCTCTGCATCATTCTCATTGTAAAGGTTATTCACGTTGTATCCTGCAAGAGTAAAGTATGTATGGGTAAAGTATAATATATATGTATGCAAAGAGACTTAAAAATGAAAAAGAGATACCCTCAATTCTTTGAAATATTTAAAATAAAGGACCAAATGATGGTTTCAGCTCTGGTCAGCTGGGAGAATGGTGTCAGTAACAGATAAATTTGGCCTAATGCCTGCATATTGTGATACTTGATATTTTTGGCAAACTACATAAACAAATATTGTGGTATTTTTCTTGGCAAATAACACAAATGCCACTATTGCTTTATTCTTTCTGCCACCACAAACATTTTATGGCAAGTATTCATCACCAAATAAAATATGAGACCACGTATACTGCAAAAATCATTAGCTCATGTATTCTGGCACTTGGCTAATCTGCAAGGTCTGCCAGAAACTTGACTGAGCTCTATATAATGTTGACAGTATTTCCCATGCAATGTAAGTCAGATATCCTTCTCCCTTTGTACATGGAGATGTATATTTGACTTGGTGGGTACTGGTCATGTGGTAAGCTCTCCCAGACCGAAACCCATGTGTAAAATAAACATAGTTAATAAATCCTGTGTTAGGATTTTAAGAAAGCAGTAATACAACTGTTGCTTCCCTGTGCTTTTTTCCCATTCTGCTCTTGCCCATCACCCAGTGCTTTGTACCTTTCAGACCAGGCTCCTATCACCCAAGTGTCACAGAACCTCAGAACCTCTGAGATAACTGTAACAATGCCTCTTCTACCAATCCTTCCTTTCCCACTGTACCCTCCTTCTCCACTGCTACTCCTAACTCAAATCAGCTTAAAGTACTATCATTTCCTCAAAGTAACAGTCTCTGCTTGGAAAATACCCCTGGGAAGTCTAAGAATTTGGCTTCTATCAGTATTTTGTTCTGCAGATGACGATACTGGCATGTGTCCTTCAGTTATCAGAGAAGAAGTCAAGGATTTTTGTGCATGCTGAAGCTCCTTTTTCCAGAAATGCCCTGGAGATGTGAATAGGAACCGGCTTGTAGGTCTCTTTTGATCTTGAAACTTACACTTTCTAGTTGATAAATGGGAGGTAGTCACCTTAAAATGTCTATGCTATGGCACTTGATTCTTACTGTGTAGTGGAATTTCAGATGGGCTGCAAATTGCATCTTATTCTGTGCCCTTCTAAGTATTAATCTTAACAAAATCCTTTGGACTCAGATGATTATTATACTCCACACACATGCTCTGTTGGTTTTCAGTTTCCTAACATTTCTCAGACAGTAGATTTACTGAAATCAGTACACCTAAATCAGTGGTGAAGCCAGGAATTGTTTACAGGCAACCAGATCAATTTTACAGTAGGTTAGTAACATGACCTTAGGGGGCTAGTAACAGACCAAGATATTGGTCAAAACAAGAAGGTACTGTGAGAAGTACCTTGACAATGTTTTCTGTGATTAAAATCTTACTTTTCTCTTTCCTCTCTTCTTTCTCCATCAAAAATCAGCAATTTCATCTTTTACACCTAGGTCACTCCCCACACATATAAATGGTAAGTTTGAGAAAACTAACTCAATTTGAAGTGGAGTTTGAAATATTTATGAAGGGATCCATAAGATGCAGTTGCCACAATAAGAGGGACTCCTGAGAACTGGGAGGACACTTTTCAAGCCTGTGTTTCCAAGACATTGTTGTGCAGATCTAACAAGAATTCAAAAGATACCAATCTGCATGTACCTGCTGTGGCACTTTAATGTATTTATAATGTTATTCTAGAGCAGCAGCAAGATTCTGACAAATTCTTGTTATTTATCGTGGGTGTTGGCTAAACCTGGCCACATATTTTCACTAGAATTTTTGGAAGACATGGAGCACAGGACAATATTGGAATGTCTTGCCCGTGCTACTGCCATCCTTAGGTAATCACCTGGAACTGAGCATTGAAGGAACCCATCTGTTCTGTGGTGCCTGGAGGGGAACTGAGTACAGGTTGGTTATCAGTTCCTTCATTGCAGGTGGTAACATGACAGAATTGTTTACATAAATCTTTCTGCACTGGGATGTTATTATGACATGGTGCAGAATTTTAAAAAGGAACCATCTAATAAAGATCTCAAAAGATGGATACTATCAGGATTTATTTTCCTATTATCTCTTGATATTAAGAGTATGCTCTAAAATGGTAGTTGATTTTCAATAGATGCAAGTGTTGTCCTGATTTAAAGCAAGTGAGGCTCTGGAGCAGAGATACTTCTCTGTGGATTCCCTATTTCTGCAGTGGTTCTGGATGAAAGCTATAAAGCTAGCTCCGTTTAAGCCCCCCCCATCCCCCCAAGAACTGAAAATAGAGTTTATGGGAAATAACCTACTTGGCTAAGTTTCCCATGTCGATCCCTTGTCTACTTTGGCTCAGTTTTGCAGAATTTGTTTCAGTGAACGGTGCACCCTCTCTCCTCCCCATAAAGCCTTTTCTGGATGGCAAATGATCTGCCACAGAGTCATCTTGTCCCCACAAACAATACAGATGTCTTCAGGGCTTTTCTTCCTTTTGAAGCTCAGAGCTATTATTTCTGAAAGACAAAAACACAGGAGAGTAGACCCAAAGACATCTCTAAGTACAAGAGGAGACCACCTCGGCCTACGAATCCATGCGAAGCCGGTGGCAGATGCTGAAACGAAGGGCCCCATGTTCGAAGCTGGCCTGAGCAGGACACAAACGATGTGAGCGCCCTGCACTGCGATGCCGACATTGTTTCGGATAAACTCTCTGAATAGGACACCCGGGTGGCCAAGGCGGGCGGGGACCGCCCGCCCCCTTCCCAGACGAGGCGGGGGCGGACACGCTGAGACACACGGAGGCGAGCGGGAACAAAGATGAGACGCGCAGGGCGGGTTGGAAGTTTGGGATCCGGGGAGGGAGGCAGGAAGGCCGTCGGGAAGCCCCACAAGCGTGGGGGCGGTCACCGGCCCCGCCCCGCTCCCTCCACACGGCCGCTCCTCGGAAGAGACCGCAGCGTCCCCCACCTCGCGCGCACTCGGGGAACGAGGG
>JAOXOE010000874.1:29759136-29774038 GCA_028565055.1 Phoeniculus purpureus
CTCTCCAGCCTGTCCAGGTCCCTCTGGATGGCATCCCTGCCCTGCAGCGTGTCTGCTGCACCACACAGCTTGGTGTCGTCAGCAAACTTGCTGAGGGTGCACTCAATGCCTCTGTCCGGGTCACCCACGAAGATGTTGAACAAGACTGGTCCCAGGACTGATCCCTGAGGGACTCTGCTTGACTGGCCTCCACTTGGGCATGGACCCATTGACAGCCACTCTTTTGGTGCGGCCATTAAGCCAGTTCTTTACCCATCTAGTGATCCACCCGTCAAACCCGTATTTCACCAGCTTGGAGACCACAATGTGGTGCAGGACAGTGTCAAAGGCTTTGCTCGGGTTCAAGTAAATGACATTGGCCGCTCGTCCCTCACCCATTAATGTTGTTTTTCAGCTTTAATGCCTTGTTTTTGGCCAGTCTGTAGACCATATTTTCTTGCAACTATTTGAAAAGACTATCTCTTTTAGGTTTTTTTTTTCTAGAATCACAGACTCATAGAACTGTTTAAGTTGGAAAAGACCCCTAAGGTCAGCAAGTCCAAACATTAACTGAAATTTACCAAATACACTGCTAAAGCATGTCTGTAAGCACCATGTCTACCTGACTTTTATAGACACAGCAATGGGTGTAAGCTGGAACATACGAGGTTCCACATAAATATGAGAAGAAACTTCTTCACAGTGAGGGTGACAGAGCACTGGAATGGGCTGCCCAGGGGGATTGTGGAGTCTCCTTCCCTGGAGACATTTAAATTCCACTTGGCTGTGTTCCTGTGCGGCTTGGTCTAGGTGATCCTGCTCTGGCAGGGGGATCTAGCTGCCCCCATCTAGCCCATGATGATCTTTTGAGGTCCCTTCCAATCCCTAATGTTCTGTTCTGTTCTGTCCAGGGATGGTGATTCAGCCACCTCTCTAGGCAACCAGTTCCAATGCTTGATGTCTCTTTCAATGAAAAAGTTTTTCCTAATGTTTAACCTAAACTTCCCCTGGCACAACTTGAGGCCATTTCGTTCTGTCCTATCTCTTGTTGTTTGTGATAAGAGACCAACACTCACCCCTCTACAATGTCCTTTCAGGTAAATGTGGGCAGAACTGAATCTGAGGTTTCAGGATTATTTATACATGGTAACAGCAGAATGAAATGGATGGAGGTGTGAAGATTTCAAAGGCTGCAGATGGGGATTTTCAAACTATTAGGAATGCTGAGGGGGCTCAGATTCTGCTGGAGTTTCAGTTAGATGTGGGTACCAAAGTTTGTTCCTTCTTTGAGAAGCCTCTGTGGCAACCTATGAATTATTTTTTAAGAAAATTCTCCTTTGACTGTGGCATCTGTAAAGACTGAAGACACTTCTGTTTGGACTGTGTAACAAGTGAAATGTTGCTGAGTGTATGACCCGGCATCCAGGATACAAAATCCGTGGATTGTGACATACTGGAGAAACAGCCAAAGTGCATTCAGTGCCACACAGCTCTAAGGCAACACTGCTGTCTTGCTGATGTCTCCAGATTTAGGACTCTAAAGTCTAAAATTTTAGAGATTTTCTGGAGATAAGTTTTTAACTTTCCATTTTAAATTTTTGCCATGTTCAGAGACAAAGCAAGTTTCTAACAGGTGAAATACTTTATGCTTCTGAGCCTCTCCCGTGCTTTCCAAAGCTGAATTCTTAGCCACATCAGCTCTTCTGTTGAGACAGATGGGGTAGTAATAATGATACTTTTTCCCACTTTTGTGTGCTCAGAAGACTCAGCTGTTTGGGTTTTTGCAGTCCACTCTTAAGTGATGCTCATGACAGGTGTTTCAGTAGAGCAGCTTCAGTGCGGGTTGGTATGTGCTGGGGTAAGGCAAATCTCAGCAAAAAGGGTTACCAAGAAGCTCTTTTTTAGGGCTTTTTGAAGCTTACATGAAGTGGCTGCTTCTATCTGTCCCACAGTTATGAGTTTATGGGAGTTTAAGAGTGGTCAGCTGAGGCAGTGGGGGCAGAGCTGTCACCTTTTGGGTATAAATGGGGAGTAGACAACCTATAGTTCACTTGATAAGGAAGCTCTGACTCATCATGGGTGGAGCCAAGTGTGAGTGGTCCTGGAGATGTTTATAGGGCAACTGGCCTACCTATGCCTGATGGAATCCAGCCCTCTCAAAGAGGGAAAAGGATTCTAACCCATGAACTGGTGGGGCTCATTGAGAGCTTGAAGGGGAAGGTGGAGCAGGTCGACTCACTGGAGATGGGTCTGGGGATGATGTGCCATTGTTGTGTCAGCACTGGTGTAACATGGGAAATAAATGGGGGAGATTTGGGATCTCTGTGGATGAGACCTATGGAGAGGAGCAAAGGACTTCTGCAATCAGAGAAACAGACAGAGGTGGCCAGGAGAAATATCACAAAGGAACTCAGACACTTCACTGGGAACCCAACTGAAATGCCTCTATGCCAATAATGCAATAAACAAGAAGAGTTAGAGATATATGTGCATGTGCCTGCAGGGCTGTGACTTCACTGGCGTAATGGAGACATGGTGGCATAACTTCCATGGCTGAAACGTTGTAATGAAGGGGTATCAGCTCTTTAGGAAGGGCAGGCAGGGGAGACAAGGAGAGGGTGTAGCCCTCTATGTCAAAGACCAGCTGGAGCACATGGAACTCCACCTAGGAGGGGAGGAGAAAACTATTGAAAGGGTATAAATCATGGTAAAAAAAGGACAATAAACATTACAGTGGGGGTCTGCTACAGGCCACCTGATAGGAAGGCCAAGTGGATGAGGCCATTTAGAGATAGATAGTGCTTCACGTTCACAAGCCCTGGTCCTTGTGGAAGACTTATCCCTGACATCTGTTAGTTGGATAATTGCAAAGTGTAAGCATTCCAGGAGATTTTTGGAATGCATTGATAAATTCTTCCTTCAAGTAGTAGAGTAGTGAATGAGGAGAGGTGCTGTGCTGAACCTTGTCTTTACCAACAAGGGGAGTCTGATGGGCAGTGTGAAACACAAGGGCAGTGTTGGCTGCAGTGACCATGAGATGGTGGAGTTCATGGTACTTAAGGCAGCAAGAAGGGTACTCAGCAAAGTTGCTACCCTGGACTTCAATAGAAGAAGACTTTGGTTTCTTTCAGGAACCTGCTCAGTAGAGTGTAATGGGATAGAGTTCTGGAGAGACTTGGAGTGCAAGAAAGCTAGTTAACATTCAAAGACCACCTCCTCCAAGCTCAAGAGCACCACATCCCTGCAAAAAGAACATCAGGAAAAAATGACAGCAGGTCATGTGTGGATGAACAAGGAACTCCTGCACAAGCTTAGACACAAGAAGGAAGCCTGTGTAGAGTAGAAGCGAAGACAGGTAGCCTGAGAGGAATATAGAGGAATTGTCCATGCAGTCAGGGATTTAAACGAACGCCCATATGGAATTCAATCAGGACAGGGATATCAAGGGCAGCAAGAAGAGCTTCTATAGGTATAGCAGTGAAAAAAGGAAAACTGGGGGAAATGTGGGCTAGGGTGGTCTGTTAAGCCAGTACAGAGAAGGCTCAGGAGCTGATTTTTTTTTTTGCAGAGTCTTCATGAGAAAGCTCTCACACCACCCAAGTCACAGAAGTCAAAGGCCAGGAGAAGGAAGTACCAGCTTTGGTAGGGGCATGATCTTATAAAGAACCTGAAGGTTCACAAGTCCATGGCACCTGATGGGATTCACTCAAGAGTTCTGAGGGAACTGGTGGATGAAGTTGCTAGACCATTATCCATAACTTTTGAGAATATGATCATGGCAGTATGGTGAAGATCCTGCCAACTGGAAAAGAGAAAACAATTCCCACTTTTAGCAAGGGTGAAAAAGATGCCCCAGGGAATGACAAGCCAGTCTCACCTGTGTCCCTGGGAAAATAATGGAGTAGATCCACCTGGAAACTCTGGTGAGGCACATGGAAAATAACGAGGTGATTTGTGACAGCCAACAGAGCTTCACTAAGAGCAGATCATGCCTGACAAACCTGGTGGCCTTCTACAACAGGTTTACAGCATTGGTGGATAAGGATAGAGCAACTGACATAATTTACCTGGACTTCTGCAAGGCAATTGACATTGTCCTGGATGACATCCCTGTCTCTAAAATAGAGAGACATGGATTTGACAGTTGGATCATTCGGTGGATAAGGAATTGGCTGGATGGTTGCACTCAAAGGGTTGTGACTGATGTCAAAGTGGAGATCAGTTATGAGTCTTGTTCCTCAGGGGTCTTTATTGTGCCTGGTACTGTTTATTGGCAATATGGACAGTGGCACTGAGTGCACCCTCAGCAAGTATGCTGATGACACCAAGCCATGTGTTGTAGTTGACATACTGGAGGGAGAGACCAACAGGTCAATGGAGGTGATTCTCTGCCACTACTCTGCCCGTGTCAGCCTTCACATGGAGTATGCATCTAGTTCTGGAGTCCCCAATACAAGAAGGACGTGGAACTGTTGGAGTAAGTCCAGTGGAGTGCCGAAGGATGACCAGAGGGCTGGAGCCCCTCTTCTGTGAGAACAGGCTGAGGGAATTGTGGCTGTTCAGCCAGGAGAAGAGAAGGCTCTGGGAGGACCTTATAGTAGCCTGAAGGTAGCCTACAGGAAAGCTGGAAAGGGACATTTTACAGGGAGTCCCATGATAGGACAAAGAGGAATGTCTAAGGTACTAGAAGTTGAATTTCGATTAGATCTTAAGTTCCTCACTTTAAGGGTGATAAGGCACTGGAGTAGGTTGCCCAGAGAAGTTGTGGATGCCCCTTCACTGGAAGTGTTCAAGGCCTGGTTGAATGGTGTTCTGTACAACCTGGTCTGGTGAGACTTGTCCCTGCCTAGGGCAGTAGGTTGGAACTAGATGATCTGGGAGTTCCCTTCCAATCTAAGCCATTCTGTGTTTTGTGGATTGCTGTTTGATATGGTAATTTATAAAGGTAGTTGTAACAGAGATCTTAAAACAAAGGGCCCTCTTTGTTTTACCAAGAGAAGCCACAGTAACAGGTCTTGGTGTAAATGAGAGTTGTTTTGCCTTTCATCAGAGATGACTTGAAAATCAAGTATTTTGATGGTAATACTGTCTGCAGGAAACCCAGAACAGCCTTGAACACTGTAGTTAGATAGCTCTGCAAAAAAGTACATGACGGGAAGAGCCAATGTGCAATACTTCTATTTAAGATAGAGGGAGGAAATAGAAATTGTGATAGCATGCTATTTCAAGTAATAATAGAAAGTACTTGATGTTTACATGGTGAATAGATCAATACTGATTCTGTAGTCAGGGCACATACAGTAGTTTGGATTATTCAAGTGATAGGTGCACTCAGTATAGCTGAAATTTCCACCCTGCAACATTTATTTCTCACTGTGTGTTAGATGGAATTTTCCACCCAACTATCTGAAAGGATTTGCATAAGAATGGTGATAGAGCAGTATTCTTTAATGACGTGCTTTTCTTTGTTAAACTTCAAAAATGTCTACGATGCGTGATGAGGTTCGGATGAATTGCCAAGCTAATGCTTTTATATTTTCTTTAAAGAGCTTATCTTCACTGTGTTGTGGGAGTTACTTTATATTGTTGTCATAAAGGCAGCAGCAGTAAAGCTGACTTTGTAGCAATCCTGATAGGTGCCTCCGCCTTCTTAACCTTCAGGTCTTCAGTACCGATGAAGGAGGCAGATCACAGCACCCCTTACCCAGCACCTGTGTGTACCCTACTGTTAGCTCATTTGTTTTGCTTCTGTGGCATTACTCATGGTTGCATTGTGTTAATCCATGTTTAAAACAACGACCCTCTTAGCATTTAACCTTGATCAGCCCAGGTTGCTGTACTTTTTGTTGAAACTGAGTCATTGCAAGGCTCTTCCCAGACAATGTCTGAATTTAACAGAAATTCTGGATTAAACCAAATGTGAAAATTAGCCAATAATGATTTCTGCAGAATGAGAGAGAAGACCCTTTTGCTTTGACCTTCAGTCTCTTCCAACACAAGTCTAATTTTTTTAAAACACGAGGGAAAAGCTGCTTGAAATTGGTGGGTTTTTTTTAGGAATGCAACCTGTTGGGAAACAATAGTTTCTTTCTTAGCTATTGACCTACTGAGTCACCTTCTAACCTACACTGTAGCGAAGCTATTCAGAAGTCTCCAACAGCAGGAAAAATAAGGAAGAAAGTGACTGTGAGGTTTGTCATCAAATCCAATTTCATGTAAGGTGCAATGATTTCACTTTTACAACAGCTGTTAGACAGAATGGGGCTAATTCTGCCCTGAATCAGAACTTCTGTAGCACAGTGCGAGTATAACTGAGAAACAATTTCAGTTTTCTTTTGTTTTATTTTTGCTTTTACTGATAATAGGCATTGACTGGAAAAAAAATTAAGTGACATTACCTTTTCCCAAAAGATCCGAGTCTCTGCGCTGAGAATGAACTTAACTTGTATTTTATTTTGCTTATGCTTCTGAAAGACTCATAGTAGCTGTATTTTCTGTACATGGACATTCTAGCTATACAGAAGAATCCTGTGCACCCCTTTTGTGTGCCTTGGTTATCAGTCATGCCCACAGGAAAATCACTCACCTTCCTTTATCTGTTTTCCTCACTTCTTCATCCTGTCTTCCTCAGACTTCACAAATTCTAGGATGACTCTATGTAGCAAGAGAGAACACAGGTGTCTGAACTGAAAGAAAAAAGGAAAATTTTCATATGAAATCTCTTTCAAAACCAATGTCTGTTGCAATGCCTGCAAAAATAAGTAACTAAAACTCAACTTCTTCACTGTGACTTCCTTAATGATGTTTGGAAAAGGTGGTGTTTTGGTACAGTGCCGTACTGTACATAGAATCATAGAATCATTAGGGATTGGAAGGGACCTCGAAGGATCATCTAGTCCAATCCCCATGTCCAGAGAAGGGCCACGAGGATGATCAGTGGGCTGGAGCACCTCTCCTATGAGGACAGACTGAGAGAGATGGAGCTGTTCAGTCTGGAGAAGAGGAGGCTCCAAAGTGACCTTCTTGTGGCCTTCCAGTATCTGAAGGGGACCTACAAAAAAGCTGGGGAGGGACTTTTTAGGCTATCAGGTAGCGACAGAACTAGGGGGAATGGAGCAAAACTGGATCTAGGTAGATTTAGAGTGGATGTGAGGAGGAAGTTCTTGACTGTGAGAGTGGTGAGACCCTGGATGTGTTGCCCAGGGAGGTGGTTGAGGGAGGCCCCATCCCTGTAGGTGTTTAAGGCCAGGCTGGATGATGGATGTCCTTGCCCATGGCAAGGGGATTGGACTAGATGATCTTTTGTGCTCCCTTCCAATCCCTAATGATTCCATGATTCTATGAATTTCCATATTCTTGTCTATGAGTATCAAAACACATCAATTGTCATGATACACTATTTAAGCCGTGTGTTTAGTTCAAACGCTAGCCTGCATTTCTGTCATTATAAAATATCTTGATTTTTTTGTAGCTGGTCCATCAAAATAGGAGGCTATACTTTCATCTAATACTGTATTTCATTTCACTGAAGATAGATCAAATAAATAAATAAGAGTTTCCTGACAAGAAACTAGATTATGGTAATTTTCTAGTCCTTCTGTTTTCCTTATCATAGAATCATTTATGTTAGAAAAGACATTTAAGAGCCTTGTGTCTGCAAGTCTTCTTTTATTATGCTTTCTCCAGAAAATAACCCACTTTTCTTAACCACTTTTTCAGTAGAAACGCTTCACCATGTTAGTCTCACAATTACTGTCTGCTACTTGACAGTAAACTGTACCAAGTTTGCTTAAAAGAAACATGTATATACTCCCATATAAGCTTATTTGATATAATTTAAGGTGAACCTTTTACGTATCAGGATTTCTATAATGTATTTTAAGTTATTCTAGAATATGTGGAGTAGAGATTTTTGGTGAGAATTACCTGGTTCTGATATTTCTGCAAGGTGGCAGTCTAAAGACATTTTAATAAATCCCATTAAACTGAACGAATAGAATTTATATTTCATAGTTTACATTTACACAGCTTCTGCAAATTTCTACCACCTCATAGAGTCACAGATTTGGTAGAAGATGAAATGAACGGTGTTTTAACAATGCATTACTAAGGCATCAGTATAGAGTGAGATAAAAACATGTGCAAGAGAAAAAAATTAAGTCTATTGCAGTAAGGAACAGAACAGAGGTCAAAACCAGGCAAATACAACGAGGAAAGAAAACAGCCACAGTGAAAGGCTGGAAGTTTCTGTATGCTTGTCAGCTTTCGACACAGAACTGCTGGAGAGAGTCCAGCGCAGAGCCATGAAGACAATGAGGGGAGTAAAACACTTCCCTGATAAGGAAAGGCTGAGGGAGCTGGGTCTCTTTATCTTGGAGGAACAGAGACTGAGGGATGACCTCAGCAATACTGATAAATATGTGCAAGGTGGATGTCAGGAGGATGAAGCCAGGCTCTTCTCAATGTCATCTAGTGATAGGACAAGGGGCAATGTGTGTAAGCTGGAACATAAGAGGTTCCACATAAATACGAGAAGGAGCTTCTTCATGGTGAGGGTGACAGAGCACTGGAACAGGCTGCCCAGGTGGGTTGTGGAGTCTCCTTCTTTGGAGAAGTTTAAAACCCACCTGCATATGTTCCTGTGTGACTTGTTCTAGGTGATGCTGCTGTGGGCAAGGGGATTGGAAGGTGATTTGACTAGATGATCTTTCAAGGTCCTTTCCAATCCCTGATGTTCTGTGATTCTGTGATTCATCTACTTCTTGGTGGATGTAACAGACTCCTAACATGATATCTGCCATGTTGGCCTTCCTATTCATCTTTACCCGTAAGTCCTTGACATTAGACTACTTTAGTTCGATGCAATCAGAACATTCACTAAATCAGAGAGCCATGCCACTACCTCACCTTCCTTGCCTACACTTTCTGAGGCCGTCCATTGCAGTGCTTCAGTCTTTAGAGTCATCCCACCATGTTTCAGTGATGGTGACTAGGTCATAGTTAACATGTTGCGCAGTGGCTTCCAGCTCTTCTTGCTTATTACCAATGTTGTTTATGGGCATTGGTGTACATGAGTTGGGCTATCAATTTTGGTTTCAGTGCATGAATGCCACCTGCAGGTTCACCTCTGCTGGACCTAGTTTTATTCCATTACCCCTTCAGTTGTATTTTGCAGACCTTTCAATGAGCCCTGCCAACTCACTAACAAGAATCCCTTTCCCTCTTTGAGACAGCTCAACTCAACCTGACCTTAGCAGGCTTGGTGCCCTGTAAAGCTCCC
Source organism: Phoeniculus purpureus (assembly GCA_028565055.1). Taxonomy (NCBI): domain Eukaryota; kingdom Metazoa; phylum Chordata; class Aves; order Bucerotiformes; family Phoeniculidae; genus Phoeniculus; species Phoeniculus purpureus. Next base: position 29,768,396 of record JAOXOE010000874.1, read on the forward strand.
TGTGGTCAACCCAAAATTCCACCCATGACACCAGTCTCTGAGCCATGTGTTAATATAGTGAGCTTTCTCATTCCTTTCAGTGCTCTTCACTGCCACTGAAGGGATTGAGGAAGACACCACCTATGCTCCTGATCCCTCAAGTAATTGCCCCAGCACCCCAAAGTCCATTTTGAATGATTTTTTTTTACTTCTCTCTTTAGACGTCATCACTTTGATGCTCCTGTGTCATTCTTACTTGTAAGCTTAGTAAGTGTAAGTTTAATGAACAAAGCTCAAGGTAGGCTGGAAAATATGTGGTCTGATAGACCTAGTAGGTATAAATGATGTTTAAATATGCAGGTAGTGTGTAGTAAAATGCAGTACACCTGCAGGTTCATGTTATTTGGTATCTATAGCAAGAGCCTGGTTGCTGAGATGTAAACGAAGACTATCCTCAGCAAATCATTTGAAAACAGTGATGCTTATAGAAGAGGTGGGATGCAGTATGGAGGGACCTTGACACACTTGAAGAGTGGTTTTTCAGAAGCCATGTTGGTTAAACAAGAGGTACTGCAAAGTTCTGCAGGTGAAATGGCTCCACGTTCTCTATAGTCTGAGAAAGGACTAGCTGAGGAGCAGACACTTTGAAAAGGACTTGTGGTTTTTCCCATGGATGCCAGGTTTAGCCAAAATTATGCTCACAGTGCAAATAAAGTAAACCACATGCTGGTCTGCATTAGGAAGAGCGTGATCAGTAGACTGAAAGAAGATTGTTGCCCTCTATGCTCTGCTAGAAGAATTTTCCTGAATTCGAAGGGAAATGTAAACATAGCCTTTAAAAAATCCTGTGACAGTTACAAAGATCGTAGACCTGAGCTTTTTTTCAGTAGATGCAGACAGAAGGCTATAGGTGTCACAGATAGTGGATTGGGAGGTTCATATTGCACATTAGGAACTTTTTCACAAGATGGGTAGGGCAGGTTACTCAGGGGTTTGTGCAGTGTCTGTGAAGGAAGGTTTGGCAACTGCTTTTCAAGCCAGAGGCTGGACTGGCTGACTCGCCCTAAATCCCTTAAAATCAATATGTCGATGAAGAGGGTATGCTCTGAAGAACAATGAAGAAACGGGACATGTTGGGTGATCCTGAGATGATAGCAAAGCTCACTGGGGTCCGAGCCTGTAGTGCAGCAGAACATAGTGATCTTTGAGCTACTTCTGCTTGTGTAGTGTCTAAAGTAGTCAGCCTCTAAAGAAAAAAGTAGCTATGAGATACACTGAAAATTGCATTGAAAATTTATATAAAATGTATATTCTTATACAATTACATATAATGTAATTATGACATACTACACATTATATACTATGTAGTATATTGTACATATATTTATGTTGGCTATTTTGTTTTCAAAAACTTGTTTCAGGTGCAAAACAGTGTTATAGTACACTGAGACTCTTTGTTCCATATTTCCATGCCAATTTTTTCTTCTTTTTGATAGGAAAAAGTGTTACTTGTATAAACCTTTAACTCGTACCTTTTTGTAACACTAAATTGCAGCAATATTCTGTTTTTACAAGGTCGAACAAGGACTTACTTTGTCAGATTGGCCTTAAGTTATGGAGATTTGGGATAACTTTTCTGCTCCTTTTTTAGTCTTTTTTTTTCTTCTCACAGTGGAAGGAAGAGCCTTATTTAATTTATTGTACTATTAGGACAAAATATGTTGTATAATAATGTACAGTTAGCAAAACCAACTATGAATATATGCAGCATACCCAAATGCATACTTGTTCTCAGAATGAAATTCTTTCAGTAATGAGAGTTGGTAGTAAAATGTTTTTACAGTTAAGGTTTGTAGACTGGTATTATCGATGGTCACAAATTAGGTTAGGCAAAGAAACTCAGGAGACTTGACTGCATTTAGAACAAGTTAAAAACCGAATATGCAATTTTATAATTGAAATAGTTATCCTTCCTCTCTTTCCCTTCATAGGAAGGATAACTGTTAATAGTTTTATTAAGTACAAAAAAACCCATGGCAAATGTTTGGGTAGCACCTGTGTCTTCGTCTCATTCACCGTTCCTGTGCCCCAAACTACATTCTTAAATCCTATGACACAATCTCAAGCGCATGATTTCTGTATGACTATTTCCTTGGCTCCTATCACAAGAGAAGTGTATGTGCCATTGTCTGCATTTAACCTGTGTATGATGGTTAACTATAGCAGTTGCTCTGACACCTCAGGACCTCTCTACAACACAGAGAGGATAAAACAGGAGAAGGGGAGAAGACACACAGGTTGAAATGAAAATGGATTTAATGAAATAGCCGAACTTGTACCAAGTTTGAATATCTAGTTTGGAAATTTATATTTACCCTAGTAAATTAACAGGGTCAGGAGTTGCCCAAGCAGGAGGCCCCCCACCAGCAAACTTCCCCTTTTATCATAACTGTGATGTTTATGGTATGGGATACAACTATATACTTTTATATATGGGACTTGCACCTTATTATTTGGAGACAAAGAATAATGTTGCTTATATCGTTGAAAGATTCATGAAAGATGCCTACATGTTTACATAATATGAACAAAGAAAAATATGTGAACTGGACAGTTCAACAGAAAAATAGTTTCCTTTTGACAGAAGCAAATTCTCCAAACATTAAATAAAATGCATACTTTGTTTTATGATGTATGCAGAAAAGCCTCGTTTCTCTTCTGCTTCTCCAAAGATCCTTGTTTTTCTTCATTGAAAAGGAGGGGAAAATAAACCCCCTAGACAAGGAGGAAAATAAATTTTAGTCATAATTTATAGCAACAATGTATTGTGTAAGTTGAGATGTGTTACAGCTTGATTTCAGACATTTAACAAGCCTTGTGAGGAGAGAGTGAGCAAGAGCTGACTCTGTAGATGAGTCAGATTGCCTCTTCATGGAAATTTCTGTTTCTTAAATTTATTTGTTTTACAAATTTCTCTGAGGAAGCAAAGACTAAGAAGGGCAGTAAAGAAAATAGCAATTTTACTGAAAACACCAATTTTGCTTATTTAGTGTGTTGCTAGAAAATACTAATTAGTTTGCATCTGATTAGTGCAGAATCCAATGCTTGAAGCAGTTTTCAAGGAGCACATCAAATCAGGTTTATCTTTCTCAGAGCCGAGCCCCCCTTAAATTGTTTGAAGTTGCTTCTCTGTTATAGGCATCTATATAAGCCCCAGGTGGATATTGTAAACCCCAGCTGCTGCTTTTTTAAGTATAGATGAATGATCCAACTTTTTAACCATAGCAAACTTTTCAGTTTTTCTCTTTTGTAAATTCTCTAGTTTATTGTAAACCTTGGCATTCTTCTCTGTTGTTGTTAGGTGACTGCTTATCTTTCTGTGACTCATTAAAAATGATTACTTGTTAAGCCACTGTGGTTAGAAGTTTGCCATAATCAGCAGCTGCTCATGAATACCCCAATTCAGTGGTCTGTCTAGTTTCTGCACACTATGATTGTCTTCTGCTTTTGTAGAAATTTTGGTCTGCCAAAGGTTGAGCAGAGTTGCGTAGCCTCAGAAAGGCAAATAGTAGCAGTGCTGGGCTATATTTGTTAAATGCAATAAATGAAAACATATGTATCTGTATTATTGATTAGAAATTACTGTCTTTATGAAACTTACAAAAAGTAATCTTACCCAAGTGTAAGCACATGCAGAAACATAGGTGTTATTCTATATATTTCAAACTTACACAAGTTTTTATCCCTCAAATGTCTTAAGAGCAGACTTTACTAAAACAATTTAATGTGGTTTTTTAACATTCTTGTGAAGTTATTTGCAAATTACTGAAAGTTTTTCTTTCTGTGCTGATCTCATCCTGATTAAAGTGCAAAATTATGTTAAAATGAAATAGTATTTTAAAGTGTTTCAAAAAGAATGTACTGATATGTTGCACGCCCCCTATTGACTGAATACAGTCTAGATATTGCGGATTACTCTGCTTACTTCCATTTTTGTTAGATCTGCTATAGACATGGATGTATGTGATCTCTTGTAATAATAAACAGACAATACAACAGCTGTACAAACCACTGTAGCTGTAGTAGTAATCTCTGTCCAGAGTGTGCTGAGGCAGAAGAATGAAATGGAGATCCTGCTGTGAAACATTAGACTTCTGAGAATGGTAAAAAAATTAAGAGATGTCTCTTTCTCTCGTAACGGATTGCCTCTCCTTCTATGATCAATTAAAATAATATCTTAATACTTAAAATAAACGGCATTCAAAAAACCATTTATTGAGATATTGTCAACTAATATGACTTCTAATAAAAGTTGTCTCATGAAAAAATAAAAGGAATGAAAAAATGTTTAAAACCTCCATGTAGCTTATATTTGAATTTGTGTATTAGCTAATAATAGATAATTATTGCCTTTCATTACTTAAGGAGAATCTAGATTCAGGTATATTTTTAAATTATTTTCAGTTCAGAGAAAGAAACTAACTAAGTGTACTTAGCTGTACATTGTTCTAAAATTGTTCTGTGAACTTGATTCTAGAAGCTACTGAATTATTTTTCTTTCTAAAGTGATTTTCCACTTGGCAGTGAATTGAAAGCACACACACAAAGCAAACAAACCCCATATATTTAAAAACATTAAGGTTCCTTTGTCAAGCACTTTAACCTTCAGGCACCAATATGCAATTTAAATGCCTCCTACTTGTGTTAATGTAGAATTTCTTACTACAGACTCGCCTGTCGATGTTCTTTCAGTGAATAAATGTTACATTTTGCGTAAGTAATTTTCCAAAACCATAAAAAGGCGAAGCATTCGTTGCTGTACAGCAGTTACGAAGTAACCTTGGTAAGGTGGTAGATTACTTGCCTCTAATTGGTATTTCTTCACAAGTGATGACCATCTTCTAATTGGTCAGTATAATGAATTCTTCTAATACATTTTCCGAGTCCTTATGAACATGTATTTTAGCCCATAAAAACAGGCTCTAATAACATAACTACATGCTGCATTTTACTTTTTGTACACACGACAGTAAACAATGCATAGCATAGCCTTGTACAATGCTTCAGTGTTTGTGTTAAATCAGATATTCATCCTGATTAGACAGCATACTTGACAGTTTCTTAGGCTTTTATGTAAATGATTGGTGCATTTCTTCTTGCTTCCCTTCCACGCTTTGACCTAAGCTTCCTCATAAGATCTGTTTTGAAAATCCCTAAATTACTTTGTACTGAAATACAGGAATAAAGGAACCGAAAGTGTGACAAAGTGTGGCATGGAGGATTTTATTGAGACTGTTTGCCATAATGAACTTTTATACTGCACTGTTTCAAAACTTATTGTTGATGAAATTCTACATTCTGCTAGTACTGCAGCTGAAAGAGATACTGCTTTAGAAAATGGTATAGCACTGGAAGAAGACATTGTAATGAGAAATGGATGTACTCTGAATGTATTTTTTACAGCAGTAGTGTGTCTTAACTGGACAATATTACAATGAATAGTGAATTCCAGAGCAGAAGATAGTATGCAGATAAATTGCTAAGTCATAGGAATCAGAAGAGGTGCCTAGGGTCTGGAGGATAGCACATGTCACTCCAATCTTCAAAAAGGGTAAGAAGGAGGACCCAAATAACTATAGACTGGTCAGCCTCACCTCCATCCCA
>JAOXOE010000874.1:29781775-29813629 GCA_028565055.1 Phoeniculus purpureus
GTGCGGGGAGGCCCCGACCCGGCCCCGCCGCGCACGCGCGCAGCGCCCCCCCAGTCCTCCGCGCGGTGCCCAGGGATGGCGTCATCACAGCGCGCCGGGCTGCAGCGCGGTTGCTCGGTAACGGCGTGAGGGGAGGTCCAGCGTTGCGCAGGCCCTGGCAGCGACGGCGAGGCGCTGGCACAGCAGGCTCCAATGCTGGCGCGAGCTGCAGTGTGAGAATAGGAGTGGCCTTGAAGTTCGTTTCGCGTTCGAGAAGGGCATCTTGAAATTGGCTGTTAGGAGGAAGCTCTTCAGCAGAAGGGAGTGCTGAGAAGTTGAGGCCGCAGCCCTGGAGGTCACAGAAAGTTAGGGACTGGAAGGGACCTCTAGAGACCATCCAGTCCAACCCCCTTACCAGAGCAGAATCCCCTAGATCAGGTCACACAGGGCTGCGTCCAGGTGGGGTTTGAAAAGTCTCCAGAGCAGGAGACTCCACATCCTCTCTGGGCAACCTGTTTCAGGGCTCTGTCACCCTAACAGGAAAGAAGTTTCTCATCATGCTGAGGTGGAACCGTCTATGTTTAAGTTTATCCCTATTATTCTTTGTCGTATTACTAGGCACCACAGAAAAAGAGAGTGGCCCCTTCTATTTGACCTCCACGCCTCAGATATTTACAGACATTAATAAGATGCCTCTCAGCCTTCTCCAGAATAAACAGCCCCAGTTCTCTCAGCCTTTGCTTTGTCCATAGAGGAGATGCTTGAGTCCCTTCACCATCCTCATAGCCCTCCACTGGACTTTCTCCAGTAGATCGCTGTCTCTGCTGAAATCAGGAGCCCAGAACTGGACACAGTACACCAGGTGTGGTCTCCCTGCAGAGGGGAGGAGAACCTCCCTAGACCTGCTGGACAGAGTTTTCTTAATGCACCCCAGGATAGCATTGGCCATCTTGGCCACAAGGGCACATTGCTGTCCCACGGAGAACTGACTGTCCACCAAGACCCAAGGCCTTTCTCCACAATAATGAGATCTTCAAGGTGAGGCTGGACAAGGCTCTGGGCAACCTGCTCTAGTTGAGGATGACTCAACTCCCTGCTCACTACAGGAGGGCCAGACTAGATGATCTTTGGAGGTCCCCTCCAACCTGATGACTCTGTAAATCTGCAGGACCTTTAGCAGTAAATCTGTCTGAAAGCCAAGTTGACAAGAACTGGGACATGTGCCACTGACAGCAGGGATAAGCAGGAGCTGCAGACCAGCCAGGAGGACCAGAGTGAAAAAGGTGAAAAATCAGTCACTGAGGTAGCGGAGGATAGGATGAAGTAAGAGCCCACAACCACAGAGATGACCACCACAGATGATGAAGGCTGGAGTGCGCAGCCACAAGAAGGATCCGCATATGTGAATGAACTGTGAACATGGATGAGCCTCGTGGGATAACTAATCCAAGATGCATGAGACTCAAGTAGAAAATGGGAGTTTGGGTTTGCTTTGAGGGGTTCTCCTCTGCTCTGCTGGCACCAATAGAGGAATGGGACTTTCAGAACCCTCAGACTTGTGTCTCTGAAAATTTGAGACTTGACTGATGTTACGGTTACAGAACAGCAACACCCTCTCCGCAGCATTTATTGTGTGTTAATTCTATTTAAAATATAATCTATACAGTCATGTTACACATGCCAGCAGCAGGAACAAGTGGCAGAGAGGCTGTGGGGCAGCCTCCACCCTTGGCTCTCCTCTTCCCAGTGCAGGCTCTGTGGAGACAGGGCAACAGGCCCAGCTGGCTGCCCCCAGGAGGGTCCTCCATGGGTGAAGACAGCAGGTGCATCTCCAACAAGCATCATTTAGGTGAAAGACCAACTAAGCAACAGCCTGCCAACAGCTGTTTGCAAATGGTACAACTGCAAAGAACCACCACCTCTGTAACCAGCACCACTAAGGCTTGGAAAACACAAGGTGATGGATCATGCAGTCCCCTCCAGCTCGTCACATTGAAGGCTGCCAGCCAAGCCAGCTCTCAGCATGAAGGCACTATCCAGCATGTCAGCTCCTTTGGCTATTTCAGCCAGCTCCAGTCGAAACTCTGAAAGAAAGAAGCAAGGACAGAACTGTAGCACAGCAAATGGCTGATGAATGTGACCAAACGACAATCAGTACCCACCCTACCACCAGGGTTTCTAGTGCACCACGGGACATACTGGTCATGCAAGAACACAAATGAAAGGCTCCAACTCAAATGTTTACAAAAACAGAGGAAGTGTTCTTATAGTTAGTAGTTTTTCCTCTCTTCAGTCCCAAGTGAAGAGGACAAATCCAGGTTCTTCTGATGCTTTCCCGTTCTCTAACTTTTACTCCATGATGCAAGGAAAAGGGAGAGGAAGCCAAACATAAAAAAAAAGATGCTGATCTGCAGAATGTGAGTCTACAACATTCTGTGAATAATCTTTCTGGACTAAAAGATGCCAGGGACAGATGCTGCAGCTTGGGGTGAGAGATGGGAGATGACAGAGATTAGATGATTGACAGGTAAGAAGGCAGTCATACAGCTTCTTGCCACAGCAAGGAGGTAATTACTACATGACTGATGCTGCTTCTGTTCATCAGGCAGTGGATGAAGAGCGGGATATGCATAATTAAGGCTGTTTCTTCCACTAATATAATTAATTTGCCTTAATCGGTAACTAATTTCTCCATTTATATTTCTCAATCCCCTTGCTTACAGTGTCATCTGCAACTCCCACTGAGTTTTCACGTCACCATCCCAAATAAGTTAGTGTCTCCAGCAAACTCCAAGTTAACTGGTTGTTATTATTCATAAACATCAGAACATTAAAATGTTTATGAATTCCCAGAGCTCCATTTCACCAACTAACTCCCTTCCCCCAACCCTCTGTTCCTTGGTGATTTCAGCTGTTACACTTAACAGCTTGGACTTTATTACATCAGAATGGAAGTTATCCCAAGAAGATCCCTAAAAAAACTTCCTGACAATCCAAGTTGTTGGGAATCCAAGCATACTGATGGATCTTTGACTTCTTTAGGGGAATGCAATAAGGTTGTGAGGCAATCACATGCTAACCAAAGGTGCAGTGGCTCTTCCCCACTACAAACAAGTCTATCTCCCACACCTCTGATTGTCCTCACATTCATCCAGCAATCAGGGGAGAGCCTCTTCTAAAACACCACCATTCTGTGGTACTCTTCATTCTTCTGGTAGCCAGGCTCTATTCACGAGTGACACTGTGGCCACAAAGAGTAGTTCATAAACAGAGTTTCACATCGCATCAAAACATGGGGGTGATTTTTACCTATTTCTGTTACTTCTCACTACTTCAAACACCAAAGAACCTTATGGAGACTCTGTAAAGCCTCACTTCTGCTATATAGGAGACTGTCAGTTAATGATCAGGAAAGTGCTCTGCAAATGGGCAATCTGTCCACTCAAATCAGGGCTCTACACGTGAGAATGTAACCGCCTTTGAGAGCAAGCTCCACCAGCCACAAGTGCCAGAGAATAGCCCATTCCACCACTGAGGCCGATGCCACCACCAAATGCTACCTTCCCTGAGGACGAGCATGTCAGCAGAGTCCAGCAGTGATGGATACCACATGCTAGTCATAGCAACTCATATTGCAAATGATCCTATTTAAGGAGGTCTCCACAATCACAGAAACCCTGCTGTGGCTCTTAAACATCAGGTCCTCAGCGATCCACTAACAGACTTACCATCATGCTGCTGTTCTGCTCTTGTCTCACTTCCTGCAAAATACTGCTGAAGAGTTCAAGGTAATTCAGGTTCTCTTCTATCACATGGACAAAGTTTTCCCTGCAGGGAAGGCATAAAATGATAGGACTTTAAAACACAAAGTAAAATCAACATCTAAAGGCTCTGTGCTGTTAAAAATAATTAAACAACCAAGGAGGTGATCGTGCCCCAACACTGGGCCCTGGTGAGGCTGCACTTCAAGTACTGGGGACAGTTCTGGGCACCACAGTACAAGGACGACATGGAGGTGTTGGGAGAGGGTGCAGAGAAGGGCAACTGGGCTGGTCAGGGGTCTGCAGAACAGGTCTGATGGAGAGTGAGAAAGGTGGGGCTGTTCAGCCTGGAGAAGAGGAGGCTGAGGGGAGACCTCACTGCTCTCTACAACTACCTGAAGGGATGTTGGAGTGAGGCAGGTATTGGCCTCTTCTCTCTAGGGACTAGTGATAGGACAAGAGGAAATGGGGTCAAGTTGTCCCAGAGGAGGTTCACAGTGGATCTTAGGAAAGACCTCTTCCCAGAAAGAGTGAGGAGGCCTTGGAACAGGCTGCCCAGGGAGGGGTAGAGGCACCATTCTTGGAAGGGCTCAACAAATGGTCAGACAAGGTGTTTCAGGAGATGGCATGGTGGTTGGGGGTTGTAGTGTGGATGGTTGGACTTGATCTTGAAGGTCTTTTCCAACCTTGATGATTCTAACAAAGCAAGCAAAAAAAACAAAGACCAGTGACTCAAGAAACTGATTTACAGAATTCTCTGCAATCCCTTGAGGTGACATTCTGCAGATCCCTGCCCTGGAAGCATGGATTTGCACCACTTCCCTACAGAGGAACGGCACAAACCGCACTGAAACTCAGCCTTAAATAAGCCAGGACATGAAGTGAAGTTCTAGAGGCCTGAAGTCACTGTCCACTCCCCATGATGTTTACGCTCCTTGACCACAGGGTGCCTCACAGCCCATTCAAGAAGAGTTCTGAGGCAACCCAAAGTGCTGATCCTGTAAGTGATGTGGAAAGCACGTACTAAAAGGTGATTGCTTGTGCTACTCAGAGGTGAAAACTGCCCCATAACAGGAGACATAAAAAAGGAAACTGACTTCTTGGCAGCTCTTACCCATCTTCCAGAGCTGCTATAGAGGACAGTGGGTGAGGGACATTTCCTGAGGAGCTCTGTGGGAGCCACGTGGCTGCTGGAGCAGAGGCAGTCCCATCCAGGCTTGAGCTCACCAGCGATCGAGAAGAGCTCTGAGTCTAAAAAAACCGAAATTAATCCACTGTGATTAACAAAGGAAGAATTGTTCAGGCTTAATTATTCTGTACACAACACTTAAACATAAGCTTGAATGAAGGGGTATCAGTTCTTTAGAAAAAGCAGGCGGGGAGACAAGGAGGGAGTGTTGCCTTCTGTCAGCTGAGGTGCACAGAATTCCACTTAGGGATGGATGAGGAAACAGTGGAATGGACTGCTCAGGGCAGTGATGGAGTCCTCATCCCCAGAGGTGTTTAAGGACAGATTGGCTGTGGCTCTTAGTGCCCTGGTCTGGCCGAGGTGGTGACATTAGGTTATGGGCTGGGCTGGATGAGGTAAGATGTCTTTTCCAGCCTCAGTAATTCTGTGATTTTATGGAAGTCATTCATTTCTGGCCTCTTCAGAGTTCCATCTGACATTCCTTAGCTCCTCCACTGCAAGGAGGAGCAAATCTATGGTCCGAAAAATACTTACACAAGCAATTTTCAGCAAATGCCATATCTCCCTTTGCCTTTTGCCCTGCATCTGCATTACCGAGTTGTCAGCTTCCTTGATGTTATTTAGAGCCACTTCAATCTCTGGAAGCAAGTCAATGATCTTCTGCTTACAGCCCAAGAGCTTGCTATAATCAAAATCCAATACAGAGTTACTCCCTAGTTTGTGCGGCAACACGTTCTGGCAAAAGCAAAAGCCTTATCCTGAGAGTTAAGAAAAATACTGTGAGAACATCCCTTTCTCTTAGCACCTCACTGTGACATCTGCAGGTACAAAACCTCCAAGACTGAAGGGACTCCTAGACTTTTCCAAATCCAGTTAATACTCTAAAAAGCAATCAGATGAAACTACTATTAATATACACTATATAAGCTCTTACTTGAAATGTAAAAATTTATCCTGATGACAATAACGACAGCAACTCAGTTATGGTATTTTATTATCCCATATTCTGTGGGCTGATTGACTTTACGGGATTTACAAAGAATAAGCCATACATGAAAATAAAACCAGACCATGCTTTTCTGACTACTCAGATCTGCACAGTGGTGTTTCTTCTGAGGTATTGGAAACAATCACTAACAAATCACTGTGCTATCTTCACAGCTATTGCATGATTTCTTTCCTTACAATTTTAATCCCAGCCTAAACACTGGCAGAATCTGTCTTTAATGTGAACTCTTGGATGCTAAGTGCACCAGCCATTACTTTCTTCTCTATTAGCTATATGCATTAGTTCTATGTTTGCAACAAATAAGTGGAAATTCCATGCAGATGCAAGTGAATTTACATTGCTGTGAGAAATATGTACCTGTGAGGGGAACTTCTGGGTTCTACCTCCATGGTTTTTCCTCTCCTGCTAAATAGCTACAAATGCTATGCATTTCTGTACAAAGTACCTGAGATGGCCGAACAGCTCCTTGAGAACTCGGTCTTGGCTCTGTACTGTCTGCACAATGATCTTCACCATGTCTGTGCTGTCACTGTAGGCATGATCTGGAAGGGCCATTAATCATGTTACTAATATTATCTTCAGTGAGGAGCCACTCTGGACACAGATGTCCAGAGTCAAGGAAAGATTTGACTTTGTGACTGCAGCCAAACAAACTGAGATACAGTGAAAGATCTCACCATCTGTCCCAATCCCTCATTAGGCAGGGGTTTTTCCCTAGCCTCTTCTACTGTGGATAGTTAGCAAAAGTACTTAAATCTTAGTTAAAGTACTTAAATCTTCTTGCTCACCAGTTAGTATGTTCAGAATATAACTGTCCCCAAACATGGGGCTCCATTCAGTGTAATTAAAAGAGACGAGGAGAGGGAGAAGAGAAGATTTCACTTTGGCTGGAACAGAGGAACAGCAGTTTTTCCCATGACTGGGGGGAGTAGAACAATAGTACCGAGGGCAGGATAAAAAAGGTAGAGAATGCCAGAAGGCAGATATGTCTTCAGGGCAGATGCTCCAAGACAGAAAGCAAAGAGATAAACCCCATGGCTGAGGAACAAGACAACAGAGTTGGCGAGAACTATAGGCTCAGCACAAAGAAGAAATCATCTGAAGGTACGCCCTTCACCTAAACAGTGTTTTCTGGGTTAGGTTCAGAAAAATCAGTTGTGGCGTGCGAGTGTGAAACAATCTTTCAGTCATCGCCTTCCATACCTGGAGGTCTTGTTTTTAATTGCTTGTACAGGTCTATGGCTCTCTGTTCCCTTTAAAAAGAAAATGATTCATACATGTATCAACAAGCAGGTGACTTAAGGAAAAAAACCCATTGGCATTAAGTGATGCCTGGCTGAATCTCATACACTGGAGCTGACACCTTCTTTTACAGCTCTAGTATATAGATATGACACTGGGAACACTGATATTTCTGTGATGGAAACCAACTCTTCCCTAAGAGCTGTCTTTTCTCTTGCTTGGTTCTTCTTAGCTACTAAACTACTTCTCCGTACTTCTGCCCAAGCAAGTCTTGCTTTGCAGTTCTCCCTGAATTTTAGTTGTATCTTGTACAAATGGAAAGAGACACCTTCATCATACAGAAGAGGGCAGCATTTCTCTTCTTCTCATTAAATAAATGTTAACTCTTTCTAGTATTTCAAAACCAGCCAAACACTGAAGCTTCCACCCTTGAAAAAAATCCTCACTGTTCTAAAATCAAGTGTCTATCAGAAACTAGTAGCAGTGTACCCAGTTCTAGTTCTACTTCTAGGCCCTCACCAGACCTCTCTTCCCCTTTACCTGCTGTCAGAGCACTGCAGTATTGTTTTAAGAGACGATGTGGCCTGCTCATGTAAGTCAGCATTTCTAGAATGCTGGACAGTTATCCATATTGAAACTCCTATACTGCTCCAGGACAGAGAGAGAGGTGCTCTGCTCTGCTGCACAGAGTAAAAGAATATGAACATCAAGCACCAGTAGATGACTCTTGAGACATCACCCAGGACCCACGTGCATCCCCTGGCTATGTGTGTCAAACCTGAAGCCAGTGCTCTGCAGTCTGCTCTGCTACAGCCCCCAAACTTAGAGAGCAGGAAACTCAGTCTGTTCTCTGCTTTACTCCACATTCACAGGAGTAGCTTTAGACCAGAACAACTAACAGTTTACATCACACGTTAAGTGCTTTTGAGTTTGCAGTGGCGAATGTTCTTAACAACACTGTTTCAGGGGGCAGGTTCATGATTAGTTTAAGCTGCTGTGAATGTGGGCTACTGCTCCAAAAGGTAGTTTCAATTCCTCCCCTGTGCACCAGCTCTGCTGCTCCTACAACTACACAAGGATGAAAAGCAACTTGACTGATCTAGCTCCACACAGAGGCAAGAGAACATGCCACAAACAGATCTGGATCATCTCCCAAGGGAAAGGATCGATTGCCGTACATTGGACAGGTTTAAGACTCAGCTTAATAGGCTGCTGGACATCTACTTTAAGCAACATTTTTAACTTCATAGGTTGGACTAGATTCTTGAGGTTCCCTTACAAACTGGTATTCTGTGAATCTATGTTTCCTCCCAGATTAGCCAGAATAATTCAGAGGAGCTCTGACTCACAACAGATTTAGCAGCTATTCAGTCTTGGTGGCTTGTTCTCTTTTATAAACTGCCACTTAAGCTCTCAGCATCAGCCCAAATTACAGTAATTGCTTCCGACGTCTTCTTAAGATCAGAAATACCACTTGGCTCTTTCATATTTTAATATGTTAAAGAAAAAAAAGTCAAGTTTCCAAATATTGAACCATCCACGAGTTGTTCATTAGCCTTGCTTTGAAAATAAACTGAAGACAGTAGCAGGATTTTATAATTATATCAACTTTTTTGCTCAACACTAATAAATTCACTCTTTTCCAATGCAAAAAAACCCCCTTCTCTGGATTTGGCAGTTGAGACCAAGATGTATCTTAGGCACGCCCTCCTCTAAGATGAAGTTTCATAGCCAGTGACAGAGAAATATTGTGTCAGCTAGCTTTCAGAGACTTTCTGTCTTACAATGCTTCTAAGTGATCAGAACTTCAAGAGGAATAAGGAACATACAGCCACAAGTAGTGGGATCTTCCCTTTTACCAGCAAAATTATCTTAAAGCAATTGCAAACTACCCTGTACTCAACAGTTTGCAAAAACAGAGGCGTGCATTTCAGAAGTGCAGATACAATCAACACAGCAAAAAAACCCCTTAGACAAATACGGGAAATTCATTTATGTGCGACAGCAATAACAAAATAAAGGACTTACAAGCTCTCCATGACTTCTCCTTGACGCCTTGCATACGGACTCTTCTGAAGCTCTACAATCTCTGTGTGCAGAGCCATGATCTGCTCGTCCAGATATCCAATATCTTCAGCCTAAGGGCACAATGAGTTACAAACCAAACTGAGTGAAGAGAAGAATACAGTAGGCAAAGTTCCCCAGAATCCCTGTTTGGAGAATTGGCTGATTCTGTACTGTTATTATCATCTCAGTGTATGGTTACACCTAGATGTGACCCCTTGACCAGCAAGGGATGCCCATTGGTCTTTGCAGATAAAGAATCATAGAACACTATGGAAGGGACCTCAAAAGATCATCTAGTCAAATCCCTCTGCCAGAAGGAAGAAGAAAAAAGAGGCTGCAGCAAGAAGCCACCACTCTGCCATCATCTATCCACCTGGTTATGCCCTCATAAAAGGCTATCAGGTTGGTCAAGCACAATTTTCCCTTTATGAAGCCATGCTGACTGTCCCTAATGACCCTCCTGTCCCTGACATGCTTGGAGACAGTTTCTAGAACAAATTGTTCCATCACCTTTCCTGGGATGGAGGTGAGGCTTACTTTACTGAGGTCCCTCCTTCTTACCCTCTTTTGAAGATTGGAGTGACATTTGCTATCCTCTAGTCCCTTAGCACCTCTCCTGATCCCCATGAATTAGAAAAGATGATGGACAGTGGCCTAGCAATGACTTCCACCATCTCCCTTAGTGCACGTGAGTGTATCCCATCAGGGCCCATGGATTTATGTCCATCCAGTTTGCTCAACTTATCCCTAACCCAGGCCTAATCAACGAAGGCAAACTCCTCTCTTGTCCCAACTTCCTCTGGGGCCTCAGCAGTCTGGGGCTTGATATCAGGACAGACCCCAAAAGTATAGAAGAGGCAAAGAAGGTGTTCAGTATCTCTGCTTTCTCTGTATCCTCTGTCTCCAGGGCACCCACCTCATTCAGCAGGGGGCCTACATTGTCTCTAGTTTTAGTTTTTCCTGTAATGTATTTTAAGAAGCTCTTTTGTTGCCCTTGATCTCTCTTGCAAAGTTGAATTCAAGGAGGCCTTGGCTCTTCTAGTTGCATCCCTACATTCTCTCACCAGAGCCTTATAATCACCCCAAGTGGCCATCCCTTCCTTCCATGACCTATAGGCTGTCTTCTTCTTTTTCAGTTTCCGCAGCAGCTCCCTGTTTAACTACACAGGTTAAACCTTCTGGGGAGGTTGACCCCCTCCCCAGAAAACAAATTCCTCAAATGTGGTGATGGGTTATGATGAAGTGCCAACATAGAGGTCTCAGAAGAGCTGTAAAGCCAGAGCTTGTGTGTCTTTTATCATAGGTGCAGGTCTTGACCCTGATCTTTAGTATCTGGAAGAGAACAGTGCAATCTGAAAACATGCATAAGACATTGTTCTCCCAATGTAATGATAAAGAAAATTACAGACAAGGAAGAAAGCAGAAACTGGAAGTAATGGGATGTAGTAGTAAAATTATTCTCATTGTAATTAAGTGTTCTCCTAAGTATTACTCAAATAAGCCAAATGATTTCTGGTGCAACAAAGTATGTCTTGGGCACTTTGATAAACAGTCGCTTGTCTGTGTCTGGTATGTGTGTCCGTTTGTCCTGTCATGGGGCACTGTGGTGCTGCTATATGTCATGGAGTCATATTAATGTTGGAAGAGACCTCTGCCCTGGTGGTTCTCACTGCCTCCTTGGTTGTTGGTGACTGGTTAGGTTAATTCCCTATAGAAACAGCAGTACACTGCAGCATGGAGTTCAGGGGTGCCCCTAGCACACTGTAACACTTTACATCTTTTCTAGGATGCATTGACCTCACCCAACACAAGAAAGCATATTAGTATCTATGGATAGTAGTCTTGTTCTCCAGTTGAGGAAGATTCATGCTGTACAGATGTGTGTTTGTTCCACATTGTGGTCATGGGAGTGACACAAAGCCAGTGACATGACCATTCTTAGCCTGTGGAGAAAACTTGAGTGCAGCTCCACTTTCCTCTATCCTGTGGAGCAGTATGGACCCAATGTCCCTGCTAGCATCAAGACTCTACCATAAGGGTAAACTTGCGTCTGCACACCTATCGCCAACCGTGACAAGTTTTGTTGGAGATCACATCTCCGTGTTCCATCAGTGAAGTCTTTCTCTCAAAGTGAATCTTAGCTATCAAAGCACCATTTATGAACAAGATTCATTAACTAATTAGTCACTAGGCCCATAAATCAAAAAGACTAGAAATAATTCAGCAGAATTCATGCTGACAGCAAGGATGAGAAGAGCCCTCTCTGTGAGCCCTTGCATTGTGATCATTAGGCAAGTTGGAGTTTATCCTATCCGTCTTGTTTATCTGCCCTTGAGGGAAAATAGTCTCTGCATTTTCACCATCTGAACAAGTTTGAAATTCAAACATATTTCCAGTTCCACTGGTAAAATATTAAACGGGCACATTTGGATGAGTATTGACATACAACAGTCCTAGTGCCTTTTTTTTTCAAATGTGTTGTTTTTCAAAAGGAGTATGTTTAAAAGTGCTGTGTGTATTGAGTTTTGTATTTTTAGAGTTACCATGAAGGACTGAGTTCTGAAGTTATGTACCTGTAACATTTAAGAAAATAGTTAAATTGAAACATTCTAATTATTCTTAGCAACTTTCCGACGACAACCCAAAGGCATTCCCCAGCGTAACTCCACCTTCTTGTTCTTGAGTGAGATTTATTTACATGTGCTTGAGACATCTTAAAATAATTAAGGTAGTGTTTACTTTGGCTTTCTTTGTATCTTTTCCTCACATCAGAAATCCATGCAGGCCTGTGCAGTAAAATATTTCTTTAACTGATGCATACCACATTGTTGGTGAAGTAGTTTGGTCGCTCTAGAAAGCACAAACTATAAGAGAGTAACAGACTGTCTCAAACCTTGGAACAGGTTTTGTGTGGTGACTGTGCTTTCATTAAGCATTAGTTGCTGGAGATGGAAACCATGCTTGTTGCGGTGTGCTAAAGCCCAGAGATGGTCCTTACTGTGTCACTCAAATAAAGGAGCAGCCTGGCTGACAAGCTGGGATGTCACAATTTGCTGCTGTTGGTGAGTGCTATCTGTTGTCTTCACTTCAGGAGTCACTGTCTAGGAGTTTTGATGTGGAGCAGCAAAAACTTATTTGGAGTGGAAGCTATTGGGAAGGTTAAATGTGTTGTCTTTCAAAAGAAAGTCTGCCTAAGAGGAACTGTTGTACTGCTTGAGGTGAAATGACCAGGAAGCTGAAACTGAGAGCTGATGGAATGGAAATGTGGATCATAGAATCGTAGAATCATTTGAGTTGGAACAGACCCTTGAGATCATCAAGGCCAACCAATAACTCTACTAAGTTAACCACTAAACCATGTTTCTAAGCACCACATCTGAGATTAAACACCTCCAGGGATGGTGACTCAACTGCCACTCTGGGCAGCCTGACTACTTTTTCAGTTAAAAAATTTTCTGGATGTTCAGCCTAAACCTTCCCTGATGCAGCTTGAGGCCATTTCCTCTTGTTCTACAGGAGTATGTTCAGAAGTGCTGTGTATATTGAGTTTTGTATTTTTAATGTTACCATGAAGGACTGAGTTCCGAAGTTATGTACCCGTAACAAGTTCCTGTTGTCCTGTGCAATTTTTATGTGCAAGTGTTCTTTTAGTACCTTTTTTTCTCCCCCGGAATGTGAGGAAATTATTTCCATATGTATTAAATGTATATGGAAATATGAACAAATAAATACACAAATTTGGTGCTGGTCTAACAGTCCTATAGCTCTGTGCAGTGCTTGAGGCTCTTCTGCCCTAAAAATGCTTTAAGTTTTGCCTGGAGTACAATCTTCTTAACTTGTAACCATGTTTGATTTTTCACATGAAAACATCATATCCTATGCAGTACATAGAAACATAGTCAGTGTGATAGATCTAATAAAGTCCAGATCACTTCTTAAAGTGATCCACATCAGAGCTTAGAAAGTCAGACTTGGTATCCTGGCTACGTGCCCATTTCTGCTGTTACATACTGCCTTTATCAGTTCCCTGTGAGGTGTCCCCTTTGGAGCACTCACCGTAACATCATTACATTTTTCATTTGTCTTGAAGTCTTGATTGGTTCATCCCGTTTCACTTTGAGATGGTGGAAGAAGAACAAATCAAAAACTTATGGCAAATATCAAAATATCCTCATGTTGTCAGAATGAAGTGTATCAATGCTTTGAAAAGCAGAGTAAACATTTTACGTTTTGACTTTTTTATTTCATATTATGTGTTATAATTTAAAAAATAAAACCAGGTCAAATTAATTTCGTGTTAGCACAAGCTAGTGGGGTTTTACCTGCAGGTTTTTTTTTTTTTCAAAGTGAGATGTTTCATGCATGTGTAAGAAGATACCTCTTCTTTTTTGAGGTTTTGAAAAACCTCTTTTTTGAGGTTTTGAAAAACCTCTTTTTTGAGGTTTTTCTTGTACGTCTCGTTGTGTGATCCTTCTTTGCCCTATATATCTTACTCTTTGTTAGCATTTTTCCTTGTAATGCACAGATTCTGGTAATTAGACGTTTCCAAGGTGTATTTCCAAGGATTATTTATGCTCCCCTTTTTAGAAAACTCCCTAAAAATTACAGATTAAGTAAAATTTGAAAGATTCTCATGTTCCGATTAGGTTTGGGCTAATAAGCATGAACTGTCCAAACCATCATGGTGGCTGAGCTTTCCTGATGATATTGTAAATATGCATCCGTTCCCGGAGGTGCATAGCTTAGACATCTTCACTGGTGAATAGGAAAGTATTACTGCTACATCTGTTACAGTAAGCTAGCAGGAGAAGAAAATGTGGCAAAAGGAGAAAGGTAATGACCTATGAGTCTGATGATGGTGGTGAAGAAGGAAGGGTAGAAGGAGAAGATAGGCACAATTGTTTTTTATAAAAGACTATTTTATGCTGCTTAGAGGTGGTTTTTTACAGCGGAAGATGTTTTATGTTTAGCTTCAGTTATAGCAGAGGTGTTTTGTTGGCTTTTTAGAAGTCCACTATTTGTTTAAGGTAACTCACAGTATTACCTCTTCCCATTAGGAGCCAGTCTTTCCATCTAGGTGCAATAGTCAGTTTTTCGTGCACATTTTGACCATCCATCTTCAATTATCCATTAGTGCTTTCTCACACAGCGTGCAGAAGACATGCACCAATGGCTAAGCTAATGCACATTCCGTTGATGGCACTTCTATGACCTTTCATCTTTTGCTATTAAAGCAGTGGTCCTCTACCCACCTGAAATATAAGTGTGCACTGAAGTCAGTGGAAGAAGATTGATGCATGTAGTGAGTTCTAATTCTGCTACTGGTGCTCTGGAAGCCCTTGTATGCCTCTCACAGCTTCTGTGTACCTCAATACCAATATGTTTGAAAGGGGCATGGTAGTACTTCTTTTGTCTACTTATCCTGCAAACTACTCTTTTGCGAGGGCTACCCCTAAGAACTGTGACCTTCATGGGGGCTTAAAATATAATGACATAAATAAGATTAGAAGAAAAGTTTTGGTGCAGTTATACTAGTTTCCACCTGGAATAGTGGCTATGCATTTCCCAAAGAAGGGAGAGGCATTAATTTATTTGATCTTTACATGAAGATTTTTTTAAAATTCAGTTTGAAATGTGAAAGTTGTTGTCATATTATTGAAATCTACTGAGATGACCAAGTGACCAGCATATTTGGTTGACAAGCTGTAGTTGATCCAAAAACCTATTCTAATTTCCCAGTCTAACAGAGATAAACTTTATCTTACCCATGGAATCCCCACACTTTTCTTACCACAAAACACACGAATCGTTATTTAAAGTTGGTGAAGAGACAAACAGTGTATTTGGACCATATTTCTCTCCTGTCATCTAGCATAGTGGTTTTCTTTTTGCCATTTAAGATTAAAACACATATGGAACTTGCTTTAATTTGACACTTTTATTTTCTGCGTTGCTGAGTTCCAGCGTCAACTGTGATGCCACATTAATTCTGTTTAAATCTTGGGGAGCAAGCAAGTAGATTGGAGTGAACTGTGTACTGTATAATGATACTGAGCTTAAGCAGTGTTATCTCCAGCAAATGTCTTTGCTACAATAGTCATCTGTGTGGAGCCCTGGAGCAATTCTTGGCTTTTTCACTCATATCACTTCACTATCAAAGCTGAAATGATTAATATTCACAGGAAAAAAATTCTCACAACAAACCTTCCTTTCTATTTCTATTTGGTGAGAATCAAGCCTTCTGCATACATTACATGGATCAGATAGAACCAATCTGAGGAGTGAGGATGTATATCTGTGAAAGCAATACAAATACTTCACTGTGATTATCAGAAAGAAATTGTAAACATGACCATATTCCATCACCTTTTATTTGCTGAGACAAAATCCTGCCTGGCTTTTTGTCCTGATTCTCCTATTAGCTATCATAATATAAAATCAAAAATGGTACACATGAACAGATTGGATTTCTGTTGTGGGAAGTGGGGCAAGTGAAAACCAAATCGCCCTCCTTTGCTACTGTGAGCTGCTCTGTACAGTACTTTCTGAGTGACGACAGCCTGGTACCGTACTGCAACTCCTCCTAGAATTTTCCTGGGCATGGACCATGTATGTGGTGTGACCTTGGCCCAGGCACATGCAGAACCAGTCAAGTCTTGCATCACTCCTAAGGACTGCTGTTTGCAAGAGCAGATGCTAGCTGAATTATTCCCAGCTGCTCCCTAGCCCTGAAAATGCTCAGGACTTCTAAAGCAAGACTAGCCTCAAACAGGTTCCCAAATATCTATATAGGTGTATAAGATGTCCTGTTATTTAAAACCAGAAACAAGTCAGTGAAACCTGGCTCAACAAGAGCTGGTTTCCGAAATCTAGTTTGAAAAGACAGGCTTAGGCTGTTTTTAGATCCTGCTGATGTCAGTTATTATCTTTGCATTGGTGTAGTGGACATTAGATGACGTCTCAGAATTCTGTGAGGAGAGAGTTCATTTGAGTCTTCCATTGTGAAAATGGTGAGTGACCATACATTAAATCAGGGCACATTTCACCTGAAAAGCAAATAAGCAAATAGTGCCAGCCTGTCACATGCAGAAATGCTGCAAAAAAAAAGAGGATCTGCACAAGAAAAACACTTTGAGAATTTAACTTAATCTGGCCTGGGCATAAAGCAGGAGCATGACTCAGCTGCTAATGAAATAAATAGAGTCCATATCTGAAGAGGAAGCAGCCATGGGTAAGTCTCAGCTGACGAAGCTGAGGCTGGTGAAACAAGGATGAAGCCAAGGTACTGCTGCCTGTGCAAGGGTGCTGGAGGATCTAAGAGCATGGTTCCCTATGCAGAGTGTTTCAGGGAGCTTACAGTGTATTTGCATGAGCTATCTGCGTGAGAACCTAGTACTATTAGTCCTCATTCTGGAGCAAGACAAATCCTCAGCTTATGCAGGTACAACCGTAAAATGGTAACTAAGAAATTGTGGATTACGTTTGCAAGATAAATGTCTTTTCTCTTCAGGAGGTGAAACCTCTCTGTCTCCATGTGGGAACACCAGACAAGGCCTTCTGCTATGGCTTCCATCAAACAAGGGTGTGGTTTGGGTGAGGACAGCCTACAAGGCCAAAGCATTTTTTGATTCAAACGCTGCTGTGCTGTGTGCATCTCTTGCTATGCCTTCAGCTTGGGGTGTGATCTTAACCAATTTGATTTAGATCAGTAAATGTAAATATTGCTTCCACAGATGCTAATATTTTTCATAGCAGCAGTATAAGGAGAACCCAGCATGAATTTGACCGTCTTAGTTGGTGAGCCAGCAAATAACCTGAACAATGCAGACAAATATAAATCAATAAAAGCTGTGATCAGTAAAACGAACACACTTTGTGGGGTGGGACATTTCTGCAAGAGGCTCTAGAAAGACTACTGCTAAAGATGCCTTTCAAACCAACATCATTTCCGCTGGAAAAGGCAAGCTGAGCGCTGGGATCTATCACTTCAAGGGAAAAAACGCAAAGTGAGAAGCACTGCTTTGCATCTCATCAAGAATTTTATGTTGTGTTCAGATCACTCTCTTTGGGTCTGTGCAGAAGCAATGTGAGTACCTTTGGAGGAGGTGCAATGTGTGAGAAATTCAGGAGCAATACGTTTGAAAAGGGGCTAACATGGTTGTGCAGAAAGTAGGGTCAGGCAACCAGGGTTATGTTCTGTTGAACACTTTGAGCCTGTGTGTGGAACAAGAAGGCTGCAACTTTGTGCTTTATGATAACTGTAAAGCATGAAAACACTCTTTTCTGGAAGTGATGTGACTGTAAATGGGAGCCCAAAGCTAGTAGGCACATTGTAAAGGTCACCAGAACGTGTAGCATTATGCAGAAAGAGCGTTTCCAGGAGAGATGAGGATGGGACCTGGAATTGTCTTGAAATTACTGTGTATGGGTATATGGCTTTTTCCTGTGTTATGTGCCTCTGGCATGCCTGTGAGACAATGAGGGGGTGAAGGAACCAATTCCCATCTTCACTGAGGACCTCTCCTTTGGCTTTGGAAGCATAATTGCTATTTATTCCCTCCCTGAGGATAGTTTTTTACTTTTAGAATGTGAACAAATAATCATCTTTTCTGTCAGAAACTACATCTATAACCTTTCTTTTAGTGTTTGTTCTTTGCCACAAAAGCATGGGAAGTGTAAGTAATTACCTGGTTTACATCCTTAAAACATTTATTAATGTATAAATGTGTAGCAGAAGAAAAGACAGCGACAAAGTACTAATCCATTTAATTCTTTTTAATCAACAACAACAGCACTTTATGTCACTCTTAGATGAACTTCACAACTATTATTTCTTTAAACCCACAATTCTGAAGAGGGAGAAAAATTGAGGGGGAGGGGAAGTTTTCCTGATGTAGCTGGGGCTGTTGTTTAACCAGTGATCTCTCTTCATAAGTGTACTTGATCAAGAACATTTTATTTTCATTCACTACAACAGTATTTTACTCCCCCTTGTTTTAAATTAACAATTTTTTAAGTCCAAGGAGCAGCAGCTATGTTCCCAGTGTAACTCCTGCACAGAAATAAAATCCAGCATGCTGGTATGATTACAGACTGTGACCTGTAGCAGTCCTTCCTCGTTTTGTCAGTGAGGCTGTCTGCTGCTCTTCTTTCTTCCTTCTCATATTCCTTTCCCCCTAACTGAGGCCCCCATTCTCTCCCACCTCTCTGCAGCTGCTTCTTCCCGTAATACTACTCGTTCACCCTTAATGCGTTAGGTCTTGTTGAAGTATATCCAGGAATAGCTTCCAGATGCTGTCATAGATGTCCATCCCATTATTTCTGTTGATAGGATTTCACTTAAACATAGCTCCACCAAGAACAGCAGTAGCCTATGCCTGCTCTACATCTGCTCATCTAATTTATCTCTAAAATCTCCTTGGCCAGCAACATAGTTTAAAAAACTCTAACTTTTTCTCCATTCATGACAAGTTTTTGGAAGTGAGTGGATATGTTTCTGGACATCCAGTCTGCATGGTTCTTAGCAAGGTTAGTTTCTAAAAGTGGCATGCCCATTCCAACCTGTTTTTCCTATCAGAACTCTTGGGGTTCCCAGGAGGTAGCTGTTTACTAATCCAGGAGGATTGATGGGGGTTTGAGTAGGGTAAGAGAGAGTCTTCAGGTCAATCATTAGTAGATGTCTAGTGCAAAAATGTATTTAGGCATACAGTTTATTTCTTTGTTCTTGTAACCCTCACTGCATCAGCTGTGTCAAAGTCTCGCTCCTTGCCATTATTGTAGTCTAATTGTCAGGACACCAAAGAGAGTGGGATTCAAAGGAGGGAGGATGGAGAAACCTTCCAGCTTGGTCTGTATGAAGACCCAGAGAAAATGGAACAAGGTATGTCGGGTGAGAGACAGACACAGATCACAGATTGCTGAAGAGATAGATCTGTGAGCTGAGGGTGAAGAGCTGTGCTAGCTGTGTTGACATGACTGGGAGATCCAATTTGCATGAGTCACAATTTGTTTGGTCGTAAAGCATAGACAGAAAAATATGCAGAAAAAGCTGGGAGTGTGAAGAAGTAGAGAAGATCTAAGTCTGTAAGAGTTAAAGCATGGACAGCCCAGTAAGTGAGGAGAGAGGGCTAGGGAGGAGGTGCAGGGTGAAGCGGTCCTTTGACCTGGGGACATGGAGTGGTTGAAGAGAAAGTGCCTGATCCCACCTGAAGTGCTGGTGGGGGTGGATTAGTCTCCCAGAACCAAAAAGCCTGAATGCACTTCGAGCACTGTCTAGGGCTTTCAGCTTAGAGACGACGTAGTTTCTGTGAGTGAACCATGCTATGCACAAGAAAGGATGATGTGTTCCAGCCAGACCATGGCTTTTGAGCTTGTCTTTATTGAATGGGAGCTGGACATGTCAGCAATGGCTTCTGTAAGTAGGAAGAAGTCCTCCCTGGTTTATGTTCATCTTGACTTAGATCCCCAAGTGCTTTGGGTACAATAGCATGCTGTTGTGTTTGTATCAATCTCCTTACAGTATGGTGGACCTGATCACCTTATTGTAAAAGTGCTGTCATCCTGTAGCACAGAAGTGTTGCTACCCAGCCTAATCAGGCACTTGGCTGTCTCTTGGTGGTAGCTTTTCTCCTCATGGAGGTTCAAGAGTAATGTCGAGTTTCTAAGGAGTTTGTTCTCCAGCCTTGTGCAGACCTCGCTACACTCTCTCCTGTGGACCAGTGGTTTATGGTCTTGCTTATCAGTAAAAAAATCACTGAAGAGTGTATCATGGGTAGAGGAGGCCCCTGAATTGCAACCATAGTCCTGCTATCACTCATTTAATTTTTTCTTCTCACTTTGCTATGCTAAGCTGCCTTGGTTTGCATCTCTGTCTCTGTAGGCCAATACAGGCTCAATCCAATGAAGAACTGGCCTTTCTTATGGTAAATGCTTTTCAGCACTTTTTGATGTAGATGCCCTAGCATATGGCTGAAGATTCCTCATTTGACGGATGATTAGTCATTCTCTTTGATGAATGGACACTCTCCTGTCCTTCTGCACTCCAAGGGTTTTTGCACTTCCACAGGACTCGTTTAAGTTTAATAGGTAGTTGTACCTCTACATGTTCAAGGTTCTCAAAGTCTAGTTTTGAGCATGGTAGAACATGTAGTGTCAGTGGGATTTTGTGGTCTGAGTTGATTTTTGGCTATATTGTGCAATTACTTTGCAGTGGTTTTTATTTGCTCGGTCTCAGTTCACACTTTTTCTCCTTTTATTCCATGAGAAAATACCATAACTGAAAATTCCTATTTTATTTCTTTTTCACCATTAATTATTGTATACGCACACATACATGTAAACATACACATGTCTTTATCCTCTCAGCTCTTAGCTGAGTTGTTTCTGTTGCTCTCTCATTTTCTTTCCAGACTCCTCTCATAAGCAGCTTGTTGGCTCTGCTTATTGGCAGCCTGTTTTTTGTTCAAGTGTCTTGAGAAGGGTGTCTGGGATGGGACACAGGTCTGGCATTGGACACATCATTTATTTCCCTCCAGTACTGGCTAAAGCCCCTGTTTGGATCTGGAGGATTTACAGTCTCCCACCAGGAATGAATGTATGTGTTACATCTTCTCTTGAAGTAACATCTACAGATTGGTTGATGTTTTTGGCAGAGAAGGATCCAGAAGATGCAGCAGATCTTCAGTGCCTGTCACTGCTCCTGGTGAGGGTTTGGCTGCTGTCAGTGCAGCTCAGAACCAGTGAGTAAACAGTGCCCATGGGATATTGGGACAGTTCACTCTTATCATTAGTTGGAAGCTGTGCCTGCCTGTGGAAAGCAAAACACGGGAAGATGTCAGTGAGTCTTTCAGTGCCACATGTTCCTCACAGGCTGGGGACTGCTGGAGGCAGTTCATTGTAGCTGAGGTTGAACTGTCCTTTTAAAAGCAGACTTCTGTATGCCTCACTCTCCTCATAGGCAATCTCTGCTGAAAACCCCCGAGGCTCTGCTGAGCTTGATGGACAATTCCTTTTCTTTCTTCCCCTTTGTGCTCTCTCTCACAAAGAGAAACTGCCTCTCTTCCAGGGAGAGGGAGGGAGGCAGGGAGGGAGGGACTGAGTGGACGATGTTTTTGCCTGGCCTAGGATGTCTGCACCTCCTCACTTCCAGCCCCATCCTACCGCCAGGCTGGATTGCTGTTGGTATGGCAACGCATCCCTGCACTAACCAAACCGTGAAAGGTGAGGGAAAATAATTATTCATCTCCATTTAACTAATGGAAAACAGAGTCCCAGAGGTTAAGATTTCTTAAAGGAATTTAGATGTGCATGTGTCCTAGTAGTGTTTCGTTTAAGGTATACGAATATCTGGATCCCCCTAGAACCAAGGTAAGGCCAGCACTCTTCTGAATGTTTAGGTGGCTTTTACAGATGTATCTCACAAAAAATTAAGCCTTGGATTTCAAGAATCATTTGACATTGTTCTTACTTTGCAGTCATTAGAGGGACAGATGAGCTAGTCAAGGTCACAGGAGCTGCCAATGCAGAGATGGAACTGAGCCACATCTTTGCAATTTGAGTTGACTATCTTCTGATGCTTTCCTCTCTGATATTTGTTTTACAAACAAAATAAAACCAAGTTTCTCAGCCTGAGAAAACACTCTTTGTGCTTGGGTGGTCAGTTAGGGTCCTTTGGAAGATCAGCAGCAACCAGGGAAAAATCTGCAAGTAAATTGAAATTGCCTATATTTGCAATGCCAGCTATGGAAATGTAGAAGCCAATGGAGGACATCGTGCCTGTCCTGAGTGTTGTCAGTCTCCACGTCCAATGGTTTAGCTATGTTTGTGTGCTTCGAAAAAGTATTTCATATTCAGGAGCCTGTGCCTTGACCTGAACTTAGCAGAGGGGCATCTTAAAGGCATTGTCACATCTTGGGAATGTGGCCTGGCTTTGCATCATTTATAGAGTATGCATTATTCTGGGCTAATGCGAAAGTAAGCCTTTGATCTCATTCCATTGCACCGAGTGAAATAGATGTAACTGCTGAATTTCTTACTCTTTTATCATTCCTTAGTCAATAATACTACAGCTTACCATCCCTCCATCCCCCTCCTCCTTTGTGCACCTTCTGGGGCAGCGCTTCTTTCCTTCTGGTTCTCAATCCTGCTGCACTCCCTATGCTTTCAAGACAGGCTTTGTACAGGAAAGAGGAAAATACATTTCATAATGCAACCATGCCCTGCTCAGCACTTTCAGTTATCGTATTTATACATTGCAGTACAGCTTTCTCTGACCCAGTGATTATCATTTCCCAGAGCTGTCATCATTTTGAAGCTACCTCTGAATTGTGCTTCAGTAGATGGTACAACTCTGTGACTACAATGTGAAAGCTTGAAAGGAAGGGAATGGGGCAAGCTGCACATACACACAAATAAGGTTGTTGCCCCATCAGCTCTGAAACATCTGACTTGCATTGTTTCTCCGAGTGTTCAACTTCAGCATGTGTTGTTGAGTACTGTCAGACTGTTAACCACTGGGGAAATCAAGGTGGTTGTTTTCCTTGTTTTTGGTCCTGTCTATCCAGCTGATTTTTTTAAAATTTGTTTTTTCTGCATAACAACTGAGCTGATTAATTCCAAGATAGAATACCAAATAAGTAAGAGTCATTCATTATATGCAGTATTCTAATAGATTTCAGTGTCATCTAAACTTGGATTGAATACTAACCCATTGATTGCTATTCAGTTGTTTAAGCAGCTGTGCTACTAAGCTCAGCAATTGCACTGTGTCATCCTTCTCTATCTTCATTTTTATTTCTTCCTCACTTTCTCCACTCTTGAAATGGCTAGCCCCTTCTCTATACATTTTCTTTTGGTGCATTGTGTCCTTTGTGACTAGCTACCAAGAATACAATGGAAATGGTAGACAGCCAGCTAATGTCGCGAAAGGTATGTTGTCCTCATATGTTTGGGTGAAATTCCTGGGAGTATTTCACCAAGTAGAAGACGTTGTCATCATTTTTGTTGAGATTATAATACAGAGGTGTGATTTACTGCTTCAGTTGTTTCAGAGGTGTCATTTAAACCTAGGGGATTGTGGTACAGTTAAACAGACCTGGACAAAACCTAAGAAAACCGTCCGTGCACACCTGTATCTGTAGTCAGGAGCATTAAAAAAACGGCTAGATTAGTTTCAAAATCTTGCACTTTTCTTATGCATATGTATATATAGTTACTAAGTGAATGTGTATATGCTGCTCTATTCATGTTCTTGTACACATTTAAGGACTTTTACAGGTACCTTAACTGTTTTTTCTTCCATAGTGAATAAATTTACGTTCAAAACTAAATATGTACTCGAAGTGTCTGGTGGAAAGTATGGTTATTTTAGTTCTCTAAACAGGAGTTAGATACCTATGTTTAAATACTAGGTTTGCAAGTTCTGGCTTTAACAACTAGTGATGATCCATCCTGATTGATTTTGTGCAAAGCACTGGGTAAAGCCCTGCATCATTTATTTGTTGCTGCTTACGCTTGCAGCCTTTTAATAATTCTTCCTTCCATAAACAGTATGGGAAAGATTATAACACATGGCTGCCTGAAGTTGGGAACTAGATCTGATATAGCCAATATGAGAGGAATCCTCATTAAAAAAAAAAAAACAACAGAAAAACAAACGCCGAAAACTTAGTAGCAGGCTTGTTATTACACATTGACATTCCGATTGTATTGAGTTTGTTATGAATTCTGTTAATGCTTCTGCAAAGAGCCAAAGTGGGGCTTAGATTATGGTGGTGGGAAAAAGAATTCAGATCCCTTTCATATCCACTACTTGGATGCCAAAAATGTTTAGTGCGAATGGCCATTCTTGCTTTAACTTGTTGTGGAGAGGAAATAGCTACAGGGAGAATTAGAGGAGAAGGGGAAAATAGGCAGCTGGCTTATGGGTTAGCTGTGAAATTCCTGCTAGAAAAGAATTCCTTTCTTCTTTCTGTATTGAAGCCCAAGGATGATAAAGCTGAAGTTCTACATCATAAATTCCCATTTGGACATTCAGTTTTGAGAACCTACATCCAGCGTCCTTATCGTTTTGAAGTTAAAGTCACAATCAGTAATGAAATCTGCTTGCTTTTCACACACTGAAATTAGCTTTGATTATTTGCCTGAAACATATGTTTAAAAGGCAACATGCACATACTGAGTACTGACCCTATCAAAGCAATAAATACCATTGAAGTAGTTTTCTGAAGCTGCCTACAGCATTAGTTTATTTTTAATATGGTCCCTCTGAAGGAGTGGTGTAGGAAATACCTATGGGAGCTATTTCAATTGTCTGTCTGGTGTGAAGTTCCTACCTTGCCCTACTGAAGAAGGAAGTAAGAGGGGATACTAATGTCCCTTTGTTGTTGTGAAAGATGATGTTTAATTCATTGGATTTAATTCATTTCTAAGGAAAACTGTATTCTGTTTGGGTAAGAAAAATGCTTCTTTGATACTTAGCATGATTTGAAACAAGGGATGAGGGAGAGAGATGCTTCTGTAACTGAGAATGACGTTTAGGCTATGACAGTTTTCCTGATTCTTTATGCTAGCCGTTGTAGCCATTTTGTTTTGTGTTATTTGTCCTGAAGTGTTAGCTATAAAATCCTCCTGCTTTGAAGCTTCTCTTCATGGATGTGGAGGCTATGGGCATGCACCAAATCGCTCTTTCCAAACTGAATCCATATGCCTGGGCAAAGACCATGTTCCCTAATGCAGGTGAGGGCCCACAGTATGTAGATACCAGGGGATTGTGCATGGCTCCAGAGGAGTTTGATGGCAGTGTCTGTGGGTTGTTAAGACCAAGGGTTGGTTTCTTATCCTGGTACCACCCTTCTTCTCATTTTAGTACCTTAAAATTCCTAGTCCTTCCCCATGTTTTGCCATGCCAGAGCCACTGCACACTCAAACAAAGCAGTAACTGCGTGAATTTTCTCTCCCTTGAATTTCAAGTGATATGAGCACAGTTTAGATTTTACAGATCTGAAAGATAGGTCTGCTGGAAGTAAGAACATACTTTTTGTCACAATTAGAATGGCAAAGAGGCCATATTCCTCCACCACTGCTCTTTAACACTGTCAGCACCAGCTTTACCAGTATTATCCTGTCTAAAGCATGAATGGACCTATTTATGTATTACTTTGCTTGGCCTGGGACTATAGGAAGTGTTTAATAGCATATAGGCTGCTTTTTCCTGTAAATAAATGATTAAGTTAAAAATGGCTAAAAAATGTGAGGATTTTTTAGCCATGAAAGGTTAATTTTGTGTTTGGACACATTTGTAAAGGAGCTGTTACGC
Organism: Phoeniculus purpureus; assembly: GCA_028565055.1. NCBI lineage: Eukaryota > Metazoa > Chordata > Aves > Bucerotiformes > Phoeniculidae > Phoeniculus > Phoeniculus purpureus. Next base: position 29,807,338 of record JAOXOE010000874.1, read on the forward strand.
ACTGTGCTAAATATCATTTCATGCCATATAATGAATTTGGATCTGTCATCTTCCAGGGTTTGTACTTGTGTAGGAAAAAGAGAAGCATGCAGCATAAGTATATAATTTTAGGAATATACTTTGATTCAATTTCTTGCATTTTTACTATGACCAAGACAGAAAATACTCAGATCTCATGCTGAAGACGTGTTTTCAGAACTCACTGTTGTTTTTTTAAATGGGTCCTCAGAGAAGATGATCTCAGGCAGAAAAATGCATGCAGTCTTTCCAAATAGATAAGAATAATTATTGCATTTCTACTGTGCATTTCTGTAACACTCTAAATACTATGTAAATCACAATGTGTAGATCGCATTGACTTGCTGACACGGTATGTCTGGCTACCCGTGTGGTGCAACAGCAGTCTGACACAGGAATTTGGTTGCAAGTTAATGAAAAGCCATCTTGTATTCTTACCTATAAATGAGACAGATGCTCATGAGTATCAGGAGTCTAGTAAGCTGAAGTGAATCTTGCCTCATAAGTGGTTTTCAGTAAACTATAAAAAACAGCTAAAATCCATCTGAAGTAAAATCTGAGGCTAGGCTGTGAGCTGCCTGTCCATGTAGTAGAGACTTCCCCAGCTGAGTCTGATGTGACCATTGTGAGACCAGTGAAATTGTAGAGATCACTGGTGAAGGCATTTAGATAGATACTTGGCAATAGCTGACACCAGCCTGCCAGTTTGATTCGGTACATAACTATGATTAGATCTTGATACTCTTTCTTATGAGCAGCTTTATTAGCAAAGCTGAAGGCATTAGCTGTGCAGGTTGACCCTGTTAGTCTTAAGAGGAAGGTCATCTTCAGCTTGTCCTTCATGTAAAAATGTGTACACAGACTCCTTTCTTTCATTAAAGAAAACAACTATTTGTTCACTGCAAGGCAGGCTTATCCAGCAAAGGTGGGTTTTGAACTCTCATTGTCTTTTTCACCAAATCACAGAATCACAGAACATTATGGATTGGAAGGGACCTTGAAAGATCATCTAGTCCAATCCCCCTGACACAGCAGGATCACCTAGACCAAGTCGCACAGGAACATATCCAGGCAGGTTTTAAACATCTTCACACAAGGAGACTCCACAACACCCCTGGGCAGCCCATTCCAGTGCTCTGTCACCCTCACTGGGAAGAAGTTCCTGCTCACATTCATATGGGACCTCCTATGTTCCAGTTTACACCATTCCCACTTGTCCTATCACTAGATGACACTGAGAAGAGCCTGGGTCCATCCTCCTGACACCCATCCCTCACATACTTGTAAACATTAATGATGACACCCCTCAGTTTCCTCCAAGCTAAAGAGACCCAGCTTCCTCAGTCTGGAAGATGTTCTACTTCCTTCATCAACTTTATTGCTCTGCACTGGACTCTCTCCAGCAACTACATGTCCTTCTTGAACTGAATGGCTCAGAACTGGACACAGTACTACAGATGTGGTCTCACCTGGGCAGAGTAGAGGGGGAGAAGAACCTCTCTCCACCTGCTAACCATCCCACTTCTGATCCCCAGGATAATATTGGCCCTCTTGGCCATAAGGACACGTTTCTGGGTCATGGTCATCCTGCTGTCCACCAGGACCCCCAGGTCCCTTTCTCGTACACTGCTCACCAACAGGTCAGTCCCCAACCTATACTAGTACCTTGTGTTGTTCTTGACCAGACGCAAGACTCTACACTTGCCCTCGTCATTAAATTTCTCCCTGCTCAGCTGTTTAGCTTGTCCAGGTCTCCTGAAGTTCCCACTGAAGGGCAAACATAACTATCATTTTCAAAAAGGAAAAGTATGAAGAATTGGGAAGCTACATTTCAGTCAGTTTCATTTCTGGGCATAGCAAGAACTTCCTGAAGGGTTCACTAGGGCATATGGAAACTAAAGAGGTGATTGGTTGCAAACAACATGGCTTCACCAAATGCAAATTGTGCCTGACAAATTTGGTAGCCTTATACAATACAGTTACAATATCAATGGATAAGGGTAGAGCATCTGATTTTATGTGAAGCATTTGACACTATCCCACATAAAATCCTCTATCTAAATTGGAAAATATGAATTTGTTGAATGGACAACTCAGTGGATAAGAAATGCATCAGATGATCATTCTCAAAGCGTTGTGGTCAGATGAAAACCACTGACAAGTGATTCTCCCCAGGATTCAGCAAAGGGACCAGTGCTGCTTAACATCTTTGTTGGTGATGTGAACAGTGCAATTGAATGCACACTCAGCAAGTTTGTCGACCATGCTAAGCTGTGCATTGTAGTCAACATGCTGGAGGAAAGGAGTGCCATCAAGTGGAACTTGAACAAGCTGGAAAAGTGGTCCACATACATCTCATGTAGTTCAACAAGACCAAGTGAACTTCATAGCGGTAATGGAATACTCACTCTGTGAGGAGAGGCTGTGGGACAAGGACTGGTTGAGCCTGGTGTAGAGACAACTTCAGAGCAAACTGCAAAACAGGAGATGAATCACCACAGCCCAGATTTGGATACCTGTTTTAAGAAATTTGCATTTATGGTCACAAGGTGTCCATATTTTATTTGATAGATGAAATAAGTTCATCTATCAAAACTTCTAGATAGGGTAGGGTTACAGTATTAGAAAAAGGCCGTTAGTCATAGAAGAAGGCAAACAAGCAGCACCTGTCTCCAAAATACAAGTGCTCTATTACCAAAATGCAGCACCAGTCCTGATGCTTTATAGCATCTTGTCAAGCTTTGCTTTCAAAATTTAACCAGTTCAAATTTTATGCTTTTTTGTATGTTTTCTTCCTAAGAAGGCCCTGGGCTATATTTTTATTAAGCAAAAAGGTGTTAGACACAATTTATTCTACCAATAGCAGTAAATATAGACTATGTTTCTTTGAGAGATTTTTAAACTAATGAAAGGAATTACATAGAAGATTTTTATTGCAATAAATCAGACATATCCACTAAAAGAGCTTAAAGAAGAACAGGGCTGCAGTAAAAATCAACATTTAAGGATGTATTTCCTGTATGCTTATGGTCTGTATGAGAATGCAGGGAAAAATGCAGGTTTGATTTCCTAGAAGAGACAGGTAAAGTGTGTTCCTTAAGCAGCTACAGCAAGAAAGCAATTGGGTCCAAGAGAAGTGAGGAAGAAGAAGTGCTGTCAAGGTTACACTTAAAAACTATTCACAAAAAGCAATAGTTCTATAGAATTCCAGGCACATTTGTCCCGCACAGTAAGAAATTCGTACTGCTTGGATGCAAACTGGTACCTTTATGATGTTTAACATGCACTCTGAGCTGCCCTGGATATCTCTAACACTGCACCACTTTGCATGTTTTAACCATAGCCTCTGTTATTTAGAATTCATCTACTGAGATGAGACTCTGTTGTCTGGCTACCTTCCATCTCTGCTTTTTAGTTTACAGAGTTATCCTGAAATATCTGTAAGGGGTTAATCGAGACAACACTGTGCCACAACAGGAACTGATTGCCTGGGCTGCTTTTAGAAATAATATATGAAAGATTTCCCCAAAGGCTGTGGTTTTCGATTTGAAGCCCAGAAGAATGTAACTGCTGCTGTAAAGTGATGAGGACTGTGTGAAAAGACACTCCGAGAACACCAGTCCATCTTGAAACAGCTTCTTATCCTGCTCGACAAATACATTTCTCAGCCTGCATATGTCTGGAAATTGCTACATTATTGTACTCTGATTTTACTGCTACTTAAGACATTAAGAATTAGATAAAAACACCCTTCTGTTTAGATCATTATAAAAACTTTGAGTTTTATCAAGTACAGAGAATCACAGAATCACTTTGGTTGGAAAAGACCCCTGGGATCATCAAGTCCAAACACCTACTCTACCTTACAAGTTCACCCCTATCCTTCAACACCTCATCCAAACAATCTTTAAACACATCCAGGGATGGCAACTCAACCGCCTCCCTGGGAAGCCCATTCCAGTACTTGACCACCCTTTCTATGAAAAAATTCTACTTAATATCTAGTCTAAACCAACCCCGTTGTAACTTGAACCCATTCCCTCTTGTTCTTCACTAATTGCTTATGAGAAGAGACCAGCACCAATGTCTCCAAAATGTCCTTTCAGGTAGTTGTAGAGAGTGATGAGGTCTCCTCTCAGCCTCCTCTTCTCAAACAAAGTAGCCCCAGCTCTCGCAGACTTTCCTCATAAGATTTGTTTTTCAGTCCTTTCACCAGCTACTAGGACACCATTTCTTTAAAAGTAGTTTGGGGAAAATAAAGTTTAAAAAACCAAAACCCAACCAGAAATGGCTGTTTTGATAATTTGCTCCAAAAAGTAAAATTTCTAAGTGCTCTCTGCCATGCACAAGCCAAAACCAAAGCATTCCTGCAAATTATTTCTTTAGCTTTATGTCCACCTCAAGTCATGGACTTGTCTTCTCAAAATATAGCAGACCTTGGATACATACCACATAGATTTTTCTCCATAGTACTATACATTACTAAGTGCCTGTTAGCATCTTCAGGAAGGCTAAGTCCTGCCTGATCAGCTTAGTGGCCTTCTACTTTGGAGTGACTACACCAGTGACCAAGGGATGAGCTATGGATGTTGTCTATCTAGACTTCTGTCAAGTCTTTGACATCGTCCCCTACAACATGCTTGTCTCTGTGGATTAGGAGTGTCTTAGATGGTTGCACTCAAATTGCAGTTAACAGCACAATGTCCAGATGGAGATAATCAGTGACATGTAGTATCCATCAGAGATCCATTCTGGGATTGCTGCTGTTTAATATTGACATCAATGACACAGACAGTGGGACTGACTACACCCTCAGCAAGTTTGTACATTATACCAATCTTGAGTGATGCAGTTTACATGTCTGAGAGATGGAATCTCATCCAGAGGGACCAAGACAAGCTGCATAAGTGGGTCTCTGTGATCTTCTTTATATTCATGCAGACCAAGTACAAGAGTCTGCATCTGCATTAGGGAAATCCTTGATATCTATCCAGGCTGGGGGAAAAAAAGATTGATAACATCACTGTGTACAAGGAATTAGGGATACCAGTGGATGAAAAAGGGGACATGAGCTGGCAATGTGTGATCACATACCAGAAAGCCAATCATATTGTGGTCTGCATCAGAACAGGTGTAGCCAGCAAGGCTGAGGATTGTAAGAAGGAATTAGTACCATTGTCGGAGCAGATCTGGTTCATGATCTTACAAAGAAACTGAAGGTTCACAAGTCAATGGGACTTGATGGCATGCATCTATGTGCTTTGAGGGAGAGGAGGAGATTGAGGGAAGACCTTATTGCTCTCTACAACTACTTGAAAGGAGGTGGTTGAGAGGCAGGGTTTGGTTTGTTCTCTCTCAGGGTGAGTTATAGGAAGAGGGCAAATGGTCTTCAGCTGTGCCAGGGAAGGTTCAGGTTTGATGTTAGGAAGAAATTTTTTACTGAAAGGGTTGTCAGGTATTGGAACAGCTTGCCCAGGTGGGTGGATGAGTCATCATCCCTGGAGGTGTTTGAGGGAACGGTAGATGTTGCATTGAAGGACATGGTTTAGCAGTGATGACAGGGCTAGAAAAAGGTTCCACAAGGTGATTTTGAAGGTCTCTTCCAGCCAAAACTGTTCCATGATTCTATGATTTTGTTAAAGCAGGAGGTCTTTACTAGCAAAAAGCAAGAGAGAAACAAAGATGGATGGACTGCACAGGGTATAAGGAACTGGTTGGATGATTGCACTCAAGTTGTGGTCAATGGTTCAACATTCAGATGGAGAACTCTCTCAACTGGTGTCCTGCATACTGGGACAGTGATGACATAGTGTTACTGGATGCACCCTCTGTAAGTTTGCAGTGGCCATGAAGCTGAGCAGTGAATCTGACACACCTGAGGAATGGAATCCATCTAGAGTGAACTGAACAACCTGGGAAAGATACACTCATATTCAAATAAACAAAAAGATACAACTGGCTTAATTAATTTCCTATGGTATATTTGGCAAGATTTTCCTTCCTTTTGCTTTGCAACAGCTGTGTCACCAGCCATGGGTAGAGGTAACACAAATGCACTAGGGAACCACCAAAGTCTCTTCAGCAACCATACTGGATGAGTAACAGTGTTTTGTTTCTTCCACATTTCTGTCACATGCACTCACAACAGCTGAGGCTCTTTTGTTTGAAGAAGAGGAGGCTGAGAGGAGATCTCATAGGATCATAGGATCATAGGATGTTAGGGGTTGGAAGGGACCCAAAGAGATCATCGAGTCCAACCCCCCCTGCCGGAGCA
>JAOXOE010000874.1:29813729-29825989 GCA_028565055.1 Phoeniculus purpureus
ACCTGATAGCCTAAAAAGTCCCTCCCCAGCTCTTCTGTAGGCCCCCTTCAGATACTGGAAGGCCACAAGAAGGTCACTTTGGAGCCTCCTCTTCTCCAGTCTGAACGGCCCCAACTCTCTCAGTCTGGCCTCATAGGAGAGGTGCTCCAGCCCTCTGATCATCTTCGTGGCCCTCCTATGGACACACTCCAGCATGTCCACATCCTTCTTGGAATAAATGCTCCAGAACTGGATGCAGTACTCCAGGTGGGGTCTCACCAGAGCCGAGTAGAGGGGGAGGATCACCTCTGTCGACCTGCTGGCCACACTTCTCCTGATGCAGCCCAGGATCCGTTTTGCCCTCTGAACTGCAAGTGCACACTGCTGGGTGATGTTGAGCTTCTTGTCCATAAGCACTCCCAAGTCCCTCTTCTCAGGGCTACTCTCCAGCCAGTCACTGCCCAGCCTGTCTTTGTGCTTAGGATTGCTGGATTTAACTCCACTAACCACCATTCTTTGGGCCTGGCCGCTCAACCAGTGTTTCATCCAGCAGATTGTGTGCTTGTCCAAGCCACGAGTAGCCAACTTATGAAGGAGAATTCTATCGAGAACAGTGTCAAAGGCTTTTCTAAAGTCCAAGTAAACAATAACCACAGCCCTTCCCTCATCCAATATTCTGGTCATCCTATCATAGAGGGAGATCAGGTTAGTCAAGCAGGACCTGCCTTTAATAAACTCATGTTGACTGGGCTTGATCCCCTGATTGTCCTGTATGTGAAGTGTGATGGCACTTGAGATGATGTGTTCCATGAGCTTCCCTTGCACTGAGGTCAGACTGACAGGTCTATAGTTTCCTGGATCCTCCTTTGTGCCCTTCTTGTAGATGGGTGTTGTATTTGCCACCTTCCAGTCCATTGGGGCCTCCCCAGCTACCCAGTATTTGGAGTAAATAATGGAAAGTGGCTTGGCAAGCACATCTGCCAACTCTTTCAGCACCCTTGGATGCAACCCATCCTGCCCCATAGACTTGTTTGTGTCTAAGTGGTGTAGCAGGTTGCTGACCACTTCCTTTCCAACTGTGATGGCCTCATTCTGCTTCCTCTCTCTCTCTCCCAGCTCATGAGGTCTGTTATCCAGGGAACACTTAGCTCCACTTCTAAAGACTGAGGCAAAGTAGATATTGAGCACCTCAGCCTTTTCCATATCATCCATTACTAGGTTTCCCTCTGGATCCAAAATAGATGGAGATTTTCCCTGGTCCTCCTTTTGTATTTATAGAAACTTTTTTTATTATCTTTAACAGCTGCAGACAAGTTGAGCTCTAGCTGTGCTTTGGCCCTCCTGATTTTCTTTCTGAGTTTGACTACGTCCTCAAAGTTTTCTTGAGAAGCCTGTCCCCTCTTCCAGAGGTCGTAGACTGTCTTTTTGTTCTTGAGGTGAATGACTGTCTTGCCCTTGCTGTGCCTACATACAGTATCAAGGATAAATTGTTCCATCATTTTTCCTGGGATGAAGGTGAGTGTGACCGGTCTATAGTTACCTGGTCCTCCTTCTTACCCTTTCTGAAGATTTGAGTGACATTTGCTATCCTTCAGTCCCCAGGCTGTCATGGTTCTCATGATCCTCATGACTTAGAAAAGACGATGGATAGTGGCCTAGCAATGACTTCTGCTGTCTCCCTTAGCACTTGCGGGTGCATCCCATCACGGCCCATGGATTTATGTCCATCCAGTTTCCTCAACTTATCCCTAACCCAGTCCTCATCAGCCAGGGTAAACTCCTCTTTTGTCCCAACTTCCTCTGGGGCCTCATCAGTCTGAGACTTGATATCAGGACAGCCCCCAAAAATATAGACAGAGGCAGAGAAGGTGTTCAGTGTCTCTGCTTTCTCTGTATCCTCTGTCTTCAGGGCACCCACCTCATTCAACAGGGGACCTACATGGCCTTTAGTTTTACCTGCAATGTATTTGAAGAAGCCTTTTTTGTTGCCCTTGACCTCTCTTGCAAGTTTGAATTCCATGGAGGCCTTAGCTTTCCTAGCTGAGTCCCTACATCCTCTGACTTAAGCCTTATAATCATCCAAAGTGGCCACCCCCTCCTTCCATGACTTACAGACTTTCTTCTTCCTCTTGAGTTTGCCCAGCAGCTCCCTGTTTAACCACGCAGGTCTTCTGGCTCCCTTTTTGTCTAAGCCATTCTGGTCCTCAGGGTCACATTACTGTTTGTGGAAGTTCCAGAAATGTCCTCAAGTGCCTTAGTCATCATTAAGTCACACAGAGCTGGAGGAAGTTCTAGGCATCACTAGTTAACCATCAATCTCAACATAGTGGAGCTCAGTGTAATGTCACCTTTTTTGTAAGAGTTTGTTGAGTCATTTTGTAGGAAATGCACAATGATGGACCAGCTCTTCACATCCAGCCCTGGTCCTGTGGTGGTGCAGGATTAACCGATGGTCACAAACAACTTGCAAACAGACTAGCCAGCCAGACTGAACAGATCTCCTGTTAGTGGGAACACGTGACCTATTTTTGTGCACAACTTAAGGAAAACAGAAAATAGAAAATGGATTATTCTATGGAACTGCTGGGTATTTCCTCTGAAAAGTTAATTTTTGTCAATAAATTACTTCTTAAAAAAGATGTCTTTTGAGAATTGCTGATGTGGGAATTGTTTGTTCTTCAGTAAATTGTCAGTGTTTTTTCAGCAAAAACTAATGTAAAAATTGGGTTCATTTTCTATCTTGAAAACTGAACCTAGGTTAAAGTAATTTGTTTTAAGATTAGGTTGAAAAGAGAATGCTTAATACAAATTCAATAGAAAATATTTTAAAAGTTTAAATTTAATGGAAAATTTAGAAGAAAAGGTGGTTAATTACAAAGCCATGAAAATAAAAGGCAGGCTCCTCCTGTTAATTAATTCCACAGTTGTAGATGGTTTGAGTAGATGATAAGAGCCTTTGTTTTATTTGTTCTGTTGTGGTTTGATTTAGAAGCAGCTTTTTGAAAGGCAGACTTTTTTATTTTTATGATGGGCTAGAGGGCTTAATACTCTGTTGCAAATTATCTTGATTGCACAATCTGTGATGCTATTTTCTTTGCTGTTAAGTAGAGTAGTAGTTACCAAGTTCATGCTGACATTTTCTTTCTTCGTGCGGTTTACTCTTCACAGCATTCTGAATGAGAAAGCTGCTCTGGGACAGGTGCCTGACTAAATGAACACGGTGTATCAAAGCCAGCTCCCACTGAAACTGCAAAAGCCCAGGAAGTTGTCCAGTCATTCTCAAATTTGAACAATTGCTCAGTCCCTTCATATTTCCTCTTTCGCCATCAATTTTTCACCATCAAACTGCAGTACACATAAGCTTTTAGGTATGTGTAGTGCATTAAAAAAATCTGCTGGCAGCCACCATTTGAAGATGGTTCCCTCTGAAACCCATGACAAAGACCTATGGATTCTGTTCCTGGCTTCTAAAACAGAGTTGAGTTCTAAATCCCCTCCTTACCTGGTTGCTTACGGAGTGCAATCACTTACGGAGAAAACAATGCTCACAGAAAGAGGAAACCATTGGAAGAGGAACCATAACCAAACAGAATGAAAAAATTGAAACTTATAAAAAATGGAAAGGGAGAAAATAAAAAAAAAAAATCATGCCAAGACTGTCTGGTTTTTCCTTTGTCACATTAAAAAGAATGCTATATTTAGGAAGACACTTATTGGGATAATGAAGATTGAGAATTTAGCAGCCTAAATAAAATCAGGTTCCTGTTCCCACAGATGCATTCTTGTCTATCGTCTGAGGCTTAGAAGAGGAATGTTGCAGATTTTCTTCACTCATTCATAGCAAGCATCTGAATGCTGATCTTTTCTGAGAAAGAAAAAAAATGGAGAAGAAACAGAAAAATTAATCTCTTGTCTATTTGACCCACCACAGGCTTTCTGCATTATTGATATATCCGTAATTTTCATCTGCCCTTTCTTCAGCATGTATATTTATATATGTGGGTTGGTTTTTTTTTTTTCCACAAACCTGCAGTGCAGTGCAAAGCTAGATTTAAATATTTTCAGACTGACTGTACCCATCATTTGCATTCCACTGACTCATTCACAGCAAAGACATCTGAGCAGAAATGTAGCAGATAAAAGAGAAACCATTAATCCAGGGAAGATTACTGGCACAGAATCTTTATCCTGTATCCTCCCTGAAATGAGACAAAGATCTTACTATGTACATCCCTCTGGCTTAGCTTCAGAAAGTAAGCAATACAGTAGTACAGACATAGTGCTTTTTAAAGGCACATTACACTGGACTGAAACTTCAGCCTTCTGACAGAGCTTATTACTGCTGAGGTGTTTTGTGGTGCTAGCCTTCTCAGAAGATTCTTCAGCACCCCAAAACTGCTTTTTGGCTCATGTAATGGCTGAGACAAAACATCCCTAATCTAATCCTAAGAAGACAGTGTATGTCTCCTGGAGATAGGAGACTGTTCTATAGCACATTGGTCATATGCCTGTCTTAAAGAGTTTCTACTTGTGCTGACACATTATTTTGATGTGACCAGCTAGCTTTTAATGAGTCTAATATGGCTAAAGATTTCCAGGTACTGGTGCTCCCATTCTGGAAGAGGGGTGGGCTGAGGATGTTTAGCAGGCTTGCCCTTTTCAGGAGATCGTCATTCTAGGTGACTTGGAGTATTAGATTTCAGAGTACGACAGGCTTTTATCTCCCTTTGCTGCAAATGTGGCAGGCTGCAGTTGCATTTCCTCTTGCTGCTTGGTTCTTTCTCTCTGTGTCTGTGATATTGCTCCTCAGTTAAAAGAACTGAGATAGATGGAGCTTGGGAAGCCTCACTTATTCCTCCGGCAGTAGGTGGAAAACCCAGTTGTCATGTGATTACCTCACTGTTTTGGCTGCTACCGGTCACTGACCATGACCTGCATGAGTATTTCCATAAAATAACACACACTACTGTCGTCAGTTAGAGGTTCTGCTTGAAGCAGCCTAGATGGTTCGATGGCTTTCTGGAGGTAGTTCCCTGTTTGTGACCTTATCTTGCTGTAGTTTGCATTCAGCTATGAAATTAAATTGCAGGAAATGATTCAGTTTCAAATCATTCTATTTAGACTGGCAGAAGCCAAAAGCCCTCCTGTGAGCTACAACAATGTGGACTGTTACTCAGATGGGAAATGTAAATACTTAAGCATGCCTGATGAATTGGACCAGAAGTGCAAACTGTTCTGAAGCTTAGGCTCTCAGCTTTTATTCCAGACACTTCTATTCCTTCAAAGCTTCTTGTTCAGGTGAAAAATGTTTTCCTCTTTTGCTTCTGTGTAGGATGAATGTATATTAGAACCTCTGGAAAATAGCTAAGTGCAACAGGAACCAAGACCTGGAGGAAGCTTGTATCTAAACAATCCAGCATCCTCTTCCAGTAAGAGCAGAAGAGCATGTAAGTACATGAAAAAAAAAAAAAAATTACTGTTGTGGAAAGTTCAGCCTGCAGAGAGTAAACTGTGTTCCCTTTGTTGCTTTAAACTGACAAAAACTAGATTAGAAGCAAATCTTGTTACTTCCATAACCCAGAATCTAAGATCTTTTTTTCCCTAATAGCATTCACATTGTCCATTAAGGGTGATTTGATTTCAGGTGTCTGCCTAAAGGTCTTATTTTCATATTGATAAGTATGAACCTCTTACTGATGGAGTCGTCTTTCCCTATTTTTAACAGCACTTTCTTCTCCTGTACATAACAATTATATGTTGTCCTCCTTTTTTGGAGCAAAGGATATGCTAGTGGAAAAAAAAAAAAAAAAGGAGTGTTTCAGTGTGCTGTCTTGCTCTTCGCTGCTCCTTAGATTTGAAAGGCAGAAGTACAGCTCTTGTAATTGTGTGAGCTCTTTGCATTTCCTGCTAGAAATGGCCCTTCTCTGCATCTCCTCTGGGCATGGTCCCTTTAAACCACAGCTCTTTGTTTTTATTGTGCCACATTTGTTTAGTGTTTGACCAAATGGATGAACCATGAGAGGAACAGTAATCTTAGATCAACTGGTTGTAAGCTGTATTGTGTCACTATGCAGCATGCTCATTTTTCTTTTGATGTCTTTGCAGATGTTTTAAGCTTCACACACAAAAAAAGAAAGTGTTTATACAGACACATTACCTCAGCTGAGATGGAGTCATTGTGGTGTATGCTTTACATACAGCAAAAAATGCTACTCTGTTCCTGCTATGAACTTAGCATCTTAATGATCAAGACAGGTAGAGCTTTGGAAGTGAAAGAGACATCCAAGGTCATCTCTGCAGGAAAGCAACTGAACACATCTCCCATTCTGCAGTCAGGTGACAGTCTGTCCTGTGTCTTTTATAACAGCTTTGATAAGATGGCATTTCACAGATCTGAGGAACAGATGCTGCCCATTCCCATACTTGCAGGAAGAGGCTCCTTGAGTGTGGAAGCTTGATTACAGACTCTGCTGAGTATGTGAGGAAAAGAATGAAATACTACACTTGCCAAACTCCTAATTTTATTTGCTCCAGTACCTAATGGAAGTATGGTACGATAATTCTTCCAGGCATTGTAAGCTTCAGGCTGGACAAGAAAAGATATGTAGAATGGAACCTGGACTTTTTCTTCTGTGTCTGTGTGCGTATTCTAGAAATCATCACATGCATAATGCTAAACCTATTGGCAAGCCTTTGCACATGGCGGTATTGGTTATGTTCATCACTTGCCACAGAAAAGAAAGCTTCAAAGGTTCTGCAGAAATCATCCTCTGAAATTTCTATTATCTCACAAGGCATCCCAGAACAGTTTTGCAAGGCCATGTAACCCTCTCTGTCAAGAGGATGGATAAGCTGAGGAAAGAGCTGCAAGTTGGCAGCTTGCAGAAAAAGAGGAGCAAAGATTCTTCCTGCCTTATAGTATAGAGATCACATCAATGCCAGGAGCTTCACTTGAGAATAAACTGAGCTCTTCTTTCTGGGCTTCAGGCATGCTGGAAAATATGATCCTTCTTTTTGTCTGTTTAATGCAGTCCTAGTTCGTCTTGACAGCATTTCTGTGCTCAGTGTTACAATTATCAGTATTATCCCTGTAAAACAACTAAGGTAGTGACATCAGAGATATCTCTAGGGGTTGTAGCCCCTGACTCCTTAGCTTGCCTCTAGACCACCATGCTCTGCTGTTTTTCTCACCTGATCCTCTAAGCACTCTTCTAATACCACAGAGCTTAACTCACAGAGAAAAACTGATATTATAAAAAAGTTTTGCAGACAGCTGAACTGAGATTTATTTAAAATAATTTGTTTATTTGACAATTATACTTTACCAGGCTTCCTTCTCATGGTGTCTGTAACCTGACATTATGAACCTTCTTACTTAATCAAGTGCTTCCTGAATGTTAAGCTCTATAGTGGAGGAAGAACCAAGCGTGTTTTCAAGGAAAGCTTATCCTGATAAGATACTGGCTGTTGGCTATCCTGTTATTGTTAGAATGTACATTGTCTCCCTTGAGTATAGAGCACATTCTGATGAAGTACCTCTTATATTGAAAATTGACAAGAATTAAGAACTCCATTCTACTTCGCTGTTAAAATATTTACTAGAGCATGCTTGCCGCCTTCTTCTGAAAGCACAGAGTATTTATAGGAGCATCCTGTAATCAAGTGTCAAGCTCTCAGTGGTATATCTGAAGAATAAAGCAATACTATGTGTGAAGGGGTGGGGCAGACTCTTCTGTGGTCCCCTTCTGTTATCAAGTATTGGAAGCCTGCAAAGAGATGCAGAAGTTGATTTACTAGAGCAGGTTCACTGTTGTAAGTGAAGTGTTTCAGTCCCTGGAAGGGACGGGAAAGGCTCAGTGGGCTGAGGAATTTGGGGTCTGGAGTTGCTGTAGGGAATTGTCAGGAAGGTCCAACTTTAGGTCCCAGAATCCTTTGGAATGTAAATACTGTAGGTCAGATCCTCAACCGACATGCAGTGAAACGTTCATAGAATGCTCCTTTCAGCAGCTGGTAGTCCAAGTCTGTTTGATATAGGAAGAATCTTTATCTGCTTCATGCCAGTGAATGTTAGAAAGAAGGTCCCTTATCTCCCATCCAGAAAGCAAAACAATGAATCATGGAGATCACCAAGCACAATTAGAACTAGCGGTCTATTACATCAGCTGAGAGTAAACTGAGAGTTTTATTATACCAGCTTACACCACCACACTAATTTTTAGCCTTGATAATTTTTGTGTGGGCTGGAGTCCTATGGGGCCCAATAGTAAGCTTGGATTGAACGAAACTATACACAATGCACGAATTCTCAAACTTCATCTGTTAGACAACTGCAATAAATATTCAAGAAAATTAAAAGACAATTCACTGACCTACCTTGGGGAAGAACAATGACCATTACTGAGTGTGGCTGAGGACTGCTTAAACTTTACTGGAAACTATGAGGTCTGTTGGAGTCACTAGGTCTCCTACATCAGAATTATGTGATTAAATTGGCCCAACAGGGTGCATCAGGACTTTCACTGACTATGTTTGTCTTTTGTATAGCTCAGATGGATTTGATCCTCCCTATGACATCTCTCATGGTGTTTCTGATGGTAGCTGGGGAAGTGCTGACAGTGCACTGGTGTTTTGGCTACTGCAGAGCGGTGCTCACACAGCACCAACTCTGTAGGGTATTTTTACCTTTTCTAACATTCTCCCTAGCTGAAGATGGCTGAGGGATGGGCTGGGCCAGCTAACCCAAACTGACCAAAGGCATGTTCCATACCATATGATGTCAGCCCAGACACAAATCAAAGGGAAAGAAGGAAGTGGAGAGGGAATTCATAGATGGCATTCGTCCTCCAACATATCCAAGCCCTACTTCCTACAACAGTGGTTGAATATCATCTGCTGATGGGAAGTAGAGGACAATTGTCATTATTTGACTTTGCATCTGCATGCAGCTTTTCCTTCTGCTTTATTAAACTGTTGGTTTTTTTACGCCTTAGTCTTTTGTCATATTTATCTCTCCCTTGTCCATCTAAGAAGGATGGAGTTAATGAGCGGTTTTGATGCGCGCTTGGACTGCAGCCAGGGCCAAACTGTCACAGTGTTTTAAGAAGGTATAATGAAGACTGGATGCAGGAGAACCTGTTAAGCCCACTTGGATGTGTGGGGAGTCTGGGACAGCTTGAAGGACAGATGTTTGAGATCAGTCTGGGGAAATTAAATCTATTTACACAGCCAGGGATGTTGTCTTGCTGTTCTGATCTCCAAGGAATGTTGTGTGTGAGAAGCCTGGCAGAAATGAGTAGAGTTGGTGGTGTGGTTGAGCAATAGCACTTAGGGACGTGGACTGCAAAAGAGGGTAATCAGGTACAGGGTGTGCTTAGCAGGGTGCCTGCTAGGGAAGAGAAGTAAGTGCTCTGTCTAGGAACAGTAGGCAGGAGGTGTTGGCAGACAGGGGCAAAAGTTAACGATCAACGCACTGGTTCTGTACAGGAGGGAATAATGATTAGAGAAGAGAAATCTCTGCATATAAGCTTGTGTTCTCTGTGTGTGCTAAGATTAGTTTGAAGAACAGGTAATAGACTCAAGAAATGGGCAAATCAATTAAAAAAATCATAAATCACAGAATGGCTTAGATTGGAAGGGACCTCAGAGATCATCGAGTTTCAACCCCTCTGCCTAAGGCAGGGACACATCTCACTAGACCAGATTATCCAGAACCTCAACCAACTTGGCCTTGAGGGGGCAGGGAGGAGGCATCCATAACTTCTCTGGACAATCTGTTCCAGTGCCTCATCACCGTGTTAGTGAGGAATTTCTTCCTAAAATCAAATAGAAATCTACCCTCCATCAGTTTGAAGCCACTTCCCCATGTCCTTATAATAAGTCCCTCTCCAGCTTTCCTGTAGGCCCCCTTCAGGTACTGCTCTAAGGACTATACCAGAGCCTTCTCTTCTTCAGGCTGAACAGTCCCAATTCCCTCAGCCTGTCTTCATAGGAGAGGTGCCAGCAGATTAATGCCTGCCTCTGAGCCTCATATTACCAGCAAGACTTTGGGTTATTTGACCACAAACCACAAGCCCTGCTAGCAACTCAAAGGAGAAACTTACCTCATAAGGAGAAAGGGACTCTAGGGCAAGAGTCAGCCTGGGCTGTTTCAAAAGTATTGAGTTCAACAGTTCAAGAGAGGTGATTTTCCCCCTATTGTCTACACTTGTGAAATCTTACTTGTAGTACTGCATCCAGTTCTTGAGTCCCCAACACAAGAAGGACATGGAACTGTTGGAGTGAGTCTAGAGGAGGGCCACATAGATAATCAGAGAGCTGGAGCTCCTCTCCTATGAAGACATAGGCTGAGGGAATGACATTCTCCACAATGGGAGATATTGTGGAGAACATGTGTTTGAGGAACACAATCCTTGAAGGGATTTGTGAAGCTCACAGCTTGGAGTGATCATTGAATCCAATGATTTACATAACTCTACTGAGCCCACTGCTAAAACATGTCCTTAAGCTCCATTATCTATATGACTTATATGCATCCAGGGATGCCAATTCAACCACCTTCCTGGGCATCCTGTTTCAATACATGATGTAAAAGTAAAAAAAATAAGTAAAGGTTTTTTCCCTAATGTCTAACCTAAACTTCCCCTGACACAACCTGAGATAATTTCCTTGTGTTCTTGTGAGTGTAGACCAATCACCACCTCTCTACAACATCCTTTCAGGTAGTTGTAGTTAGCAATAAGATCTCCTCCCAGCCTCCTTTTCTTCAGACAAAGTACTGCCAACTCCTTCAGCTGCTCTCCACAAGCTTGCTCTCCAGTTCCTTCTACAACTTTATTGCCCTTCTCTGAACCTGCTCCAGCACCTCAGTATCTTTCTTGTATTGAGGTACCTAAAAGCAAACACAATACTTGACATGTGGCCCCACCAGTGCTGAGTACAAGGGGACAATCACAGAATCATAGAATCACACAGAATCATTAGGGATTGGAAGGAACCTTGAAAGATCATCTAGTCCAATCCCCCTGACACAGCAGAATCACCTAGACCAAGTCGCATCGGAACATTTGCAGGCAGGTTTTAAACATCTCCAGTGAAGGAGACTCCACAGCCACCCGGGGCAACCCATTCTAGTGCTCTGTCATCCTCACTGTGAAGAAGTTCCTTCTGATATTTATATGGAACCTCCTATGTTCCAGCTTACACCCATTGCACCCTGTCCTATCACTAGATGACATTTAGAATAGCTGGCTCGATCCTCCTGACACCCAACTTTCACATATTTATAAACATTAATGAGGTTACCCCTCTGTCTCCTCTTCTCCAACTAAAGAGACCCAGCTCCCTCAGCCTTTCTTCTTAAGGGAGGTGTTCCACTTCCTTCATCAACCTAGTTGCTCTATGCTGGACTCCCTCCAGCAGCTCAATGTGCTTCTAGAACTGAAGGGCCTGAAACTAGACACAATATTCTGGATGCAGTCTCAGCAGGGCAGAATAGAGGAGGAGAAGAACCTCTCTTGATATGCTAACCACCCCCCTTCTGATCCACCTCAGGATGCCCTTGACCTTCTTGGCCACAAGGGCACATTGTTGGCTCATGGTCATCCTGCTGTCCACCAGGACTCCCAGGTCCCTTTCTCCTACACTGCTCTCCAACAGGTCAGTCCCCATCCTATACTGGGACCTGGGATTGTTCTTGCCCAGATGCAAGACTCTACACTTACCGTTGTTATAGTCCATTAAATTTCTCTCCGCCCAGCTCTCCAGCCTGTCCAGACCTCACTGAATGGCAGAACAGTGTCTGCTGGAGTGTCGGCGACACCACCCAGCTTTGTGTCATCAGCAAACTTGCTGACATCAGCAAACTTGCTGACTTGCTTGCTCATCCAAATCATTAATGAATAGATTGAATAGGACTGGTCGCAGTACCGACCCTTGTGGGACTCCACTAGATACAGGCCTCCAACTAGACTCTGTCCCATTGACCACTACTCTCTGGCTTCTATCCTGCAGCCATTTCATGATCCACCTCACTACCCAATCGACCAGACCAAACTGCCTCAGTTTGGCTGCAAAGATTCTGTGTGAAACTGTGTCGAATGCTTTACTGAAGTGATGAACATTGGTGGTGGACTGGTGAAACTGTGAGGGGTTCTCCAGGGTGTGCAGGAGTATATCTCATGTAGATGGTTTCTTGTGTCTTCTGCAGTGTTGGGTTGAAGGTTGGACTGGATGATCTTGAAGGTCCCTTCCTGCCAAAGACAGTCTGTGGTTCAGTGTTCAGT
>JAOXOE010000874.1:29826089-29845026 GCA_028565055.1 Phoeniculus purpureus
ATAATCACCCCAAGTGGCCATCCCCTCCTTCCATGACCTATAGACTTTCTTCTTCCTCTTGAGTTTGCCCAGCAGCTGAATCACTCCCTACTGCTTCTGACCACACTGTTCTGAAACAGCCTGTATGCCATTGGCCTTGTTGGCCACCTGAGCACACTGCTGGCTCACTTTTAGCTGGTTCTCAATCAATACTCCCATGTCTTTTTCTGTTGAGCAGCTTTCCAGCCACTCTCCCCCAAGCCTGTAACATTGCACTGGGTTGTTGTGTTCTGAGTGGCACTTGGCCTTGTTGAACCTCATACAATTGGCCTTGACACATCGATCCAGCCTGTCTAGATGTCTCTGTAGAGGCTCTCTGCCCTCAAGCAGATCAGCACACCTGCCCATCTTGGTTTTGTCTGCAAACTTACTGAGGGTGCACTCAATCCCCTCATCCAGATCATCAATAAAGATTTTAACCAGAATTTTACTAAGCCCCAGGGCACACCACTTGTAACTGGTTGCCAGCTGAATTTAACTCTGTTCATCACCACTGTTTGTGCCCAGCCATCCAACCAGTGTCTAGTCTGAATGAAGTAGTCTAGTCTGATTGAAACCTTTCAATGAACTGTGATGTAAGGGGCTGTCTGCTGTCTTAATAAATGTTAGCAGTACAGTACAGTAAAAGCAGTGCAGTGCAACGTTGAACAGTTACGTGAAGGGTTGTTTTATCAAGTAAGAATATGTAAAAATCTTGTCAATTTCTCGAGTCATTGCTGCATGTGCGATGGTTCCTATAAGAATCACAGTGTTAATCCTGGATGTATTCTAAATTGAGTGAAAAATAATTTTTACCAGCCGTGATGGTAGTTGTGGAATTCTTCTCTGCATAGTGCTGAGTGCAAATCAAAAAACCTGTTTGTGTGTCTGTGGCATTGCCAATCTCGGTTGATGAACACACAGTGGCTCAGATAATGGAATGATGGACAGAACTAACTCTACGTGCTCTTACGTTATCTCCTCACTGCCACCCAGAACTGCTTTTCTCTGTTAAAAGGTAAAAGTGTGTACCATTTTTTCCTGTTGTGGATGGCTGCAGTATATTAAAAAAGGATCTGAAATCTTCTACTGATTCAGTTGAATGTGACATTCTTCTGAAAATCAGTCCAGGTTCACTTCAGGGGTGCTGCATCTCATAGTCAACTGAACTTAGAGTGCTATTTAGTTTGCACAAGGCTTGCAAAAGTAGATGTAAATCTGAGTGCTGCTAACTCATTCTAAGTAGACCTGCATCTTGGAACATGAGAAGTCCTAATGAACTTCAAGGAATGTTTGTGAATCAAGTAATTTCTTACTGTGAGCAGAAGTGACTGACAGTGTCTCTCATACTGCTGAGTGTTTTGCTGCTGAAGGCTCAATATAAAAGCAAACAATTACAACTCTTATGCTGTTGTTGCAGACATCTTTGCGTGGCAGCTGCACTTGTTTCTAACTAGTTAACATGTTTGGAGGCCCCTAAAGGTGCAATGCAGTGCTGTTATTAATGAACTCAATATATCCATGTGAAACTAAACAACCCAACTTAAGAATTAAATTTCTCATCCAGAAATCATTAATACAGTGGAATAGAGTTGTGCTAAAAGCTGTTCAGGCTTCAGAAAAGGTCATAAAGCATTCTTTAGTACTGTGTGATGGGTAGACAATACCATCTTACAAAACCCATTCCTAAGTGGGTACTTCAGGAGCTTGCATTGCCTTGTTTGTTCTACATCATGAAAATAAGATCTACTAATTCTATTCTGGAAAGCATTTTCCCCATCTCTTTGGCTGTCATATGTATTTATCTGTGCCCTTGAAGACATTGTGGTGGATAAGCATGCTACGGTCTACAGCCTGTAGTTTTTCATTTCACATTGCTTAAGAAAGGTCCTCTTTGTTTCCATTTTGAGCCATAGCTGAAATCTTACATGTTGTCTGATCTTCAGGCTCAAATACCCAAGAGAATAGGCAGCTGTGAATCAACCCTCTGTGTGCTTTATAGCAGGTAGTCTAGCGAAGAAGGCAGCATGGTTTTTATTTTTTTGAATTGATACGGATTTGATGGGAAATACTTTAGTAAGGGTCTCAGAAATTATTATTTTCTTCCTGCTGATGATTCTGGATTGCATGCAAAAATGTAAGAACTTTGTAAGAGAGCTCTGTGTATTTAAACCCAGTCCTTTGGATTTATAATTAAAGCTCATTGTCTTTATGTTATCCTACACCTTATGAGAAGGATCACCTTTCTAATTACATGGTACCAGGAGGTCTGTCACATGCTTTCACTTAGTATTAAGGTACACAGTTGTTCTATTTTTTCTTTTCCTTCTTCCATATATTCTATATTATGTTTTGGAAATTTGTCATAATGATATATATTTATCTTTTTTCAGGCAAGATGTTTTACCCTGCAATGTTAAGTCATTTTGACATACTGCCGTGAAATGGAAACAACTGCTAGTTTTAACTCCATGTCTTTATTAAAAGATGTGTCTCATGCATCTTAATTCCCCATGCACATGCTATCATGCTCTCCCCTCCCTCTTCCCTATTACACTTTTTTCTTTTCCTCCTTTAAAAAGGAAACATATTAAAATTTCCTTGTTGTTCTGCATGACTGGTTAATGAGGTTCTAGATAGCGTAATGAATATGCAGCGATATTGATTCTGTGCGTGTGTGTGTGTGTGTGTGTGAGTGAGCATGTGTGAGCATTTGTGTGTGCATGTCTTTAATCACAGCTGGAATGCAAAATCAGGCTCCACCTTTCAACTCTATCTCCATCATGCTGAGAGAGTGAGAGAGAGCGAGACTGAGACTGCTAGACAACTCAAAAGAGATTGCAGCTCAGATGTCCTGGAAAACAGCAAATCCCTCAGACCTGGAAGATTCCGTTACCATGAGAACTGCAGATATTTCTATTGTGATGGCTTGCTCTAGCAGCCATCTGTTACACCCATTTGATTAGGAAGTACAGTTCAGCTTGTATGGGATTTTCACTGCATCTTATCCCATGGCAATGTACAGAAACTCTGTCTCTTTTTATATGCTAAACAAAATGTTTTTAAAGTGCTGTAATTTACTGAGACTGAAGGCATTTAATGAAATGCTAGGAAGAGGTCACTGAGGTACAGAATCTCTGAGAAGAAGCACATGAGATATATGAAGGGGATTTGTGTCCACTGTATAAATAAGATCAAGTCAGAAATTAACTGCATTTAGCAATTCCTCATCCTTGCCAGAGAGAGGAGCTTGATATACAGACCTCAGGAAGCCATAATTAAATTAGTAATTGCCTCCTGTTAGTTAATCCTACTCCTTATATGTTTA
Source organism: Phoeniculus purpureus (assembly GCA_028565055.1). Lineage (NCBI taxonomy): Eukaryota > Metazoa > Chordata > Aves > Bucerotiformes > Phoeniculidae > Phoeniculus > Phoeniculus purpureus. The sequence continues at coordinate 29,829,436 of JAOXOE010000874.1, forward strand.
TTGTATGTATGCAGTAAATGTAAGCGGCAAATACAATTCAGGTTCCCTGGAAGGTGATGACTCTCCCCTGATATCTGAAATGGTGCAGTGGCTGCGCTGTACAATGATTAGATTACCTGTAAAAGTTTAATGGTGCTATTTGACTTTTCTTAGGTACAGATCAACCTTAAACTTTCTTGAAGGTTTTCTATTATTTACTGATTAAAACAATTGTTTGGATTAGTTGAATCCCTCAATGCTAAATTTGTGGTGAAGGAAATGGTAATACATCATCAAGTGGGTATAAAAACAAAGGAGTCCCCTTCAATTAAAACTCTCCAGACATTCTTCCTAAGTGGCTAGCATTCCAGATTCAGGGTAATCTTCTGTGTGAGGTAGTTGCCTGGAGTATCTTAAAATGAGTGAAGGTCTTGTAAACTCAGTGAAGCTAATTAAATGCTCACACACTGAAATGAATTTCTGATTGCTGCTAAGGAGGCACTGAGGTCAGGTCCTCTTTTCATTACCCACACTTTATGGCCAATGCCAGATACGAAATAAATCAGATCCTCAGAATCAGGGGCTCTGTGGTTTTGTTCCTCTTATATATTCTCCCACCCGGCTGAACATAATTCCTTATCTGTCTTCATCTCAGCATGAAAAGTTTTCCCTTCTATTGTTTTTCCTCACATAGCACCAGATTACCATGGAGAAGACTATGATATCATAAGAAATGAATGACCATGTTTCTCACCATGGGTGAAATATACATTCCAGGCCTAATAAAGCTAGAAATCATGTAATGGGCCGAGTAAAATGAGCTGCTTAGTTAGTGTAAATATAAACGGTTCTTCTTTAGGGCTTTACTTCAACTAAGTAGATTCGTAGGCACTTTGCTGAGTAAGGAGATGTGTAAGAGTGAGTTTAAGAGCTTTTATGAATAGGGATAGTTCTTAAAGTGCTCTGCTGAATTTGGCTCTCGCGTGTGAAAAAGAAGCTGAAATTTCCCTTCCCTCTTATAATGTAAGGTTTTTCTTATTGATAACGCATAAAGCATATCAGAACTTTCACTGTCCGCAGATTCCCGTCTTGTGTAATTCTGGAGGTTGAGCCACAGAGAAGGGAGTCCCTTTTTTCCCTCTTTTTTTCAGACAGGGCACATGTTTTATGAATATGGTGTCTGCCTTTGACAGGCAGCAGATATATGGAAGCCCTGAAATCTGAAACAATAAATACCATTCAGAGTCTCACCACTGAACATTCTTATAGTATTGCCTTTGTTAAATGAAACATTTACAGGAACACCATCCCCCCATTCCCACCCACCTTCAAGGCTAGGATCTGAACCATGTTTTTAAAGTAAAGGTTAAGTACCTGAGGCATGAACAGTTGACATACAAAAGAAACTAAAGTAAATTTGTCATTCATTTGCCAGCTATGAGGTGTGTCGAGGGCTTTTTCTTTCTCTTTGTAATGCATGAGAAAACAAACCTGGGAAGTGTATGCAAAGAATATTTCTTTTCTACGCTGGAATGTTAACATTTGCACCTTCTGACTTAATACTGTATATTTCTTCAGAGTCATCAATCTCATGAGAGTCATCTTGCCATCTGTACCAGTATTGCTCCAGGCTTCCATATGAAAGTCCAATCTGGCGGTATAAACACTGAATAATGAAGAGTAGGTGTTAAAGTTTCTGACTGGTTGGGAGATGTGTCTGTGTCTATGAAGGATATGAACTGGTGTGTTAAACAAACAAACAGAATCTACGTTAACGTGGAAGTTCAACCAGAAAGAGCATGAGTATTTGTCCTTACTGCCTCTTTTACTCTCTGTGATGTTTCCTAAATTTGTCTTTGTTTTTCTCTATTTCACTGGATTCACTGAAGATGCAGGAGAAAATGTTCTCTGACCATCATGTTACACTTTGGAGATTACAAATAGAGGCAAGATGTTGATTTGCTGTAAGGTAGGTTTCTTTCTTTCCTCCCTCTTCTTTTACGCCAGGAAAGCTATAACTACATAGATTAGCCAAACTTTTGCAAGAATGGATGTAAAACGGATTTATGTCAGTGTCAGCTTTATCTGATCCATTTGGTCTTGCAGAGTTTGGATGGTTTCCTTTGTTACAATAACCAGCTTTCAAACATCTATATCCTTAGGGTATTAAATGTCAGCCTCTAGTGTACCGTTCAGGGATAAAAGATTGACAATACTGAAGTACTTTTTTTCTTCTTTTTTTGTCTCTTCTCCAGCACTGGCAGAGTCTTTACTCTGCACACCACTGCTGACCCCAGAAATGACCCACAGGAACTACTGGCAGAACGAATGAAAAGGTATTTCAGCTTATAGACATTGAAAACTCTCTTCATTAATAGCTTTTTGCAGAGTTTTCAGATAGATTTCCTGTCATTGTGATGAGGATATATTTGTAACAAGGTCCTTTAAGTAAATGGCTAGTGGATAATTAATTGAACTAAGACTTTCCTTACTGTATTTCTTTTTTTTTTTAGGTAAGAGGAAGTGTTCTCTGCGCTGGATGTACAGCCCTCTGCCACCTGTTGGCCAAGCCTTCTGGTCCTCATTCAAATAAAACTCTTAGACACCCTGTTGAATGTAGTACATTTTTTGTTTTGGTTTGCGTCGCAACGGAAGAAAATTTCCCCAGAAGATGAGACACCAGCCAACAGCCTCTTTAAGTGCAACTGGAATAACTGGTGTGCTGCAGGAATGGCTAAAAATGCAGGAGCTCTGATTGTGTCACTTGCATTTCCTTCTTTCTGATGGCCGAGCAGCTGGGACTGCATTGGTCAGCTTGTCTATGCGAGGGGTTACATCCTTCTTTGCTTCAGCCTTCACTGCTGACTAAAACCAGCCCTCAGGAATCTCAGATCCTGGAATTAAGAGAACAAGCCTGAAGGAAGGAGGACTCTCTACTGGTCAATGAGGATTGGGTTAGAGATCTTTTGGGTAAACTGAACAAATCCCCGATGGCATGCACTTACAAGGTTTGAGAGAGCTGGCTAGGGTTGCTGTGCCACTCTCCATTGTTACTGAAAGACCATGGAGAACAGAAGAGGTGCCTGAAGATTGGAAGAAAACCAGTCTCACTTAAATCTTCAGAAAGGGCAAGAAGGAACACCCAGGTGACTACAAACTGGTCAGCTTTCACCTCCACCCCTTGAAAGGTGATGGACCAGCTCATTCTGGAGGCCACCTCTAACTACAAGGAAGAAAAGAAGCTTATCAAGAGTATCCAGCATGGATTTACTGAGAGGAAATAATATTCTACAACAGTGTGACTAGAAGGGTAGATAAAGGGAGACCTGTGGCTGTTGTCTACCTTGACTTCAGCAGGGCTTTTGACACTGTCTATCATAACATCCTTGTAGATGATTCAGGAAAAGTAGGTTAGGTGATTGGACTGTGAGGTGGATTGATAACTGGCTAAACAGTAGAGCTCAGAGGCTTGTCATCACCAATGCAGAGTCCAGTTGGTGGCTTGTAGCTAGTGGTGTTCCCCAGAGCTCAATGCTATGGCCAGTCTTGCCCATCATCTCCATCAATGATTTTGATGTGGAGATGGAGTCCTGGTGGGTGGTAAGTTATCTATGGGACAGCAATGCATCCTTGTATGTTGTAGGCCAAGAGTATGCTGGGATGCATCAAGAAAAGTGTGTCCAGCAGGTCATTAGGTTCTCTTCCCATCCACTCTGTCTAGGTAGGACCACACCTGGAACACTGTGTCCAGTTTTGGGTTCACTAATTGAAAAGAGACAGGGAACTACAGGAGACAGTCCAACCAAGAGCTACGGGGACTATTAAGGGACTCAAATACCTTTCGTTTGAGGAAAAGCTGAGACAACTGGTACTGTTTAGCCTGGAGAACAAAAGGTTGAGAGAGGATCTTATTAATGTCTACAAATATTGGAAGGGTTGTTGTCAAGAAGGGGACAGTCTCATTTCAGTGTTATCATGTGATAGGACAAGGGTCAACATGCACAAGCTGGAACACAGGAGGTTCCACCTCAACATCAGGATAATCTTCTCCACTGTGAGGGTGACAGAGCAGGGAAACAGGCTGTCCAGAGAGGCTGTGAAGTCTCCTTCTTTGAAGACTTTCCAAACCACCTGGACACATTCCTATAGTGTCACCTACTGCAGGTGATCCTGCTTTTAGCAGGGAGGGTTGGACTGCATGATCTCCAGAACTCCCTTCCAAATCCTACCATTCTGTGAGTCTGTGATTCTGTGAATCACATCTTTACCACTGTAGTAAAGATCTTTAGAATAACAGAATGGCTTAGTTTGGAAGGAAACTCAGATCATTTAGTTCCAACACCCTTACCCTAGGCAGGGATACCTCTCACTATACCATGTTGCCCAGAGTCCTTACCAAGCTGTCTTTAAACACTTCCAGGGAACGGTCATCCACAACTTTTGTGGGCAACCTGCTCCAGTGTCATAGTAAGGAATTTCTTCCAAAGATCTAATCTAAATCTACCCTTTTTTAGAGACCGTGTCCTCATTTGCACAGCAGCAGGACAAAGTAGAGCATGCTTACTCATCTTTCATTTATCCCTTCTGAAAATGTGGTGGCCCTGGTACTTCACATTGTTAGACCTGTTGATGCAGCTGGTACTGTACTGTACTTCAGGTCTTGTACTCAGGATTCCTCAGTACAAATCCCTGATTCACCAGTGACTATTATTTTAAGCATTTCCTCTAAGGCAAATGTGAAAGGGGCTTTAGTATGTAACGTGTATTTAAGCCTGTCTCTCCCTTCAAGTTTTGAGATCAGTTATTTATGGGGAGCAGACATATAGGCAATCTTACCCTTTTCTTCTGTGCATTGAAGACAGTGAAGGTTGCAATATTAATTGCTGCATCAGCCACTTTAAGATTTAATGCTTTTCCCCAATCCATAGGCAATGTACATGATTTCCCATATAGTGTTCACTTTACAGTCATCTGAATGATGAGCAACAATGATGAGTCTTGAAGTGATCCATAAATCATATTCAAATCCACATATACAAATGTTCCTCTTTTTAATCTGTAAACTTCTGTAGTGTGTGCGTGGTAGTGGAGTTCAGTTGGAAGCTTTATGTTTCCCACCTACATATTTCCTTCAATTTCCAATTTCCTTTGGTACTAATGCACCCAAAATAAATTAATAGACTCAACTCAGAGTTTGAATTACACACAGAAAACCTATGGACAATGAAGAACTCACCAAATAAGATAAACTACAACAAGAATGTTTCATAAGGGTCTAGAGGGGATACAAATTGTCTTGGGTTTAGGTCACTGCATTAGAGTGACCTAATGTACGTGGATTATCTTTGTTGCTTTCCCACAGAGTCTTTGAATGATCTTGGTCATGTTGTCTACAGCTAAAATATGCCTATGACCATATACTTGAGACACGAGTGCTTATTATCAGAGTGAACATGCAACCTCCATGTCTCTATTTCGCTCTCTATTCAAATCTGGAAAAGGCAGACAAATAAAAAAATTCTAAACAAAGTCAACTGTAGGTGGTGTTTAGATACAACACAGGTTTTAGTAACACATAGCAAATAATCAAGACTTGGCCAAAGAGAGCTGATCTGTCTAGTCAAACACCCTGCCCCTACTTTTCTTGTGCTGCAAGAAGTTCCAGGAGTTTAGTAAGTTCTGAAGTAGGTTGGTAAGGGATAGCACCTTTCTAAGGAAAGCGGTTTTTTTGGTATCTTCAGACTAGGGATGGATGGGAGCAGGGGGTGATTCTAAGTTGCATAATTTTTTGGGCTACTCTGATCCTCATTTTGCCATTGAGGTCAATGACCATGGCTGGTGACTTCAGCAAAAGGAGTTGTGAGCCTTTTCTCATCAAGGAATTCAGTCTCACTGATGAAGAAATTTGCATTATAATTTCTCAGGGAAGGCAATTTTGGCTGGTGGTCAAGTAATATTGTTCCTCTGTAGGGTTACATTTGGGGTCTCTTTCCTCAATCCACAGGTTTGGTTTGGTGCTTTCATAGAAAGAAGACGCTTCAACAAAGGTGGCAAATTCAATGCGGTGTCTGTTGTCTGAGCGATGTCTGGAAACTATTGGAGACTCTGAAAACTCTTGCAGACAAGGTGTTTTAGCTGAGGTTTTCATTCAGAGTCTGAAGTAGTTTGTACCTTAGCAGCTTGGAAGTGAGTTTATGTGACCTTGTTTCATTCATTGTAGGCTATTTTATAGGTCTATATTGGCTAATGAATTTTTGGGAATTGAATAACTCTCAACTTTTTTAAGCAGAAGAGAAGGATATGGTGCATTTATGTGAACTGTGCAGAATTACTCCCTCTCAGACACGAAAGAAGCAAGTTGTGGACGCATGCAGCCATAAAAAAGGAAAGGCTTTTAACCAGACAGAACTGAACTTCTGCAAAAACTGTGTACTCTTTAGTCAGCCATGCCAATACAGGGTTTCAAGGGGAAAAAACAACAGCATTAATGTTATTTTTCCCCACAGCACAGCTTCTTTAATAATGCAACCAGTGCCTTGCGCAATTCCCACTTTATTGCTGTTTGACTGCATGAAGTTTTGGCTCTTATCCGTGGGGCTACATGATAGGGAGGAAAGGACAATATTCCTTATCTACATCTGTTTGCTGAATGCTCATATGGGATATGTTAGTAAACAGACTTGACTTGATCTTGTTTTTTGTCAAAGTTTATAAAGAGATTCAGGTCACTATGTTCTTTTTCTCCCAGTCCAGCATTTGACATTGTGGTCTTTATGGACGTATTCCTGGGACAAATGCCTTTGCTTCATTGTGACTACAGATGAAGCTTTCTTTTGTTCTGTAACTCTTCTTAGCCAGTTTATTGAGAGCTGCTGGTTGTGAAATCACAAGTGGTACCAAGGTTCACCCAGCTGAGAGCTGGCATCCCTATACAGGAATGATTATATCCTTTATGGAGGTGTTTAGGGATCTCTTCCCCACCTCACCTGTTCCCCCTGTCATGCATTTCTACATCTGCAAGCTCAGATCTGTGCCTTGTAATTTCCTTGCAATTGGATACTAGAGGAAAAGGAAGAAACTGTTATCTTTTGCTGTCCTTGCCCACATGTGTGTTAAAGCAGACTGTCCACCTCTTGCCTACCTTTTGGGCATTGCCTTCAAGTCTAGGGGAGAATAGGAAATAGGTAGCTCTCCTTCTGCCAGTTCTACATATACCCATTATATGTCCCAAAATAGCAGGTGCATGTCCCCTTCACCACCAGGGCACCTCATTATGCAGATATCCCTTGAGGCACGAAGCCTCCATAGTGCTACCCAGGCTGGCTGGAGAGCTGCCTAATAACCTTGATCCTGACCTAAATGCTAATGGACCTGTGGCTTTAAAATATCCTGTGCCCACTGAACATGTTTCTCTCAAGGTGATTACTGTGGTTAATGGAGAGAGGCTATTTTTTTCTCCCAGTGGGTTGAAGGAGCCATGAGAGTATTTTTAGATATAAACGGAATTCTCACAACATCTGACTTGTGTTTTCTACTAGGCAAGAATGTTTATGATATCTGAAAGGATGTTGGCATTGGGCTATATGTCAGGCTTCAGTACACAGTCTCATCACCAGTGCTGGACTTCCAGGCAAGTGTGTAATAGGCTGGATCACTGGGCCAAAGAAAATTGCATGCATTTCAATAAAGCCAAATGCTGGGTCCTGCACTTTGGTCACAACAACCCCTCATCAGCATTACAGGCTTGGGGAGAAATGACTGGAGAGCTGTCAGGCAGAGAGAGATCTGGGAATTTTAATAGAGAGCTGCTGAACAGGAGCCAGCAATGTGCCCAGGTGGCCAAGAAGGCCAATGGCATCCTGATCTGTATCAGGAATAGTGTTGCCAGCAGGAGCAAGGAGGTGATCTCATTCCCCTCTACTCAGCTTTGGTGAGGCCACACCTTGAGTACTGTGTCCAGTTTTGGACCACTCACTACAGGAGGGAAATTGGAGTGCTGAAGAAGGTACAGAGGTGGCTACCAAGCTAGTAAAGGATTTGGAACAAGTGTTGTATGAGGAACAGCTGAGGGATCTGGGGCTGTTTAGCCTGGAAAAGAGGAGATTTAGGGTAGACCTTATTGCTCTCTATAACTACTTGAAAGGAGGTTGTTGAGAGGTAGGAGTTGGTCTATTCTCCCTAGTATCAAGAGACAGAACAAGGGAAAATGGCCTTAAGCTGCACCAGGAGATGTTCATGTTGGCTATTAGGAGGAATTTCTTTACTGAAAGGGTTGTCAGGTGCTGGAACAGCCTGCACAGGGAGGTGATTGAATCAACATCCCTGGAGGTGTTTAAGAGAAGGGCAGATGTTGTGTTGAAGGATATGGTTTAGTAGTGATGATAGGCTAAGATAAGGTTCGACTTGATGGTCTTGAAGGTCTCCTTCAGCCAAAACTATTCAATGATTCTTTTCTGTGATTCTTGTCTATGATTCTGTGATAGTTCTCAGCCTCCATATTTGGCATGTGCCTGAACTAAATATGGAAAATGAACTGAGAAATTTAGCAAAATCTAAGTGTGTGAGTTTAAACTTTGCTTCCACACTGGTGGAAGTAGAATGGGATCTGTTTCCTTCAAAAAAGCTTTGACTTCTACATGGTCACACTCAGTGTTGGCAGTATTACAGAGTTAGTTTTTGTTCTGTTGAAAGTGCGTCAATATGAAAGATTGTAAGGTAAGAATATCTCCTAGTAATGTAAATTGTTGGTTACCACTTGCGGCTGAAAAGAGGAAATGCTCCTTGCATGCATTTTTTGGCAACAATTAAATTATTTATTGTGTCTTTTGATATGGGTTCCATCCAACATTAGCTGTGGTGCAGAATCACACAGTGTCTTTGGTTGGGAGAGATCTTCAAGATCATTTGGTGCAACCTTTGACCAACACTGCAAGCTCACTACTAAACCATGTCTCTAAGTACTAGCTGCACAAGCTGTTTCAATACCTCTGGGGATGACGACTCCAACCGCTGCCCTGGGCACTCTGTTCCAGTGTTTGATAACCCCTTTGGTGAAGAAATTCTTCCTAATATCCAGTCTAAAGCTGCTCTGGTGCAGCTTGCGACCATTTCAGTCCTGCTCTGGTAGGGGGATTGGGCTAGATGATCTTTCGAGGTCCCTTCCAATGTTCTGTGATTCTGTGATTTCCTCTCTTCCTATCACTTACCACCAGAGAGAATAGGCTACCCCCCTCATCACTCCAGCCTCCTTTCAGGTACTTGTAGAGAGTGATAAGCTCTCCCTTCAGCCTCCTCTTCTCCAAACTAAACAACCCCAGCTCCCCTGGCCACTCCTCACAGGACTTGTGCTCTAGACCCTTCACAGGCTCTGTTACCCTTCTCTTGACACTCCAGCACTTCAATGACCTTCTTACATTGAGGGATCCAGAACTGAACATTATACTCAAGGTGAGGTATCACCAGTGCTGAGTACAGAGAGATGATCACCTCCCTCTTCCTGATGGCCACAGTGTTTCTAATACAAGCCAGGATGCCATTGACTCTCTTGACCACCTGTGCGCATTGCTGACTTAACAAGTCAGCAATAGACTTTAACAGACTATCGATCAGTACCACCAGGTCCTTTGCCAAAGTGCAGCTTTCCAATCATTCATCCCCAAGTCTGTAGCTTGCCATGAGACATCAAACTCACATCAGACATGCATCTTTTTCTAGCTTTCATTTTTAACCAAATTCAGTGGTGGGTGAGTGATCAAATATTAAAACAAATAAGACTTTGTTCAGCAGCAGGTTTAGTCTACAAGCGCAGACCCAAAACAGGTGCAATTTGGTGGATGTCTGCACATTAGAAATTGGTGTCTGAGTGAGAGAAGAAAGTTTTGGTTGAGTACACTGTAGATTAAATGGCAGTTGGGTTCAAAGTCCGGACAGAGACTTAAGTCTCTCTAGGACACATCTAGGACACAGGTCCAGACCATCGCAACAGTGGTGGGAGTCCTGGTGTGAGTTTTCCTTGGATGTGAAAAGGGCGGTGTTTCAGTGTGTCCCATCCCATGTGGATGCAGACATAACCTGTCTTTTGGCTGTTTGTTTTTTGTGCACCATTGGCAGCTTCTCTTTTTTCATCAGACGTCACTGAAAACCTGTGAGGATCCCCATGGAAAAGACAGGGATACACATAGCTTCTCATACACAGAGCTTCCGTCCTGCAAGCGAATCTGCTGTAGTTCCCTTCCGTGATGCTTATGGGTGGCAACGTTTTCTTTCATCCTTGCTACTTTTGGGTAAATAAAAGCAACACTAACTATTGCCCAAAAACACACCTCTAAATTATATATTTTTTTCAGGTTAAAAGTATGTAATTTCATACGGAACACTCCGGTACTCATCCTGCTGTGAAACCATTGCTCAATTTCTCTCAGCAGTGGCAAGGTGCCTGCAATTCTTAAACTGCTGAATAGCCCCTGTGAAAGTCAAGGCAGCGGTATCGCGGATGACAGCTGATGCTGGGATATTGGCACATGGCTCAGAATGCTGTAACAGCATGAGGTTTTGCTCCAGGGTTCCCAGTACTTGGGTAGTTCATATATGTCAGGCTCCTGGTTAATCATAGCTCACTGTACAGAGAATGCAGCCTATTGACTTGACCAGTAGCAAGCAGTTAATTTAAAAGAGATGACAGTGTCTGTCTTTTGCTGTCTTTCCCACCCTAAAATAAAGATCCAATGGTTTAAACTATGCTTCTACTGTAAATGTGAGGCAACAAAGAGGGAAAAAAGTTGAATGAGAAGATTGTTCTAGAGGTCCTGTTTGACAACAATGGCAAATATGCTTTCAGGAGCAAAAAAAGAGTGAAGAGCTGGAACGATGGCCAGGATAGCTTGTAAGAATATGCTCTGAAAATAAATGCAGTATAATAAATTCAAAGACTGACTTGTGTTTGGAGTTGAAAGATTGAAAAGGAAATGCCAGTTTTTGTGAAAGACTTATAAGCAGGAGGTTCTGCTAGTCAAAAGGAGCATAGTTGAAAGGAGAAAGGTATTGTGGAGTTGAAGGGAGAGGCTCCACCTCTTTATTTGTCCTGAAAAAATTAAAGCAGAGAGAGAGAGAAAGGGAGAAATTGATTAAACAGTTTGTTTGAGTCTCCTTTCTTCTTTTCTTTTTTTTTTCCTTTTTTTTTTCCCCCGAGAAAATTAGAAAGTTGAAGGAAAGTCACAAATTGCCAGGAAACAGACAGACTGGTGGAAGGATTAAGCAAATGACATCAAAAAACAGACTGTCTCCAGAAACAAGTGTACTGCAGAGCCAGTGTAAAGCTAAAGCTATGAGTAGGAATAAACAATCCGGAAGAGTATTTGTCCCTCCAGCCCCTTCCCCCAGTTGCAGCCCAGTTTTGCACGAACTATACCATACTGACTTTGACCGTCTTTACTCTGGCTCCCGTTGCTACTTCCACTCCCAGCCTGGCTCAGCCACCTTGCTATTAATCATGTTTGTCTGAGTGCTTGGAGATACCCAAGCGAGTGTAGGCTTCATCAGTTTGAAACCTAAGAGCTCTTCTTACTTTGGAACAATGCCAGCTGTTCTTCTCTGACCACCAGTCCAGATGGAGATCATCCAAGTCATCCAGAAGGAAGTATTTGCAAGCATGGTGCTGCCCTTTTATGATGAAAGACATCTTTCTGCTGAAAAGTAGTCACATGAATCAGAGAATAACAGAACACCAGGGACAGGACAAAACATGAACAAAATGTTAATGACATGATAAAGTTGTTCAGGGGCATCTATTTTTTTTTAAGAATAAACAGAGGTTTGAGCATCACCCTTTGATTTGAGCTGGCTAGTAATGCTCCACTATTTTTTTTAATTGGAGAGAAAATATGCATGTGTCCTTGAACATGATGTAGTTTTGTGTGGGTTTGGGATTTTTGTCCTTGAGACAAATTGTTTTTTACTTCCAAAATGTTCCTTTTTTCCCAATGAATTACTTTCCTTCATCCCACAACCAAAACACAAGATGGGAGGCGCAAGGGAATTCTTAATACGTATTTTTAGATTTTCCATTAGAAATGCCTCTTTTTTTTTTTTTTTGCTGTCTTTGAAATATATCTACAGATACAGTCAAGTTTCCCACCTATCTAGGAATACTGTGACATTGTCATGTCCTTCCTACCCTTGCCCTTTCCCGTCCTCAATGTTTAGTAAGTTAGGTTCCCTTACCTTTTACTCATACATCAAACCTTCCAACTCACTTATCTTTATCACTGTTCATTGTATTCACTTTATTTTATTGCCATCCTCTTTATATTGAGTTGCCCAAAACTAATCACAGTTTTCTAAGAGAGGACTCACCAGGGCTGTGTACAGAGGAATTATTACCTCTGTAGTCTTGCAAATAATTCTGCTCCACATCCCAGTATGGTATTTGCCTCTTTGTGCTACAGTCTCTCACTGTCAGCTCAATTTAATCTGTCATCCACTATCACTCCCTAAATAAGTCCTGTAGCACTTCCCCTTCAGTAATAAAAGCATAGAAAAATGTTTGAAGTAAAAGTAAGTTATCCCCTTGGGTGGCTGTTTGAGAAAACCAGGGTTTTCATACAGCTGCAAAGACACTGAAACACAGCCTCACGCTCTGCTTCTACATGTGTGTTATCTTGCAGCTCTAATTCCAAGAGTAGAAACAGATAATGGCATTTTCTATTTGTACATGTTTTCTTAACATTTGCTGGTTGCGATGCTGGAATTACCCAGAGCATTGATACAGTGGAGGAGTGCCATATCTGCCTTTAGAGTTCATATCTTCTAGACTTACAGCTCAGAAGTCCTGCTGTGATTTAAGTATTTTGGAGATATGTGCTGTGAATGTTGCTTCAGCTCCTCGATATTTTATGGAAATTGAAAGAGTTCTACTGGAAATGGGCAAAACTAGGACACAATTTGCCACCTCTAGTTTTGGAGAGTTCTTCACTCTCCAGAAAGGATTTCTTTCAAGCATGTTTTAGAGTAAGCATTTTCTCAAAACTACCTGTCTTTCTGTTCTGCCACTGAATTTATGTCAAAGAATGTTGTTCATACTCTGCATAATGTTTAATCTTCTTCTCTTTGGTCAATGAATTGTCCTTCCAGAATAACAATCCTTTCCTTTTCAGTCCCTCTGACTATTCAACCTAATTAATCACTGTGAAAAACACCAGTGAGGATTTGTAAACTTGATGTGGAGGACTAAGATGAGCACGTTATTTACCTTCTAAGGGCTACAGGAATTGTGGTACATCAAATCGTAGTGTGTTGCATATTTTGGTGGTTTGCTGCTTTAGAACTCAGCCACTGTCTTTTTCTCTGCTTATTGTGGATCAACCTAACCTTGTGGTTAAACCCCACCAGAACAGGTTTTCCCTTCTTCCCACATTTCTAAGTTTCCTTAATAGTTTCTCTTTTGCTATCCCTGAAGGAAACCAAGCATCTCAAACTGCAGACGAGTAGTCCTTGGAGTTGCCTGAAACACCAAGTGCAGGAACTGAATGATGCAGGAAAAAAACACTCCATAAATATTGCAGAGCACCAGCATTTTTCAAGCGCTCCCTCAGTACCTGATTGCAACTTAAGAGCATACATTCAGAAAGCACACCACCCTGATATTGATGGGAACCTTTCGGTGGACTGCACAGCCTGTTTACTAAGCCTCTAAGTTCTTGAAGTGAACCCTCACTGCTACAAAGAGCTCTTAAAACTACATTTAAATTGGAAATAGAAATCTCCTCAGCCCTGACATTGGAGCACAGTTCCCATGCCTGTCTTCTCTCACTCAGGAAGCTGCTGCAACATGAAACCCTCCTCTGATTGTTCCTCCTCCAGCCTCTCTCAGCTGCCTAAACTTCACTATTTCCCTGTCAAAGGAGGAAAAATATGGGAATCTAGGCAAGCAGAACAGTCCTTGTGCTCGAACTGAAAAAGAAAGGTCAAGAGGGGTCTGATTTTCCCAGCCACTGAAACTTCATCTTTCGTCTTGGCACAGGAACCTCTAAAGTGCAATTCCCAGTTCAGTAAACTGCTGCAGCATAACCAAGGACTAAAGAGGGCTCTCAGGTGTGCTTTAGAGCTCACGAGAAGGTACATTTCCAGCACTTTAGTGCTGCAGAACCAGGTAGTGGTGAGACCACCTATATATACACAGCTCTGGACATGCAGTTTGTTTTTAAGTCCAGAAACTTGAAGAGCTAAATCTATTTGGTTTAACAGGATGATAACCATAAGGGAACATGACTGTTGATTGCTGGACTACATTAAGGTGAGCGGGAAGAACTTGAGGAAAATATTTTTGTTAAAGAACATCGAACATAGCTGTGATACGAATAAATTTTTATGTCATCTCTGCAGCAATTTGTTTTTTCTGACTGGAAATTAGGTGAAGTGATAGGACAAGAGGAAAGGGCATCAATTTGTTTCAGGAGAAGTTCAGATCAGAGATTAGGAAAATCATCTTCACTAGAAGGGTCATCAGGGTGCCCAGGGAGGTGGTTGGATTGCCATCCCCAGACACGGTTTAGACATGCAGATACGGTGCTTAAAGACATGGGTTAACAGTGGGCTTCATAGAAGTAGGTTAGTGGGTGGACTTGATGATCTCAAAGGTCTTCCCCAACCTAGACAATTCTGGAATTCTATGATCTTTAACCACTTGAAGAGTATGCTAGAGCAGACTCCCAATAGGCAGAAGTGTGCAGGGGAAAGCTAAGACTGAGATTTTCATTTGCAGAAGATATTAGGTGATGTGATTGCATAAAGTCACTCTAATGGGCTCAGCTGTCTCTTTTGGCAATGATCAGTGGTTTAGCTTCTCATCTTGGAAACTGAGTTTTGTTGTTTGCACCAAAAAAGTGCACTGGGAAGTAGGGTGAAGAAATGTGAATCAGAGTGTACGGGTTCAGTTGTGAACATTGTCCATCTGCATTAATTCACTGGCTGTGAGTATAAGGCTGTTTAAAAGAATGAGCAATTTATCTCCTAAGTGTTTAGTAAGATGTCCTCAGAAAGGCAGTTGCAAACTGACTCATGGCCGTATTACTTAAATGAGAACATTGTTTGGTTCTGCTTGGAAGGACAAGGAGTGCTGGCATTTCTGTGCGACTTGAAATGGGACATACAAAATCTTGAGAGGTCTGCTACAAAGACAGGCATGCCTGGACAAGATGGTTGCTTGCTTTCATTCAGGTTCAAGTTAACAGTTTTCTTACATGAATTATAACATCAGAATGATCTCTAACTTTAACTCTTAAAAGGAGAGAGGTGATGTGGAAGAACTTACACTGTTGTCAGGCAGGTTCAAAAGTAAAGTGTTGTGTGCTCAGTCTATTTTCTCTTGGTTTTAGAGTTTCTTGTCTTCTATAAACAAAATCCAACATGTAATTTTTAGTGAAAAAAGAAAACACCCCAAAAGCATACAACTGCCTGTGTTGAATATTTCATGGCCAGTGCCAAATGGTTCTGTCCTTCCCAATTTCACAGAATCACAGAATTGTTGAAGTTGGAAGGGACCTCCAGGGGCCATCTAGTCCAACCCTCCTGCTACAGCAGGATTGCCTAGAGCACATTACACACAGGACTGCATCC
>JAOXOE010000874.1:29850787-29865738 GCA_028565055.1 Phoeniculus purpureus
CAGGGTGGAGTAGGGAAGGAGGGTGCCTTCTCTAGACCTACTGGCCACACTTTTCTTAATCCAGCCTGGAACACCGTAGGCCTTCTCGGCAATAAGGGCACATTGCTGGTTCATGGTGTACCACTGAACATCAGGACTACAAGAAATTTCTCTTCAGGGCTGCTCTCCAACAGGCTACCTATATTGGTACATAAGACTGTTCCTTCCCAGGTGAAGGACCCTACATTTACACTTGTTGAACATGATTAGTTCTCATTGCTCCACTCTCCATCCTCTACCGGTCTTGCTGAATGGCAGCTGAGCACTCTTCTCAGCTTTGTATCATCAGCAAACTTGATGAGGATACATCCTGTCCTCTTGACCAGGTTATTCAAGAATATTCAGAAAAAGATAAGACCCAGTACTAGACGCTGGGGAAGACTGTTGGTCACAGGTCTGCATGTTGACCCTGCACTGTTGATTATGACCGTCTGAGCTCTGTCATGCAGCCAGCTTTTGAACCACATCATTGTCCTCTTATTTAACCCACATTACTAATTAGGATATTACGTGAGATGATGTCAAAGGTCTTGCTGAAATCAAGGTAGACAACACTCACTGCTCTCCCCTCATATACCCAGACAGATGTGACATCATAAAAATATGTCAGAATAGTCAAACACAATTTCACTTTGATGAATCCATGGTGGGCACTCCAAAGAACTTTAGTTTCTTCCATATGGTTAGAAACTACATCCAGAACAGTTTGTTCCATCATCTTTACAGGGATGGAGGTGAGACTAAGCCACCTGTATGTTCCTTGGTCTTCATTCTTCCCCATTTTGAAGATTGGAGTGACACCGGCCTTCCTCCAGTCCTGTTCTCCACAACCTTTCAAAGATGATGGCAGGTGGCCCAGCAATAACATCCGCCAACTTGCTCAGCACTTGCAGTTGCACCCTGTGGATTTATGGATGTGTCCAGTTTGGCTAAGGGCTCTCGAGCCTGCCCCTCCACTACTGAGGGAGAGCCTTCCTCTCTCCAGATCTCTTCTCTCTGAGCTGCAGCCTTCACAAAGGCTGGATTTAGTAGTGAAGACCAAAGCAAAGAAGACATTCAATAACTCTTGTCTTCTCTCTGTCTTCTGCACTAGGATACCCTTCTCATTTATCACATTTTTCCCGGTCTTCCTTTTTATATTGATATACTAAACCCCCACCCCTTCTTCTTGTCTTCATTGAATCGCTGCTTTTTCTGACAACAGTCTTAGATTTCTCCCAAGTGGCCAGGCTTGTTTTCCACATTCTGTACATTTTTTTCTTCCTTTTGAATTCTTCCAGAAGACCCTAGCTCATATACGGAGGTCTCTTGCCTCTTCTGCTTGACCTCTTACTTGTAGGAATGCATGGACTTTGAGCATAGGGGAAGTAATGAGTGTTTGAATATTGACCAGCTCTTGTGGGCACCCTTACTCTCTAGGTCCCTGACCCATGGTATTCTGACAAGTAGATCTTTGAAGAGGCTAAACCTAGCTCTTCTGATGTCTTGGGTAGCGATTCTGCTTATTTCTTTACTTCTTCCTTGCAGGACACTGAATTCCACCATTTCCTGGTCACTTGAGCCAAGGTTGCCCCCAATGCTAGCATGCCCAACAAATTCTTTGATTATTGATAGCAGGTCCAGCAGCACACCTCTCCTTGTAAGTTTTTCCACAGTTGTATTAGAAAAGTATCCTCAGTGCTCTCTCTCTGGATGGTGTGTGTCCAGCTTTGCTGCCTTCTCTGCATTAGACAATCCCCACTGACTCAAAAAGTTTGAGGTTTTGATATTTTCAGGAAGGCATGAGATGACAAGACATTGTGATGGAGTTCCCTTTAACATACCGACAGGAATTTACCACTCTCAGGGTGATGCTCTTTTGAGTTTTCTCTGTGGTTTAATCTTGGGAGTAACAACTGTAACCTGAACGTGGTAATTACTCTTTCTCCAGGGAGAGATGTCACTAGTTGTTAAGACTGATTACATTTATATAGGCCCACTGGAATAAAACCCCAGTAGCTTTTAGGCTGAGAGGAGGTGAAAAAAATGTGAGATCTGTAGCCAAACAAGAAAAACTATTGTTTAAATTTCAAATAACCTCACTGCTAGACATGGCAACAGTTGTTCCACTGGGATGAAGTAAAAATGTGCAGTGTGAACCCATACTGTCACCTGCAGTCCTGATTTGTGTTTTAGATTTGTCCATGCTTAAGAACAATATGTTCCACAGTTCAACTGAGATTCAAAACAATATGGCCTCTCTGGACAGTGCTGCCCCGAGTGCGATTTGGATAAGGTTAAACCTGTTGTACTCACGTCAGGCTACCCAAATACGGTGTTAACCTGACTTGGTTATCTATTAATTATTTGTACGTAAACTGATCTAAATGCTGGTTGAGAACAGTGTCCCACTCTGTAAAAACACAATAATAAAAGCTCTATCCTGAAGAACTTAGGATTTGAAAGCACAGGGAAAATAATGAGTGGGAAAAGAAAAAGAAGCAAAATGGCTTGGAAGCCATCACTGGAAAAAGCTGCAGGATTAAATGTTGCCATACGAGTTTATCTCAGTGGTCTGGAAACTGCTGTGTCTGGTTGTGTATGAACTATCCAAGCAAGAGAGGTTCTTTCCACCCATCTTCTGTAGCTCAGGCTTGGACAGTATCTCTTCACTCTTTGAGGCGGTACTGTAGGAATGCAACTCAAGCTAAATGTGCAAATAAAGGAGGGAAGGAGGAATTACCATCTGCTGTGGAATGCAGTCTGGCATGCTGACTCCTGTGCGCGAACGCGCGCACACACACACACACACACACACACACACACACATTCATTTATGTACACACAAAAGGACCCAGAAGGAGGTGAGAAGGAAAAATTTTTCAGCCTCATACTAAGCCTCACAGAGAGAGTGAGCAGGAAAGATTTGGAGAAGAATCTAACTGCAACTTGTGTTTCATATTTGCGGTGGATGTTCAGGCTCCCAAATTAAATCTACAAGTTAGACAGGAGTCCATGTTTTCTGTTGATCATCTGTTTAGGGAGAGAAGTAGAACAGAAATGACAGGAGAAACAGACTTGCAAACAATAGTAGTAATTAAAATCAAGGATTTAAGCATTACCACCCCTTCCATCAGCCAGATTTGTCTGGGGAGAAGTTAAATAACTTCAGTGGTGGGCTCAGGATCTGAAATATTTAAACCAGGTCCCAAAAGCCCACACCTATTTTTAATCAAAACCTGCTCTTTTTGGTTCCTTTTTTCTACATAAATGACCTGTCTTGATAGAACACCCAAACCTCATTAAACTGTAATCAGTACAATACAAAAGATGGAAAACGAGAAGTGCTATTTAACGCGTTGCAACTGTACACACACTGTGTTAGACGTTTCATTCTCAGGTTCAAGGTTAGACATGGCATAAGGAGTTCACCTCCTCCCCCTGTTCCAGTGCTAAACAGGGTTGGATTCTTGCCAGCACAAAAGAATCTGCAGTCAGCTCCTTCAAGACTGAAAAATAAAGTTGGTGGGTTTTTTTTTTTCCCTTGAGGAAAAAGAAAAAACAACCTGAAGAAAAGCAGACAGCTGCTAACTAGTTGTCTAGCTGTCTATTTGTGGACATTTTCTTTCATCTTGTCATACCTTTTGTGCTGTTTGAAATGTTTGGAGCTTAGACTTGAAGAGCACTCAGTAGATTCCAGACTTACATTAAAAGAAAGAAAAAGAAAGGCAGAAAAGTTCTGACACCAGATGTATGTGTTTGTGTGTTGGGGCCACATCATTCCAATCATCAGCTAGAGCATTGATTTTATTTTTATCCAACTGAAGAAAATTTTTCTGACAAAAAAGAGAGACAGCAATGATGCCATTTGTAAGAAAAGCACATATATATATATCTAAAATGTAAGTAACAGGGATATGTGGAGAGATTTCTGCAGAACTACCAGAGGCCATTTGGTCAATCACATGTGCTGCTTTTGCTGTTTTGCTTTCACAGAATGGGTAAAGTCAATCTCTTTCTAGGCAGTTTTAATTTACTTTGCAATCTAAGCTGCTGGAAGGAAGCAAGGCAGAAGTCTAATTAATGTTAGAGATTTTCAACGAGCTTTAGATCTGACTGGTGCACAGAATGTGCTAAACTTACCTCTGCTGATTGTGTTGTCTTCTGGTTTACAGTGAGCACAGACAGGGATGGCTTCCATGTATGCCTCTGGAGCTTCTGATTTCCCTGAACTTACCTTTCCATCTCGTATAAAAGAGGAAGAAAAAATGATTGACAAGTGACCAAAAGCCTGGAAGAATCCTCTGTGTTGAGGAACCCTTCTCATCCTGTCCTATTTCAACTGCTCTTTCTGGCATCCTGAAGGTAAAGAGCTGTCTTCAGACACTTTGATTTTGGTCCCTCACTACAAGGACACTGAAGTGCTGGAGCATTTCCAAAGAAGGGCGAAGAAACTGGTGAAGGATCTAGAGCACGAGTCCTCTGAGGAGCAGCTGAACTAACTAGTGGGATTCACCTTGGAGAAAAGGAGGCTTTGGGGAGACCTCATCCCTCTTCACAACTGCAGCCTGTTTTTGCAAGTAATATGCTGTAAGACAAGAAGAAACAGTCTCAGGTTGTGTCAGGGGGGGTTTAGGCTGACTATTGGTGTAGATTTCTTTACATAAAGGGCTGTAAAGCATTGGAATAGGCTGCTCAGGGGATTGGTTAAGTGATCATTCCTGGAGGTATTTAAAAGACATACACAGATGTGGTGTTTAGGCACATGGCTTAACTCTGACCTTTATGATTTGACTTGATGATCTTAAATGCCTCTTCCAAAAAAAATGATTCGGTAATTTTGTGACTTTCTCTTCCATCAGGAGAAGGAATACTTTGTGACCATTAGCAAGACTGAGGTAGCAGTACCTCAGAAGAGAAGCTTGCCTGAATGGACCGGAGATTTGCTAGCCCATTTCCACTGATGTCTGTGGGATTAGTGTTAGGCAGAGAACAGCATCTTCAGGACTTGCCAAGAGGCTGCTGTAGTAGGAAAGGTCCAGGTGCTGCGTGGCTGCCTGTATGTCCTGTGACCCATCTGGCCATATTTATTAAGCAGGAGGGAGGCTGGAGATGCAGCACCATGACCATTATTCTTGACGTTGTTTCTTCTCTGGCAGTGATCCTGGGTTTGAAGGTTGGGTTAGCCTTGTCTTAGAGTCTTAGAGTAAGTTCTTAAGGGCTCACTGTTCTCCCCTACCAGCAGCCTTTTCTGCCTGTTTTTGCAGTCTCTGAAATGCCAAAACTGTGAGGTCAGTAGATGGAATTATGAAGTTTTCCAACATCCTAGAAGCCTGTCGGCTTGGTATCTCAGGTAATTCTTCTTGGTCTTCCTGGTCTTGGTCCCAGATCTAGAGAGATCTAGCTGCCAAAGCAAAGACATGAGACTTTCATTTAAAATAGCCACACTGACTTCTCTTTCTTTAGGCAGAAGAAAGTCCTCAAAAGTCACTAACTTCCTGAAGCAATGCCATAAATTCTCTTTTGATTTTTAGCTTTAGCTCTCTAGCCACTGTGCCTACCAGAGTATGTCTGTTTCCGCATGAGCATAAAAAACTAATGTGGCATGAGGGGAATCACATCTTCAGACCTTGGGTGGGAGAGAAGATCTCTGAACAAGGGGATGGCTTGTCCCACTGACAGCAGATGTCTTTTTTGGAAACTCCTTCATTAGACTCTTAGTGACAGAGAGGTTGAAGAGAGATGGAATATTTACATATAAAAGGTTACTCCACTTTTGGGATCAGATAGACTATTCAGGGTTCACTCTATACCACCTTTTTTCATGGATTTTATAGAGCACTTGCTAGGATTAATCCCCCATCAAGTAGATTATCTTTACATAGCGGCTGGATCTAATAGTAGAGACTCTATTATCACTTCTTTGACACTGTGCAGGCTATCTCCTTGAAGTTCTTAACCCTTAAAGCATTTTAACTAGTATTTATTGTTTCTTCTCCACAGGCAACTTGAGATGGCAGCACTCGTATACAGACCCCACCTGTCCTTCTCCTTAAAAGCACCATCTCTCCTCCCCACCTTCTTCTGTACACAAGGGGCCCACTGAGTCACATCACCATCAAGCCCTCTGTTTCCTAATCCTTTTCATCTCCAAGAAGTGTGCACCACTCTTGATTGACTTGGGTGGGCTGCAAAGTTCCTGTCAAATGCAAACATAATCCAGCTGCTGGTAGTTTGATGCATTCATCTGAAGTGACTTGAGAAGGGGAATCATTGGAATGGGTGATGAAAAGGTCAGGACTAACTGCCTGAGAAAAGGAGAACTAAAAGGAACACAGGCTGGAGAGCTACAAAGTACTGAGTGACTTGAAGATAATCTGCTACAATGCTGTGTAAGAGTTGAGAGTAATGGGATGTTTGAAATGAAAGGTTGGAAGGTCCTGGAGGTAATCCTCCTCTTTCCTTTAAAATGACAAGTTATGGAGATGGCAAGGGTCCACGTACACCCATCCATGGGTCTGGTTTCTCTGTGTCTGTGCTCTAGAGACAGACAGGCAGGTGTGTGCTGCAGGAGACACTTTGCTAACATACCTAACATTGAGGCATTTCTTGTTAACCAGTGAGTGTCTGATTCTGGCCATGCCATTCTTCCTGCTCTGATGTGACCATTGTTACAGAACATCTATTAGGACCCAAAGGTAAGAAGAGAGATATCTACTGAGAAGGAGTGTCTAGACTGTGGTGTCTCACTGTTCCCATAATTGAGCTCAGAGTGTTCTCCTTGCCAGCCCCCTGTTCTCCAAAATGATAAACTTTTCTGAGTTGCTTTTCCTACAATTTTTAGTAGTTTCTGGCTGTGGACAGAGTCTGCGCCAGTGCTATCACACTGATTTTTGTCTCTTTCAGCAGCAGAAAAATGCTCAAAAATGTCATCTGGAATTGATCCCTGGATTGTCATGTGCACTCAGCTGGTAAGCCTGTGAGATTTTAAATGTCCAAGGCTGCACTATCCTGGTCTTATTACCAGACAAGATCCCAAACTACTATGTGTTCAATACTGCAATCTACCTGTGCCAGTTTCTTGTCATGCTTTTGCTCTCTAACTGTGTGTGACAGAACTGAAATAAATGGAGCTGCATTGATTTTCATGGCTTTCCCTCAACTGAGAAGGACAAGATGGCCTTAGGTTTTACCTATCAGTTACTTACACTTATGTGTCTGCTGGCAGACAAATGAGGCATATACTTTCTTTCTCCATGAGCTATATATATGCCTATTCTGCAGTTGTGCTGTCCCAGTCTGAACAGGAGTAGTCCACAGCCCCTCCTTCATTGACGACAGCCAGTTACATGAAAAATGAAGGACTGAGCAAACTAAGACTAAATGTGCTGGAAGTATGAAGAGGAGAATGAACTTTGGCTGTGCATCAAAGAATCGAGGCATTCTGAAACAGATTCCTCTTGCTCTCTGTGTTTAATTCAGAGGGGATTTTCTAGCTACAGAGTCAAGCTCTGTGCTGCGTGGTTTCCTTCCTGCAGGTGTTGGGAAGTCTTGGATTCTGTGTGGAACACAGAAAGCCATAAATGAGTTCAGAGCATGTAGGAGGTTCTGTGGAGATCATAGAATCATAGAATCATTAGGGATTGGAAGGGACCTCGAAAGGAACACATCCACATTGTTTTCTAGAAGTTCTAAGCACCTACTTTCCCCACTGTAAGTCACTGTAGAATCATAGAATCAGTCAGGGCTGGAAGGGACCACAGGATCGTCCAGTTACAACCCCCTCTGCCGTGGGCAGAGACACCCCATCCTAGATCAGGCTGGCCAGAGATGACATCAGACCTTACCACTGTTCAAAATGTGCAACACTCTTGGTCCTGGAGGTACCATCCCTACTGAATTCCATCAAGGGAGACTTGATCTCCTTTTCCATATTTTCACTTGGCCTGTTCTTATTCAGCTCATGCTTTTCTAAATGTTTTTTGTCTTTATCTCTCAAAATAGTTTTCCAGGCTGTCTCTACTGCTTACATTAGCATGCTCCAGTCTGTGTTCCTTTTCTATCATGTCTCTTTGTCATCTTTTTAAAAAATGTTGATTAGAAAACACCACACTTAACTGCCTCGTATAAGCAAATTTTCTGTCCACAAGCCATTTCTCCTAAACACAGCCTTCATGTGAAACCACCCGAGGATGCTTCCTTGACTACCAATTTCTATTCCTTTTTGTTGAAATTCTGAAAGTATCACATCATCTAAACCAATGGTCCTAACAAATCAATGTTTCCACTGCATGCTTCCTGACAACTTGCCTCATATTTCCAAAACTGTTTAGGTGAAATGCAGCATGGCTTCTTTGGTATGAGTGGGCTTGGTCATGCTTACTCTCAAAATGATCAGCACTTACAAATAATTACCGGATCAATTTTGTATTGTTCTGTTGTAAAAAACCACCTCATTCTGCAGCAATGATCAAAGTATTTGATGTGCTTCTTCCTTTCTTATGCACACTTACTTGTTCTTGTTTCATTTGCTTGCTAAGACCTGCAGCTATTAATTTTGATGTTACAAGTTCTTGGACATTTCTTGCTTTCAAGTCTCATGGTGTTTGCTCTGTGTGCTTATTATATCTGACTCTTCCTTTTCTAGGTCTGTCTACACTTATAAATATGCCCAGTTTATCATTTGATAGTTCCCCTTTTCCTTTGACAGAGCATCGTTGTCTTTTATCTTATGTTTTAAACTAGTAAATACGAGTGTTCATAAAAAAACAACACACATAACAAACTTGTCTCAAGTTGTGCAATCAAGTTCAAGTGTGGCTGCCTTTAAACAGAATGTGTAGATTCTGTGATCTCTGCAATTTTCTTTCACAGAGTTGTTGTAACTTGTCCCCTGCTACACTGAAGTACACGTTAGGTGTATTTTTAGTAATAAGACCACTGTTCATGAATATACACTAGTAGTTCTGTAGCACAGGTGGGAAATAACAGCCCTGGAGCTCTGTAGGCAAGATTAAATTGATAGGCTTTTCCTGGACAAGCTGGTTTAACTGCAGTGAAAAGAATTAACTCGTCTTGAGTTCACTATGTTCTGCTTATAATGCGGTGATTGGTGTCAGCCTGTAGTACTGACCTGGTGGGATGTCTGGATAAGCTACTCATTTAGATCAAGCAGCTTGTTCCTTTGAGAAAATACATTGTCTTGCCTTCTGACTCCCACCCTACTTGTCGTCTAGTATTCCTCAGTGCTTTTATCCTAACACACCTCTTAGGCTTAGCTGATGTTGAGTGTGCATACACACATACATACGAGATCATCCTTGCACGTGTCCGAATGGGTGCGTCTGTTTAATTCACCCATGGCTCAGCTGCCCATGCTGTAAGACCCTTTGTGGGGACCAGTGTTTGTGGAAGGGGTATTGGTGTCTATATCCCTCCTTGTGGCACTTGTGAGGAGTGGTGATAGTGCTCAGCATGTTGCAGCATCACAGAATCAGGGAATGTAGGGAGTTGGATGGGATCTCGAAAGGTCATCTAGTCCAACCTCCCTGACAGAGCAGGATCACACAGCAATGCATCCAGGTAGGCTTTAAGTGTCTCCAGAGAAGAACTCCACAGCCTCTGTGGGCAGCCTGTTCTAGGGCTCTGTCAACCTCACAGTGAAAAAGTTTTTTCATATGTTTATGTGGAACTTCCTGTGCTCCAGCTTGCACTCACTGCCCCCAGCCCTATCATTGGACATAACCGAGAAGAGCTGACTCCATTCTCTGACACCTGCCCTTTACATGTTTATAAACATTAATGAGGTCACCTCTCATTCTCTTCTCCAGGCTGAAAGGACCCAGCTCCCCAAGCCTTTCTTCATCAGGGAGAAGTTTCACTCCCTTAATCATCTCTGTCACTCTATGCTAGACTTTGTCAAGCAGTTCTGTGTTCTTCTTGAACTGAGAGGTACAGAATACAATACTTCAGACACAACCTCACCAGGGCAGAGCAGAAGAGTAGGACAACCTCTCTTGATCTACTAACCACCCGCGTTCTGATCCACTCCAGGATGCCGTTGGCCTTCTTGGCCTCAAGGGCACATTGTTGGCTCATAGTCATCCTGTTGTCAACCAATACCCTCAGGTCACTTGCCCCCACACTGCTCTCCAACACATCAGTCCCCAACCTATACTGGTACCTGGAGTTGTTCTTTCCCAGGTGCAAGACTACACTTGACCTTGTGGTAGTTAAATTTATCCCTGCCCAATTTTGCAGCCATTCCAGACCACCAGCCTGCTGGTGTGTTTGCCACTCTTCCCAGTTGTGTATCATCAGCAAACTTGCTGATAGTGCACTCTAATATCTCATCCAGGTGATCAATGAATATAATGAACCGAACCAGTCCCAGCACTGTACCCTGAGGGACTCCTCTAGATACAGGCCTCCAGCTAGACTCTGTGCCATTGACCACAACTCTCTGCCTTATTTCCTTCAAACCAGTTCACAATCCACCTCACTGCCCAATCATCCTGACCACACTTCCTCAGTTTAGCTGTAAGGATGCTGGGAGAGATGGTGTCAGATGTTTATTGAAGTCAAGATAGATGACATCCACTGCCCACCATCATCTATCCACCCGGTTATTTCCTCATACAAGTTGGTGAAACGTGTCAGCAGACTCAGACAGAACACTGCATCTTTCTGTGGGCGCAAAAGCAATACGATCACTTAATCCATGCAGATTCATGCCCACTGGTCCCTTTTTCTAGATCTGGACTGAAAATATGTCATTTTCACCACCTGACTTTTGCTTTTGAGCATCCAAGTAAACACAGAGAGTGATGGGTTTAGAGACAATGTTGATTACTCACACAGGGGGCCTAGAAGTGAATCACAGAATCACAGAACATTAGGGATTGGATGAGACCTGGAAAGATCATCCAGTTCAATCCCCCTAGATCAAGACACACAGGAACGTATCTTGTGAGTTTTAAACATCTCCAGAGAAGGAGACTCCACAACCTCTCAGGGCAGCCCATTCCAGTGCTCTGTCACCCTCACTGGGAAGAAGTTCCTTCTCATATTTATGTGGAACCTCCTGTGTTCTAGCTTACACCCATTGCCCTTGTTTTATCTGACACTGAGAAGAGCCTGGCTCCATCCTCCTGACACCCACCCTTCACATACTTATAGACATTAATGAGGTCACGCCTCAGTCTCCTCTTTTCCAAGCTAAAGAGACCCAGCTCCCTCAGCTTTTCCTCATAAAGGAAATGTTCCACTCTCTTTATCATGAATAAAGGGATTTAGAATGAATGGGATTCTGCTGGCTTCAACAGGTGGCTTGTTCAGGCTGGAAGGTACATGTACCACCCACACAGGAAAGCATCTTGAAAATGTTTGCTAAAGCACAGATATTTCATCATCATGAGAAAAGTTTTAATCTCTTTTTCATTTTTCCTCATACTTACTTATTCTGTAACATCACACAGACACAGCAGGTGTTTTCTGATACACGTACACATATCAGAATGCATTACTGGATGTGGCTGTTTGTATTTTGTTGATTGATCCCACTCACTCTATGCCTCAGGTTAGTCATATTCTGTCCTGAGACTGAGCTGAGGTTCCTCACTCAATGGCATAGACTTGAGTGGCATCAACCAGAAATGTGAGGTTACTCCTGTGGGGTCATGCAAGACGATGAAAAAATATATCCCTGCTATGTGCATGCATGGCAGTATTGTAGGATGTCAAGAAGATAAGGGGTGAATAGGTGTGAAGTCAGCAGAGTGAGGATCCAACAGGCCAGAGCTACATAAACTGAGGAGAAAACTGTAATTCCACAAGAGGCTGATTTAAGGTCTCTGTTGTTTACTCTCCCCTCAGGATAAAGGTTATAAAGCTCATACTGAGCAGCTCACTCTAACTGTCAGTAACAGATGAAGTGATTTCTCTCTCTTCTTTCCTGCCAGGAAGAGGCAGAATGACCCTTGGTTGAGGTTTGGCTGCACTGAGGCTTTCCAGTAGAAACTACAAGTCGTCATGGCAGGCTATACAGGCTCAATGGGCTTCCTTCCTTCTTATTCACTTAAATTCTGCATGTGTCTGGAGAAATCGTAGAATCACGATCTTATGAAAAATAAAACTGAGGGCAGGTAATGTTTGAATTGTTTCAGGACACACATTCTATCACTCCATCATCAACATAATTGTTGAAAGCTGTTTTTCATCTGTTCATTTGTGATGAAGTGAAAAAAGTATCTGTTAAAGGCGCATCTGGAGAGAGGACATCTCACACTAAAATTCAGTGGATTACTGGCAGATCCAAATCACACTGGAAACAGTGGGAAGGCTCCTGTTGAGTTTGGTGGTGTTTCAGCTCAAGGTCTAAATATCTGATGCTTCAAATAATGTCTGTGATAACTTCTGTAGTTCTCTTCTCTGATAGCAATCTCTGTGCCTTGTTGTTTAGTTAGGAGAAGCAATTAGAAGGACTTACCTAGCAAGACAGTAGTCCTACTTAAAGCTACATTTTTTGCCGTCCTGTAGAGCTCAAAGTAGAATCAAATGACCATGTGGAGTAAATGTGCTGAAGAGTCCCATCAGATTTCAGATTTTTGTTCGGTATTTGATACAGACCCTTACATGATTTTTGTTCTTCTCTGTAATCCTATATTTTCACTGCAATGTGGGAAAAGTAGAACGGGTGGCCTTTCTCCCTTTTGCTTATGACTTATTTTCTAATATCTTGCACCTTTGTTTGCAGCAAAGGAAAACGTAAAAAGCCAGTCTTGCCACAAATGATGGCAGCTTTGACTTGGTTTTATTTATTTATGTTTTGGCGTATGTGGCTGAAGCAAACTTCAACCCAAGGAGAGTCAGAACCAATAGAAATTTACTGCAAAATTCACCATTTGATGCTGTTTTGAAAAATACATTTTACACTGTTTGTGTCTACTTTTGAAAGGTTGCACTGTACCTTATTTCATTTGGAAACTGTTTTCTGTGGTCATTAATTTCTCCCTGGAGTGTCGATCCAGGTAAACAAATATGAGTGTCTTTTTACACTTCAGATATCTTAGTCTTCCTTTTATTAAGTGCTTTGTTTTCCTAACATGATGCTTATCCTCACTGACCAGTGACTGAGAACTGGCAAGTGTTTGGTTAAAAGAGTAACTGAAGGGTGTTGTCATGTTTCTCCATACATTGAGCCAGATATTGCTGCCTACTCTGGTTGGAGTATTGCATTGGATGTGATAACAGGGAGGTTTATAAGATCATCGCAATCTAAAGAGCAGTTACTGCATACTGTTTAAATTTTTTCACCTCAATCTGTCCCATGGGTCTGAATCCAACATTCAGAAAGTCCAGCAGGAGCCGTTGCATGATCTATAAAAGACAAGCTCTGTTTCAGAAATGAATTTTAACATTTGAGCTGGAGCAGGTCCAAAGAAGGGCTACAAGACTGGTGAAGGTCTGGAGAACAAGCCTTATAAGGCATGGCTGAAGCAGCTGGGGCTACTTAATCTGAAGAAAAGGAGGTTGAAGGGACACCCTATTGTTGTCTACAATGACCTGAAAGGAGGTTGTAGAGAGGTGGGTGTTAGTCTCTTCACACAAATAGAACAAGAGGATTGTTCTATTTTGTCTAGAATGGCCTCAGGTTGTGCCAGGGGAAGTTTAGGTTAGACATTAGGAAAAAGCTCTTCATTGAAAGGCTCATCAGACATTTGAACAGGTTGCCCAAGGAGGTGTTTAAATGTCATGTGGATATAGAGCTTAGGGACATGGTTTAGTGGCCAGCTTGGCAAAGCTGGGTTAATGATTGAACTTGATGATCTCAAAGGTCTTTTCCAGCCTAAACATTTCCATTACTTTGATTCACCAGTATAACTAGAATGAGATATTATTGTGTGAGCGCATATTAATCCCAGCGCTTTTAGGTTTCATGCATTGCACCTGCTTCTCTAAGGACAACAGTGAATCAAACACTTATGGTAAAAATGCAGAGAAATGTCATCAGTACCTCCATCAGAATCCCTTCTATCCTGAAGTCACTGTTTGTCACAACAAACAGCTAGAAGCAAGTGTGTTAAAGAACAAACCTTTTTCCTGTTAGCTCTCTTTGAAGAAGATCCAGTAATTTCAGGGTAGCCAGAAACTAACTTTTAATAACACTTAATGGTGTTACTTAAATACCCGTAAACCAGACACAGCCAGGGTCTGCCTCTTTGCTTTAACAGCTGATGACCACAGCAGCTGATGACCATAGACCTTTGCCTCCTCCCCCAACAGTTTCTATGTGAGACTGAGGAAGGGAACTACAACAACAACAAAAAAGGTTGATGGCAATTTATTTCTTATCAGAGGAAGTTTCCTTCACTACTGACTCATAGGAGCAATTATCTATCAAATTGTCTCAGTGTGTAGAACAGTCTGCATTTCCTTCCCTCAGCCCAAGGTCATTATGGTTCTTACCAAGCTGGTCATTATTTCAAGATAATTTCTTTGTTATTCGGTGGGTTCTCCATGTGTAGGAAGGTAACTGACTCTTGGAATGAATTTGAAAAATCTCTGTGCTCTGTAAGGCCCAATATCTTAAAAAAACTTGCAGGAATAGTGTAGGCACAATAGAGCACACCACCACTTATTTTCATGCAGATTTTGATGGAGTCCAACTGCAAATGTAAAAGTGGGGGGTCAAAGTCTCCAAAATTCAGTTAGGCAGTTGGATCAGACTGTGACACAACATAAAACACTTTTTTCTCGATCCATGTGAACTGTCCGTATACGCAGGAAGTACTGAGTTCTGCCTAACTGTATTCTAAAGCTATTTTGGAAACCGTCTGAAAATAACAGTGGGAAAACAATGCTATTCCTCGCCGGGGGGGGGGGGGGGGGGGGGGGGGGGGGGGGGGGGGGGGGGGGGGGGGGGGGGGGGGGGG
>JAOXOE010000874.1:29880381-29898865 GCA_028565055.1 Phoeniculus purpureus
GGTGCTTAGAACTTCTAGAAAACAATATGGATGTGTTCCTGTGTGACTTGGTCTGGGTGGTCCTGCTGTGGCAGGGGTATTGGACCGGATGATCTTTCAAGGTCCCTTCCAATCCCTAGTGATTCTATGACTCTATGACTTCCATGCTATGCCAAAGGGGAGCACATAGGAGAGCCTGGATGATTGTAGCCAATCTGCAGCTGGGACATGGTGTACGTTTGCCAGTTGCTAGTGCATTTCCCATAGCCCTGAAGGGATAGATAGTGTCTTCTATAGATTTCAGGCATTTCCACGCTGGACCAGATTTCTGCAACATTAACAACAAGGGGAGACACTCATCTAGATCTCACAAGGCTGTGCATGAAAATAGACAAAATCAGTGTGAATGCAGTAGCTTTACTTGTTGCTTGTTTGCCTGTACAGCTTAACTCAAGTGTGTCCACTGGAGTGACTGTACCAATAAGAGCAGACTTTGTTGAGACGCAGAGCCCACTTGTGACATGTACATCTACGCACATGCACACACACTACCATGGTGATATGCTTTAATGAGAACTTAATCATGACCAGCTGGTGTTGTTTAAAATAAATTACATTAATAATGTGACTGAATTATCAGCAGAAAATCAAATAATGAGTTGTAAATCTCTAACATAATGTAGAGTCAACAGTTTAGTGGGCTGACGCTCCCACCTTAGGCTCTCTTAATCTGACTTCTGCATTACTCTTCTTGTGTAAACTACAAAATAAATTTTAACCCTTCCTTCTCCCCTGCACCCCACTGGGTACTGAGTGGGGTACTCAGTACTACTATCCTGTAGTACTGAGGAGAAATAGTGAGATATCTGACATAGAGCTCTCTATGAACACTTCAGGTAGCACTTCTATTTTGGTGTCAGCAGGCTGACAGCTCTTTGCCGTGTGATAATGCTGTGCTCTGACTTCCTGCTTGTGCTGCAGTGCAGTGCATGGGAGGGGTGGTCGAAGTCACAATGCTCCTCTCCTTATCCTTATGGCCTGTAGCAGTGGAGGTGGAGAGGCAGGCTGTGGTTTCATTGTTCTATAGGGCACAGGGTTTGGAACTGCCAGTAAGGACAGAGATTTGCATCATGCTGGCAGTGCTGTCAAACTCCATGGTGGAAAGGAACGCAAAGCATAGGGCACTTCCTGCTGGACCGGAAGAAGGCGAGCTTGCTGCGGCTGCATAGTACTTCTGTGCTGCAGTCTTCTTACCTAATGTGAGAGCAAACCACCTTGACAATAGAAAAATTTCACTTTTCTTGTTAAATATTCTCAATACACTCACTTAGGGTGTCCTAGACCTTTTCCCAAGCTTTGCTGTGACTGACAACTTTCAGTCAAGTCCAAATAAAAAAGTCGCCACAGACTCTTCTGTGCTCCTTTTTTCATTGTAGTTCTCAGTGTAGGTTGCTCTCCTTCTCAGCTTACCTTTCCATCTAACTATCGAGTGATTAATGTGCAAAGACACACTGATGCCTGTGCCTAAGTGTGGAGTTTCTTCATACGTATTTGTCTATCCATGGCTAAGCTTTTTCCATCACTGTCACTCTTGTCAGTCTTGACACTGAACTGTATGAATGGTTTTTCTTTACTTTCTAAATCATGATTAATTGAAGAATTTTTCAGTTTTCTAACAGTACCTTTGTTTCTGAGGCTAATCTTCAGTTAATAAGGAATGTGAGCATATAAATTTGTGTGTTTTCCTTGCAATAAAACGGATCGTTCTTTATACTTGTGCTCAGTATATCTCCCCTAAGGCATGCTGAATTTGATCTACTCACTACCTCTCTGGAATCTTGAGTGCTACTCACTTGTGTGGTAATTTTTCTGGGTCTTTTTTAAAACATAACAATTAGACTTTATTGAATTTTCAGTTTCACAGCAGCAAAGGGAATCTGGTGGGTGGTGTGGCCATGTCATAGATGGCTAAATACCTATAGTTGAGTCTGAAGGGAAATGTGAATTAAAGATAGGTTCAAGTTACAGAATGTGGTGTGAAAATGTGGGAGCCAGGCTTTTTGCAGAAAAAAACATTGTTCACGATTGATTGAAGATGATTCTGAAGACCTCTTTTATGGCATCCTTTGGGAGGAGCTATGAATAAGTAACCCTTTCTCAGCTAATTCCCAAGGTTCACCTTGAAATATGTTTCTAGATGGTGCAGGTCTTCTGCCTTAAGAACATCTCAAGGCCACCTTGCTGCAGTTTGTTTTTCTTTGCAATAGATTTAGGACCACTGATTTCTGGAGTGAATTCTTTACTGAAAGACCACCTTTCATGTAGTATGCCTTGTGCTTTCCATCCCTTTTACCCTTTATGGTTTCTATCAAGCAGCGATAATAAGATTCTCCTCAACTAGAGCATTTTGGGCTGGATACCAAAAAGCGGCCAGATTATTTAAACTTCAACCTTATCTCAGCCAGTAATTTTACAGGAACACCAAGGACTTGGAATATTTTAATAGGCATCCTGTAAGTCAGTCTTTCCATGAATTTACTGTCAATGACTGCTGGCAGTGTGTCACAAGAATGAATATGCAAGTAAGGATGTGTTTCCCAATACATTTTTTGGTAAATTGGTCTAAGAAAAATTTTGAATATAGAACATGACAACCAAATTTGGCAATCAATTTCCACACAAAGAGTGCCTGAAATTGTACTTAGCTATGCATAAGCACAATAATGTTAAAAATTCCAATGCAGATAAAGGTTTTCTAAGTTTGTGATCGTGAGCTCCTTATGTTATTGAACATCATGTATTATTGGATATACAATTGACACTGAACATTCTGCTTACATGTTTGCAATTCTTACCCAGTGAAGTAAGAGAACTTCATGTCCTTGTTACTTGTACTATTACACATTTAGAGTGTGTTTAGAAGAGTCATAGGAAGAAGACGTAGCCATTATCCTGATCAGAAAACAGGGCAAAGCCACTGGCCTATGATATGTGTACCCTACAGAGCTCATTAATGGGTGCAATTTAGTTAGTCCTCAGGTAAGGATACTTTAGGTCATTTTTGCTGCATGGGAAGAGAAGGTAAAGCTAATTTAAAAAAGGTTACCACTTTTTCTCAGCTTTGAGAGCTGAGAAATTCGAATAAAAGGGAGGGGTCATTGTTACTGTACTTTTTAATTATTTTTCTTCGTCTCATTCTGTCCTGGATTAGAGAGAAAGAGCCAGAAGCTATCTTCAGAAAAGATATAGTTTCCAAATGAGGTAACTAATCTAGCAGAGAACATCACGCAGCACTTCTAATGAGTTTCAGTGGCTCTGTTAGTGGGAGAAAGAACATGCAGTAATGTTGATAACCTGTTCTGGTGAAACTTCAGTGGTCTCTTCAGCAGCATTGTTGTATTTTGATAAATTAAATTGTGGTATTTTGGCAAACCAGACTGGCACATACGACATTAGCATACATTGTTAAGTTTCTTGAAAGTGCAGTGAGGAAAGGGCTCATGGTATAGGTATCATTCAGGTTGGAAAAGCCCCCCTGAGATTGTGGAGTGTCCTTCTTTGGAAAAGTTTAAAACTTGCCTGGATATCTTCCTGTGTGACTTGACCTAAGTGATCCTGCTGTGGCAGGGGGATTGGGCTAGATGACCTTTCAAGGTCCCTTCCAATCCCTACTGTTCTGTGATACAGTGATTCTGCGTGATTATCAAATCTAACCATGAACCCTACTCAACCAAGTTCTCTGTAAGACTGAGTTGTGAAATCAGTTGATGGTGAATGTCAGCATGTAGTCACAGAGCATACCTGCTTTAGAGTAAGTAGGTATAGTGGGCTTTGTTCATGAACCCAGAGAATACATGATCCTTACACAAAATAATTGAAGAATGAAAGGGTGACCAAGCATAGCTGTGAGCAGCCCTGTGAGGCTTGCAAAGGAGCATCTTAGACAGGGTATGCTCTGAGTGATCCCTAAAGCAAATAAGGGAGTTTCAATTTGCTTAATTTTTAATGAACCCTAATGGCAGAAGCTGGAACTTATAGCTCCCATCCTGGTGAGAAGAAAAAGGATTCCCCGTTTATCACTTTTACCAGGATAGCCTGGTTGCCTCAAGTCAAGCCCTCTAACAGAATTGAAAAACTGGAATGGTGTGCTGATGTTTCCTTTCGGAAGGAGGTATCTAAAACTTGAGAGGAGTAATACAGTGGGTTGTTGTAACACAGTCTAGCACTGTGCATGGTATAAGGTGTCACAACTGTTCTACACCAGAAGTCTGCAAAGAGTAGAGAAGGCTGGTGATCTGAGTCTCATTCCATGGCATACTCTTGGCTGTTGTTTGACTTGAGAAGGAACCATCTTTGTTTTTCAAGTACAACATGAGCTTTTCAGGAATGTCATGTGGGGCTCTGTGTAAACTTTATTTTACATGAAGGATCTTCAACTACTTTAATTAGAAAACAACTCCACAATGGGACACCCCTTAGTGAGACCACAACAACATCTTTTACATCAGATATGAGAATTATTGTTTAGACTAAGTCTCATAGAACATAATATTATTGGAATCCATAGCACTGACCTGCTTGAGGGTAGGGAGGCTCTACAGAGTGACTTGGACAAACTGGATCAATGGGATGAGGTCAATGGTATGGTGCTTCAAAAAGGACAAGTGCTGGGTCCTGCACTTGGGCCACAACAACCTCATGCAACACTACAGGTCTGGGGAAGTGTGGCTGGGAATTTGTCCAGCAGAAAGGGAGCTGGGGGTACTGGTTGACAAGCGGCTGAATACGAGCCAGCAGTATGCCCAGGTGACCAAGAAGGCAAACGCCATCCTGGCTTGTATCAGAAATAGTGTGGCCAGCAGGAGTAAGTAAGTGATTGTCCTCTTGTACTTGGCACTGGTGAGACCACACCTTGAATACTGGGTTCAATTTTTAACACCTCAACTCAAGAAAGATATTGAGGTGCTGCAGTGGATGCAAAGAAGGGACGCAAAGCTCGTGAAGGGTCTAGACAATAGATATTTTGAGGATCTTCTCTTCTCACAGGTAATTAGTGCTAGAACAAAAAAGAAGGGCCTCAAGGTGCACCAAAGGAGGTTTAGGCTGGACATTAGGAAAAAATTCTTTTATTGAAAGTGTAGTCAGGTCTTGGGACAGGCTGCCCAGAGTGGTGGTTGAGTCACCA
Source organism: Phoeniculus purpureus (assembly GCA_028565055.1). Lineage (NCBI taxonomy): Eukaryota > Metazoa > Chordata > Aves > Bucerotiformes > Phoeniculidae > Phoeniculus > Phoeniculus purpureus. The sequence goes on from JAOXOE010000874.1 coordinate 29,885,546, forward strand.
TCCCTAGATGTGTTTAAAGATTGTTCAGATGTGGTGCTTAAAGATATGGTCTAGTGGTGAACCTGGTAGAGTACAGTTATTGGTTGGACTTGGTAATCCCTGGCATCTTTTGCAACCTGAATGATTCTATGGACTGTCCGTCTGTCCATACTTGCATTTGTGCTCTGTTTATCCCATCTGTGGCAAGAGGCAGAAGTCTCTATTTCCTGAGCTAATGTTTTATTTCTTGCAGTGAATAACTGACTGAAGAAGGAAAGGAAGACATGGCAGTAGAGGTAAGTCCCCTGCAGTTTAGTCTGATTCATGGCTTTATGCATTCATGCATCCTCTCTTTCTTCCCTATAAAACCATTCATGCTTCTTTTACCGATGGCAATTTTTACCATCAGTCTCTTTCTTAGTATGATTTGACCTAACACTTTCATATGTGCTCTGTCCTTGAACACATACCTGACACTGCAGCAGAGTAAAATCTTCTCCTTATATATCAGGTGTCAATTGTGAAACACTGCTACATATCAAGGATCTTAAAGCTAAGACTTGCTCTGCCAAAGTCTGAGTGATATCTAATGAGTGAGGTGATCTCCCACTGCTCATTTGGCAATATGATTACAGTGCCTTTGAAGCACTGTAGTGGTGGTTATCACATATGGTACACAGTGGTGACAGGTAAGAGCTAAACACTACATTAGCTCTGAGGATTTTGCTCCTTGCTCCACTATTAAGCTTTGTGTAACCATGTCACATAGCCTCTCATTCTGTACTCACATTGGTCTGGATGTGCTACTGGATCACAGCCTTCTCAGGGCAGGCACTATCCAGTTTTATAGACCTAGCAGAGTAGTCCCTGTCCTCTGTTGAGTTCTCTAATCAACACCTTTATGCAAATACGTAGTGGAGGTGACTGGCTAACAGTCACTTGTTACACATCACTTGTTAGTAGAGGAGCCTCATCTCCACTACTAATATGGGATATTGCAGTTATTTGCTGGTGTGTGGTGATGTCTGCAGTATCTTAGCATGTGAACCACTGGAGAATTATTACATTTTTCATGTTGACTGCACTGAGATACACCGCTAGAATTTCCTGTTTACTCCTAAATTTGGGTTGGATTCTTGAGTTGAATAGTACCTTGTTCCACAAATGGTCCCTTTGATTCAATGAGGTCGGTCATGAGTGGGAAGGTACTGTCCAGCCCATCTAAAAGCCTTGGAATCCAGTCCTTAAATCATGTTTTCTAGGTCAACTCTCTGTGTGTTTGTGTCTGTTGTTAAGCCTTTTTTTTTTCACAACTGACTTTACCCTGTTAGACTTTACTGAAAACCTTTAATTATTAGTACTAATGTTAGGTCACAAAACTGCATAATGTTCTTCATTGCTGTTTGTTTCAGGCAGTGAATTAGAAATTAATTCTCAGATTCACTGGCATATGCTTCTAAGCTTATATTCTCCGTTTAATGTATCCCGTGGTGTGTGCATCTCATCAAATGTGACAGATTGGGGTGATTCTGTCAATAATTCATATTTGATACAAAGTAGAACAAAGTTAGGAGGAAATTACAAAGTAATATAATCCCCATCCCTTTTAAGACATATGAAGTTGGACAAAAATTGATGTCTTTGACCCAGGGCACTTAATCAAAATCTAAATCTACCAGCATAGGGAGTGATAGAGGCTTGTTTGGAAATAATGTAGGAAGTCAGGGTAGAGGATAGCAATTGACGTCTTCAAAAGAAGTCCTCTGGGCCTCACTTTTCAAAGGTGAGGAAGCAGCCACAGCTGTCATTAAATTCCACCAGGGTCCCAGGTGCTCAGTACCTCTGAATTTCAAGCAATTAAGTAGGGCATGCAAACTGGGATGCTGTAAGCTGACATTAGAGCTGATCCACTTGAAGGTACTGCCAAAGCAGCTGCCAAGAAACTAGAGGCTGAAAAGGAAAACAGTGAAATCAGTTCTCTGTGTGCCAAAGACCCTGTAAGCATCTTTGATTTCTTTGATAGACACTCAGATGCTTTGATTAGTGTAGAGAAATAGCAGTGAAGGTGCTATTCTAGAGTAAAGCAGCTAAATACTTGGAAGATGTGAGGGCTATAGGCTGTTGCTGCTATATCTGGGAAAGGAAGTTTCCCTGCTATATGCCAAGTTTGCTCCACGATCCTTGATGGAAAGCAGAGACTCCTGCTAAGCTATACAAGCTTTTAGTGAAGCAACTGTTCTTCCAAGAAGGGACAGCTGCAATTTCACTTGAGTGTCATGAGGGTATGTTGACCTCCACTACTTCACAAGGCATCTTTTTCCAGCTACACATGGTCCTACTTCCAAGGGCATTTGCTAGAGCTAGTCTATCACTGGCTTGATCCTTGATTGAGATATGGAAAGGAACCCTTGAACGTTTCAGAGAATTAGAAATAAATTTTGCTGCAACAGAAGGAGTAGCAAAAGTCCCTTCAAATCCCATGAGATCAATGTCTGCCTATGAGGAACTGTCTGACACTGCAAGTTTCTTCTCTGTACAGTTTCCTTTGGGATTCGTCTGCTGTGTTTGCAATATTCTGCAATGCACGATGCCCATCTTTTTCAGTTAGATAATGCATCCCAAAAATGTTCTGTAATTTCCTTTGGAATTGTCTGTTGACGAAGTTACATTATCACAACAAGCACCTTGAAAACTTTAAAACTATAAAGTTCTGGGCTCCTAGGTTTTTCCTAGCTCCTTGTTTTTCTCAGTCAGAACAGTCAGCCTCTCCTATCTCACAAAGGCACTCCCCCCTGGATCAACACCGACTTGCTGAGGCCCCTCAGGGGTTGATTTATGTGCTGACAAAAGCAAACACGTGTAAGGAAGCAGTCTGTCTTCCCCAGCCTTTCTGGAGGCTGAAGATTTCTGCTGCACAGATGCTGCTCAAGAAAAGTTTGTGTGATTCAACTGCATGAGTCTCAGAGGGTTAGGAAAACAAAGATCTGGCTAGGACAATTAAGTGTGGTACTGTGTGACCATACAGAGGAAGGTCTAAGCTTTCATGTCTTTGTGTCTTTTTAATAAGATATGGCAGTACAGGGAAAAGCTCTATGTGAAGAATATGGTAACTGTCTCCTCCTTCAATTAAAATAGGTCTGATCCAAAACTAAGCACTCATCACCTGTTAAAGATAAATTTAACCTGCTGTTTATGTGATATTCCCTTGCTAAATGTGTCACAAAGGTTGTGATAAAGTCACATGCTGCATCGAGGCTAGTGTTGATTGACATTTTCTCCTTAAATGTCCTTAATGCACAAAGAGAGTATGTTAACAAGTGATGACGGTAACTGATGCTTAGGATGGGTGGGAACAGTAGGTGTGTGGAAACTCCTGCACACACAACATGTCGAAAACTGTCAGAGTCTCTTGCTCACAGTGGAGAGAATCAGCAACACCCCCCACCCCACAGAAGTTTATCCCAGACTCCAGTCTTTTTCAGAAGACACACACCAGACCCAGGACCATGACTTGGTGCTCAGTCTGTTTTATCCTCATGCTGGATTTATTTAATAACTGACAGTTGAGTGGGCCTAATCCTTCTTTCTTTTGAACAGCTTTAGGTTAGCAGTTACTTGAACAAACTGTGTGGGATTATCCTTGTATAAAACTACTCCATTTTTTGCTGTTGTTTCCATGAGGATAAAATACGCAGCTGAGGTAAAGCCAGTATTGGGTTTTTGATTTCTGTTTTGAAGTTCAGTCTGATGGAAGTTATTCCTAGCTGTTACTCAGACTACTTCCACTCATGTCAAAAATTTGGGTGAAATTATGGGGAGAAAAGGATTATGTCTTGACTTCAGTAAAGGAAAGCAAATGCTTCACTCAGTGATCTGGAATGGGGGAGAAACCGGAAAATCCTGGGTGAGAACTCTAGTCACCGGGTAACAGAAATGCCTGAGAGCAGGCATTTATAGACTTTCATGAAAACATTCTCCTTGTGCCCCAGTGCAGAAAAGTAGTAATTTGAAACATAGGAAGTTACCATGGAACAGAATTATCACCCACTGATAAGCTTTATTTTCTCATAGTCTGTCAGCCTTTAAAAAGTCACAGCAAATGGTCAAGATACTTTCGATGGTGATGGACCAAGACCATGGTATTGTCTTGTGACTTATTCAAAAGTGCAGTAATCAGCAATCTCTGCTGCCTGTCATTCTCTGTTTCCCTGGGCTTTCCCCACAAAGGAGGTTAACCATTCAGAAAAGAGTAAAAAGCTGCAAAGAAGAAGAGAAAAACATATTTTCCCAGAGTAGAATATTCTGCTGTACAGTAAATCAGATAGATTACTGTGTGCTGGAAGGCAAAAGCACACTTGAAGAGCTAGATGAAAACAACCCTCAAAGAAGTGAGTTCTGAAGGTATCCTTAACGCAACCCAACAAAACTGGAGTTAGAGACTGTGAGTGGCAGACTGTTCACAGCACTTTGCTTACAGACTGCAATTCTATGTGTCATGTGTAGGTCCTCCCCACCCCTGACCAACAGCATTAGTCTGCAGTCTGTATCCAATCTAAATTGTCCCAGTTTCCATTTTACCAGTTTTACTTCTTGAGCGGTTTCTAAACAAACTATCATTGCAATCCTGAAATCTCAGCCTAATCTTTCTGCTTCTGATGCCTTCCAAGTTTCAGAGAGATTGTTTTATCTCTCACTGTTGTTATAGAGCAGGTCAATGCTGCTCCACTTATTCTGTAGATTTTTACCACTCGATAGGTGTCAGAAATATTCTTTTTATGTTCTTTTTGAATCCCCTGTTAATCATATCATGATGCACCTTTTTCAAATCTATAGCTTTATTGAATGAGGTTTTTAATCTTTGCAGAACTCCTAGTCACATCCATAAAGAAATGAAAAAAACCCTGGTATTCACATCAGCTGATGTGGTAGGGTTTTTGGGCTCTGCAAAGATTAAAAACACAGTAAGACTTGAGAGCATCCTAGAGGGAATAGAGGTTCTATTAATACGTTCTTCTTTTGAACAGAGCTGATCTGAGAGTTTGGAAATAGAGGAAAAGTGACTGTTAAAAGCAATAGACATGGTTGAGATTTTAGATACATATTGCAGAATATTATGCTAAGAAGAAAATAGGAACAAAAGATGAGGGCCAGTGCTGAAGCTACTCCTGGGTTCATTCTCATTTCCATATGCTTAGACAGGCAACTCCCTCTTGTAGGATTACAGTAAAATGATTGAGTAGGTGTCATTGATGAGATGACTTCTCATGTGGTCATGCAGAGTGCTCCATGGCAACTAGGTGGATGGACAAGGTTTTAAATGCTTTTTCATGGCAGGCATAGTTCCCTGTGTCACTTGTCTGGAGTGGCAGCTCATGCTACCATTACCGATGCTGTTGCTGGCTGAGTGCTGCTTTCACGGATTACGGCTGTGCAGAAGAACTGCAGCACTCAGACTGTTTTGCACAGCCATTTGGTCCCATTTTATTGTGCCTCCTTCACCTGGTCTTTTGTGGTTAACAGCACTGTATCCTGACTAGGATATGTACCAGCCAAATCCTTCTGCAGAAGATATCAGTGCAGGGTTTGAGAGCCTCCACAGAAAAGGACAGAGAGAAGGAGGGGTAGACATGAGATCAGGTAGTGAGGGGTCCTGGTAGCAAGCACAAAGGGAGCAGGACAGGAAGGGGATGGGAACTTTAAAGAAAGAAACAACAGAGACAAAGAGCATTCCTGTCGGAGAATCCTGGGGTCTCTTTTCAGGTCTGGGCATAGATTTGTCATGCAGCCTTTGGAAAGTCATGTCACGTTCCTGCCTGCAATGTGTCCTCAGGAGCCTGGAATGTGAGCTTAGCTGCTTATTATTGGACTCCTTATTTACAAAGCTAGGAGGGCCTGTTTTGATCTTTTATTCTGAATCCTTTTGCAATGCATGCAGTTGAACTTCCTAAAATTAATTCCTCCTTAAGCCGCAGCCTATGTCCTAGAGAAAAAATCCAGTATTTATACTGGATATTCAGTGCAAGTCTTTAAATCTAAATTAGATGTGTTTGTCTAGAAGTTAATTGTCCGGCCTTTTTTTCCACTCAAATCTGTTTTGTCTCCAGCCTCAGTAGATGATACACATTGATGCATCTTCTTCTGCAAACCAAAAATTCTTCAATTATATAGTTTTTGCTTGTCACAGGTGGCTGTAATCTCTGATTAACTAATCCCATTAATGTGTTTTTCACAGAAAAATACTTGATTTATTTAAGCTATCAGATTCATTTCCTGATGCTTTAGTTGTTCATTCTCAAGGTTCTTCTCTGATTCACCTCATTTGCTAGCAGGTCCCTGGATTGCAGGTCCTGAGTTGCACAAGCACTGCTGGAGGAAAGCTGCTTCCAGTGAAGCAGACTTCCACCAGGAGGCCGAAAGCAGTGCACCTCACAAAGAGCACAAAGACCTGCTTGTGAGCAAACAGCAGGAAATCCTTTGTGACCTGCTCGAGTCCTGTCTTTGCTAAGGAGGCATGACCATGGCTGCAGCCTGCAGGCAGCAGGACTGCTTTTCCTTCCCAGTCCTTGCTGGAGATGGCTGGTGTCTGCAGTCTCCCTGGTGCTCAGGCAGGTCAGAAAGGCAGCCCCAGCGCTGTCCCTGTAGACTGTGCCTTTGTCCTAGATGATTTCAGGAATCATTTTGCCATCCTGAGTATGGAACCTCCATCTTCTTTAACAGTGCCTGCCTGCTTTTGTTTGGCCGTGTGTATTTAAACGTAACTCTGCTGTTTTCCACCCACTTTTTTTCAATCATCCTACACATCTTCCTACACATGTGTGCTGATGTTGAAATAAATATGCAAGGATTTGTTTGAATCCCTCCATTGTTTGGTTTGGTTTTTTTAAAACTACAATTCGTTGGTATGAAATGAGAGACAAAGAAATGAAAATGGAAGTTTAGCAGGTGCTAACTAGCACAAGTTACAAGGACTCTGGAAGCAGACACCTGGATCACAAGAATCACAGACTCCAGAGCAGTTGAGCCTGGACCTGCATCCAAATCCACATGTTGTGGTTTACTCCCAATTATACAATAGGTGAAGCCAGAAGTCTCGTTCAGGGTAGAATTGAACAGGAGCTGAACTTGGCTTTGGATCCAAATTTTGTGGTGCAGACCCATAGACCACTGGCAATGATAAATTGCATCTATAAAGGAACAAATTAAGTGGGTGTAATTTAACTACCAGTGCAAAAACAATGCAAGGTTGAAGAAGGAAAACACAATTCCAGCCAATCTAACAGGGCCAATCTGCAATTGTTGAATGACAGGAGTGAGTGTAGTCACTGGGATGGTGCAAACACCCTGGACCCTATGCTCCTCTTGTTTTTGTATCACCGTGACTGCTGACTGTAGTGAAGCTGTTCCTTATTTACACAACTTTAAGTGGTCAGGGAATAGGTCCTCCGGCATTATGAATGTCTGATCGGTGTCTCATAGAAAGAACTTACTAAACTAAAAGATAGCTTACATACTTATTTTGACAGAGGCATACATGAAAATACACCTCACAGTCCAAATAAATATGAAAGGGCTGCAAAATCTGCCTGTGCAAACCTCATATAATTTCAACATTTCACTGAAAAAGAGATGTGTTCACACTTCTGATTGAAATGAAGTGAAAAGGTTAGATTATTTTAGCTTTTGAAGAACAACCATTGATGCAGAATTATCAAAGAAATATAATTGATATTTTAGGTTAATTAGTGTTCCATATCAGAACAATAAGCTTTTCTTTTCACCATGGTATATTATCATTGGTCTCACCTTCTGTTTTGCTTGGAAGAAAAGAAAAACGGCTTTAAGACCCAATGCCTACTATTCAGTTAAAAGACCAATAATACAGTTTATGGGGAAAAAAAGAAGTCATTGACCTACATTAGAAATAGAAAAATTATTCATTGCAAAAAAAAAAAGGGACTCACTGCTTTTCTATTCACAACTGACTTGTGAGCTGATCAACGCGTCTGAGAACATATTTATCCTCAAGTTTGCCAGGAAGCTTGTGAGAACAAATTTCTAAGAGAGTTTTCTCTCTGTACGTCTGCTGTATGTGGTTACTGGAGGTTCTGCTTTTTTGTTCCACAACTTGAATCTGAATCTTTCATGCTTGAAGAAACACCAGTTGTATCATAAAGATCATCCAGTCACTGTTTTCAGTGATGGGGTGCAATTTACAAAGCCTCTGTACTGTGAAGTTCTGTCAGTTTTATCAGCTAAAGCCCTTTATGTGTGCTTTTTCACAGCATTTCATAACATACTTGCAATGGCAGATGCTCTGATTTAATTGTTAACTCAATCTCCAGATAATCGTATTTTTTTACTTGATAATTTTAAATGCTCATTGTCTGAAGAATCTCAGCGAATTTTTTCACTCCATTAATATCTGGTATTTTTTTATTATTTTCTTTTGAAGGCATTTAGATACCTGGCTAAACCTTTGACGGAGTTCCAGATTTTCCATCCATATGCTAAAGTAGAAGTAAAATTTGAAGCAAAAAAAAAAAAGTTTTCTGATCTCCATGTTGTAGTTTTTCATGACCAGCTCTAGAATAAACAACAAGCTGCTAATTCATACTGCTTCTTTTTCATTGGACACCCTTGCTGTCCTCCTCATTGTTATCAAAGAAAGGAAACAAATTACTTGTTTCTTTTAAAAATAGGAGTTTACCTAGGGTTGCCTAGTTCTGATTATTTCTGTCTTTTTTTTTTTATTTCCCTGATATTTGGCTAGAAATTTTTAGTGGTGCTAGACAATCTTTATTGGTTTTGGGTTCACTAGTTTGTCAGCTTGGACAGTTTCCTGCAAACTTAGTAGGATGAGGTTGAACGAAGTGTTGATGATGTTTCAGCCATTTATGTCTTTTTCCTGGTGAAACTTCTGACGTAAATATTTCAGTCAGCAACCAGCATGATGACAAATGACTGATTAATATGATTCATATTAGTGTCTACTTCAAATACTGGTAGGAATGAACAGGCTGTGTTAATTTTTGCATTAGACAGACTTTTGTCTGTGGTCATATATTTGTAAGGATGATAAGGAGCACAGTAAAAGTGAGGATATTACATATCCAAATGGTCATGGCTATGCATCTGCCTTCTGTCCACCCCACCAGAGGGTGTGTGAACTGGAGTAAGAATTATAACTTCTCTGTGCTGTTGGTGTGCAAGGTGTGGGAGACACTGGCCTTGAACATTTTCGTACCTCTCGTACCACACATCTATTCAATCCATGTACACTTGGTGAATCCTCTGCTGTTTGTTACACAATACTGCAAACAAAATACGTACCCCAATGTATTTATTTTTAAAAGCTTATAATAATTACAGATATTAGTGAATGTTTGCAAATGGATCTGATGAACCGTTGAAACTGTCTATTGCTGTCAGGACTGCACAGGAGGTCTTATGGAAGACCTGTCTGTTAGACCACAAAGCTGCATGCACTCAGGATGCAAAATGAGGTGGATATCCCCATAATTAGGTTACCCTTCCAATTTTGTGGAAACTAGCAGATTCACTGTGGAGTAATTAAGAGATATGGTGGAGTCAATGGAGATGCACCGAATTACAACAGCCAGTGGTCTCAAATTACAGTAGTTGCACAGGATAGTTTTTCTGCTCTAGGTACTTTAATCACACAAAGTCAAGGAGACTAAAATTTCAGCTTTTGGTATGACTTACGTAGTAACTTCTAACGATGCTTTTAGCCTTACTTTTGCTTGCAGATTTTGTTCAGACATGAAATGCTGCAATGAGTGAAAGCTGCATTGACATGATCAGTTGATCATGTCAACTTTCTGTGGTAGGAAAGAGTCTTTTTACATATAAAATATGTCTTTTTACATATTTTACATTACATAATTGTTTGCTCGCCAGAAAGTGATTCTTACACAAGCATAACATTTTTATTCCTTCTTGTCAAGGGTTTATTTCGCTTTCTGCCTGACTAGCCGTTAATGTCATTGTTTGATCAGTTGATCAGATCCAACACAAAGCTGAACAATTAATTTAGTTAATGTGCTGATGGATCAAAAAAAAAACCAAAAACCAAACCAAGGAAGATACAAAAATCACTTATAAATTTCAGGCAAAACCTAAAAAGTAACTTGATTTGGGGAAAACCCAACAAGACACATATAATTTACAAACAATAAAAACATCAAAACAGAGCCACATGTTCTCACAGCTATCTCTACCCCCTCAAAGGGAAGAGACTTCCTGCAATTATTTTTCCCTTGTGGTAATATGAAGTCTATTCAGTCAGTACATACTCAGTGTCAGTGGGTATTTTAATGTCCAGTTCCCTGTTCCATGTGCCTTCAGGACAGACCTCCATTTCCAGGTTGCCAATTACTGTGGCCATGAATAAGGGGAAAAACTGGCTCCATTTGAGCAAACAATTGCAGGTGAAATCTTTCCTCCACTGATCTCTAAAGAGATCATCCACTCTCTCTCCATTCACCACCCTTGTTCAAAGGCAAGAGAGTAACTATGCTCAGCCCAGTACCACTTGAAAAACAGATGTAAGATAAGTGAAGAAGAAGCAGGACACGGGAAGCTCCAAACCAGTTGTACCAGTTCGCAGAGTCAAATTTTTTGGTCTGGTTGCCATAGCAATTTCTCAATGCCTCAGGCAAGAAACTAGCTCAAATTCAAGCCACAACACTCACTTCAATAACTAAGTAAGTAACAGTATCTCCTTATGATTAAAGCATCTCTGTTCACTTAATTCTAGATATCTAGATATCTAGATCTCAGATGTGTCTTTTTATAGACAATCAAAAGGAATAAATCTTTCAATGGTATATTCCAGTAATCTACTTGAGATATCTGTCTTAGGATGAGATGTTTTGTGGGTCAGACGTGTGATGCCTGTTTAGGAAGACCATACTAGTACCTCTGATAGAGATGTCCATGTTTTAGATGTTGACTCACTCTATCTGTATTTTTCAAATACTGAGTTAAGTTTCCTGCTTAAAGTCTTTGTTGAACAGGCTCACACACCTCTCCTCTTGCTTCTTAGCAATTTGGATTGTATAGATCTACAGCTGCTATAGTTTGATGCAATTGTGAATCTGTAGCAGATGCCTAAACCCACAGTGCTGTGATAGACACAGGCACAGTGCCATTTCATAAGCCTGGAGACAGCTTTACTCACTGCTGATACAGCCATCCCTTTGCATTTCCAAATTGTCTTTGGCACTAGCTGTCCATTCACAACTTTGGACCAAGCAGGTCAGGTTTACACCTGAAAAATACCTCTGTGAGACTGCAGTTGTTTAACAGTGGAATGACCTTACTTTGAAAAAAAAGGAGAGTTGGAGTTGAGAGTCTAGATTTTGTATATTTGCTGCAGGAGTCTTATAACAGCCGCTGCATGTCTGTTGTTACACTTAAGGGATATTCAAATGGCATGTTAACTTCTTTAGCTTCTGAAGGCTCTGAGAGAAAGAGTCTTTGTCCAATTTTAAAAAAAAGGTTATTATGCAGATTTTAAAGGCCTTTCCTTTCCTGACAAGGTACTCGCAGTTTGCCACTTTAAAAAGAGGTGCAGGTAAGTTTGTAAGTCGCATGTGTCAAGCCCAAGGAAGTGTGCTACTCCATGTTATTAAAGTTAGTGAGTCTTTTGAGTCTGCTTCAAGTGTGCCACCTTTCTGATAAAACCAAATTAATGTCAGCTTGCTGAAACTTGCTGACCATTCAGTAGAGATTATAGTTTGGCATCTTTTAATTCAATCATGGAATGCAGGAGATTATTTTAAATGTTTGATGTCTTCATTGGGTTCTTTGGTGAGCACAATGGTGAGCAGTTTACACATGGTGTACAGAAAACACAGTAACGTGATTCAGCTTTGCAATCTGCTATTTGTTCTGTCCTTCAAGGAAGAAGAAATCCTCTTCCTGTATCTATGCAAATTTGGTGTCTTTTATTGGAATGTGTCACCTGGAGCTCTGTCCTGGAAATCAGTGCATTTCCTCTTTTGCCCATCTGAGCATGTTTTAAATTTAAGGAACTTGACACTGCTTCAATTCTGTGAATTACTGCACCTTCACTTCCTGCTAATGTTCCTCAGATTTTGCAGGGTATGCAAATGCCTTATAAACAACTTTCCTACTGTGGACCAAGCCTGGTCTATCAATAAAGCAGACAAGTGGCTTGGACACAGCTTCATCTGGGCATACATGCAGTGATACTCTCTAGTTGTGGTTGCTTTCCGTCTTTGTTGTGTTGATCATTCACTATTGATAGTACACAGATAATAGAGCTTAGTGTCCAGTTTTCTGGTTCGAGTCACAAATAAGATATTTCCAAGTTGCTTTGGATCTGACATCCTCATCATCTCATTTTTGCCTAGCTGGTGTCTGAAAGCAGTTTAAAAGTTGCTGTATGGACATAAATTTATTAAATGCCTTTGCAGAAATATCACTCCTAAGATCATCATTCCTGTACTCCTCTTACGCTGGCTCCAATAGGTCATCAGAATGGTTTGCAGGTCAATGGATTGTCAATATCTACCCTATCGGTAAACACTGGATTTTTCTAATTGCTTTCAATCTTTTGAAGCAAGGCTTCAGCATCTGTATATATATCCTCAAATCTTAGATCTTGCAGATTCAGGAAAAAATACCAGGGCAGCACAATGCACTCAGTAGTGACAGTGCTACACTTAATGCTACAACAGGTATAAGTTTAAGTCTGTTACCTGACCTGTTATTTGACTATAGAAACTTTTTTGTAGTCGTTTGTGGCACATCTGAGGTCTACATAGAATCACAGAATTATATTTTAAGTCCTTTATTTGTCTAATCTACACTTCTATATTATATCATAGAATCATAGAATGTTCTAGGCTGGAAGGAACCTCTACAGGTCATCTAATCCAACCTCCCTACCAGGGTCAATTCTACCTAGGCCAGGCCACTCAGAGCCTCATGAAACAAGACCTTAAATGACTCCAGGGATGTGGCCCTATGTCTTTGACTGTCCTTGGGGTTCTGATTCTACTGTCTGTTAAGCTACTCTCAGCTGTATGAAGAGTCAAAAATTGTATCCACACAGAACACAAGAAAGGTAGATCGTACCAAAGGCAAATATAATCCCATATTTTTGTGTGACAGATACCACATTACTGGGGAAAGAAGCAGGACACAGGGTTTGTACATGATTCTAATTTTACCCAGTATGTAAAATAATGTCATTAATGGAGGACGGGTGAGCAGTTGATGTCATTTACCTGGACCTGAGCAAAGCCTTTGACACTGTCCCGCACCACATTCTGGTCTCCAAGCTGGTGGAAC
>JAOXOE010000874.1:29903377-29929783 GCA_028565055.1 Phoeniculus purpureus
TTGGAACTGGATGATCCTGTGGTCCCTTCCAGCCCTGACTGATTCTATGATTCTGTAGTGACTTACGGTGGGGAAGGGACTTTCATCTCAAAGCCTGTGTTGCAGGTGCTTAGAACTTCTAGAAAACAATATGGATGTGTTCCAGTGTGACTTGGCCTGGGTGGTCCTGCTGTGGCAGGTGGATTAGACTAGATGATCTTTCAAGGTCCCTTTCAATCCTTAATGATTCTATGATTCTATGATTATGTTCATCTCGCTTGTGACAAATCCTAGACTTCTAAAACTTGTTTGGATGTTGAGAATAGATTTTGGCTCAATTTAGTGATTTAGATGCTCTAACAAATAAGGAAGCAAAAAAGATCTCCTTGTCCCAAAGAGAATTCATGGCTTCTGAGACATCTTTCTCAAAATTCTCATCTTAGGCAGTCTGAAGCTTCCTACAGACCTAGAATTTATATTCAGTCTTCAGAGAACTGACTATGAATTTTGTATCAAACACACAGTTTGCAAGTAATTGATGGCAGCTTAGTCCTGCAAACAAAAATATTTGAGCTAAGGAATGTGAAACTTTATATTTTTGGACAAATAAAAGCAACTGTTTTTCAGTTAGATCATAACTACCTGGTTGCCTTCAAGCCCCTGCAAGTATTTTGGTTTTGTCCATATAACTGAATTTGCCTCACTAGATTTAACTTTATGTGACTGGAACTATTCATGGAAAATTAAATGACAAATCCTATTGGGTCAATCTAAACCAGATCTGATATAATCATCACTGTGAATGCATCTCCTGATTGACTGTAATGGAGATGACCAGAGTCCTATTCCCTCAGAAGGTATGTATGACAAGCCCAAGAAGACCCAATTAGTTTTAATTTGATTTCACCACCATAAAGAATCCTGACTGATCAAAGTTATGTATCTTTTGCATTGCTTTCTCTCTGCACATATTTTTGAAACATTCACGCCTGTTTTTAATGAACCTGGAGAAGAGTTAAGAACACAATGTCCTTAGCTCAATAAATATAACCATTTGTTGAGTTCCATCTAACAATCCAGCTCTGTCTGGTTTTCCTTGGATTTCTTTGTCTTCTTTTTTCCTAGACTGATGACTGACTAAATACATAGCTACTTCAAGTTCAGTTTGCTGTGCAGAAGGTTTTCTTAAAGCATCAAATAACTACCTATTCCCTATGAGGTCTGTTTAAAACATCTCATATTGTAGTCTCTCAGCCACTGATGTTCAAACATGAATCTCTTGCCTGACAGTTAGTGTCTCCTGCCATTGCTTCTCTTCTTACCAAAATCTGCACATCTTCTGAATAAATTGCCCGTGAAGGTGACTGAGAAGGCCAGCACGTATCCTCCTTACCTACTGGTGTTGTGTGTCTAACATGTGCTGGTCTAAATCCCCTAGCTTCTTGTTTGTCTCTGTTTACAAGGAATACCCTTTGTAAACACGACCCTTCTGAGGTGGGCGTGGAGTCCTCCACCACCTCCATGCGCAGACACTGTGACTAGGAACTGCCCTCAGTCTGGAGATCAGGACAAATGTTAAATCATAGGCCAAAATGTGAAAAGCTCTCCGTACATTTTTTATATCTGTCTACTGCTCTGGGCCTGTGGTGGTAACCTACAGCCACTTCCAACTACGTTTGTTTTTACTTACTAAGTACAGAGAGGAAAGGAGCTACAGGTTTACCAACATCCTCCCTTTTTTTCTTTTTCTCTCCAGATAAAACACAGTTTACGTGTTTTGTCAGATTAGTGTCCCTAGTTTTTGATTACAAGAATCTGATCTGCATGTTAATAAGTTAAAAATAAAACACTCTCAAACTATGCAACAGCTGCTATTTTGCTTCTCAATCCATTCAGGGTATGTAATTTTTAATGAGGTATTTATTGTAATAGAGAGAAGAATTTATCTGACACTATGTGTGTGTGTGTGTACATGTGTGTGACTGAGCTAGCATTAACACAACCAGCTATGTCTGTTCTACATAATGCATGAGGGCAGAGAGAGGAGGACACCCTTTGTGTTGGCTGGTGTAAAACATGTAGTTTTTCATTGCAGTTATCCAGGTGGGACAGCGTGTGGGTGGAGACAGGTCTATCAGGGACTGCACGTGTTGGTGTATGGCAGTAAGGAAGAGTGGTAAGGTCCTGTTGTAGAAGATGTACCATTGTGCTTATTAGTTTTGTGAGAAGCCCATAAGAATTGCTAGACTCTGTGACAGACTTGGGGTACATATTGCAAGGACCTGAGGACTACCTATTCATTTAGAGTTGGGAGATCAGATCTCAGAAACACTACTGTAAGGTGGTAAGAACTTTACTTTAAATATGTTTATGTGTTTATGTGATTTACATATTTGCAATGCATACTTTATATGCCCAGAAATTGCTTTAATTCCCATATTCCTATAAGAGTGCAAAATGCCCACTTTTAAATGTGATCTGTATGTTGAAGTATTTTTTTGACCTGGACTTTAGAGGGACTGATCCTGGAGTGTAGAAAAGGTGGTGAAGATAATTGATTTCCCTTAGAAGTTAACAGACTCTCAAGTGTTCAGCATCTCTCAAGCTCATTGTGCAGCAGCAGATGCACCTTTAGAAGCTGTGTGGCAAATGCAGTGAAGTGGTCGGTCCATACATGTGCACTTTTGCAGCTACATTGTAAAGCTGAACGGCTGCTTGTGTATCCTTCATTCTCTTTTTCTCCCCTGAAAAGAACCAGGGAAATTGGAGAAGCTGGAGAGTGAAGGACACATAAATTGAATTCCTATACGTAGTTAAAATAGAAGACTATTTCATTATGATTGAAAGTTTATTCACTTTGTTGCTGTAGAAACCCTGGCAAATGCATTAACCTCAATGCCTATCCACTGCATTCTTTTAACAGCTTTATATTTAATAGATATTTACTTAAGAACATGTCTTCGCTGTGTTACTATGTACTTTTTGTACTTCTGCACAAAGATAAGCATTATTTTTTTCTCAGGTAGGTTGTTTGAATAGCTGCCTGTAACTTCTCTACTTCATAAGTGGCATATTCCCTGGATGCATCTACTGCCTCTGCTGTGTGTTATAAATACCCATTCCTGCATGACAGGGTAAGCATTCTTTTCTGCAGTATTCAGAACAAATCATGACAGAGATCAAGGAGTTCTCCTTTGTGGGATTTCCACCTGTGCAGAAGGCTAACAAATGTGGAGACAGGGGAGAAGCCAAAAAGTTCTGTTGTTTTGCTTTGGTGAGATATTCATGCTTCCACTTGTCTTTCTTCTTCCCTCACCTGCCACCCCCACCTGGGAGTGTTGATGCTGGTTTGGTGCCCAGAATACATGATCCCTCTACAGAATCTTAAGAGACAATCTGGAATATCGGTTTATGTCAGCTGTAGCTTAAAGCAATTTAAACCAAACTTGGATCTCAAATACTATGTTGTTCCTCACACAAAAGGATAGTGCCCTGGGTTTACTTAAGGGATGTAAATTAAAACAAGTTTACTCTCTGTTGATAAACAAAACTAAATACAGACTTGGGAGTCTGCAGTCTCCTTTTCCACTTCAGATTGTTCACGACTCTTGTGCACACTGGCCCATTATTTTATGTTGCCTAATGGGGTGATTGCATGTCACTGGCATCTGACTCTTGAATTCCTGTAAGGGCCTGGTCCAAGGCAGCAACCCTTGGAAGTGCACAGCGATCCCACCCTATGCTGACACCACAAAAGTTCTCAGCACCTTGCTGGTTTCTGGATAGTTGTGATAGACAGATGAGAAGTGATCAACTCATTTGCACTTAGACAGCAGATGATGGAACTAGGAGGTAGACAGACAAAATTAAGAAATTACTGGAATATTTTAACTGTTTCTAGTGTCTGCCTGAAGAACTATCGCTCAAGCTAGAGCTTTATAACGTTGGTTAGACTTGAGTTTCCTTAACCTGTCTTTTCCCATTGTTACATGTGTGCCATGGAATGATGAGATGAGACCGCGGCCCCACACGTGAAGGACATGCTATTTCACTGTCTTGTTTATTTAATTACTTTTTTGTCAAAGCTCCAGTGAGGGGCTTTACAGGATCCAAGCTCCAAGCAGTGGAGTCACGGTCAGTCACCGTTCAACTCCATTGTAAGAGGTTTAATACAGGGAAAAGGAACTTAATTCCAGTGGTCGTTCCTTAATTGTCGTGCCTTGCCCCACATGCTTGCCAATTGTATTCACAGATTCTTTATTAGTTTTCTGTTTTCTGTCACCTTTCACCCTAGTTATAGTGAATAAACAATCCAGTAATCCTGATAACCCAAGTTCTAATTTTAAAGGAGGTGATTAGATTTCCATAATCACCTCAATGACAGGGTGGCTGGAAAAGTGCCAGAAGGTTTGTTCTTCTACTAGGGTCAGTCAATAACTACTTTTTCTACATCTTCTGATCACCAGCTTGATAAAGAAGGTGAAAAGGCAGCATTAGGAGGAGGAAGGTTTGTCTGAAAGACACAAACTTCCACAAATATCTCGGGACAGTGTACTGGGATTTCAACAGCAGAAGATTGTGTGTCACACACTTACACATCAGTTAGGAGAAGCCCATGCTGATTTGCTGCAAAGCAATGCTAAGTGTTTTCTTAATAAGCTGAGGTGCAGGGAAACAGTTGTCCTTAAAAAATCCGCAAAACCAAACCAACCAACTATGGCAAAGTAAGTTTCAGATGCAGGTCTGAACATTTCTTTCTGGTCTCCATGCCGGACTCTTACTTTTGCTAATTTTCAGCTCGAATACTCTTAATGCAGGCTGAAATTTTTGCATCATGGATGTTAAAAACAGTGAGCTGAGAGAGACTAGAAAAAATTTATAGTGAATTAAAAACATTGAATTAAATCTTCCACAGAAGAGATTGGATAGGTACATGGTATTGTATAATTAAACAATAATGCTGTCCTCTGCAATCTCTATGGTACGTTGCTAAATATGTGACACAGAAAGGAAATTCTGTACATTTTCACAATATTATCTCTGCTGATAATCTTCTCCATGGAGACCTCTTCAAATGTCTATGGAAGTTACTGAGGATTTCTTCTTTTATTTTTTTTTTTTTTGTATCTTTAGCTCCTTTGCTTTTACCATTCTCTCATGTCCTCAACAACTTGAGACGGACACTGGGAAGACCTTTTTCCACCTATGCTTTGTCTATTTTGGACTCTGTAGAATACCTTAGAAATGAGACACTCTACACTGCATCTAGCTGAGTATTCCTCATTGTTGGCTCGGACAGAGTTCCTAGTTTCCACACAAACATACAGAAATACGTACTTTGATAACTCTATGAAGAAACTCACTCTGCAGTGAGGAGAAGTCTGCAAAAGGTTCCCACTATGAGCAAAATTTTTACAAATGAGCTACTCATCTATCTTCCATCTGCTACAGTCTTGCCAAGGCATACACACAGATGCTTAGCAAGGGGAGCTGACTGTTCAGTAGTATTGGTAGTATAGACTGTTCAGTAGTATAGTATTAAAAACAGAAGCTCATTTAACAAGTTCTACAAATAAATGGTCATGATTCTTTTGTTTCAGAGGTGGGTGGAGAAAACAAATGTAATTATAACCAGTCAAATGACAAGAGCAATGGATTCAGTTCATAGTCAGTGAATATGTTACACACACAAACACAAGTGAGAGATCACACTTTCATAATTGGTAAGACAATTGCCTGGGAAAAATACATAGGAAGACCCTATAGCTGATGAGCAGTAACAGAGTACAAGAAAAACACGCTATATTCTTTTTGATCATGATTTAAATCATTATTGCTTGGATTTAATATGCAAAACTTAAAGCCTCTCAAAAATAAGACAAAAGGCTTACATTTAGTGTAGAGCTAAGAAACACTATGGTTTCTGTCAGCAGGGATTATTTCCATTTCTGTGTCTCAGTTTCCCAACTGTAAAATAAGAATACATGTTTCTTTCATTTATTTGGTATGCAAATCTCTAAGGAAGGAGCTAATGTAACTTCCTAGCACCTTAGGTACATGCACCTCAGCTTGGCCATTCAAGTGTCCTTAATACAAGTTCTAAGGCCCTATTACCGTGGCTAGACGGAAGAAACAAATCTTTCTGAGAGAAAATTATTTGCCTGCATCTACTGTGTCTGAAAAGTATTTTGAATTGTGTACTGTGGTTTGTACACACTGCCGTTTTTTATTTCTACAATACCATAAAATTACTGTCAAAAATACTCTTCTTCACACCAAATCATCATAAGAAAGGGTATATGTATTTGGTATTTACACACCATGATGACACAGACTTTCCTTACACAGAAGTTCTATCTGTCGGTTTCTAAATGCCTCCTCTCTCCCTCAGATGGGGAACTGCTGACAATACCACCATTTTACAGAAGGAAGAATATAATAAGTATAGAGATGCCAGAAGGTTTGCCCAATGCCCTAGGAAAAAACATTCCAGACACATAATCATATCTCCCTGCAGCCCAAGATGACTCCAGCAGTGGTCAGACTTTGACCTGTTGACTCACAGCCAAGAGCTACTGGATGCCTGCAAGGGCTGTGAATCCTGCAAGTAGATGACAGAAATTAATCTAAAGCAGTTCTATTGCAGAATGGGTCTTTGCTGGGTGAGCAGCAGGCAACGTGGGCAGCCCTGGCCTCAGTGGCATGCTTCCTCCCAAAGCAGGGAATTCAGTTTCTTGTGATCCTCAGCTTCTGCATAGCCTTTCTATGTGCCAAGACCTCGGCAAAGGACAGCCAGAATAACGGAGGTCAAGAGCAGCAGGTTAACCCTGTGTTTGGTTACCTTCCCTGTGCAGGGAAATCTGCACTAATATAGACTCAGAGAATCATAGAATGCTTTGGGTTGGAAAGAATCTTTAAAGGTTATATAGTCCAAACACCCTACAGTGAGCAGGAACACTTTTTACTAGATCAGGCTGCTCAGAGCTCTATCCACCCTAAACTTGATTGTTGCTATTCAACCAACTAGTTATCCACCAAACAGTTAATTAATCACATCCTTATTTCTCCAATTTAGAGATAAGGATGGTGTGGGGTACTGTGTCAAAGGCCTTACCGATGTCCAGATGGATGACATCCATATCTCTTCCTTTGTCCACTGATATTGTCACTCTATCATAGAAAGCCACTAGGTTGGTCAGGCAGAACCTGCCCTTGGTGAAATAGTGCTGCCTGTCTCAAATCGCCTCTGTGTCCTCCATGGGCCTTTAGCAGAGTTCCTACAAGAAGCTTTTCCATGATCTTCTAAGGCACAGAGGTAAGGCTGACAGGTCAGGAGTTCCCAGGGTACTTCTTTCTACCCTTCTTCAAAATGGGTGCCATTAATTCTCTTTTTCCAGTCACCAGGGACTTCAGCTGAGGGCCAGGACTTTTCAAGTGTCGTGGAGGTTGGCTTGGCAACTGTATCAGTCAACTGCTGCTGGACTCAGGTGAATCTCATCAAGTCCCATAGAGTTAAGAGTGTTCAGCCTCCTCAGGTAGTCATGAGCTTGGTCTGCTCTTAACAGTGGGATGGATTTAGCACCTCCATCTTACAATCTATCCATTTGGGAGGTGTGAGGAGAGAGGTTATCAGTGAAGACTGAGGCACAAATGTTGTTGAGTATCAAACTCTTCTTCTCATCCGTTGTTTCCGGCTTGCCAGTCTTGCTCATCAGGGCAGGTAGGCTTTCTTGAACCTTCCTTTTCTGGCAGATGTACTTGTAGATCCCTTCTTGTTATTCCTTTTCTTGTTGGCCAAGTTCAGCTCCAGCTGTACGAGAGCCCTCAGGTCTTTGAACACCACCAGTGAGTGATTACTGCTGGTCATGCTGCCTCCAATCTTGATGTCAGTGGTTAGTTCCTTCATCTTCTTGACCTCATCTCTACATAACCGGGCAATGTCCCTATGCCCTTCCCAGGCAAGCTATCCCTCCTTCCACTGCCTGTGCAGTTCCTACTTGACCTTTAGTTTGATAAGCAGGTCTCAACTCAGCCACAGCAGTCTTTCTTTTCCCTTAAGTGACTTCCTTACACCTGGGAATAGATAACTCTTGGGCTCTGTGGAAAGCATCCTTAAAGATCTGCCAGCTCTTTTCTGCTTTCTTGTTCCTGACTACACTTTTCCTAAGTGTCCTAATGACTGGGTCCTTGAAGTTGCTTTTCTAACTAATATTATCCATCCCTGTTACCTGGAGATGTAGTGAAGTTGCTATCTAGACTATACCTCTGTATGTCCCTTGGAAAGCAACAATTTATAAGCTCTATCTTTTTGTCTTTTGGAGTAAGCCTGCAGATTCTCATGCTTATTTGGAAAAGTGGGATTTGCCTTTGCAACTGCATGACTGGGGCTGCATCTGCAGTTGCCATAGATCATTCTGAGCATACGAAAATGACAGATTTTCTCATCAGAGTTGCTTTTGCTACAGTCATCTAATCCATGGGACCAGAGTTCCTGTTATAAGCTGACTGGCATGACCATGGTTCAGTCTTAGTGATAGACAGGGTACTAACTCGTGGTTTCTGGAAGAGCCACAGCTGGGTGAAAATACTAATAGAATCTTGCACATATGATGCCACAGATAAGTCTATGCCGTATCAAAAGGAAATGAATTTAAGCTGTCAGGCAAAACAATTGCATGTAAAGGATTTACTTTTTAGTATCTTCTTTTGATAAGTCTCACCTTTGTGTCTACTGTCAACCGATGTTCTTATGTTGTCACTGGGCCTGAGGTCCCCTCTTTCTCCTACTTTTCAGTTTTTCTTCTCATTTGCCAAGTAAGTGAGGTCAAGCTTAGAGATACTGAATGGTTAAGGTCACACATAACTGGGAACCTATATCCTATATCCTCCTCAATTTATGAACCGCTACTCAGGGTTTCCTTTTCTGATTCAATCTGTCCTCTCTCCTGCTCTCAATGTAACTGTAGATTCATACAATTCAGTCATGTCCAATTGAGCATGGTTACTCAAATGTCAGTCCCCAATGAATAAGGAGATTAAACAATAAAAACTTGAAATAAAGATAATCCCTTTGACACTTTAGGATAATTTCTCTGCTTACTGCTTATGAAATTCTCTGTAGCTTTAGGAATGGTATTTTTTTGTCTAATCACTATCGCTCATTCTTCTTGTGCTACTGAGTAGGGGAGCGGCACCTTGGGCTCTGCTGCTGAAAGAGGCAGTCGTTCAGGACTGTTAGGCAGTGAATAGGCAAGGTCCAGACAGAACAATGGAGTAGCTGGAGCCTAGGGGAAAAAACACTTTTCTCCAAGTGCCCTGCAGGAGTCCAGGAACTGAGGAATTTTCCCAGCAGCAGAACAAAGAAACCAGGTGTTGATGTTGGGGTTTATAGTCCGAGAGGGGCCTTGGAGGAAAGATACAGAAGGAGAAGCAGCCGGGGCACATGGGCGGGAGAACGGATGATGCTTGGCTGATCTTGTCTCAGTTCAAAATAAATTCGGCTAAGAGAGGAGAAAGCTGCAGCACAGATGCATGCACACATGCATGCACACGCACAGGGTGGTCGATGAGAGATGCAGGCAGATCAGAGCCAGGAAACAGTGTGGTTCTGTGCCTTCAGCTTCACATAGATCTTGTGTTGTGAAAGAGGACCTGAATTCAGGCATCATCTAGGCACTGCCCTTCGTCAGGTAGCATGTCCCCCCTACCCCAGCCCCGGACTCAGGAAGTCTTCATCCTTACCTCCCCCCAGTCAGCATCTCCAGGAAATGGAGTTGTGTTTTACTGGACCTGTTCCATGTTGCTACTGGAAGAAAAGAAGGTGCAGCACATGTGTCACAGCCCATAAAAATCCCATGAGTATGTTGGGCCAATGGAGAAATGTTAGGCTATGCAACACATCACTGTAACAAGTCAAATTCCTTAGCGTGTCATAGCACCTCATATTCAAGCAGTACTTCTAGTCCTTAGGTGCTGGAGGGCAGCACAGATTCTGCTGACCAGTAAAACTTCCTCCTGGCCTGACCTGGCAATTCCTGGAGTGCTCTTCCTTCCATCAAGCAGTTTAGGATCACATGGTCTGTTTACTGGGACTTACAATTAATTTGGACAAGATAATTGTTGTCCAGATCTGAGCTAGGCTGATCAGGACAACAATCAATACAAGTACACTCATGAAAAATTCACTGAGATTTTTAATGATGAAGAGAAATTGTGGACCTTTGTTTTCTCTCTTATCTGAAAGACTTTATCTCAGGCAATGTCATAACAGCCAGTGAGACTACTGGTTCAGATGTGATTGCTCCAAAACTGTGCCTAGTGGGTGACTCCTGGCAAGATAAGGCTGGAGTGTACCATGGCGACAGTGTTTTAACCATTTTTGCATGACTATTTTTGCTCAGCATCACACTTATTTAAGTGTTCTAAATGGTCTCTGGATGTTGCAAAATCACTGTAAAAAGATAAAAAAAAAGATATGCAGATTTTAAGAAAGGCCACAAAAGGGTAGAAAAGTCATTTATTTGGCCTCTTACCAGTTAGATGAAGTGTCTAAGTGGCTGTGATGGCAAAGGAATACTATTCCTGCCATATCTGAAACCCATATAAATGCTGCACTCTGGATGTGGTATCTCCCTACCCACTGTTTTTACTGTTTCCATCTCTCTTAGAGAATGCTGAATCATATTAATCAGCAATTTTTTGCATTGTATATAAAATAAAATCAATAACTCAATAATGGAAAACCTTGAGCTTGTTTTCAGGACTGTGTTCATTTCAATGCATGAATTGTGTAATAGAAACTATTCCCTCTGGCAACTCATAAAACAGAAACTTCTCAATTTTTTCCACCCCAGGAAACATTCTGTCAGCAATACACTTGCAGTGCTCATCTATGAATATTGAGATGGCTTTTTTTGTGTCTCACTCATAATAGATTAACAGAAGGTGCAGTGAGTATCTAAAGTATACTACAAACTGCATGAATAATTACATCCTGAAAAACAGAAAGCCCAATCAGGAAAACACAGAAGGCTGGAATGAAATACTCTATGCACAATAGGGCCTGTGACATTCTGAATTTATTCTACAACTGTTTTACCACTGTCAGAAAGCCTATTAGTTTTAAGGCTGTGGCCTTGTGTACCTCAGCATTTCTGCATATTCTTCTTGCAGATGATGCTCCAGGTTTCAGAGAGGGTGTGTATGTGCAGTGAGAGCTGGGTACGCATCAGTTTTTCCTGTGGTATTACAGATGCATGAGGACATATTAGTCTCAGGTTGAAATAAATTTTACACATCCAAAACAGAGGTCAGTAGTGCCCTAAATTTGCTGCAAAATGCTATGGGTAATAACTGGAAGAATTTGCAGTTTCACCTGTCAACTAAGCCAGCTCAAGCTGATGTTTTACTGCAGCTTCTGTATGAGAGTGCGCACACCACTGGTGTCTCAGCTAAAAAGTGGTAACTACTTAAGCTGCAATAACTTGTCTGTCACTTTTTTTATCCATGCCCCAAGTGTAAAGCAGAAGAGGAACTCATAGAATCATAGAATCATTAGGGATTGGAAGGGATCTTGAAAGATCATCCAGTCCAATACCCCTGCCACAGCAGGACCACCCAGACCAAGTCACACAGGAACACACCCATATTGTTTTCTAGGAGTTCTAAGCACCTGCAACACAGGCTTTGAGATGAAAGTACCTTCCCCACCGTAGGTCACTATAGAATCGTAGAGTCAGTCAGGGCTGGAAGGGATCACAGGATCATCCAGTTCCAACCCCTCTGCCATGGGCAGGGACACCCCACCCTAGATCAGGCTGGCCAGAGCCTCATCCAGCCTGGCCTTAAACACCTCCAGGGACAGGTCCTCAACCACCTCCCTGGGCAACCCATTCGAGGCTCTCACCACTCTCATGCTGAAGAACTTCCTCCTCACATCCAGTCTAAATCTACCCAGCTCCAGCCTTGCTCCATTCCCCCTAGTCGTGTTGCAAGTCAGGAGACAGGAGAACACAGGGCATTCATGTACTCTTAAAAGAGACCTGGCAGTGCATCAGCAGCTTGGACAGTGTTTGCACTCTCCAGGCTGTTTTAAGGAAATATATGAAAAGAACAATTTATGGCCCCTGTGGACTTTAATGCTGAGCAACTTCAATTAGCATGATGATGGAGATTAGACAGTACAAGAAGTTACTTGTGGGAACATGACATAGCCAGAGACAGATAACATTTTAATCAGAGACAGATAGCATTTTAATGGAGTCAAAGAAGTGACCAATCACTTGAGAAGGTATAAGAGCTGGAATGTGAACATAGTTAGAAGTGGAACCTTATTCTGTGAATAACTAATGGAAAATTTCCGGAAGAGGACTTAAAAGTTATAAACTGTATCTAGCAAACCACAACATAACTGTAAAAATTAAGTTACTTACTTTATCCTTCTTAGAAATGGAACAGCATTGTTTTTATTTGGTTTCTCTATTCTTGAGTCTGTAAGAGTACCTTCTCTTTGCATTTCGGTTTTTCATCATGACCACAAATCTAGAAAGATATTCGACTGAAAATTGAAAACTGTTTTATTCCTTTCCGAGCTAAGGCTTCAAGGAAATGTCAAGTGTCATGAAATTCAAGATAAAAAGAATAGCTTGGGCAAAATATAAATAACTTGTTTTCTTTTTTTTTTGCCTTTGCATTGACCCAAATAAGTTTGCTTTATTTCCAGGTTTTATTGACTTCCAAGGAGATGCTGTTGGATAACTATTTAGTAAAAGGGCTATTGTCCTTCTGATGAAAGGATGTGATGCTTTTATAAGCCTTTCTGTAGAAGCAGCATGCTTACTGCAGCACAGACACATTTTGAAAATGGCTGGTCTCACAGTCTCTCCCCTTGGCCATTGTAACACAACCAGCAAAAAATGTTGACCTCTACTTCGGAAGTGTTGGGTTTTGCATTGATGTACATTATTCAGTCAGAGAGTACAGATTCCTTTCTGGGTGCTGGGGAATTTTGAAATTCTGCATTGTGGTGAGAAATTGAGTTCCAGTACCTGTAGCTGTTTGGGTGACAGCAAAATTTGCAGAAAGAGAAAGGGAGGGAAAGAAACCAATGAGTAGAAATTATTAAGCACAACTGTGTAATACCAGGAAATGGTTGCTTTATCCATCTGCGTTCTTAGACATCATTCATCACAACTAGTTACCGAGCAGTTTCTGCAACTGTAGTTTTCATTTGAACTTTTCAGCAGCTGTTAAGTAAGGAATATACAGATACATCCTTGAACGATTCCACATGTTTCAAGTGTGAAACAGTACAAACTCTTGCACAAGACCAGCAGCAGACAGCAGTGGTCACTCATGCAGATGGTCTCATGGAGTAGGTTAAGTCACTAGCTCCTCTAACAGTGCCTTTTAGGCATTGTGTCCACAGGGCGTGCAGATCTGCTGCCAGTGACATGATCACCTTGGAGCAGCTTTCTAAGTGCACACAGCACTACTAAAATGGTTTTGCCTTTGTTTTCTTGTAGGCTTCTGCATTTTGATACGCACTCACTGCTTAACACTGGCAAGTTCCCTCGGAGACAGGACTGCCTTCCAAACCTCATGTCTTATCACTGCAACTAATCCTCTTTTTAACAATGCATAGCACTCTGTCTGGGAGGAGCCACAGGAGAAGTTCCTAAAGATCTGGGCTTTAGGGCTTCAAAAATCTCAATTCAATTGAATTGTTTCCCTTTCCTATCCTGGATTCTGTCCTGAAGGATCAGGGCTTACTTCAGTTAACTAAGGCTGAAACTGAAACACAGTAATAGCAAGTGAAGAGTACTTCACATCCATATGATAGTCATCCAGATATGGCAGATTTACAGTCCAGTTTATCCTGGATGAAGTGGCAAAAAATCTCTCTTAGGATTAATGAATGGGGATTGCTGCACATAATCCTGCACATTCCCTTGCACATTCCTTTACTTGATAAGACATTGTTGTTTAACGCTTTACATGGAAGCTTGGAAGCTCTCACAGAAACTGGAAAATGTTTGACCAGTACAAGGCTATTTGTCTAGAATGAAATGGAGAAAGTGAGTGAGTCTTGTGCTGTGGTCTAAGATGATGGTAATTTTTTCCTCCACAATATTTGTACCTTTAAATTTTTAAACAAATAAAATAGCTAGACAGACAATATTCTTCTGCCTTCAGAAACTGTCTAAATCCAAGCAAAAGTTTGCATTTGTCTTGGTTAGGTTGGATTTTCTGTCTTTTCTGCCCTTCTACTTCCCAGATGCCTCTACTCTCTACCACCGTGCAGATATTCTGTGCAGCTTGTGTGAATAACTGCTCTAATAATACCTTGTGCAAGCATTTGCCATCACAAGGGTGCCCTAAAGCTATTTTTAAACTCCACCATATGAAAGGACATCTAACTGCTAGCACTTGTGCTGCAGTTCACTGGTACAGAAATATGTGCACACTTAATTGCTGGTATTAAATTGCATCTTGCAATTTAGCTGGGCCCGCACTTAATACATTCTTTGAAATAGATATGCATGTGTGTGTGCACACCATGTGTTTGTCTGGAACATGAATGGCTAGGACCATTACAGTGTATGATGAACTAAGCAGTAAAAAATTAGACCTGGCCAAAGCCTGTGACTTAGGGACGTCTTGTGATGTGGAGCAAATGGGCAAATCACTGTGATGCGTCGTGCAGGCACTGTGTTGACGTGGAAGCTGCATGTAGGATATAGCAGAAGAAAACTGTGGCAGGTGTGAGATCAGGGAGAGATAAGGCCCTCGCCTACTGCCTTTGCTGTAAGAGCTCCAGAGTACCGTAACTGCAAACTTGGATGTTAAGATGGTTTCATTCTGCAGGCACTAAAGGAACCCACAAATAATACGAAAGCTCAGCTGCCCTAGCAAGTACATAAACTTTACTTTCCTGCTTCCTCTACCATTGCCTGATTCACTATTTTATTTTTTTTTAAGAGTATTTGCTTCAACCCTTTATTTTAGACTGTAAGGAGATAGCTCTACATTCCTCTTCAGTCTGGGGCCTCCTGGCTGAGCCTGCAGATCCGTGATATGGTGGCTCACATGACACTGACATATATTCAACATGACTGCAGCAGGTATCACCCTATTTGTTTATGTGGGCCATAAAGTAGCCAGCGATTTAATGTGGTTGTTGCCATTACTTATTGACATGTTTGATTTGCCAGTTTATGAATAAATGTCATATTTCTAAGAAAAGTTCGTATTTGTCTTTATTTCATCCATCTTTTTGAAAAATATATCCTAAATGCAGGGCATTTTCCATATTTATGGTTTGTATAAAACAACTATTTTTGTTTTATTTGCATCACCTTCAGATTCTTACTACCCTAAGCAGCCAAGAATTGTTTGTGACGTGTTTTGCCAGGACTTCCACTGTAATACAACAGGATATCCTTTGTCAATGATAAAACACTCTCTGCAATTGCTCTTGTTTTCTACCTGTCAAGGGTGATGCTCCACTTTAATGTGCTGTTAGAAAAGGAGGGTAATGAATCCACACCAACAGTTTGCACTCAAGTGCCAGGTTTTCCTGTGTGATTATTCAGATGTTATTATATGAGGGCCTGGCAGCCCCTCTCTCTGACCGGGACCTCGTTGCATCTATGCGCTGAACACACGGCATGAAAAACTCAGTCCTTGCCTTTGAGAGCTCAAATGGTTTGTGTCCTTCAGGTAGTGTTTCAATAGTATTGCATTAGCTGGTTGAGGTCCAGCTGCCGAGATACGGGTGCCAGGAGCCAACCCTACACTGGGCACTCTACAGAGACCCTCATCACCTGTGGGAGCCATTGAGGTATTTGGCAGGTGCAAAGACAACTTTATATGTTTTGTGGGAGGACCATGATAGAGGTCTAGCAGATTCTCTTCACTTAGCTTTCCCCAGTGGCAACTAGTTGGTTTGTTTGGATTTTAAACTTGGTTCACTTTTACGTTTATCTTTCAATAGCAGAAAAGTAGCTGCATGATCCATCTTGACATGCTACACAACTACACCAGGGTGAAATGGTTTGGAGCATCCCCAACCTTATTTTTGTGTATTGAAATTTCTGACTGTTTGATTGCAATGGTATGACGTCGACTCCCCAAGCAGCAAAGATTGATTTATCTTTTGAGTAGCCATACTCTCTCTCTCTCTACAGAAGTATCTTTTCCAGTTATGTTTTGGAAGTCATCAGACATGCTGTTATAAATGATCACTGAAGATTACTGGAGATACTGCAAAATAATAGCAAACCAAGTAGCATCTGTAATTTCCACTGCTGGTTTGCAATCATCGCTTAAAATGAACTGTGTCTTAGTTGTAGGGCTAAACCCTTTTCTCGTCCTCTTTACTGATGTATAAAAGTTGAAATAGAGACTGTCTTATGAATTTTTATGCAAAAAGCTGAGCTACAATCCACTGTAGAATCAGCTAGTACTCTTTGTGAAGATCAAGACTAGCTCAGAAAATACTGGATTGTTGTCTACATTTCTAGTTATCGTGAGGCTATGCTACAGCTCAAGTCACTCTGACATGTTCTTCTTAATACCCCCAATATAAATCAGATTCCACTTACACACAATATTTATCACCATTCTTGTTTGTCAGCAGAGGTTTTACTGGTTATGAGCATGATCACTTCCATAGACCTTGTTTCCTCCTGAGTCACTGGTGTCATAAATTCCATCAGTGCAAAAGAACAGACAAATTAATTTTCATGGAAAATGAGCTGTGATACCTGTGTTCTTGTGTATCTTCAGCACATTGAACTGCCTCAGGCCTTGCGCTCATAACATGCACAATCAAGTGCATGACACAAGGCATGAGTGCAAGCCTGGTGGCTATTAAGCTATGTAAGCTTAAATGCTTCATTAGATGACATGGTAACCCTTCCTTCTGACTTGGAGATATCTTAGTGTTTCTGGTACGAATTCCTCTGTGTGCTTTTTCATCTCATGTTGTGAACTGGCCTTGCTATAGAGTTTTTGGAAAGAAATCTGTATGACAAGAAAGAGAAGATGGGTGGCAAAACTCCAGAGTCTGTTCCTAAATTTCCCCACTGAAAACTCAGATGTTGACAATCAAAAGCCAAACCAAGTGGAAAGTCAGTCTCAGGAGGGTGCCTTTTGATTTGGTGTATAGTATCTACAGCAAAGGCTTTCTTTGCACTTCACATTTCCTTGTTGTTGCAATCTTCTCTTTGAAGAGTTCTTGCATTTCATGTAAGATTTAAGGGCCATTGAGGAAAGAAAGCCCCACTGAACAATATGCACGAGATAGAGCTTTCTGAAGCTCATGTTGTGCTAATTAAATTCTTCAAAAGTCTTGAGAAACCCACCACTACCTAAACTAGCCCACTCACTTTTTGAAATGCGACACAAACTTCACCTACTTTTGAACCAAGCAGGGCAGTGGTGTTTGAGTAAAGAGGCGGAGATGGATTTTATTTCTGACTTTGGTCAGTAAATACTTCTGATTTTGGTGAAGAAGTAGAGGAAAAAACATAGGAGTAGGAGCAATGTTCTGAGTTTATCAGACACTAAATTCTGATTCTCCAATGGGGTTTTTTATGATTTCATAGAAATAGGTTGTCCAAACAATCTTGGTTTTGTTGAGAAGTTCCACTCCTTTATTTATTCTGCTCTGTTAGTTGAGGCTGCTGGTTAGTGCATACTGACCACCATCCTTTAAAGCTGTGCTCTTCTGATTTTCCTGTGTTAGGTGAAGTTGCCTGGGAATTCAGATAATTCTGCATGGACGTTCAGTGGGACGCACCTCCAAGACGCATGAATACCATGCACAGCCTGGGACAGTTGCACTGTTGGAATTTGGTCTGGGGCATCCCTTGCACCCTCATACCATAACTTTTGTGATGGCCTACAGAAGACCATCAGTTGTTGAAGTGGCTAATCCAAATGGAGATTAGTTCCTTTAATCCCTTCTCTGAGTTGAATTAGTAGCATGATCCCCTGAAGGCTACATGCCATAGCCTGGTGCAGTCCTTTTCCCATCAGTCTCACATGCAAGGTACAAACCCTAGGACATGACCCTCATATAAAAAGTCATTTTGTTTTAATGTTTTTCTCTTCACAGGGACATTCAGATCTTGTCTACATATTACCTCTCAGTTGATGAGAGGATCCCATTGTGATTAACAGAGGGAACTCATAGCTGGGGAGCTATATTCTTTGGGCTTCTTTCAGCATGTTGTGTGATCTTAGGGCTAGACATTGTCCAATAGGTGGAAGACGCTTTAGGGTGCTTTTTAGGCCCCCCAACTGTCTGATTCCTGTAACATGAGGCTCCCTAAAATACATATGGAAGGCTGTATCTTAGGCTGCTGCACTCTCTTCAAGAACCTCATTTTTTTAATGCTAGTGACTTGATTTCCTCATTTAGGACAGAGATTTGATATGAAATCCCTCATGTCTTTTGCAAGCATAGAAAAAGCACTACAGTTTAAAATTAAAATGTTGTGCTTTTAAATTTTGAAGTTTTGTGGTTTTGTTTTTTTTTAAGAAACCTGTTCACGTCTGGCTGAAGGGAAGATGGGTGGCAGAACTCCAGAGTTCCACTGAAAACTCAGGTGTTGCCAATCTAATGCAAAACCTGGGTGGACTGTCACTCTTAGGAGGTTGCCTTTTGATTTGGTATTTCATCCATAGCAAAGGCATTCCTTGCACTTTTCTTTCAGACACTGGTGGTATTTTCACACGGATCAAATTTATCATGCCTCATTCACAACTTAGCTCAAGCAGAATAAGTAGACTCTGTTCTGGCCAGCCCTCTCTTCTCAGTAGTTACTGTAACTATCGGTGTTTTCAAGATACAGAGCTCATAACATTTCCAACAAAATTTAAACCAAGAACTTCTGGCCACATTTGGCAAATTACACATGATACCAAAGAAAAACAATTTGCATTGTCTATTCTCAAAAGTTATTCTCTCTTTATATTTGATGTTCCATGGAAACTTTGTGAATTCTAAGCCACAGATTCTTTAAATGGGCTTGTAAGGAAATGCCTCTTTCATATGAATTTGTGAACTTCACTGTCAATGCGAATCAATAAATCCTGAACCAACTGAGTTTTTTAATATAACTTCCTGAAGAAGAAGAAAGTATTATGGATTTTATTGCTTTCTCCAGCTTTTGAAATTTAAAGAACAAGCACAGTATCAGAAAAAAGGGGGTTTTTTTGTCCACATTAGGCTTGTGCAGTATGTATTTAGTTATGCCAGCTGATTCATAGCCAGTAGTTTGCATCTTCAAGAGCAAGTACAGGGTGCTTCTTCTGAGACACAATGATCAGTTCTGCGAACACTGCTTAAGTGATATCTTGCTGCATTATGGCAGCTCCTGCCACCACCTCTGTAAGTTAGGGGTTGTATCAGCATTTTCATTATAAGTAGAACATTTACACTACTACCACCTTCCTTGATTTATATCATGCTCCTGCACTATAACACAGAATCACATTTGCTTTGTTCATTGCAGTTATACAGTGCAGTATATAGGGCTGAAGGCTCGAGGGATTTTTCAAGTGCTCCCAAATCTCTCTCCTGTGCTATAAAGAGTAGCACTGCCTTTTCAGCAAATATTGATGCTTTTTATTCTTTGCTTCAAGATATTATTCTGGTTATATGCTGGATGAAGCTACAATTTACAATTTATCGGTGCACATACTGCAGGTGCTTTAAATCCTTCTGTTTATTATCTACATGGTCAGTCAGAAGGAACAGTTGTCTTTCTGCACCAAAGACGCCATTCTACATTCTTCCATGTACCTGGTTTTATCACTTGAGTTAGGACACAGGTCTCAAAGCATAAGATATTGTGAAGCAACAGGAAGAGGAATTGCATACTGAAATGCAACTTTATTAAATTAATGAATACTAAGCACCCACTGTATTCACATTCCATTTATTTGTCATTACAGATGGTTAATAAAACATTAATACATGATGTTAGAGACCCAAATAACAAATTATTATGAGTGGTATCATTATTATACCAGCAAGTGGTGTTGGAAATTACATTTATAATCACTCGGACCCAGTGGCTTTCTGTGACAACCAACTTTCAATTGTCTTTTATTTCAAGTCATTAAAAAGTCTAATTCATCAGTTATAACCTATCTAGAAAGAGGCATTCTAACATTCAGTGCATCTCCCTATAGTTTTAGAGAAATCTTTTTCTGGTCTATTTTTTTCTCTTTTGCTTCAAATGATTTCGTACCTTCAAATTTTCTTCTGACAAAGAGCACCTGTGAACTGCTTGTTTGCTCACACTGATAGTGGTAAAGATACTACTCTTCACTTGAGGTACAAACTGCATGGGAACCATAACCTTTAAAGAAACTTCTTTTTGAAAAAAAATATTCAAATGAAAAAGCAGACCATCAGAGAGCCGGGATGCCTAAATAGCCTTTCTTCTCTGTCTCGTGACACAGTGTGAGAGGTCTTGAACTTTGGATCACATCATCCACACTGTGTGTAACATCTTCATTCCTTGGAGGACATGAATGAGCAAGGCAGCTGTACCAGTCTTTCTGGGCTCTGTACTAGCCAGGATTTGGTACCAGCACCTCTCAAATGAGGGCATTGAGGGCAATATGGATTGAGGGCAGCAAGGGAACAGTGGACACAGGGAATTAGATAGCCTGCTCAACCCTCCTCCCATCTACCCCATATCAGAGTGTAGGGGAACCTCATTTTGCAGGTACACACCACCTGTCAGGTGTATTAAAATAATGGTTCTGCAGACTTTGAGATACGTACTTTTGCAGTAATTACATAGAACAAGAAAATGAAGTAAATATGAAAAAAACCCCCTGTATTACAGAAATTACCTCACAAAGCCCCTACATTTATTCACCTACAAACACACTAGCAACTTTCCTGAAGTCAATTTTCACTCCAGCAACTTTTTTTCTGTTTTCTGCCTTAGGTTTTTAGGTCATTAACCTCAAGCAAGGAACTTTGTCAAACACTTTGAAAAACAAAGTCCTCTCTATTTTTCCCTTGTCTGTCCTGGTGGCAATACAGCACATTCAAAGAATTCCAGCAATTTTCTGAGGCATGACCTGCCTCTCCTGAAACATGTTGGTATCTTTGCGATCTTCCAGCAAGCTGTGCTGTACCAAATGTTCCTCCATTTGATCTTCTAAAATATTTACTCAACTGTTTCCAGTGACTCTCATTCAGCTAAACTGGTCTCCAGTAAACAGAAAAATATTTTAATCTCACAACTTACAGTCTCTCATCAGTCTGCAGCTTTGGAGAAATATGTTTGGCTGTGGGGTGGAACTGGTCTAATGTCTTAATAGGCTATACAAGAGAGGTAACTTCTTAAACATCTGCTGCCCATGTTTACTGCAATGTCCAATTAAAATACTGTCTTACTCACAAATGCAGTAGAATTGATGTTACCTGTCAAAATGGGGTAGTTATTACAAAATTACAGTGTAATAGGATTTCTAAGCAATAAAATATTTCAAGGAGTGGAAGCTTCAGAGAAAGTGGAATGGTTTCCATCAAACTTAGCATAGTCAGTGGCTCCATAATGTTAATCTATTGTATCAAGTCTGAATGGACATGGCAGGAGGTGGAGGGCAGGCAGGAAATACTTCTGGGCTTTCTTTGCAGATGACCAAAACGTCAAATAACTTGTTTTTGTGCTGTGATGCTCAGGAATTATCCCAAAATGAACAAACAGGGGTTTTAAATATGTTTCTGGGCCAGACCCTTTGCTGGACCATCATCGCCCTCAGTTCAGACCTCCTTTCCTGTCCCCTGCAGGGTCTGTCTCCTGCTCACTGACAAAGATAATTTTAAGTTATGAATGGAGGAAATATTTAGACAGCTCTGTTCCTCCCCATGTTCCCATCTCTTCAAAGATCACGGGTAGTACAGCATCTCCTTTTACTTAAGCATAGGAAAATGTGAGTGTTTAGATTAGAAAATCCAAGCTTTCTCTGTGCTGTCACTGAGAAGATTCGAATTGCTGTATTGTGGAGCACTAACTAGAACGTCCTAGCTGGTCACTGATCTCTTCAGGCACATTCTTCTAACAGAGGCACCCTCATGGCATGATGAACAGAGTCATAATTTAGGAAGAAAACACACTAAACAATCAAAGGTAGCTCCTTTGGTCTCAAATCTGGTTAGACCAGGTCAACTGTGAAGCTTTCTGAGAAGAGTAAGTGAGTAAAGGGTGCAGCAGTAAAGTAACATGGAAGGAACATGAGGATCTGAAAATTTCAGCAGGTTGGGGGAACAATACCCATTTTCTTCCATTACTTTTTAAAAATATACTTGGGACAGTGACTAGTGTTCAGCATTTTCTTTCCTCCTCCTCTTTTACACCCTGTCTGCCATCATGCTATAGCACTTAGTGGCTTGCAAATTGAGCAGTACTTTTCTTCAGAAGATAAAAAGATTGAGGTCCATCTCTTTTGCATTCACTCCAGGGGCAAACCTCTTCTTTCTACTCTGCTGCAATGAGTATAATTTTATACCTCAAAGCACTACTCTGCTATTTTCCAAGATGAATAAATTTCTCTGAAGTTTGCTCTAATTTTTTCCAGAATAAGTAGCAGTCTTTTTTGGGTTTTTGGCTAAACTCACCCTCCAAGAGACACTCCAGTAAGTCTTATGTCACAATCAAGCATGTAGACATTAGCCGAAGTGTAATTTGTGTTGATAATAATGTTTTTATCGAAACTTTTTTTTGACAGAGAATGACATTTCAATCAGACTGAGGTGTCTGAAAACATCAACATTTTGCTATTTAATTTTTCAGAGGCCAAGAAAGGGTTCTTTTCCTTCAGCAAATCAAAACTTAAAACACAAGTTTTCATGCATTTTGGAACAGAAAATTTAAGGGAAATGTTGACGTGAATGAAACAATATTTACTTCTTAACTATTTCTATGGAAACAAACTTTTCTTTATTTTTTGATACTCTGCAGCTGTAAGAAAGAATCTGAGATCTGACTTACCAGTTTGTAAACAGTCATACTCTCTATACAAACTGGATTTGCTTAGATTGCTTGTTTTAATATTAGGAACTTTTTATTTGTTGAAGAATCTAACAGTGTCAATTCACTTTAGATAACGTGTGTATATAGACACAGCAGTATGACTGATCAGTTTTCTGATACAAGTCTCTCATAGTGACTGTCGAAGACATTGCTGCAAGATAAACACTGTTCCAGGGACCCTGGGGGAAGGGGAGAAATTTAAGCAGATATTGTTTTGTAGGCATTATAAATATACATTTTAGGTCTGTGTTGGAAGGTAAGTCTATTTTATCTGCAGTTAAGACACGTTTTGGTCCCGCTCCTGTATTTCAGTTACAAATACTGAATCAATTCACCTATCTAAACCCTTTCACTTGGGTGCTCAACACCTATCTGTAACAGCTCAAACTGTATTTTTAATAACTGAAATTGCCTCACAATGCAGCCAGGCGCCCTCCATTCAAAGGCTTCAAATGAGATAGGATCTGAGACTGCCCACTGGTACTGTGGAATGGTGGCCAAATTTGTTAAATCTGATGCAGTTCTGTCCTTTCTTCTTAGTATTGATGTGGAATACGTAAGTTTTCAACTGATTACTGATAATCCCCCAGCCTCCTCTCGCTGATGCCCGTTCTCTCTGTCACTGCCATTAATAAGAGTCCTATGATCTGGAATATTTTTTCAAGATTTCTGTGGAGTTTGTTTGTCCTCTACAGATAATAACTTCCCCTTTTTCTTCTTCTCTTAGGATATGATTGCAGTTCCTGAAAAGTCACAGCTCTGCTCAGTGGGTTTTGGAGAAAAATTAAAGAGTCAGAAACGGTATTGCTACTCCGTATTTCACTCTGACAAAAGTTACTGATCCATACCCTTGCTGTGAAAATGGCAGAGCAAGAGACCTGTTTGCATCTGACGTACTATTCCTGCTTATTGTCTGCTGCCATCTTCCCTTTCCTGCTTCTAGTTTCTGCATATGATTTCTTAAGAAGTTCCTCTTCATAATTTCTTCAAGGTTTAATTTTGTTTGCAGAAAGCAGATATTAAGATTCTTTCCACTCCTATAAACCCATCCACTGATTCCTGATCCACTTGTATTTTCTCTAAGAATTCAGCAACTCCTTTGTTCATCACAATGTCTTTTATTTGTGTCTGATGCTGCTGTTTCTCTTCCTACAGAAGTTGTCATTTTCATCTCCTGACATTGAAAAAGTTTCTTGGAAATACAGGCAGAAATAGTTAGGAGAGGATGCAATGTAAGTAGAAAGTTTCAGTTTGCCAGCCCTTTCCCTGCCCAGTGTGTGCAGACCTGATGCACTTTGTTCTCCACAGTGTATTAGGCTGTCCATTATCAACAATGGAAGCTTGTTAACACGGTAACACAGAGACTATCCATTATTCCTTCTGCTCCTTTATAAAGAGGCCATTAAAATACAGCTAAGCTCCTTTCCCTACAGGTTGAAATTTGAACAAATCTAATTTGTATTTGTTAGGGAAACTGGAGCTGCTAAAGGAAAAAGCAGGTTTGACAGTTTTGGAATATAAAGTCATTTATTCGCCAACAGTGAAGGTACAGGAAGTGGCTATTTCCTTTGCCTTGCCAATTTTTGTTCATCTCTGACCTAGTGGTATCACGTCAAGCTTGGAGTTCGTTCTCCATGGCTTTCTAATCATTTGGATCTCTGCTGAGGTAGGTGCCAATTAGCACAGGTTATTGTTGTGAGGTGGACAGCTGACCATTACAAGAGGACAGAAACCATGAATTTTACTTTGTGCACTGACAGTTCATCTTCTTGGCTATTATAGACGTATTCCTGCTGCCCAAAACCAGTTTGCATGGGTTTGTATTCCACTATCAAATTATTTCAGGTATTTCAGCCCCATCACTTGTGCTAGTTTTCACATAGAAAGACTCTGTGTAGTCCCATCAGTGAAACAACCACCATGAACATGAACTTTGCTGCTGGACACTTTTTGCCTGAGGGTCTCCATCATTCCAATCAGGAACACATTGCTGACTGCCTGGCCTTACCAGTTCCTCAGATCTGCTGGAAAAGTGTCACAGTGAGCTGTAGGTAACACCCTGGAGTGTTTTGTTTTTTTTAATTGAGGATAACTTCTTTAGAGAGGTAATAGACAGCCATATAGCAGACACTGTGATATTAGACCTGAAGGTCACTAACACAAGTGAGCTAATCACAGAAGCAGCATGGCCTGCAGTAATCACTCACTGGTGGTGCTCAAAGACTTGAGGGCTATGGTGTGGCTGGAGCTGAACTTGGCCAAGAAGGTAAAGAATAACAAGAACAGCTCTACATGTATGTCAGCCAGAAAAGGGATGTGATGGATGGACTGTCTGATGGCTAACTAAACAGTTGGATGGTTACATCCAGAAGGTAGTAATCAACGGTTTGATGTCCAGATGGGGACTGGTGACAAGCAGTGTCCCTGAGAGGTCCGTACTGGTCTTTGGTATCTTCATCAATAACATAGAGCTCAGGACTCAGTGCACCCTCAGCAATTTTTTGGATGATGCCAGGCTAAGTGGTGTCATTAGCACTCCTGAGGAACCAGTGCTAGTTGTATATATGATCAGGAATTTGCAACCAAAGGCTCATCAGTGACCGTGGTGGGCAGTGGGTTGTTTGAAAACTTCTCAGGCTATAAATCGGATTCGTTTGCACTGTTAAAAGGATGAGGCAGATCATGGAGAACAGCAGTATTGATGAGGATTAAACCATCCAACAGAATGAGTTTGAGGAATAACTAGTGCAATGTTGAAGCAAGAGAGACAAGAAGGTCGTGTGAAGGTTGGCTCAGTTCATACTGTGTAATTGTTCTCACAATCATGAAGGGCAGCTGGCTTGCCATCTGAAATATGTAGATTGAGCTCTATTCTTTATATTTTTCTCATTTTTTTCCTCTTTGAGCAGTGTGGGGATGTGGTGACGATTGTCTGTTGTTGATTTGGTTTTTTTATTAAGGGAAAAAAAATCCAACCTCTTGAATTTGGAAATTTCCAAACCTCTTATCTTATTGGTCACATTCCAATTCATGACAATGGTAATGTAAAATGGACTGATGGAAATGGGTGAGATATAATGTGTGTCATGATGTGATATGTGTCAGAGGCATTGTTTCCTATAACCTGATTTATTTAGTTTTTTTAAAACTGCTTTTCAAAGAGAAGAATATTTCAGGCCAAACTAGTGTTAAGGAGACAACTAGCCAGACTTTTCTCAATGTCATATAGTGATAGGACGAGGGGCAATGGGTGTAAGCTGGAACATAGGAGGTTCCACAACAATATGAGAAGGAACTTCTTCACAGTGAGGATGACAGAGCACTGGAACAGGCTGCCCAGGGGAGTTGTGGAGTCTCC
>JAOXOE010000874.1:29941320-29991368 GCA_028565055.1 Phoeniculus purpureus
GCTTGGAGAAGAGGAGACTGAGGGGTGACCTCATTAATGTCTGTAAATATGTGAAGGGTGGGTGTCAGGAGGATGGATCTAGGATCTTCTCAATGTCATCTTGGGATAGGACAAGGTGCAATGGGTGTAATCTGGAACTTAGGAGGTTCCATATAAGTATCAGAAGGAACTTCTTCACAGTGAGGTGATGGAGCATTGGAACAGGCTGCCCAGGGATGTTATGGAGTCTCCTTCACTGGAGATGTTTAAAACTCACCAGGATATGTTCCTGTGCAGCTTGGTCTAGGTGGCTCTGCTCTGGCAGAAGGATTGGACTAGATGATCTTTTGAAGTCCCTTCCTATCCCTAATGCTCCGTGAAGTAAATGAGGTGTCCAGACAGAGATCTCTATTTTCATTCAAACACAATTAAAGCAGTGCAATATTCTTTGCTTGTACATTTAAAAGTCTGATTTTGCTTAAAACTTGAATTTTAGAGTTTGAGCTGTTGCCTCCTAAGTATAATATATTTTGCTTATTAAAACAGAAAAAAAGGTGCTTGGTTATGTGTTGGACAGGAAACATCTTAATCCTGATAAGCTGATTGGAAATCAGACCCTGGAAGGTAAACCTAAATAAAAAACCTATCCATCAACACAATTTATTTTCTACCCTTCCAGAGCTATTCCAGAAGCTGCAGTTTCTTCTTATGTCTGTTCCTGGTTTTACATTTGTTGTTGAATATCTGAAATGTTTTTGCCCTCAAAGCAGAGCCTAAAGAAGTAAAGATTATTCGTCTCCAGATTAATTATCATCCTCCAGGATAAACACAAATGCTTCTCTTGCCCCAGAGAGATACTTATGTTTGCCCTCCTTAGAAAGGCAAATTTATTTCTGGAGGATGGCACAGAAGGGTGAGCTTGCTGAGAATTTCTCATCTAAAAAAGGTGAAGAAAAGGAAGTTCTTAAAGTGTCTTCCAGAGGCTTCACGAGCGCTCATGGTTGCAACCTCAGACTGCATCACAAGTTTAGTTGAGGAACCTTAATCATTCAAATATCTTATTCTCCAATTCTTGTTCTCAGATACCACTGACAGAGTCCTGTGTATGAAGCAATGCCTAACAATGAAGCTGTAATACTTTTGTAGATGAAAAGTAAAAGAAAGTGTGTTTTTAGTGAGCTTAGGCTGAGAGCTCAGTGTTAGAATTAGTGCTGGAAATTGGAATGACCTTTCAACTGCATTGCCCAAAGCTTGTAATTACCTTCACAAAATCATGGACAAAATCAATATCCATGGGCAAGAAATGGAGATGCCTTGGAAGTTTAGACATGGACCATCCTTATTTGTTTTGCTAAAGTTGTGCACAGGACCCTAATGAATAAAAACTCCAAGAGCCATTTCATTTTGTCTGACAAGCAGCCATGCAGGAGTTGTGGCTTCCACTATGTACTACTCAACAATGATGGTTGGATTGATCACATAAATGGAGAAGGCTTTGTATCATGCTATCGACTCCTGGGGCTGCCAAGCACACTTAAAAATACTTTAGTGTTCAGAACAAGGTACTTCACTGAAATCCACTGGTAATCCTCTACTACCACCATCTGCATAGTATCATTAGTTGAAAAGTCAGGCCTTCATCAAACTGAGAGAAAAACAAGTAAGAAACACGAGCGCATAGAATGCAGATAAACCTGAAGGGTTGCTCAACAATTATTGTCTCAGTTGAAGAACAGGAACAGTACTTTGGAAATGAAAACACACCTCGCTTGACTATCCGACTACCTTGTCCAAGGGGCCTTGATTGACGTTCTGACATCATTGCCAGCACTTTTCTTACTTCAGGCTCACTGAGTTTCCTGCTGTGGAAGAGAAATTGGCTAAAAAAAGGAAACTGATAAGGATTAAAAGCATTCTGTTAGCAAAAACCAGCAGTGGAGATCTTAGTTGATGAGTCATTTCACACAAATAAGTGCCACGCTAATCAATGAGAAATACTATAAGGGACATTCACAGGCAGGACTAAGCAAAATCAAAGCCATGAGTATGCTAAGGGTGGCGAAAATGGGGCGAGTACTGTGCAAGTTTGTATGCTAGTGTATTTGATCAGAAAACAGGTTGAGAATGGAAGGAGGGGTAGCTCACTGGAGCATGCAATTCTGGGAGTAAGAACAGGTCTACAGCAATTCTGCGGTTTGCAGTGTTCTTTGTAATAATACCTTATCTAAGGGTTTCATAATGAGGAAGTGTGTGACATTTTCATCATATATTTATGACCTGATGTAGAGATTAACATTTCATAGGCATTTGGAAATCCAGTCACTAACACAACTGGCTTTGTTATCCTTAGTATGAATTCTGTAATTATATATCTGTTACGTATGTATTGGCAATTTATTGACACTGCTATACAAATTAAATTCTTGAGTAATTAGTCATCAGTGGATTTTCTTTCCCAAGTTGCAACAATATGTCTCAAAATCTTTTCAAGCTTCTTCCAAGCTCCTCTCATTGGCATTTTTCCAAGATGTTTCTTAAGAACAAGCACTGAAGCTGATATTTGGAACATATGGTGATGATGTGTTTGTACGTTCATTAAATCAAGATACCAATGAAAGAAAATGGTAAGGCTTTCTATCCCTTTAAATGAAATTGTCAACCTAGATATTTATTGCATTTGCTGAAATCCAGCCTGAAATGACTTGTAAGCAGGGCTCTGTTATGATGACAAATTAATTCACATCAGACTTTGATCACTGCTTGAAAAGTTTTCAGACATGAATTTTCAGCAGTTGCATTTAGAAAATGAGAATTTGGTTTGGAGCCTCAGATTCAAAAATGACAAAAGCAGAAGTGCCTTCATGCAACTGGTATGCACACCTCTACAAAAATGCAGGGAATTTGGTAGACGCTTCTTCCAAATGTAGGATAAAGAATTTCAGCAGCACTGGATATGTACAATTAATGCTCTACATATGACTTGCTCTCCACAAAGCCCCTTGTGTTACTACTGCTCATGTGTACAAATGCTTGCACTCATACAGAATATATCTGTCTGTCTGTGTTTTCCTATTGGTTTATCTTCTTGCTGGGTAACACGTCAAAACGAAATGAGAAAGGCTGGGGGAGTGACTGCAGCTTAAAATAGAATAGAATTACCTTAGCCAGTCTAATAGTGAAGGTGCATTTTGGAAATACAGTTCTGTATATCTAATGTTTACCACTTGACTACTCATGCCTCAGGCTCAAAATGTATAACAATGCAAATTAAAACACAGCAAACGGAAGAGTTAGAATCTCAAAGATAACCATATCTAATGCAAAGTATGACAGAACATCTGCTCTTTAATTAATCTTACGTAAAGACTGAAGCTGTGCATTAAGATGCAGAGTGTTTATGACAACTGTTTTTCATAGTTAACATGCTCCTGGCCTCCCTCTTGTAATTGCTTCTGCTTTGTAACACACATAAAGCTCTGATGGAGAACAATAGCCACCTAGAAATAAAAACACAGTCAGAATATTTCCAGGAAGCACAGGTTTTTTTGTTTATGTACGTGGAGGTGGATTTTAGTGATGATGAGTGGAATGGTCCTGATCTGGCAGGGGGATTGGACTAGATGATCTTTAAAGGTCCCTCCCAATCCCTAATGTTCTGTGTGATTCTGTGTGTATCTAAAATCTGGTTTTGAGACTACAATGATGACAGCTGAAATCCCATAATTAAGATATAAATTAAAGAAAACCAAGAAAGCCCCTTTACTATAATTTGCCCTCAATTTTTAGGTGGTCAACACTCACGTGATTTTTCTACCATCTTTCCAAGAAGGAGGGCTTCTTGGCAGTATGTTCATTTAGCTACCCCAAAACACTACTGATGTTGGAAGCTCTTTATCTTTCATTGCATTTCCTCCTCATCTTGAATGCATACAGGTGTTGATGTGGATACAGTTGCTACTAAGAGTGAAAAGCATATCTGCAACCTGTAATTTTGTCTCGAAAAAAATGGTTTCCTTGTTCCAGGATGACTTATTTTATTGAACAAGTAATTCTCCACCTATCAATGCAGATATTGTTGCAATGTGATGGACACACTGGATGGAGATTTGCTTTAATCGAGATAATTGTAGAATCATATTAACTAGGTTAAACCCCCTATTTTTCTGCTGCCTAGGGTGAGCAGGGTGTGAACCTGCTATTGATCTCAACACAAAGGTAAGAGAGTATTCATAACAACACATAAGAGTTCTCAACATAACTTCATTCTTCTTCACTGCAGTGCAAAGCAGCAGCATCATCAGGTGCTTAACCAAGAGCATTTAGGATAATACATTGGCTGTTAGTATGGCTTAGACCTGTGGAGTGAAGAAAAACTTCCTCCATCCTCACTGTCTTCCACAAAATGGAAGACAGGCTTTGTCATAATCTGACACTCAAGTGGCAGGTCCTTCCTGTGCATCCATCTTGAGCAAATATGTTGTCATCTAGATTTGTGAATCCAAATCTCATCCTACATAAATTCAGTCCCAGTCTGAATGAGAAGCTCTACTTTATGTTATTAGGAGATGTCTAGTTCCAAGACACATGCCCATTGTATACTCTGTGAAGAAAAACAGAGGAAAGAAGATGAAACAGCTGTAGAAATACCAAGAAATAAATCAGGGAACTTAAAATTATATTTTCTGTATTTAGACAGTTTCTACCACATATTTTGTGGCTTAGTTGTGTTTTTCTAAGATTGTGTTTGGGACCTTCCATATGGATCGTAAGGAAAAAGAGCTATGTAAGGCATCCTGAAAACCTTTTCACTTGGTATAAACGTCTGTTGTCCTGAAAAATATCATAAGATGCACTTTAAGCTGAATGAGAATAGGTAACCTGCAGAAAATATGAAGCTGGCATGTGGGCTATGTTTGTAAAGAATCACTTTTATTTGCCTAAATATGTATAAGGGAAGAAGACAGATAAACTGAAAGAAAATGCCATCGCAGTAATGTTCACTGGCACAAAGGTTTGCAAACAACATAAAATAGCAGCCTCTCTGAAACGATGGCTTTAGTCAAAGTATGTCCAATATACATGCATGTGTATACACACACATATA
This sequence comes from Phoeniculus purpureus, assembly GCA_028565055.1. NCBI lineage: Eukaryota > Metazoa > Chordata > Aves > Bucerotiformes > Phoeniculidae > Phoeniculus > Phoeniculus purpureus. The sequence continues at coordinate 29,946,404 of JAOXOE010000874.1, forward strand.
TACGCTAAAGGTAGCCCTGTTGCTATGGGAATATTCAGCAATTATTTTTCCCTTATGTGCTGTATTACAATTAGCAATTTCTGTTTCACCATGGGATATAATGTAAATGCAGGCTTTCTGCTCATCCACTTCTTCCCATGTGTAGCTTTATTCCTCCAGCTGAGCCTGTGCAGCAGATGCCAGTGTTCACTGTGATGCGGGACTGGAGAAGGACCTACGCTTTACCGGCATTTGAATTGCTCTGGACTGCTCATCACTCCTTTAATTTATATCCTTAGAAAGATGGCAACAGGGCATATATCTCCTATGAAAGTGATTTGAAAGCTTGCCAAGAAAGGACTTCAGTCCTTTCCTCCTTATAGGCCTGGCACATAAAACCACAGAAGAAAACAAAAAGCATTTGTGAGAAGTCATCCAGGAAGAAAGATTAACAGCATAAACCAAAGGAGGAGAGAGAAAAGACCTTTTCCTTATTGAAAGTGGGTCTGTGCTTATTCTAATGGAACTTTACAGACCCGGAATGTCCTCTAATCTGAATGTATTCCTCGTTGCTGTTTCTGCTGCTTCTTTGTTCGACATCCTGCCTGTTCTGCTTGTGGTTGGGTGAGGGGAGGGGGAAGCGCAGTCACTGGCAAGCTTTATCTTTGTGTGAGGAACAAATGTTGTTGTCATCCTCAAGGTTGTGGAGCATGTCTGCTCTGCAAAACAAAGGCGCAGGCACGGCCTTATGTGTCCACCTTGTTCTCAGCACACCCTGGACCTCTTGTGAAAAACCAGGAAGGTTTCTAATTTTTTTCATTTCCTCAAACACATCAAAGACTCTGAGTAGAGGAGGGAAATGATTCCTCTGCTTCCTATAAGCCCTCCTCTCCCTTCCCTCCCCCGACCATGTTTTTCAGTTCAGAAAATTGTGTGGCTTTAACCTTGCTTGTCTGATAATACATAACCTTGACTTCAGTGTTGGTTGGAAGGATTTCAGAGTTGGTTTTATCAGGATTAGCTTTTTATCTGTGCAGAAGTATCTAAGGAAGTAAGTCATCTCATCTCCTTTCACCTTAAACTCCCAGGTTTCCTCACAAGCTCTTAGAATAGTGAGGAGAAAATAGATGGAATTTTTGCAATGGTATGATGATATCACATTCACTACAAGCCAAGAAAGATGAAGCTACCACTTGATGCTGGGCTCAGGCTCTGTGCAATAGGTTGCATCATGCAGGAGTTTAGAGCTCTCCTCTTCCAACACCATGTATTTCTTTTGATGTGCTCTCTGCACAATCGTCAGCCTGCACTTGTTGAAGAGCAGAGGAGGAGGGCTGTGGAAACCAAGCACAGAGGAGTTATACCTCTTCATGTCTCCTCTGCTTCTTGCAACACAAACTGACTTTGAAAGATTGGCTCAGAAAATGAATACTCAGGACACTGCTTTCTGTTACTTTGCTGTGAAATTACTTTCCTGAATGAAAATATTGAATTCCTTTGAAAGCAAGTACATAAGATCTCTGGAAATGAAAATCCTGTGGAATCCACAAAGGAAAGAAGACCAAGGGATATAAAAGCTTTGTATCTCTAAACATTATTCAGGCTGAGGTTTTGGGTTTTTTTTACTTTCATATTGTGTTTGTTTGTGTGACAACAATTATAAATGCTTCTTTTTAATGTTATTACACCGAGCACTGTAATCTTCTTGATACGTACATTGGATTTATGTTTTATCTACAATAAGCAGCCAATAACATAATCTTTAATTTATTGCAGAGCTTGTGAACACTCTGAGCTAACACAGTCCAGTTGTTCAGCAACCCCAACCTGCAGCCATCACACCTTGTGGAAATTACTGACTTCCTTACAAGACTGTCCCACCCTTGCAAGAGGGCATAGTATAAGAATCACATTCAGTGAACAAGTTCCTCAAGTCCTTAGCCTTGGTGAGTAACACCTGACTCCTCTCAGGTCTCATGGTTTCCATGCAACTCCAAGGTGCTATTCCATGTGGGAGATCTGGTGGGATGTAAATGTATCAGACAGATTTTAGGATGTAACTGGCACCTTCCTCCTTACTTTTTTCTACTTCCTAGCCAGACATTAAGGTTGTTCCCCGTGATAAAAGTGTATAGCCAGTCCCAGATACCAATAATAATTTTTACATCTAAGAGGATACAGGACTGTACACCTTGGTGACTGTTGCCATCAGTTGTCTCTTCAGCGTTCAGCTCACCAGACTGGAAACAAGCAGTCTCTTGTTGGAAGCAGCCACAGTCCTTTGTGTTTAATGCTGCTCCCTCCTCCCAAGTCTGGTATGTGTAATATACAGAGAGCTCTGACGTGCTTTAAATCAAAATGTCCCAACAACTTCTGGGTATCCCTGAATGAAGTCCCAGAGATTATCTTTCATGGGAAAGAGAAGTAAAGGGGCATTGGAGGAGGGTGAGTGCTCATGCAAATTTTGATCTGATTTTCTGCAATAATACACTGCAGTCCTCACAGAAGTAACCAAAATCCATGCAGAAAATGTTTTTTTAAGTGTGACTCCAAACAATCTCTGAATTTCAAGAGGAAGCCACAGGGCAAGGTATGGATTAATTACTTCTGTATTGCATTCATCGCTCACTCATTTTTAACAACTGCTGGCCTTGACGATGCTCCTGATTAACATTGGTGTACCTAAAGAGAACAAGCCATTGATAGGACTTTTTACCACTTATCTTTTTACATGATAAAGACTTTTTACAAGATAAGTCTCTCTCACAGTCATGATTTGATTACCAAGGGTCCTCAAACACATGAAAAAAAAAATTGAGGACAATATTATAATAAAGAAAAAATTTTAATAAGTTTTATTATAAAGAACAAGAAACAGAAAAAGCAGAGGATGTGGGTATGGAATTGGCTGGATGGTTGTACACAGAAAATAATCAATGGCTCAATATTTGGATGGAAAACAGTGACAAGTGGTATCCTTTATGGGTCTGTACTAGGACAAGTGTTGCTTAATATCTTCATTAATGATGTAGACAGTAGCACTGAGTGCAGTCTCAACAAGTTTGCTGATGACACAAAGGTGCATGTTGTGGTTGATCTGCCAGAGAGAAGCGATGCCATCTTCATGAGGTTCAACAAGGTCAAGTGTAGGATCCTGCACCTGGGCCAGGGCAGCCAGGAGTGTCAATACAGGCTGAGAGAAAACATGCTGGAGAGCAGCCTTGAGGAAAAAGACCCGAGAGTACTAGCAGATGAAAAGCTGGACACAAGCCACCAGTGTGCAGTTCCTGCCCAGAAGGCAAATCACATTGTGTGCTGACTCAAAAGTAATGTGGGCAGTAGGTCGAGAGAGGTGATCCTGCCCCTGTCCTCTGCCCTGGTGAGAGCTCACCTGGAGTATTTTGTCCAGTTCTGAAGCCCACAGCACAAGAAGGATGAGGACCTGTCACAGTGTGTCCAGACCAGGGCCACCAAAATGATCAGAGGGCTGGAGCATCTCTTATGAAGGCAGGCTGAGAGAATTAGGGTTCTTCAGCTTGAAGAGGAGAACACTCTGTGAGGGACTTATATCAACCTTCCAATACCTGAAAGGGGCCTATAAGAAGGCTAGAGAAGAATTGTTCATAAAGGCATGGAACGACAGAACAAGGAGTAATGGTTTTGAGGTGGAAAAGGGTATATTTAGGTTATACATAAGGGAAAAATTTTTTACTATGAGGGTGGTGGATCACTGGAACTGGTTGCCTAAAGAGGTGGTGGAGGCCCCATCCCTTGAGATATTCAAGGTCAGGTTTGATGGGGCTCTGAGCAATTTGCTTGTTCTAGGGGAATTGCACTAGATGGCCTTTAGAGGTCCAGCCTAATACATTATATGAATCCATGATGTGCTGTGACAAATCCACTTGATACTATGTTCTTTGGCCCAATTAGCTACTGAACTTTTCTTGAAATCAGTCTCATTCTTAGGATTGGTCTTTTCTGAGTTGCCAGGTCATCACAAAAACTTGTATGTCGAGGCCCAGAATGGTATTATGGGCCTTGACATGAGGCACAGGCTATGTCTCCAGCCATCCAGTGCTTGCTTCTACATGTTTAACACATAACACCCTGACAGGTTTGGGGGAGGGGGAGGTAATCAATTTGCCAGGCATCTCTGTATTTGTATTTTGTCCAGTAGCCACCTTACCACAAAGGCTTCAACCTCTTCACCTGCTTGATAGCATCACAGGTGTTACAGTCATGGATGACCTGAGATAGGATATTCATTGTTATATCCACCCCTTGGTCCCTACCCTATCTATAGGTGGTATCTCTCTCCTGGAGACCACAAGCATTATGGGCCTATCTAGCCAAAGACAGTTCACCCTTGTGGTCATAATCCAGGCCAGGTCTAACTGGAACACCTTGGCTTCCTGATCCACCTGCTGGTTATGATGGTGCTCCTTGGTGACATGTTTTTTTGGGACATGGGCATCCACATGCTGCACCTTTACCACCAAATATCCAGCCAGGCAGAAATGTCTTGCCACAGGGCAGCTGTCCAGTTTTCCCCTCTGTTCCCAGTTCTTCTGCTTCCACTTCTTTAACCACCCCCATAATGCATTTACCACTATCTAAGAATTTGTATACAGATACAGAACTGGCCACTTCTTTCACTCCATGACACTACAGGCAGCTGGATATCTTTGACCTCTGCAAACTGACTCAATTCACCTCCACTCTCACTTATTTCAGCAACTCCATACAGCAGTTCTCCATCTTCACTGGTTCCCTGCATGACAGCAGATCCATCCGTGAAAACAGCATAGCATTTATCTGTATCTGAAATGTCTTTATGCAAAGGTTCTTCCTCAGCACAGGTCACTCCTCCGTTTGGTGGCACCTCAAATCCAGTGCCCTTGGGCTAAGTAGTATCATCTCCACAATACCTGGATGGTCTAAGCTGCCCATATGTGTTCTCTGTGTTATAAAGGCAGTTCACTTGTTCCAGGTAGAATCTGTGGCACGAGTGGTATGCTGTGGCATTCTAACTTCCCCTTGTACATCCAGTTTAGGACTGGAGGTCTGGGCACCAGAAGGAGATGTGCCTTAGTGCCAGCTACTTCTGAAACAACATGAACTCCCTCATAAGCTGCCAGTATCTTCTGCCCAGTGGGTGTGTAATTTGCCTCTAAGCCTTAACACCTTCAACAACACTGGAACCCAAAGCAATGCTCTTGAGTTTCCTGTGTAGATTTTTGCCAGAGTCTCCAAATGATACTGTTATCCCTGACTGCAGGGTAGAGCAGCATTTTTACCTCTGGACCTGTTTGAACTGGTCCCAAGGCTGTGGCATGCACAATTTATTCTTCAATTTAATCAAATGGTCTCATGTATTCAGGCACCCAGTGAAAACCATTCCTCTTTCTGGTCACAGGATAAAAAGGCTTGACAATCTCACTGTAGGGTGGGATATGCATCCTCCAGAACTCAACTACTCCTAGGAAGACATGTGTCTCCTTCTTGTTAGTAGGTGAATACATTGCTGAGTATCTGTTTACCACACCCATAGGGATGCAGCAGTGCTCATCTTGCCATTTAACCCTCAACAACTGGACTTTTCTGGCAGGTCCCTTGACCTTCCTTCTTTTTAGAGCAAACTTGGTTTCAAATGATCTTGGTACCTTTCTTGAAGGCCTTCTGTGCTGCATCACTCCAGACAATGATGTTGTTAATATATTGCAGACATTCCAGAGCTCTGTCCTTCTGCAGTGTTTCACATCACCCCATATCAGATGCTTGGGCTGTGCTTCCAATGAAGCAGGTGAAATCAGTCTGCTCCCTGCAATGGAGAAAAAAAGCATTACCAAAATCTACTGCAGTGTACCATTTTGCTGCTTTGGACTTCAGCTCATTCTGGAACTCCAACATAGAATCATACAATCATTAGGAATTGGAAGGGACCTCAAAAGATCATTCAGTCCAATCCCCCACCACAGCAAGATCACCTAGATCAAGTCACACAGGAACACATCCAAGCAGGTTTTAAACGTCTTCAGAGAAGGAGACTCTACAACCCCCCTGGACAACCTGTTCCAGTGCCCTGTCACCCTCACTGTGAAGAAGTTCCTTCTGATATTTACATGGAACCTTCTATGTTCCAGCTTGCACCCATTGCTCCTTGTCCTATCACCAGATGACATTGAGAAGAGCCTGGCTCCTGACACCCACCCCTCACATATTTATAGACATTAATGAGGTCATGTCAGGAACTGCAGTGCTCATCGGTGGTGTGACTCCATTCATGGCAAGAAAGTGGTGCACAGTCAGCCTCCACTTCCTAGTAGACTTCTGCACTGGCCGTATGAGACTGTTGAAGGACATGCAAGCCTTGCAGACAATACCTAGGCTTTCACATAGATGAATCAGATTCTCTGCAAGGTGCGGGGAATCTCTGTTAGTCTTAGACTGGTGGCAATGTGTGGTGATGGACATAAAGTACCTTGGAATGTTCTTCCTTTTGGACTGTAATTCAGTGTTCTTTTTAACTCTAGACCAGGAGCTCAAATTATGTTCAATTACATAATTCTGAGTCACTGTATAACACAGGATGCTGTTGGTCTGGCTTATATGGTCACCTAATTTTCTTATATATACACAGTTACATATGGAATCAAGAGCTGGTTCTTTCATTTTCCTTGTTGCCTTGCTCATTTCTGCAGAACAAACTTGGTTACTATTTCTGTGCTGATGACAATGAGATCAACACTGCTGCCTAGACCTATCTCCTTCCCTTTGATTTAGAACCTAAACTTATTTCTGAAATCCTGTGGTGGGTCCTCTCAGCCTTGGTCCAAGGTCTATGTATCTAAAAGAGAGTTCTCAAACATGCCATCCACTGAACTTCTGCAACAACCTGCTTATTTGATCTGAATGGAAAGTCACCTGTTACACTAAGCAGTGGCTTTGGATTTCTTCACAAACTCAAATCCAGGTTATGACTTAATCTTACTTGTTCTTTTCAAACCATCAATTTATTACACATCTATGTCTTCTCCGCGTACATCATCTCTGGCTGGTCAGACTCCTGACACCTTGTGCTATAACACAAATATTCTAGCATTTGGAAAAGACTAAGGCCACCTTTTCTCACTCTTCTAAATATTTCCAACCTGACATTTTAACTGCAACTCCTTTCAGTGAGTATGTCTCCACTTTTCCTTCTTTAACATTTGGGATGTAACCAAATACTTACCTTCAGTTACAAGACTCCTTAAAACTGCTCTAACTAGTCCCTTTCACTGGAAGATGCTTCGTTAAGATACCATACAATCATAGGATCACTCAGGTTGAAAAAGCCACTGGAGATAATCAAGTCTAACTCTACCAAGTTCACCATTAGATCGTATCTTTAAGCACCACATTCAAACAACCTTTAAACACATCTAGGAATGATCACTCAACCAGCACCCTGGGCAGCTTGTTCCAATGCCTGACCACACTTTCAGTAAAGCTTTTTCCCTGCTGTCCAGCCTAAACCTCCCCTGGTGCAGCTTGAGGCCCTTCCCTCTTGTTCCATCATTAATTAACTGTGACAAGAGACCAGCATCCAACTCTCTACAATGTCTATTCAGGTAGCTATAGAGAGTGTTAATGTCCCTCCTCAGTCTCCTCTTCTTCAGGCTCAATAGCTCCAGCTCCCTCGGACACTCCTCATAAAACTGGTTGTCTAAGCCTTCACCAGCTTTGCTGCCCTTCTTGCATCCACTCCAGCACCTCAATATCTTTCTTGAATTAAGGTGCTCAAAACCAAACACAGTAACTCTAGGTGAGACCTCACCAGTGCTGAGTACAGAAGGACAATCACTCCCCTACTCCTGCTGGCCACACTATTTCTGATACAACCCAGGATGGCATTTGCCTTCTTAGTCACCTGGGCACGCTGCTGGCTCATATTCAACCGCTTGTCGATCTGCAACCCCAGCTCCCTTTCTGTTGGACAATGTTCCAGCCACACTTCCCCATGCCTGTAGTGTTACATGAGATTGTTACGGCCGAAGTGCAGGACCTAGCACTTGTCCTTGTTGAAGCACCATACCATTGACCTCGTCCCATTGATCCAGTATGTCTAACTCTTTGTGTAGAGCCTCCCTACCCTCAAGCAGATCAACAGTCCCACCCTGCTTACAGTCATCTGCAACTTTACTAATGGTGCACCCTATTTTGTCTTCAAGATCATTGATAAATATGTTAAACAGATGTAGTCCTAATAGTGAACCCTGAGGAACACCACTTGTGACAGGCCACCAGCTGGATTTAACGCCATTGACCAACACTCGTTGGGCCTGGACATACAGCCAGTGTTTTATCCAGCAAACTCATCCAAGCCACGAGTAGTTTTTTCCTGAGAATTTAGTGAGAAACAGTGTCCAAGGCTTTGCAGAAAGTCCAGGTAGACAATATCCACAGCCTTCTCCTCATCCACTAGGTGGGTCATCTTGTCATAGAAGGAGATCAGGCTCATCAAGCAGGACTTGCCTTTCATAAACCCATGCTGGCTGGGCCTAATCCCCTGGTTTTCCTCTATGTGGAACATAACGGCATTCAGGATGATCCGTCCCATAAGATTCCTTGGCACACAGGTCAGACTGACAGGTCTGTGATTTCGCAGAACCTCCTTTTGCTTGTCTAGTAGATAGATGTCACTTTTGCTACCTTGCAGCCCACTAAGACCTCCCCAGATACCAAGGACTTGTGGTAAGTAATGGAAAGTGGCTTAACAAGCACATCCACTAACTCTTTCAGCACTCTTGGGTATACCCCACCCAGCCCCACAGACTTGTATGCATCCAAGTGGTGTAGCAGGTCATTGACCACTTCCTCTCTAATTGTGATCACCTAATTCTTCTTCCCTTCCTTGTATCTCAGCTCATCGGGTGGGATGTCCAGGTAACAACTAGTTCTACAGTTGAAGTCTGAGGCAAAGTAGGCATTGAGCACCTCAGCCTTTTCCTCATACTTTATCACCACGTTTCCTCCTGCATCCAGTAACAGGTGGAGACTGTCCTTAGTTCTCCTTTGTTATTGATGTATTTATAGAAATATTTTTATTTGCCTTAACAGCTGTAGCTAGTTTGAGTTCCATACAGACTTCTGCTCTCCTAATTTTGTCCCTGCACAGCCTCACTATATCTTTATAGCCCTCACGAGAGGACTGCCTCCTCTTCCACAGGCCATATTTTGTTCCTGAGATACAGCCACAGGTCCTTATTCAGACACACTGGTCTCCTCCCTGCTGACTAATTTTTTCGGCACATGGGGACAGCCTGCTCCTGTGCATTTAAGACTTCTTTCTTGAAGCATGTCCAGCTTTCCTGGACTATTATACCTTTCAGAACTTCCTCCTGAAGTACACTGTCAATTAGCCTCCTAAATAGGCCACAGAGGCAGTTTTACTGACCCTCTTCTTACTTCTCCAAGGACTGAACACTCTATCATTTCATGATTGCCTCCAACCTTTATTTCTCCTACAAGTTCTTCTCTGTTCACAAGAAGCAGGTCCAGGAGGGCAATTTCTCTGCTTTCCTCACCAGTTGTGTCAGGAAATTACCTTCCACATACTCCAGGAACCTCTGTGATTGTTCTCTCTCTGCAGATTGTTCTTTCCAGCAGACATCTGGAAAGTTGATGTCTCCTGTAAGAACAAAAGGTAGTGATTGTGAAACCTCTCCCAAGTGCTTATTAAAAATTTCATCTGTCTCTTCATCCTGGTTGGGTGGTCTCTAATAGATAAGATACAACAAGAAGCAGCTGAGCCTTGTGTGCTTTTCCTCTGATTCTTACTCACAGTGACTCAACACTGTCATCATACTCATTAATTTGTACACATATGTCTTCCTAACATAGCGGGCCACTCCACCTCCTCTTCTTCCTTGCCTATAACTTCTGAAAAGCTAGTAGCCATTGATTGTAGCAATGGAAGTCAATTGATGAGCTGATAGCAGCTATAGCAGTTTTCTTGTTACACAACATCCTCCAGCTCCTCCTGTTTATTCTTCATGCTTCATGCATTAGTATATATGTGCTTCAGGTAGGCTAATGGTTCTCTCACCTTTTGGGGGAAGAATCCCTCCTTCGTACCTGACCATCATCAGCTGCTTCCACGATTTCTAACCTATCGATGAGCCTAGTGTTTTTACTGCCATCTGAATCATCATTGCTTGGGTCATCCACTTCCACTGAGACAGCAGACTAAAAGACCTTACCAGTACACTGCCCTACAAATACCAGCATGGCTCATCTCTGTCATGATGGTTTCATCCCCATCCCACTCTGAAATTACTTTAAAGCTCCATCAATGAGCCATGCAAATTCTTCTCCCCGGATGCTTTTCCTTCTTTGAGACAAATTATCACAATCTGTAGACAGCAGGCCTGATGTCCTATAGACCAACCAGCAGTCAAAGGACCAAAGTTCTGTTGAACACACCAGCTGGACACAGTAGCCAGGAATTCATCTGATAGCTCTTCTTATCTAAACCTTCATCACACCCTGCAATTGATGGGACAGAGGAGATCACTACATGTGCTCCCAATCCCTTAAGCAGCTGTGCCAGGGCCCTGAAATCTCCCTTAATTGCCTGTGAACTTCTTGACTTGACCACCAGCCAAATCTGCCAGCTTTCACCTTTAGTGTTTTAATTACTCTAAAGGAAATCTCTGTTCTTTCCCTGTGCTTCTACATAAACTTGAAATGAGGTCTCTGTCAGCACCTGCCTCATGTTCACCACCAATCCTTGCTCAAAACCTTTCTTTATCATGGTATGTATGGTCCCTGACGTATGGGTTGAGCGGTTGGTATATGGGGATAGCTTTCCCTCACAGTGGCTGATAGGGCCCTGCTGTTTTCCTTTCCTACCCCTTCAAACCTTTACATCCTTTATTTTTCCTCCTGCACTGTTTGTCTTTATCTCTTGGCTTTCTAAGGTTTCTGTGTACTTTTGTGCTTAGTTTGGACAGAATCTACCACAATGAATTCTCATCCTAGACTCTGGGGACTTCTGTGAACTATGGGAATACATAAATACATATGGGAATAAAGAATATGCATTTAGCAGAAAATCGTATGTTACTTTCAGGTCTCGAGAGTAGAAAAGATAATACGGTCTTAAAAGACTTAGAACAGGAACTCAATGGCCCTCTACTCAATTTAAGCTGCCACAGCCCTCTTGTATGACCACCAGAAAGTCATTCAATTTCACAGTTTTTCAACACTCTCTGCAGACTGATAAACATTCATTAATGTTTTGAAGTTATAAAGTACTACATTAAGACAAGCCATAGCTGTATTTATATAAAAATAAAGGGAAAATTGTTGATAATCTGTATATGCAGTGATAAAAACAAGCTTGCTCAAGTAGCTGTATCTACAGTAGTTAATGTCCAGGTAGAGTTATGATCACGATAAAAAAATAATCTTTCCAGTGTTTCTGCAATCAAGAAACCAGAGTTGAGTTACAAATACTCTTATTGCTTTGCAGATGAATATTCCTCCAAGGATCTCCCAAAATTTGAGATGTTCAGTGGCTCTTCTTTTCCTGTACAGAATTGTTTTTGTAAGCAAGAAATAAAATTAAACACAGGCATAGCAGTATTTTAAAAGGGGAAAGCAGTAGCCTTGAATTATCCGTGTTGACTTGACAAATCCAGCAATGCTGCAGATATAATGCTGCAGAACTGCTGTCGCATCACAAACTGACATCTTTTTATCCAAAGTGAAAATAAAATGTCAAAGCGAAAGAGTTCTGAAAGTCTTCTCATGCTGTTTGCAAGATATGTAAAACCCATTTTTGTGCAGTAAGGTAGGTGTTTATCAGACCTTTGCTTTAAATTAGAGGTCGTTCAGGTAGCAATGTTTAGTTAAGATTGTCTAACAACATTCTTACCTAGGACCTCATTGTCAGTCGCTTTTCAACCTTGGCAAGCATGACTTGAAACTTCCAACACTTCATATATTTCTTTCTTGGTTTTGTTTACTCCATTCAAACTTTTTGTAAGGGTGAAGAGAGTTCCTTAGAGTGTTAGCAATAGGAATACATCCATAAAAACCAATTTACAAACGCTTCCATCATATTGCTGTTCATCCTTGTTTTGGACAGGTTCTTCTGCCAGGACTGCTTTTCTCTAGTAAAGTCCTGTTGCTAGTCACATGAAAACTTAATCTAAAGGCCAGGTGGCAATTCTTTTCAGTTTCTGTGTACTCAACAGAAACTTCTTGACTTATGACCAGCCTTTGTCAGAGATTTTGGCTGCACTGAGAGATGGGTGCCATTAATGAAGATGAGTACAAGCCATAGCTAAGGAGAAGCTAACCAATGTCCAGCTAGCATCACTGTGCTTATTTGTCAATCACTAACATAAGCCTCTGAAACTGAAATAAAAAAATAAACCAGAAAGCTGCCTTCAACAGAGGCATCTTTGCAGGGAGAAGAGCTGATGGTTTCCTGGTCAAGGTACAGAAAGGACATGAGGAAGAATGTAGGATCTGATTGTTAAGCTGAAGGAGGCATTGTAATGAGTACTCAACGGCTGCTATGCTGAGATGCTGTTTATAAGAGCTGTTCTTAGATTGTTAACTCTGATGCATACAGCATGGGGAATAAACAGGAAGAACTAGAGATCCGTGTGCAGTTGCAGGGTCATGATCTCATTGCAATTACTGAGACAGGGTGAATAGCTCATATGATTGGAATGCTGCCATGGACAGCAGTGCTCTTTTCAGGAAAGACAGGCCCGAAAGTTGAAATGGTGAAGTTGCTCTGTATAAGAGAAAGTAACTGGAATGCATTGAGCTCTGCCTAGGGTGGTGTTAAGAGAGTTTATGGGTAAAGAGCAAGGGGCAGGTACTCCCGTTAGTGTTTACCATGGGCTACCCAATCAGGATGTGGAAGTTCATGATGCCTTCTGCACACAGCTGAAAGCGTTGAAAACACAGGCTTTGGTCCTCATGATGAAGAACAGGAGAGATGTCTGAGGACTGGAGAAAAGCCAATGTCATTCCAGTCTTCACAAAGGGCAAGAAGAAAAGGACTTGGGCAACTACAGACCAGTCAGCCTCTTCTTTCAAAGCACCTGAAGAAAAGGAGGTTTATCACGGGTAGTCAACATGGATTCACCAACGGAAAATCCTGCTTGGCTAATCTGACAACCTTTTATGAAGACATAACGCAGTGGATAGATGAGGGGAGGGCAGTAGATGCAGTCTACCTTGACTTTGGCAAGACTTTTGACACTTGTCTGTCATGACATCCTTTTAGCTAAACTTTAGAAGGGTGGATTATTGGATAACTGGATAGTGAGGACATAATTGGATAGTGATGGAAAGCAGATCTGGGGACAGGGACCTATGGGTGCTGGTGGCCAACAGGCTAACCATGAGCCAGCAATGTGATGTTGTGGCCAAGAAGGCAAATAGTCTCTTGAGGTGCATTAAGAACAATATGGCCAGTAGGTCAAGGGAAATTATCCTGCCTCTTTACTCTACACTGGTTATGCTGCATCTGGAACACTGTTCTGGGCTCTCCAGTTCAAGAGAAATAGGGAGCTACTGGAGGGAGTCTAGCACAGGGTCACTAAGATGATCAAAGGGATGAAGCACCTTGCTTATGAGACAGCTGGGTCTGTTCAGCCTGGAGAGAAGGAGACTGAGGGGAGATCTCATAAATGCTTACAAGTCTGGAGGGTGAATGTCAGGATGATGGGACTAGATTCTTCTTGGTAGTGCCCAGCAAGGGCTAATGGCCATAAATTCTAACACAGGAGAGAAGTCTTTGTCTCTGGAGACATTCAAAACTCAGTGCTCCTCTGTGATCTGCTCTAGGAGAACCCACTCTACTAGATGATCTCTAGAAGTATTGTTCACTCTCTGTCATTCTACACACAGACACATACACACACATATAACTACAATTAATTTTACCCATCTAGTTCTCATCAATTTATAAAAGCTAAATCAAGTCACAGTCAGAACGCAGAGAAAGAAATATCAGCTAAGAGCAGTTGTAGAGTTTACGAGATTCACAATTATGACTGACACAACTGAGTACTTTGCTTTGTTCACTTGTTTTCTTAAAACTCTGAATCTAGTAATTTGTCTGTAACTCACAGGATGAAGGATGAGGGCATAAGGTGTAAGAGGTTTTAGTTGGCTTTCTACAGCTTCTGTCAGCCAGTTCCTACATCTATGACATGATAATTCTACTTGCACTGCTTTTGGGTTCTGTCCTGGTATTGCTATTGCTTTATTTACAGAACTGCCTGAGGAGCAAATGTATTGCAGCTCATATAAGAAAATAATAATGTCAAATGCAATTTACAGGTGAGGAACTGAGTGACTGGGAGGTAAAAGTGACTTATCCCAGCTTAGACAGCAATCCATTTGGAAAGGCACGATGCACACCAAATACCAGTCCACCACACTAACTACAGGAACAGCCTTCTCCTTGGTAGGAGTTGATTTTCAAATGAAATCACTGGAAGAGTTTCATGGGCATGAGATCACAGAAAAGATTAAGATATCGTGTTCATAAGATTGTCATCTGTTGATATGCTGGTCAGGTCCAGGACTAATTTGCTTAACTAGCAAAGTGTTAATAAATTGTTAAAAATAGATGAGGTCTGCCTAACCGGCTCCTTAGGAGTTTGCAGATGAAACTTGAGTCAACAGGAACTTGACTTTGGAGAAGGCTGTTTTCCTTTAACAACAGAGACCCCATTACCCACTACATTCCATAATACCCAAAGGAAATCACTGACATTATGAAAACAAATGGGGAAGATGAAGGGTCCTTTCAAAAATCCAAGCTCTGTAATCTTGTCCTCAGGGAAAAAGTACCAAAACAGAACTTTCAAGTGGCAATGTATTGACAGCACACGCAGGCCCATTTTCTTCAGACAGTCCTTAAGTCTGGTCTTTACCCATGGCAGGGTAGGAAGAGTGGTTTCCACAGCCAAAGCACTACCAAACCATTTTTCAGAGAGGGTTGGCAAATCCACATTTTCTCTTTTAAGATTATTGGAGCCTTTGCCTTACTGACTCTGGTTCCTGCTGGTTCTCTTGAGGCTTCAAATCACCTCTGTTCTCTGTTGCCTTTTATCACATTCCAAAGTATGGGCTGGTATATGCAGACCCTTCCCTCTTTCTTCTTTGTCAGAGCTGGGGTGGTGACATGGACCTCTTGCTCCCCTGTTCCAAATCAAAACAGGAGTCGTCCAAAGGAAAAAACCCAACTTAAAACTCCAAAAGCAAACAAAAACCCAACCCAAAAGCCCACAAAACCACAATTCTCTGTTCAAATGAACTCATTTGCAGAGGTGCTGATTGACTGAACCTATGCAGATTTTTGTCTGGAGATCACAGAATCACAGATTGAAAGGGACCTTGAAAGATCATCTAGTCCAACCCACTGACACAGCAGGATCACCTAGACCAGATTGCATAGGAACATATTCAGGTGGCTTTTAAACGTCTCCAGAGAAGGAGACTCCACAACCCCCCTGGGCAGCCTGTTCCAGTGCTCTGTCACCACCCTCACTGGGAAGAAGTTTCTTCTCACATTCATATGGAATCTCCTATGTTCCAGTTTACACACCTTGTCCTATCACCAGATGACATTGAGAAGAGCCTAGCTCCATCCTCCTGACACTCACCCCTCACATATTTATAAACATTAATGGGGTCACCCCTCAGTCTCCTCCAAGCTAAAGCTCCCTCAGCCTTTCCTCATAAGGGATGGGGAGAGTTTCCTTCTGATTTCTGGAAATTTCTCACAGATGCCATTTTAGCTACTATGCCCATTTACCAGACCTTCACCTGGCCCAAACCACAAAAATAAATCATTCTTCTAGCACAGCTTGGAAGTCAGCATGGTCAGTTCATTCTGCAGTCAAAGGGAGAGGAGGGGGCAATCAGGCACATTTTAACTGTTAATTTGGCAACTGTAGGCTGTAGTTTACTACTGTCAACTACTCCCAAGCTAGGTGATCTTCTCCAAGAACAGAAAGTTGAGTATTAAATCCAAGATTCCAAATTCATATTTACTACATATGTGTTTTCAACATATGGTAGTCCAAGCTTACTTTATTAGAAAAGATACCTTGCCTGACCTAAGGTCATCATCTTCGTATTTGTAAAGTCCAGATAGCTGTAGCTCTATGAAAGACATAGACGAATCCTATTAGAAATGTTCAGTTACAGTAGTCATGACAGATTAAAGTAATTGCATTACAAAAATTTACACACTGGAATGTACAAGACTATGTCATGTCTAAACCAACATTATTCCATATCAGTAACAAAGTGATTACTGACAGGAACAAGGTCAACTTTTAACATATGCTGATATTTGACACATCTTTCTTTTGGAAATTTTGGAGAAATGCTGAGTATTAAACAAAAATTTTTGTAATGAACAAAATTTACTCAAATACAAAGCCCTTAATAGCACACTAAATTACAGATGCAAAACGTAAGTTGTTTAATTATTCAGAGACAGAAAAAGGACTCCTTATGACATATACACAGTACAGCTCTATTAATTTATTTTACCACCAGATGATTCCATTCTACATTGTACTGAAAGATGGTAAGATCTGTCTCTCCCATTGGGTAACAATTCTAATTAAATGCAGTACAGTCTACATGTTGATCACAGGAATTTAAGACAAGACTAATAGTTGTATTTGGCCACAATTTATTATATTTTTTTCCAAATCCAACGTGGATATCAATAAGCTTGTCGTCCTGTCATTTTACTATCCTCTTGCAGTGTGACTTAACAGACACCAAGAAATGCCACACATGCTTTGGCCATTTCTTAAAATATGGATGCTTCAAACAAGGTTTTGGAACCAAAATAATCTTCTGTTATGAGAAACCTCTGCTTCTCCTACATGAAGAAACACATGAAATACGCTCCATTCTTACCAATTCAAAGACACTTTGAGCCACTTCAGTGAACACTGTTTAATACATACTTTTAAAGGTCTTCGTCTAAATCACTTTTAGTCAGTCTTAGAGAATTAAACTTCAAATTTGTTTAGGTAATGTCCAAGAACTGCACAAACTAATTAGGTCTTTTAAACTGTATATGTGTTCTTGCTTTTCACTTGTAGCATTTCACATAAAACTGTCAGGTTTGGACAACAAAATAAACTTTAAAAAGCAGTGATACACAATATCTGAATACCTCTTTTGAGTTCCAATACACAGAGTCACCAGCATCTCACACACCTAAAAGCAGAGAATTGTTCTGCAAAAAGACAAGATACTGGTCAAGAGATATTCAATAAGGTCTTACATGATTTGTACATTGTTTCTCATTCTTCTTAGTATCTGTTCCCAAAAATCTAGCATCAAGGATAGTTAAATGTATTGATGTAGGCATGTCTGTGTTATGTATATGCAGAGCCTTATTCCCCAAACTGTTTGACTAACTTTGGTGTATACTGTATTTGCCTACTATGGAGACTGCAGCCCTTGCTCTTCACCTAGCTCATCATCCCCACAGGAAAGCCTTTGTTAAGTCTTTAGTTTCAATTACCTAGAAAACAGATGAGTTTAGTGAGATTTACAAATCCTGCCTGGCTTGTAAAGTTATTTAATCCTGGTGGAAGTCAATGGAAAACAAAACCCAATTCTAATTCACAATAGAATTAGTAAGAATGTCACAAGATGCCTACCGAATATTTGAAATATATGCGAACCCCTGCTTGGACTGAAGAAATGCTCGGTCCAAGCTAAAAACAGTCACCACCTAAAACAGCAGCACTTACTCTATTTACTGTATCCATCATGGCATCAGCATAAGGAAGTGTCTCCCATATTCAGAAAGGGAGAAACAATGGCATATCTCATTTAGTCCTGATAACTGCCTGGCACCAACCTGTCTCAGGTTGTGTGTGCTGTGTACAGAGTTGTGGCTTTCAATGGATTCCCTTCCCAAAGCTGTATTAGGAAGGAGAACTTGTCTTCATCGTTCACTGTCTGAGATGAGATAATTGGGAGAGGCAATGCTCCTCCCCTGCTATCTCCCCACAGACTTTGAACAGGTAACTACCTTGAAAAGTCTTTGAATCCCTTAGAGAGAATTCATGGATCTCCTTTGTCAAGCGGAAAGTCTGCTCTTTCCGATACTGAGTGGTGTGACAGCATGCTACTAAATCTGCTTTTAGCTGCTTCAGAGATACCTGAAGTAAGGAAGAAAGCAGAGAACCAGTGGGTGAGCTTTTAATAGGGTGGGAGACAGACTGCTGCTCTTTTCTCCATCATTCTGGAGACCATCACGAAAAATATTCCTATTTCCTTCTCTTTCCTAAGGTTTTGCACTGTTATTGCACCTTTACTCAAAACTGTCATTCTCAAGGTCTGCCACATTGAGTTATTCCTCAGGTGTGTGTGTCTTTGCAAGTAGGTGTGATACACAACACTTT
Organism: Phoeniculus purpureus; assembly: GCA_028565055.1. NCBI lineage: Eukaryota > Metazoa > Chordata > Aves > Bucerotiformes > Phoeniculidae > Phoeniculus > Phoeniculus purpureus. Next base: position 29,964,850 of record JAOXOE010000874.1, read on the forward strand.
CATCTCCAGTTTGGTGAGAAAAGAAAAAATGCAGCAGTCTAAACTAAGTCAGCTGTTATTTTTCCACCCTTAGTACTATCAGAGTGGAGACAGAAATACGGTTACAGAAGAAAGTAAGCATCACTAAGGTGTACGTTTGATAGTTGCAATTTGAATGTTTTCTGCTCAAAACAAGGTCATAATCCATGTTACCTTTCAGTGACAAATCACTCCTTTAACATACAGTACCTGAACACATTTGCCTTTGAAATCTTATGGGTGTAAAAAGTCATCTTTTTTAGGGAGACTACTTTAATGTTCACCTGTCTTCTGAATCTAAGTGAGTATTTACAAAAAATATGTTCAAAAGTGCTTTCTTGCTACCTGTATTGTATTGGTTATACTTGGTTCAGTTCTTAATGCTTTGGATGGTTAAATGGAAGCAGTTACTTCTTACTACCTCCAAATTTTGTATGTTGACTCCTAAAAGTGGTCTTGAAGATTGTATTTTTAATTCAGAACATGATTTCTTTTGTAGATCATTAAGATTGCTTTAGTTAGACCTGGAACACTGCACTAAGGAACAGTGTTAGCCCATTAGACAAGTCTTTACCTTCCCAATTTCTACAGAGGTGTTGGGTTAGATTTCCAGTCATTAGGAATTGAAATTCATTCCCCAGTTCTGCCACATTTAGCCTGGATATAAACTGACATCAGAGAAGAGGCTTCCCCATGTCAGTGAATGGGATAGTGGCAAACGAAGAAATGTGCTGGCATCTAATGTGCTACACAGCCATTTATTTGCTGTATCACATGGCAGGTCAGGAATACATCTCTCCTTTGCTCTGCATTCCCTTCAGTCCCCAGCTGGAACTGATTTGTTCCCTTCAATAGCATCTCTGCTTTGCATCAGAACTGCTAATGAAAGCAAGCCTATGACATGCCGCTTCTGCTAGAGATAATATTTGTTTCTCATTGTACACCTACTTGAAGATGCAAAGTTTCATTTTTAGGTGTTTTATGTTCAATGACCACTCAGTGGATAGAGCTCTGTGGACTGCGGTAGTCATGGAGATTTGTGGCTTCCCAGACTGTTGCTGGTTATGGCTACCGCCTAAGAAAATACAGGCTTGATACCTGGTAGCTGCACAAAGTTTAGCTGCAGCTTATACTGAAGATAATCTGACTGATTTCTGTGAGGATTCTGTCACAAGGGGCTCCTTAGCATGGTAGTCTCTGTTCTTGTGCTTTTGTAAGCGTCCATTCACACTTAGAGGTTGCAATCCTTGCCAGCATTGGGATGAAGAAACAAACTGTCCAACAAAATAATTTAACTGATGATTGCATTATTTTACATTCCTCAAATCAAATTAAATTCTGTCAAGCCTTTTGTACGCATACTCTTCATTTTCTATGACATCATCCGGAAGCAACATCATGGGTGTGTATGTGAGAGCAGAATGTGCCATATACTTTTTAATGTCATGAAGGTGAATTGTTATGGACAGTCAAATGGGAACTGAGCATCGTTCCCTTCACAAGTCCATTTAAAGAACACATTCTAATCTGTATTCTGTTTTATTATTAGGAAAATGCAGGTCTTCCATACTTCCAAAATGTGAGTACCTACAGTGAGGTCTCCTTAGGAATTTAGATTGCTTTCTTTCAGGAGATGAAGACATGCTTAAGTCTAATAATCACAGTTATGGAGGCTTTTTCTTAAAATATGAAAAAAAAAGAAAATCAATGAATGCAAACATATCCTTTTACTAATCCTACACTTAATCTGACTAAGCACTGCTGATTTTGCATGTGAGAGATATGTCTTTGACAGGGAGTTTGAGAAAGTGACAATTTAACTGGCAATTCCCCTGTTGCAACAGAGATCAAAGGCACATCAAAGCTACTAACCTGGTATATGAAGTATGCTAAGAAAGTGTGAGGAGAAGCAACAGATACTTTGTGAAAAGAGCTACTTTACAGTATTGCTGCAAGAAAGGAATTTTATCAGTTGTTTAGGGCATAGCTCCCTGTATCTAACTCACTGATATTTTCCTAGCTGTCCTTATGATATTTTTATCACTTGCTCCTAGGAACCCAATTTGACAATAATGACACAGTAATTAATGTCACACATACCCAGTATTTGTCATATGATCTCTAGTTCTTCCACACATTATGGCTCAGTCATTCTGCTTTGACAAGTTAAATCGGCCTTGAAAAAGTATGCTAGTGTAATATACTTCCTCCTTCAGTTCACTGATGAAAAGTTCCAGCAAGTCCCTACAACTTTACTAGTTATAGACCTCACCTCCTACTGATAGCAATAGTACAGTTGCATGGACCTAGATGGATCTGATAATCTTGCCTTTATTTGAGCACTCTGAGAGTGTCTCTCTGTTGAAGAAGAAATTTGGTCTTGGCTGGCAAGGCAAAACTGCAGAAAGAGGAAGTGAGTCTATACTTTTAAAATGTTTCTTCTTTCTCGAAATCATTAGTTGGTTAGATTTTTCACTTCATTATTCATCAGGCCTTGGTAAGCTGCCTCCATCTACTTGGTGAGCTGCAGCAAGCCAGTTAGGGTTTTCAGAATTGTGACTCTACCTTGGCAATTCAGACTTGTGGAAACATTTCCAGTGACCTAAGGCAGGCTCAAACATTTCAGTGCATTGAAGTGTGCTTTGTTCTAGCACTCAAATGCAGGGCAACCTTTTCTGCAGATGACCTGTTTTTATTTGGCTGCTGCTCTTTGTCCAGGACTCCCCCTGCCTCCACTGAATTTGGAGCTGTCCATGGATAGAATTCAGGCTTTCCCTGCAAAACAAATGGTATAGGAGAAAACAAATCTGGTGGGAAGCACATAATGTTCTTTCTTGTGTGAATGACTTAAATTTTATTGCGCTTTTTCAAAGAGAAAGCAGCCCTACTTTACAATAAATCAATAACGATTTGGTAATACGAACAAATGATCTTTGACTTGTGCTATTGAGTCTATCAAGACACAGTAGCTGCATTGTCTGCATCTCCTTCGAAGTGTGATTTGTTCCTAAGCCACAAATATTCTAAAACTTCAGCTATTTTATGGAAATCAATGAGAAGCATGCAGACATATCTCAGAGTATCATTTCAGCCATAAATTATGCATCTGATGAATCCTATCCCATGGTCACAGTAGACAACAGAAGACCACAGAAGTACAGTAATGTCATTGCCTTTATTTCAATTCAATATCCCACTTCCAGTGATGGTGGAGAGAAACATCAGCTATAAAGCTCTGGAAAACAGGCAACATTCTTAGCAACGTAGATGAAGAAATGCTCTTAGGACAAATTGTATACAATATATAATTCAGCATATAATTCATCTTACAAGTCTTATGTCAGTTTTTCTATTGAGATAACTCCTTAGGTTTTCCAAGGCTATTCTTCTCTCCTATGAGCTCTGGTCTTTTCCCAAGTGTTCTATAATGCTTCTTATAGCCATAAGGAGGTGATTAATCAGTCTAACTTGACAGTTCTTAAGAAAAGTCAGCAAACTGGTAACATCACAAAAATTCCAGTAGACTCCCAACAATCTCCTGATATAATCTCAGTAATATGGAATCTAATCCTTCATTTCATGCAAGTCATTGGCAGTTTTGCTTGAAATCAGATTCCATGGTATGTCCCCGTGCAACGTAATTAAAATAAAATTGACTCTATTTCTGAACAGGAAAAAACTTGTACATAAATTCATTTTCAGATCAAGAAGGAAAAAATAAGTCATTACTATTTTACCTATGAAGACGATCAGAGGACACTGGATTAAATCCCTTGTGTTTTTTTCCTTGCTGAATTCCTTCTTACAAATTCTTTTCCAGCATTTCTATTTCTATTTGAACTTCTTTCAGTGGATTTGTTACTGCCCTACTCTGAAGGTAACCTGAATCCTTCCATATGGCATGATGAATATTCATCCCTTGATGTAAACATCTGTCCTGTTTATGTTCGTCCATCATATGTTAAGGGACGTCAAGATGGCACCTAATGACACCTGTTTACTTACAAGATAGGTCTGTGTGCAGTCATAAAATGTCCAATCCCATGTTGCAATATCAATACACAGTAAAAGACGATGTTCTGCCTCTGCAGAAGCCTGGGAGACCTGTATATCCAATAACGAAGTTGGCTCAACACCTATTGGTACAGAGTGAGGCTACATGAGCTATGTGAGCACAGCCAACTATTTTGCTCCTTGTGGAGAAGGAGAGTCAAAAGCCTCGCTGAAGGCAAGGTAGACAACAGCCACTGTTGTCCTTTCATCTGCCTGTTTAATCACACCATTGTACGCTAACAGATTAGTCAAATAATATGATATCCTCTTATTTACTATGCTGGCTACTCCTGATAACCTTTTCTTCCATGTACTTACAGATGGCCTCACTTTTCCAGGGATGGAGGTATGGCTGACTGGTCTGCGGTTACATGGGTCCTCCTTGTCTCCTTCTTTTGGAAGACTGGAGTGACACTGGCTTTTTTTCAATCCTCAGTCACCTCTGCCACTCTCCACAATCTTTCAAAAACTATGGAGAATGGCACAGCAACAACCCCAGCCAGCTATCCAAACAGTTGTGAGCGCATCCCATCAGGGATTTGTGTGTTCAGTTTACCCAAAATATCTCCAACCCAACCCTCATTGACCAGTTGAGAGTCCTCCTTCCTCCAGGCTTGCTCCCTTAATTCCTGGATCTGAGATTCCTGAGGGTTGGTCTTACGTAGCAGTGAAGACTGAAGCAAAGAAGGCATTAAGTAGCTCCTCCATCTCTGCATCCTGTTACCAGGGCTCCCACCTCATTCTGCAGTCGGCCAACACTTTCTCTGTTCTTCCTTTCACCACTGATGTGTTTGAAGAAGCCCTTCTAGTTCTCTTCAACTTTCTCTGCCAGATTTAACTCTAAGAGAGCCTTGGCCTTCCTTATTGTGTCTCTACATACCCTGACAATATTTCTGTATTTTCCCAAGTGACCAGACCTTTTTTTCCACATACTGTGAACTTCTCTGTTCCATTTGAGTATTTCTAGAAGCAACTTGTTCATCCACACAGGTCTCCTATCTCCTCTACTTTATATTTTAATTCAAAGGAATGTAGTTATCTTGAGCTTGGAGAAAGTGGTGTTTAATTATTAAGCACCTCTCTGGGCCCCCCCTATCTTCTAGAGTTGTAGCCCATAGGATTCTTTCAAGCAGATATTTGAAGGGAACAAATGTCAACACTGCTGAAGTCCAGGGTTGAAATCCTACTTATTACTCTGCTTTTTTTCCCTTACAATGCTGAACCCTACCATGTCATGGTCACTACAGTCAGGGCTGCCTCTAACGTTCATGTCCCTGAAAAGACTTTCTTTCTTTATTAATGCAAGGTCCAGCAGCACACCTCTTCTCATTGGTTCTTCAACCACCTGCATTAGAAAATTGTTGTCAATGCACTGCAGCACCTTTTGGACTGAGTATGCACAACTGTGTGTCTTTTCCAACAAGTATCAAGGTGAATGAAGCCACCTATGAACACCAGGGCTTGCAATCTTGAGGCTACTTCCAGCTGTCTGTAAAAGACCTTGTTAACCAACTTCTTCCTGGTTTGGTGGTCTGTAGTAGACACCCAGAACACTATCACCCATAGTTGCATGTCCCTTAATTTTTATCCATAAGCTTTCAATACGTTCATTGTACCTCCACCCTGGGTAAAACTCAGTGCATTCCAGCTGCTCACACACATAAAAGCAATTCCACCACCTTGCTTTGTTGGTCTATTGAGTCTAAAAATGTACAAAGCCATCCATGACAACATTCCAGTCATGCAAGCATTCCCCCTATATCTCCATAACTGCCATGAGATCATGGCCTTGTCACCTCATCCAGATTTCTAGTTCCTTCTATTTATTTCTTATACTGTGTGTGTTTGTGTACATGCATTTCAGAGACGTCACTGGGTAAGAGGGCAACTTTGTGGGAGAAACACAGGAACCGCCATAGTCATCCCCAGCCTTGAGGTGGTTATCCTCCTGGCTCTCGTTTTGGAAGTCAGTTAAGGAGTGTCACTTCTGTGATTGGTCTGGTTTATTAGTCAGGTGGCTCCAATGGCACACACATTATCAAATTGGACCCTACCCTGAGATCTCCAGTTTAAAGCCCTCCTGACTAAATTGGCAGGCTACTACCAAAGATTCCCTTGCATTTTCCAGATATGTATATTCTGTGTCTTGAAGTATATTGTGGCTGTTATAGAATGTCCCACTGCCATAAAAGCCAAGACATTCGCGATGGCACTGACCATGTAGCCAAGAATTAATATTTGTGATTCATTTATACCTGGTTGCCCCTTTTCCTCTAACTGGCAAGACAGAGGAAAACATAATTTGGATCCCAATATTTTTCCCTTGCAGAGCTTTATAGTTTGCCTCGATTTTGCTCAGGTTCCTGCTTTCAGTAGCATTCATACCCAGATGGAAGAGTAACAATGGGTAGTAGTCCATGGTCTTCACAGGTTGTGGCATCCTTTCAGCAGCATCACTCATCTTAGCTTCCAGAAGGCAGCAAACTTATGACAGGTGTCTCAGTGTCCTTTCACTGAGAACCTCCTCATAGCGAGCACCGGTTGTTTATTTGTATGGTAACCACTGTGCTTTTCTTTTGGAGTTTGCCTATATGATGCTTGCTCAAGGGTGGCTACAGACATTAAAGATTTGTATCTGTTCTTAATACTAGTGTTAAGCAGTGGAGGATGATGCACACTCCTGTTTTTGTGGGTAACCAGCATCCAAGATGCCTCATTGTTAGTGGTATCTGCTAAAGGAGTATGATTTTGGATTGCTTGTGACTCTTTCCTGTCTTTCAGCCTCCTGGCAGAACAAGCCATCCGCGTGTGTGCCCCTTAAGCCGTCAGACTTTCACATTAGTAGAAGCCCCTGCCTGCACTGAAATGTCCTTTCAGGCCAGGATTGTCTGTCTGACTGGATGCTTCAGACTTCCCGGGGGCTGTTTGTGCAACAGCGCCGGCCTCAGCTCCCTGGCGAGTGCCCGTCATCCTAGCACACCCCCGGTGCGGCCCACAGCTTTACAAAGACCGGGGCGCGCTCCCAGCCGCGTGCGACCCCGCGGAGCCGCCTCGTTCGACTGGGCGCTTCCGGTTTCCTCGCGCTTAAATCTCCCGCTGCCGCCTGGGAATGCTCCTACCTGCGTCATCCGCGGCCTCGCGAGTCAGCGGTAGGCGGGCACTCGGGGCCAGCGTCCCGTCGCTCCGCTGGCAGTGTTTGGCCCGGAGCAACCCCTGAGCTCTCAGCCCCGCACACGCTGTGCTTGGACCTACGAAACCAGTGTGCTCTCAGCAGCGCACCTAGTGCTGCTGCCGCCACCTCCTCCTGCCTGTAGATGAAGTGGAAGCCAAGGACGGTTTATTCCTAAACGCTTCTTGGATCCTACCCACGTGTTTATCGTTTTTGCATAAAGCTCGTTGGGCTCTTGCTGCCGCATGGTGCTTCTTTGGGTCATCCACTGTCTGTAGCCAGAAGGAATAGATGATGATTTTTATCGGTGAAAAGGCTATAGTTTTATCCCTTGTTGCTGGTAAATGTGGCTTTAATAACTTGAGGAAAGGACAGGTTTTTGTTGAAAAGATTTGCAGTTTTTTTTATTGAAAAGGTCTGCACCTCAATTTCTGCTTTTAACCAGCAACAGAAGTCCACTTACAATTTCAGTTTACCAAAACCTCGTAATAAAATAAAATTGTTTTTAACACGTGTTTTGGTGTTCTCCAGTGCTTTTCCTTGAAGAAATGTACAGAAAAAGACTATATTTTGTCACTTGTTTTAAAGACACAATTTTAAAGCTTTTTTTTTAAGCAAAAGCCCCCAAAACCTTTAAACCCTTTTGTAGACGGTTCTTTTCAGCAAGCCTCAGTGTACATTAATGTATGGTACAGTGTATGCAGGTATTTCAGCTGTGAAACAAGGGTGAGTGAGACTCAGGTTATACATTTGCAACTCTGATTTTGATTCTTTCAGTGTTTTACTTGGATGTCTGCAGAGTATTTAAAAGACTGTTAGGAACAGATTATAGCTCTTGGGGAATCTTCATCACTGGGAAGTCACATAAAAAGGTTTTAATGAACCTCTGACAGGAATAGTTTTGGTTTTCCTGACCCAGATTTCAGGTTGTGGGGTAGGATAGATAATGGCTTAGCTCTGTTTTCAGAAAGGATGGTATTACTCCTCATCATCTGCAGAAGTCAGTAGGCTCCAATAATTTAGAAACTACAGAATTCCTAAAGCCCAGTGAGGGTAGCAAAGCATGTGTAGCATTCAGTTTAAGCAGTTAGAAAGCTAACCCACCTTCATCTCCGAGCTGCACTGATCTGTATAGTTGCCAGTATCCTAGCTGATTACATTGAAGAGGTTATAGTTTCTTGGATTATCTGAAAGCATATAAAGTATATAAAGACTCCTCTGCAAGAGGTTGTTACTCTAAATGAAGAGGAGATATGAAATCAAAGTGCAATGGCTTAATACAGAAACAAGGTACCAGGTGAGTCCTGTGCACCAGTAGGGCTGCAGTGCATGAGTTAGTACTGTCACGCTTCTCTTTCTCCTCTTCGCAAAGTTAAGTGCCCTCAATATGCATGAACTTCTTGAACAGAGAAATGCAAATGATGGACATCTGAACAAGACCTTTGCTGCTTTAATTTCTGTGGTCAGAAGCTCTGCTTTCTTGGGGACGTATCTGATCAAGAGAAGTTTTTGTCCCTGCCATGATGCAACAGTACCTTGTCTTGTCTTCTGCTTTCTTCATAGTACCTTTGTGCTTATCCAAGTCATGTTTAGTTTATATTTCATTTATACAGCAATTTACTCAACAGATAAAAGAACACAAATTTGGACTCTTTAAGATATCACCAAGGAGTGATATAGAAAAGTATTCTAATTTGAAAATATTCACTGTAAGAATTTAAGAGGCTAAGTCCAGTGTAATCAGGCCTTCAACAAACAGACTACACTGCATTCGCCAACTAATAGGCTTCTTTTTCTGAATTTAAATATTGAAATGAGGCTCACTAAGGGTCTGGAACACAAGTCTCATGAGGAGTAGTTGAGGGAACTGGGGTTGTTTAGTTTAGAGAAAAGGAGGTGGATGTGAGACCTTATCGTTTCCTGCAACTACATGAAAGGAGATTGTAGAGAGGTAGAGATTGAGCTGTCCTAACAAGTCACTAGAACAAGAGGAAATGGCCTCAAACTGTGCCAGGGGAGGTTCAGATTGAATATGAGGAAAAATTTCTTCACTGAAAAAATGTCCAACAGGCTTCTTGGCAAAGTGTTGGAGTCATTGTCTTTGGTGTTCAATACAGACCTTGGGTACATGGTTTAGTGGACATGGTGACAGAGGGTTGATGGTTGAACTTGCTGACCTTGAAGGTCTCTTTCAATCTTAATGATTCTATGATTCTGTTATTTTGCTACAGCTAACAGCATTAAGTGTAATATTGGGGTTTATTGGTGAAGTCAAATCAACTTTTTTATACAGATTTCAACTAAATATCAGTCAGTTCATTCTAACTTTAAAACATTGTGGAAATGATTATTTTAACTAGTAAAGAAAATTGTAACTTTCTGAAAGGATGTTTTGTTTTCTGCAGTGCATTCGTGTATGTGTATTTCTTTCTCAGCAAATCTTTTGGAAAGATATAAACACTTAAAAAGGTAGAGCTCAACATTTCTTAAATCATAGCAATTTTTGGTAATTTGTGCTCTGAGCTGTAATTTAGAAGGATTCAAAGACCAACTATGATTAGTAGTCACCATGTCTAATGTGTTCAGCTCTACAGTTCTGAGCCAAGAATGAGTGGTATGTGCATACCATAGCAAATGGAGAAAAAGATCTGTGAGTGTTTATTGAAATTCAAAAGTCAGTTTTAATTCAATGATATTTATGGAATGTTCCTATTCACTTCCTACAATCAGATTTGGGACATTTGTGCAAGAAAGCACCAATTGCAACATTTTGCCCTGCATTTTCATTGCAACTTAATTTAAAATTGAATATTTGAAAGCGTGGCATTAATAATATGAGCTTAGTTGGTTAAATGATCTCAGGTCACTCTGCCAGTTCCCTCTTTGATGCTATTTACACATGACCATGTCTGCAGATCAAACTATAGAGAGATTCGGCTACTACATCTGCCTTCTGATTTCACACAGTACTTGTTTTGGAGTTATACAGTATTAAAGCTGGAACACCATAAATATGTTAAGGAAACTAGGTAGCTTTAAGTGTAGAGAAATCAAAAATAAAGAGACTGTATTTGATCCTTTCTTTTTGCTCAGTGTTTTTTGTTCATTAATGATGGTTTGTTCTTAACATGATGGTCTTGACATCAAAGGAGATGCACAGGACTGGGCAAACGGTGCATGATTCAGACTGACTGCGTACATGTATGACATGCTCTAAAGTTCAGATTCTTTTAAGTCTTCAAGGGTTTCTTTTTAAACTATTGTCTCAGCAGATCCAAGATGTTGGCTTTACCATTTGCAAAAATATAATCTGGAGCTGCAGTGGTGGAAGGAAGTTCTGAACCTCAGCTGTGGTTTCTAGAATTCATAAGTCATTGTAGTATTTCCCGAGTTACAAATACCCTTATAGACCCTATGTCTGTCAAGGACCAAAAGAAGGATAAAAGGAGCTTGGTGGGTGATGATATATGTGACAAATACTCTCTTAAGTAAAAGAAAAAAGTGCTTTTTAAAGAAAAAGGATATTTCATAAGGAACTGTGAAAAAATTAATTTTTCAAGATATTCATTTAAACTTAAAAATTTTTTGACATGTAGCTCCATAAAATAGCGTCATCTTCTGATTATGCTCTTACTATCCGTGCCAGCCTATTAACATATCTGCTTAGGGTTGAGATCAAGGGCATTTTTCAAAAACTTCAGATGAAAATGAAAGGTACTTGAGAAGATTTTGTGACTTGAAAAATCTTCTCCTTGATATTGAAAATGCTGTTGGGGATCTCCTTTATTTAATGGTCAGTCCTACCCAACGTGATCTAGATTACTCAGTTCTCCCTAAAGATTCTGCAGTAAAGGAGGCACTTTTTTAAAAATTGTGTATAAATAATTTTTTTTTTTTAAGCTCTGATAATGAAGTACAGAGGACAAGACATTTAATTATTTGTTTTTTCAAAATAGAAATGTGGGTCAATGAGGTTCACTTAATGAACTTGCAACTGCCAAGAAGAATGCTACTGAGAGAGCAAACTAAAGGGTCAATGAATACCACATGAAAATTTTATCTACTGTAGTATTTCAGGGTGTTCCTCAAAGAATTATCAGACTGAAGACTGAGGTTTCTATGACTGTGTCCCTGTGAGGAGAAGGCCTTTGTGTGGAGGAAATATGGATGTACATGTGAGCACACTCCTGTTTTGCTCCCTGTGTAATGGTCAGCATGTGTCTGCTGAAATGTCTCCAGCTGACTGCATTTTTTAGAAGTATGCTAAAGCAGACTGTACCCCTCCATTCCCATTAGTTACGTGTGCAGGTTAGATGTGACACGCAGCATGGAGTCAGTGCACAGTAAAATCTTTCCATAGGAAATATCTAAGAGAGATCCCTGCTAAAGCTTTTAGTAAAAACATTGGGCCCTTCTTCTCAGACATCATCTCAGTTTCTTCTGGATTAGGAAACAAATTTCACTGTGGTGTTCATATGGTGCACACATGGAAGACATTCCAGACCCTGCAGAGGCTTTGTTGCAATATGGAGAAACAGTGGCAAATGTAACAGCAGCTTGGTTGGAGGATCCAAACCATAGTTTTATATTAATCTGTGACAATAGATTCATGAAGTCATCCAAACTCAGCAAGGTTACAGGAGACTAGGCTAGACACCCAAGAGCTGTGTTGTGCTTTTAGGATGCAGATGTGCTTCAGGCAGTGGGTCTACAACACTCAGAAGCATGTGCAAGCTGAATTATGCTGCTTCTATCCCCTAGCCAGGGCCCCAGTGCATTCATCTGACTGCTTGAGACTGATTTGGTGTACGTGCATATGGTATATGTGCATATATTGTGTATATATATAAGATGTGTCAATCAACCACTTATTTGGCTGGTCTTTTTTTTTCAGACTCTGGTCTCAATTCATTCCTTGCAACCTGTACCCTTACTGCTTCTGCAAGGGTGTAAGGGAGTAGAGGATTTATATTTGTGTGTTGCATTTTAAACAATGAATTTGTCAAAAACCCAGAAAATATTGGAGCTATCTACTATGTTTCATAAAACAGAGACTGATCAAGTTAGAAACCTTATTAGGCTTTTCATACAAGATGATAAATGAAGATGAATGAACCAGGCAAAATGCCTCCTCTACCCTATTTTTGTTTGTTTTGGGATTTTTTTCTTTGTGTCTTAATTAATAACTGAAGCAGACTTGAAGCTGCTGTGCTGTACTTTGTGGAAATGAAGAGTGTGTACTATGTAGGAGGATGTTTTAGGAGAAGTGTCCAGAAAGGTGCTTCCCATTTCTTTACATTTCTACATGATATACTGGTAAAACTGCTGTAGACCATTAATTAGGGTAGCTTAATATCTGATTATTCTTGCAGTAAGACTAAGAATAATCCTTGCATGTTCATGTTCCAACAGGCCTTTGTCACATGGGACTCTTGTACATCTAGAAGCCGTGGTTGAGTGTTTCTGGTTCTGCCAGTTTGAAGTGTACCTGCAGATCTCCAGCTCATTCTAAACTTCACTGACAGTCCCTATACCCTATGGTAGGGTTGTTACTAGAGTTTTTTGCTTACCCACTTTTCACCTCCACAGATCTTATTTTTTTCCTAATTTTTGATATAGCTTAAGTGCAGTTAAGTGTGTATTTTCATGAGACTATGTTTTCAGAAATAATATGGCTTTGGAAGCTTTCAGCGATGACCCAGGCTTTTGTAACACATTTTTTTGTCTTTGCGACTTCCTGTTTCCAACAGTCCCTTAGAAAAAAATATCCTGAGCCAGGAGAGAACAGCAGCTGCATATTTCTCACCACACTTTGATTTAACCCCCAGTAGTTTGATGTAAGAAGAACCTGATGATTACAGGTATGACAATGGGAATGGACGTTAGGTATGGCTATTTTGAGGTCAGTGTTCAGTTGTGTCAAAGATCTCAGTGAAGAAGGGTAATTTACAGAGAGATATTCCTCATCTTAGAGATATATCTTATTTTCCTGATCTTTTGTTCCTCTTACAGTTTAATTAGGTCCAAATGCTCCTTATTTTTAACTCCTTCTGCTCCTCAAGTCTTGAAATACAATGACATCAACTGGCAGGCCATTTTTTCTGTGACTTTTTCCCTTCCTTATTTTTTGTGGTGGCTGTTTACTGTGAAACATAAACAATTGCAGCTGGTGATCATAGAATCATTAGGGATTGGAAGGGACCTTGGAAGATCATCTAGTCCGATCCCCCTGCTACAGCAGGATCACCTAGACAAAGTCGCACAGAAACATATTGGTGATCTGCTTGTGACCTTTCCTATTGGTCTAAACAAGTAGAAACTTGGTCACATCAAGGAAAATCGAGATAGAGGAAAGTAGATGTTGGCCTTGACGTAGCAACCAGAGTTCCCATTTTGACTTTGCTTCCTAATTTGACTGCTGCTGGGCAATCAGCTTATGCGGAGGTGAGAAAATGAATTGCACTCCCCTTTGCAGTCTACTAGAACTTGGGACAGTATGTGGGCCTTCAGCACCCCGTTCATTTTTTGATGCTGAGAGTTGGACTGAACAGAGCAACACAACACAAAAATAGCATCTGAAGCTTTGGCCTTTAGTGGCTGGAATAAGGCATTTTAAACCAACCCATTTTACATGGTCACCTTACAAACATGGCAGCTGCAGGGAGAGGGAGATAAAGGATGTGTAGACCTGTTAGTTTATTTCACAACGGTTTGTTCACAAGTTATGAGCAGGACAATTTTTTGAATATTTAGTGCTAATTTCAGTTCAACCCCTGAGTGGAATCTGTGACAATGATTTGGAAGTTCTTGGGGAAAAATGGTTGTGTCAAAAGAAAAGGTTTGACTAGCTCTACAGCTTAGTTGGTGTAACATGAGCACATATGGGACCACTCACAACACACCACAGAGCCACACACCTCCGTATCACATTTCAGAGTCTTGAATCTAATATCTCTTAGCAACCTAAGGAAGAGGGTTGGTCTGTTTGCCCGTATTATTTTCAGTCATAAACCTGACAGAAAAATAATTCCTGTTTTGCAATTAGTTGTTCCCTTGTGATGAACCATCTGTAATATTCCTCTTCCTCTGAATTTCTCTGATTCCTGTACAAAGAACAGGTTTAGAAGCCGGATAAGCAGTGCTATGTAGAGTGTTAAGGTGGAGTAGTCCTCAGGTTTAGGTACCACAGTATTGACACCTTGAGCATAGGGTTTTCTGAATAGCACCAAGGAAGTTTTTACATAGTGATGGTTCTCATTTACAAAGATGTTATATACCAAGCCTGCACTAAGACTTTAATTAACAAAGGCTAAGAGTAACAATACACCTTAGTTATTTTAATGGAGTAAGGAAGTCTGTATCTCTGCATAATCAAGTGGTAATTACAGCTATTTTATACTTGCAATCCACTTTCCTAGGGCATTTTACTGATATGACCATGCCAATATCCTTGCAAGCAGCAAAAAATAAATTAAAGTTATGTCTCTCTCTACTTTTGATGTCTATCTTGCTGTATCATTCATTTGTGCATGCCAGTTCTCTCTCACTCTTTAAGAGGGCATTGACAGAAAAACATTTTCCTTTTTCTATAGTACACAGTCTAGACTGCTTCCTAGGACCACACAGAGACTCTTACTTCACAAATTCCCTGCTTATGTCTAAAATAGTGTCAATGTCTCTTTTCTGTCTTCATGTCTCCTTGTGCCAGCCTGTAAGCTCTGGAGGTTTCAGTATTTTGAATACCATGGGTTGTTCTCTGTTCACAGAGCATCCTGGAGCTACTGTAATTTTGAGCTTTTAATTTAATAGTGACCCCTAAGCTAGACTCTGAGCTTCATGGTTCCTTGTCAGTTTTGTACTTTGCTGGTCTAGAAGTTAAACTAAAGCCCACTTGTGCCATTAGATACACACATGTATTTCTGTTTGAGTTTAGTGGCCTGTTAGTGTCATGTACCCAAGCTATGCTGCACTGGGCAGCTGCTCTTAAGTTGCCCACAGTTCAAACAAGACCTCCATACAGGATTCTTCAGCAGAACTATGCAACTTGGTTGAACCACAATTTCATGGTGTTATCTGGGATTTATATGAGTTCCTGAGGTCATAGAGTACCCCGTTGTAAACTCAGCTTAACATATTAGCTTCAGTCAGCAGTGTTGCCTCCTAGCTGGTGTGTAAAGAGGATCTTTGCAGAAAAGTTGTTCTCAGCTTGGTTTTTTTATTGGACAAAAGGCTTTCTAGTCATAACAGCTGTTGTTGGCAGGCTCCATCCAGGCGCACTAACCCTTTTTTTGGTTTTGTTTTATGACACAATGTGAGTCAACATCTGCAAGTCTCAAACATTTACAGATGTCCCAAATTCATTGTTGTGTTGTTTGTGTTACTCAACATATAGGAAAAACAAATGCTGTCATTTTAATTTTATGAACAATTAGCTTCTCTTGAGGCAGATAATTGTAAGATAAAATTAAGGAATAAGTGTTATTGATTTGGCAAAGTTATAAAGAGGAAGATTTCATAGCACAAGTTTAGTGGTATGGGATTCTACTGATCATGTCTATTGCCTGTCCATACACACGCTGCTGAATGGAATGGTTTAAACAATATTATGTAAATATGTACTGCTTAGATACATATTAAAATACGTAATAATTTCAAGTATTTGCTTCATCAGCACTTTTCAATTATAAGAAGCTATTTGTAGTTGTCTAGTTTTCTCAGGGACCATCTTTCTGGAAATAATCTTGTAATCTGGTACAAATAACATTATGTTCTTACACTGAAACATCCCTTGTGCACAAGGATATTTGCATTTTGAAAAGCAGTAATGGTGACTCAAATCTGATTTTCCTTCTTCAAAATTCTTATTGCTCTCTTCTGCTGCTGTGACTGCTTTGGATTCACTCCAAACCACTGACTCTCCTTTCAAATGTACTGTTAATATGCTATTATGTTAAACAGGCTGATGGAGTAAAATGGAAATGAACATGTGCAAAAGTCATTTAGGTCAAATGAAGTAATATGGTTTCAAAATATTAGCCAAAATTTTAGCATAAAACTTTGATGAGGCTGAGAAATCCTCTATTGAGCGAGAGCATGGAATTAGCCCTCGTACAGACCATGTTTAGAACCTTATGATACTGTTTAATTCTATGGTTCCCCAAGGGCTACTTATAACCGAATTAAAGGGCGTCTTGTGCATGTTCTGGACACTGATTACAGGACCACAGACTGAAGCTGAAGACAGCTCAACAGCCACTAAGTATGCAAGTAGAGACACCCCTTAATTCAATTATATGTACCCTCTGGGATCTCCGTAATTATAATAAGAAGACATTTTGCAATTTATCCAAGGCCAGAGTTAGAGCTGATTTTTTTAAATTTTGTGTATGCCTGTGAAGAAAGCATTTTCTCATCCTCGGAAGACTCAGCAGCTGACCTGTGACTGCTTTGCTTTGAGATGTTAGTGGGATTGTGGTTGGCCTGCAGAAATACTTCAAAATGTCTGTGGTTGCTGGAGTGTTGTACTGACAGCACTCATGAGCTCAGGTCTTCATTCTGTCTTGTTTAGGAGAACACATTTCTGGGACTGCAGCTGTGCTGCACAGACCTATTGTTTAAAGTGTGCTGTAGGTTGTCAGCAAGTCTCTGCCAGGGTGAAGACCTTGGCATGCATTAGCTGAAATGGTGTTCTGGTAGCCAAGGTGTCCCCAAATGGTTTGTCAGACAATAAACACCATAGTGTGTAGGGATATAGGGGTAAGAGGATTCTGTCCGTATTTCTTTACAACAGATTATGGTGTTTGTGAGTGTAAATCAGTAAAACTCCATTGACTTGGCCAGAAGTCTGCCAGCACACACCATCTGAATATTTGGCTCAGTCAGTAAATCAGGTTTTTGAAACAAATATGTCTATTTTAGTGCGTTCCTAGGGGATAGTGATTTTTTTTTCCTGAGATGAAGTAACAGATGTTTGTTTAGACGATTATCACTACCTCTAGGACCAGAGACACCGTCATGCATTTTCAATGGTTACATTTGGTAGATTACTGTGTAAACCGATGTTTGTGCTCTATTGTCATTGTCAGCGAAGGGCATATATTGATGTATATATGCAGTCTCAAATTGAAGCTAAGTGCAGGTAATCCACTTTACACATCATAATGTTTATGTAGATTTCAATGGTTTCAAGCCAGTAAATGTACCCCTTTTTGGTTCTGTAGTACTGTTTTGCTTCCAAGTCAAGTAACAATAGATGTTTCCATGGTGAGATAAAAATTATTTTCCTTTTGTATATGTC
The DNA here is from genome assembly GCA_028565055.1 of Phoeniculus purpureus. Lineage (NCBI taxonomy): Eukaryota > Metazoa > Chordata > Aves > Bucerotiformes > Phoeniculidae > Phoeniculus > Phoeniculus purpureus. The sequence goes on from JAOXOE010000874.1 coordinate 29,982,387, forward strand.
AACTGGTCTAACAGAAATAGAAATTCCCATCTCACTGTTACTTGCAAATGAGTCTATGCTAGCTGACGATCTGGTCCTGCTGGTTTTGGTCTCAACCATAGGACCAGTGCCAGAAGAGCCCTCTTTGTGGCATCTGTTTCCCATGAACTTGCCTTGCTCGGATAGTGGGGATTTTTCAGAGCTCAGAAAGCTCATCAAATACATGGATGTAACAACTACATGCAGTTTACCAAAGAGTGGCACTGGGTAACATTACAAAGTGCGTATCAGACACAACTTGATGGAAGACAATCACCTGATATTACTATTTGGCCACTGGGTCCACGCGTCATACTGATGCTCCTATCACAGAATCATAGAATGACCTGCCACCCTCCTTTGCAAATGGCAGTAGTTCTAATGGGTAGTGAAAAGGAAGAAGAAAAAGAGAAGAAAAGTTGTATTTGGAGGAACAGTAGACTGTCAGTGCTGTCATAGTTATTGACAGTCCCCAAGAGTGGGATGAATGAAATTCTTGCAGGGAGACAGAACCACAGAGTCATTTTGATTGGATCATCAAGTCCAAATGTTGACGGCATTTCCATACCATCCTTAAACCATGTTCTTCAACACTGTGTCTATTAAATACCTCCAGAAATGGTGACTCCACCACTCCCCTGGACAGCCTGTTCCAATATTTGATAACCCTTTTCATGAAGAGATTCTTCCTAACATGCAGCCTAAACCTCCCCTGGTGCAGCTTCCAACCATTTCCTTTGGTCCTATCACTTGCCACCAGGGAGAAGAGACTATTCCACTCATGCTCCTTTCAGGTACTTGAGGAGAGCAATGAGGTTTCCTGTCAGCCTTCTCTTTTCCAGGCTACACAACCCCAGTTCCCTCAACTGCTCCCCATAAGACTTGTGCTTCAGACCCCTCGTGACCCTTGTTGCCCTCCTCTGGACGTGCTCCAGCACTTCAAAGTCCCTCTTGTAGTGAGGGGCCCAGAACTGAACATTAGATTCAAGGTAAGGCCTCACCAGTGCTGAATGAGGGTGGACAATCATCTCTCTGCTTCAGGTGGTCACATTATTTCTGATGCAGGCCAGGATGCCATTAGCCTTCTTGGCCACCTGGGCACACCTATCAACCAATATTCCCATGTTCTTCTCCGATCTGTGATTTTCCAACCACACATTCCCAAGCCTGTGGCCCACCATAGGGTTGTAATGACCCAGGTGCAGGACCGAGCAGTAGGCCCCGTTGAACCTCATACAGTTGACCTTCGTCCATCAATCCATCCTATCTAGACCCCTCGATAGAGCCGTGCTACCCTCCAGGAGGTTGACACACCTGCCCAGCTTGGTATCATATGCAAACTTACTGAGAGTTCACTCAATCCCCTTTTCCTGAGCACTGATAAAGATATTTTAGAAAACAGGTCCTAATACTAAGCCTTGGGGAGCACCACTTGTGACTGGGTGTCATCTAGATTTGACTTGATTCACTGTGTCAACAGTGTCAAAGGCTTTACTGAAACCCAGGTAGATATTGTCCACAGTCCTTCCCTCATCTGCCTAGTGGGTCACCTTGTAAATGAGGATCAATTTAGTCAGACAGGACGTGCCTTTCTTAAACCTATCCTATATGGACCTGGTAACCTGGTTGTCCTGTATGTGCCACGTGATGGTGCTTAAGATTACCTGCTCCAGGATTTTCCCCAGCATCAAGGTATTGTGGCTGTAGCAGTGGCGCGGTGTTGTGGAAGTCCTTGTCCGGAGCCCCACACATCCCACTACGGTCGTGGGTCAGAGACGCCGACCATGTTTCAACCAAGTGCTCCCATCTAAAGTGTCAGACACAAAGAGAGGGTTTGACAAAACCCCTTATAATCTGCAGGTGGTAAACAACTTAGAAAGGAGGGCTTCATGATATTTTATTTAAAGCCAAACGTCAATTTTTCTGCAGAAAACACTCAAATTAGCTAAAGCTAAAGCACAAGGTCAGACTGACAGGGATGTAGTTCCCAGGATCTTCCTCTGGCCTTCCTTTTATAAGTGCATTATCACATTTGCTGGTGTCTAGTAAGCTAGGACCTTCCTGGTTAGACAGGATTGCTGGGGAATTATAGAGGGTGGCTTGGTGAGCACTCCTGCCAACTCCCTCAGTACAATCTTAGAAGAATGACCAAAAAATAAACAGTTCAGTATAATTCAGTATATTTCAACTGCTTATGTAAACCAAGAGCAACATTTAGTTAATACTGAGAAGCTGTTCCTGTGGCTGTTGAAGATATTTTAGGGAAGCTTCTGTTTATAGATGACATTTGACAAGCTAGGGTTTTCATCCGGGTCATTTAAGTTTGCTAAATGCATGGACTTCGAGTCTTGTGTCCCCAGTGAACATGCTGCTTGAAGTGTTAGATGCTGACATGTTAATTAATTACACACACACAAATATGAAGTGTTTCTTTGTGAAGGAAATGTCTAGATTTTTCACCAGACGTATTTTCCAAGAGATGCTTGTGAAGCACTTGTGGTTTTTTTTCACCTTTGCATCAAACTTTTAAAAGCAGCTGCTGTTGAGGTGAAACATGTAATAGGTGTAAATAGAGGCAGCTTGGTTACTGCAGCTTATGAGCTGTCCCTTCTCCTCTATGACTGTCCATTTTGCATGCAAAGAAATCCAACTATGTGATGCTACTGAAGCATGCAGAGTAAGCTTTTTGCTGGCTATGGGAAGTGTAGTATGAGAAGTGTCACTATATGCATTCTTTACTCTTACATTGTGCTTTAGGCAACTATTGGTTCCTCTCATGGATGCACCAGTTAGGGCAGGGGGATTTGAAGTGTAATCTGGCACAGCTGTTCTTAGCCAGAAAACCTGAAAGAATGGTTTAAAAGTCTTTCGAGTTGAAAAATAATCACGATTTTTCTAAATAATACGCATATCCATATTTGTATAGAAAGCACCTGGAGAAATGAAAAGACCAGTATGAAGAACAGGTCCCACCAAAATGCTTTGCAAGCCTTCGGGCAGCTCATGGCTTTTTCTGGTATTCAATTCAAAAATGCATTTCATCCACCAGGAGTTTATTGTGCCGTATGTTCCCCTCGGCACTTCTGTGTCTTTCTGAAACAAATCTAACTTCTGACACTGACAGCTGATAAATTCTGGTGAATACTCTGGGCCTCTTCTCAGTAAAGCCCATGTGATAAACATCAGATTGCCATTTTCAACTCACACATTTCTCGCGTGCTACTGTTAACTGAAGCAAGTTAACTCTTTTCCTAACTCACATAACCTACACTAATTACAGATATCCTGGCTCACAGGGAGGTGAAGCTTGACCAAATACACAACGTTCCTTGTGAAAGGTACACTGGCTGCATGATCTTCCAGTAGAAACAAACCAGTGGTCACTTCAGATGAGCATCTTGTGACAGGATAACATTTCTGCAGAAGCCTCTTTAAGTTCAGGGGTTTAAAAATAAAATTCAAACCAACTGTGAGTATTTACTTTGCACAGTGCTGTGTGGTTTTTTGGCATGAAAGCAGAAAGGGTTTCACTGAATTGTTACAGTTCACTAGAAAAGGGTGGAAGTCCTTAGTCCTTCTGGAAGATTCTCTGTAAAGTCCTCTGGCACAGAGGTGCCTTTCAAAGACTTTTCAGTGTCTGGTTATCCTAGAGAGAGTTAAGTAAGATAAAAATTTTAAATTAAATTATTTTGTTACTGGACACAGGACTGTCTCTGCTTGCAAAAGAGAGAAAGACTGTTTCTGGTCCTAGTGGTTGTAAAGAACTCAAAAATGTGACCTCTCCAGGCCTTCACACCAGAAAACAAATGAAGAATGAAAAACAAAGTGTTTAAAATTATTCAGGCCATTAGGTGGGCTCACTTATTAATTTTGGATACCTCAGAGATGGTGACATATTATAGCTTGCTTGTTCCCCACTGAGTAAACACAGCTTAAGTCAATTTCAGGCTAATTACTTGGCAGTTTTCACTGCACTCAGTTTGGCGACCAGTCAGGTGGGCAGAGGCAACCCACAACTGATAAAACAGGATTTCCTCCATCAGGACAGCAAATATTTTGGCAAGATTTGTCTGAGACAGGATATTTTCTTTCACTCTGGATTGTACTAAGCTTTCCCCTGTTGTGGGCTAAAATCAAGTTCAGAGACAGTTACTGTAGTGCAGCAGATAGGCAGTCACCTGAGAAGCGTGGCATTTTGAGTGCTGATTGGAATAAATCAGGCAAAATGCATGTGTCTCAGGGGAGATACAATCCACTGAGGACGTTGTATATGGAGAAATAACAGTGGAAAGGATTTTTTGTAGATGAGGGGACAGAAACAGAAGAGAACTGGAAAATCCCCGTTATGTTGTTTTACAGAATTTGAGGGGAACCCAAACTTGAAATAATATTTCAACATTGCTTTCTTGTATGGCATAGTAAGATTATTTGGTCTCACTGTTGATTAGAAGTCATCCACTTCAGCTTTTTTCTCAGTAGAGAATCATAATATTGGTAATTCATCCACACTGTCACCATTTAATCATAGTCGTATGTTAGTGCTAAAAGTACCATGAGGAGCAACGCGAATTGGCTCGTGATTACCTGTATCTCATGTAATCATTGAACATTCATGCTGTTTTCATTCCACCGATTGATAGGTGATTTTGACACCACCATGGCTATCTGTAGGGTTTCAGATGAGGTGTCTCCACCTTGAATATGTGTCTATGTTCTCAGCAGACAGATGTCAACAGATACTCACCTAAGTTAGTGCAACTGACAGGTTACAGCTGGGCATCTGCTGGAAGCATGTGTTTTTTCTGCTTCTTTCCAAAACCCCAAAAAGATACTCAAAGTGCAGAGAACAAAGTTATCTGTAAAAAGCCTGAAGAACAGACAATTATGTGAGATTATGAAGGTTGTTCGTTTCCCCATTGCACACGTTTGATGGATTTTGACAGGATAAAAGTATATGGGCTTAATGTTAAGAGGGGAATGGGTACTTGTGTGTTTGCTGCTGGAAGATGGGACCAACTGAATCTAAGCAATAATCCAACTAGGACAGACCACCATGAGTAAACTGTTATTCCCTAAAGGGGTTTGGCTAAAAAAAACTCTTGAGATAATTCATTATTTCTCTATATGCAGATTAATGATTTCCATTCACTGATGGTTATTAAGGGTAATGCAAGAAAAATTAAGTTTCTGAAAATACTAATTGCCATCTAACTGATAGCAAGAGGTTCCTAATAAACCTGAGATGGAACAATTGTGAAATGAATGATTGAACATGAATGTGCAGAAACGAAGACTGAGGGGTGACCTCATTAATGTTTATAAATATGAGAAGGGTGGGTTTCAGGAGGATGGAGCCAGGCTCTTCTCAGCATCATGTAATGACAGGACAAGGGGCAGTGGGTGTAAGCTGGAACATAGGAAGTTCCACAACAATATGAGAAGGAACTTCTTCATAGTGAGGGTGACAGAGCACTGGAATGGGCTGCCCAGGGGGTTTGTGTAGTCTCCTTCACTGGAGGCATTTAAAATTCACCTGGATGTGTTCCTGTGTGACTTGGCCTAGGTGGTCCTGCTCTGGCAAGGGGATTGCACTAGATGATCTTTTGAAGTCCCTTCCAATCCCTAATGTTCTGCGATTCTGTGATTCTGTGAAATACCTTCAAGTATGCAGATTTGCAGAAGGTTGAGGGCAGAGTAGAGGCGGCAAAACAAAGTGGATTTTGGCCATCTGTTATGGTTTGAAAATTGCCTACTGCCTTTGCTTGTAGGAGGAGATCAGAAATGTGCAGGCTTTCCTGTTGCCTTTGTTCATGTATTTGTACATTTTGTCATATAAACTTATTGGAACGGGAAATTATGCAAATTAATCTCCAGTTTCGAAAACAGATTAAGAGTTGAGGGTGTAGGTAAAGGTCTAAATATTCATTTTCTACACAATGCTTTCTTCTTTCTGTGTCGCAGACAAACAGGTGACTGATTGTGAGGACTATTGTGAGGACTTTAAAAAAATCTTTGTATAGCCTCATTGCTGATTATACAAAGCTTGAAACAGAGGTTGACTCACCAGAAAGGTGTTCAAACATGACTTGAATAAGCAAAAGAACTTAGCGGACAGTAACACAATGAGGTTCAACAAGGGCAAGTCTAGAGCCCTGCATCTGGGGGGCTGGCCTGCTTGAGAGCAGCTCTGGGAAGAAGGACCTGGCGGTGCTTGTGGGCCATAGGATTACCATACGGCAGCAATCACAGAATCATAGAACTATTAAGGTTGAAAGAGACCTACAAGATCAACAAGTCCAATGGGCTGACTGGTGAACGAGACAGGCACCCTGGTGGCAGAGGACACAGAGAGGACGGAGGTGTCGAAAGTCTTCTTTGCTTTGGTCTTCACTGCTGAAGCCAGCCTTCATTAGGCCTGCAGCTTGGAGGGAAGAAATGAGGTCTGGAGAGAGGAAGGCTCTCCCTCGGTAGAGGAGGGCCAAGTTCAAGAGCCCTTAGCCAAACTGGACACATCCATAAATCCACAGGGTGCATGCATGAGAGCTGGGGGAACTGGCGGATGTTATTGCTGGGCTACCTGCCATCATCGTTGAAAGGTCATTGAGAACAGGATTGGTGCCCGAGGACTGGAGGAAGTTCAGTGTCACTCCAGTATTCAAAATGGGCAAGAAGCATGACCCAGGAAACTTACAGGCGACTTAGTCTCACCTCTGTCCCTGGAAAGACGGTGGAACGAATTCTTTTGGTGTTGTCTCTGACCATGTGGAAGAGCATAAAGTTGTTGGGAGTGGCCAGCATGGATTTGTCAAGGGGAAATTGTGCTTAACTAATCTGATAGCTGTACATAAGGTTGCATCTGGGTGGGTAGATGAGGGGAGAGCAGTAGGTGTTGTCTGCCTTGCCTTGTCAGCAAGTTTTTTGACACTGTCTCCCATAACATTCTTGTTAGGAAACTCATGCAGTGCAGGTTGGAGGAGGGAACAGCGATGTGAATGGAGAGCAGGTTGTGTGACCCACTGCAGGGTAGTTTGGCCTAGATGAACTTTAGGATTCCTTCCACCCTAGTGCATTCCGTGATCCCCTTACTCTGTAAATTTGGTGGTACCACTGGAGCGATGTGTTGGTCAGTGTTACTTTGGACTCCTGAGGCCCTCACTGACATGCTGGCCAATGTGGCATTCATAGTGGGGACTTCCCAGGTTTCTGCGCCCTGATTTTGGTCTCTAAAGAGCCCAGCAAGCCCCAACGTGCACTGTCATTCATTGTGCATCCCCCTCAGTACTCTTGTACTGTCCCTCCTGTGCTCCAGATGGCCCAAGTCCACCTCCACGCAAGACAGAAGTACCAAATGTCTCAATGAAGTGATGGTTCTAAACCAGTGACACTTCTTTTGGTGGGCCAGAAACAGGAAATATCCTGGAATCTCATCCCTGGTGCCTTGTGACATTAACACTACCATTGGAATGCAACCATGAGGTAAATCTCCTGCCTTATACTCCAAAAGCACTCAGGTTAAAGCCAAAAAAGATGTTAGAACTTTCCCACCCGGCTCCAGGATCCTGTTGAAGTGCTCTTTGCTTTGCAGATTGGGGCAACGCAGAAGGGAGTTTCAGAGAAAGATGGTGCCTCAGAGGTCACCCCAGGAAATCAGCTTTGTGGGGATGCAGAGCTTTGTGAGCTTTGTGAGCAGCTGCACCCACACTTCATAGGCACTTCTTCATCCTCTTGCTAGATACCCCAGCAATCTCCAATTGTGAATCACTGTTTAGCCCTGCAAGCCTGGAGATGCCACATAAATGGGCTGCGGACACATGTCACCTGCTCCTCATCTCACAAGAAATGTGTGACTGGCTTTCAACAGGTCTGCAGGCTTCCTCCATGGAGGCATCGTGTGCTCATGCTGGCCTAGAGAGTGAAACAATGGGGTGAAATACTGCTGGAGGGGCAGCATCATACCCCTGGGTTGGGACAGTGCTTGATAGCAGTAGAGACTGGGGGACAATGTGACTGAGAGCAGCCCTGTGGAGGACTTGGCAATGCTGGTGGTTGAAAAGCTGGACATGAGCTGGCTATGTGCACTTGCTGTCCAGAAGGCCCTGGGCTGCCTCAGAAGAAGCATGGTCAGCAGGTTGAGGGTGGTAATGCTGCTCTTCCGTTCCGATGAGACCCGATGTGAAGTCTTGTGTCCAGGTCTGGGGTCCTCACCACAAAAAGGATATGGACCTCTTGGAGCAGTTCCAGAGTAAGGCCACAGAAATGATCTAGCGGCTGGAACAACTGTCCTATGAGGACAGTCTGAGAGAACTGGGCTTGTTCAGCTGGAGAGAAAGCAGATCTGTGGCAACCTTCTAGCATCACTTCCATAACAAACAGACACTGGACGTTTTAAAATCTGTGTATACGGTACAGTTAAAATCCACACAATCTATTACAAATATGGACACATGCACCTTGATAAAATCCACACCCCACTGTGGTGCACATTCACTACTGTTACAGATGTGCAATAATCCTGAATTTTTCACCGTCATCCTTCAAGTCTAATATACATCTTCTAGGAAACATTTCTGGTCTCCTGTCTCACTAACACAGTCTGTAACTGAAGTGGCAGAGAAAAGCAAAATGACTTTTCCATAGCTGTTACTAGAGGAAAACAGCTCACAGATCTTGTCTGTGCCTTCCTGTACTGCTAGGAAGAATCCTTACATAATAGTGTCTTGAATCATGATACAAGAGGGCAAAGAACAAACATATGTGATGCTCAGAGACTTCAGCACAGCTTAGGAGCCTTGAGTTCCTTTGCAGTGGCCAGCCTTATGATCCAGTGCAACAGCACTGTCTACAATACCCACAACATTTTATTCCCCAACTTGTTAGCACAGTCAGTGTCTTGCAGGTAAGGGCTGCCTGGTGGATTATGTGCCACTAAACTCTGAACTGAGGTCTTCACAGCTCTGCAGAAAA
>JAOXOE010000874.1:29991468-30006619 GCA_028565055.1 Phoeniculus purpureus
CTGCTCTGGCAGGGGGATTGGACTGGATGATTTTTTGAGGTCCCTTCCAATCCCTAATGTTCTGTGATTCTGTGAGTTCTGGGTCTTCACTCTGTGTGTCAAAGTGAGTGATAAGTCAGGGAAGTGAAGTGCACCATCACTTCTAAGAGATGAGTTGTCTGCTTTGGTAGAATGAGAGTTCCAAGCACGTTATTTTCTCCTGACCAAAGTGATATTTAAAATGTACAAGCATAGCATGGACTGTGTGACAACTAGGTCAAAAAGACCTTATTTTGCAAACAAAAGGTTTTTCTTCCAGAGACTATGAGAGACTATGAAATCTGTAATACAGTGATTCATGTGCAGTAACTGGATCATCTTCTAACAAAGATCTTTGTTTAAGATATATTAAACCTCCAAAATTAAGATGAGAAGAATATAGAAATAATAGAAGATCGATCTTGCCTGTCAACATTTTTTATTTAACTGGAAGCCTTTCATTTTGCTCAGAATATTTGGCATAACTGTCTGATACATTTAATGAAATTATTTGGATTTAAAATTCACTGTTTATTAAAAACAAAATAGAGCTGCAAAAAGTAATTAGATTTTGTCTGGTTTTACTCCTTTCTTCCACTCCCTGTTCCTCCTCCTTAACTAAAAAGATAAACAAAACTGTTTTTATTTAAATTTCTTCTGTTTTGAAAGGAAGTTAATAGTTTCCAATAGATAAGAAACACTTTTCAGCACAAATCATTTAATTGAAAAAAATAAGTACATTCAAATATTTATATATTTGCATCTTTTCATATGCAGATTTTCACAGTTAACATCATTCAATGACCTTCTCAGAATATTTTAGCTTCTTAAATTCTTTCAGAATTTTTAGAGACACTTGAAGATACAGCTGTTCACACTGACCAACTCCATAGCCAAATGTTATAAAATCAAGAATATCCTGCACTAGATTAAAAAAATGTCTGGATGGCTAGTCCCAAAGAGTGCTAGTGAGTGGAGTTAACTCTAGCTGGTGTGAGATCCCAAGAGGTGTTCCCTAGGGTTCAGTTTTGGGGGCTGTTCTTTTTATTATTTCTACTAATGACCTGGACAAAGATGATCCCTCAGTAAGTTTGCAGATGGCACCAAGCTACATGGATGTGTCAATCAGCTTGAGGGTAGGGATCTAAACAGAATAAATCAGTGACATAAGGTTAATTATATGAGGTTCAACAAGGCCAGTTGCTGGGTCCTGCACTTAGATCATTACAACCGTACAAACTTGGCTACAAACTTGGGGATGTATGATTGGAAAATTGCAGGTCAGAAAAGAACATGGGTTATTTGTTGATAGTTGGCTGAATATGAGCCAGAATTCTGCCCAGATGGCCAAGAAATCCCACAGCATCCTGGCCTGTATTAGAAATAGGGTGGCCAGCTGGAGTAGGGAAGTGATTGTCCCCTTGTGTTCAGGACTGATGAGTCTCCAGCTTGGATATAGTATTCAGTTCTGGGCCTCTCACTACACAAATGAAGTGCTGGAGCATGTCTAGAGAAGAGCAGCACAGCTCCTGAAGAGTCTGGAGCAGAAGTCTTATGAGGAGTTGTTGAGGGAACAGGGTGGTTTTTTTAGCCTGGGGAAGAGGAGGCTGATGGGAGACGTTATGAGTATATAACTACTTGAAAAGAGTGATCAGGGGAACAGCCTCTTCTCCCTGATGGCGAGTGATAAGACCAGAGAAAATGGTTGCAAACTGCACCAGGGGATGATAAAATGGGTATTAGTAAAAGTTTCTTTAGCTGCCCAGTGATATAGCAGTTGCTCAAATTACTGCAAATTAATGAAATCCTGAGTTAGAGGAGCAGCTTAGCCCAGAACTAAGGCAAGCTCAAGCACTCCTCCTTTTCTTGTTACACTGACTTCTGTGCAGTTTACAAAGTTATAGAGGAACAGGACTAAGACTGGCCAACCCATAATTTCCTGTGACCTATCTAAGTACTGAACTCGTGATGATAGCTTGGCTGCCTGGGGAGTTGGGACATATTGACAAAGCATGACACTGAATAACATGCCAAGACTAGGCAAACTCTTGGCCAAGTCTGCATTTGGTGATGTTTGTGGTTTCAACAAATTACCTGAAGCAATACAACAGTACATGAAAAGAGAGGCAAAGGGATGGACATCCTTTACCAAACAAGCTGTGTTGAATGGTGCTTTTATGAGTTGCAATGATCTTGTTCTCCAGAGCAGTAATAACACAGGATTTCAGTGTGTTCTGTGGTTTACACCTGGAAAGACTGTCAAGTTGAAAGTTTTCAGTGTTCTTGTCAGCCTCAAGTTGTGGCTTCTCTGTGTGGTTTTGTTCTTCTGTTCAAAGTGATCCTGTACTAGAATAGCTTTTTATATCTGTTAACTATTTTTCTCCAGAAACAGCTACCAAGGAAGTTGGAAATATCTCCTTTAATGGCTTTTAAACCATGGTAGGAATTCCTAGGGTAGACAGTAGAGCAAATATGTAGAGGCATATTCTTGGGATTCACCTTGTTCTTCCACTTTTTATGATTGCTTCAGTACTTTTGGTCCCCTTTGAATGTGGCCAAATGCTCAGAAATAGAACAAAATCACTGTATTCTCTCTCTTCATTCCTGCCAGTGGAAACTTCTCTGAGAGTATTTTCCCAAAGAAGCAAGTCTGGCAGCCTGTGAGAAGAGAAGCTCTGCTTCCCTCTCCTGCTTTTACCTCACTTCGGGTCATGCGAGGCACTTCCCTCCATCAGCACATACTAAGAACAGTATGTACTTGGAGAAAACAAGTCCTCAGCTTCTCAAGGTCAGTGGCATTGTTTTGTGTCTTACATAGGGAGCTTGTTCTTGTAGCCAGACTTCCTTGATGTCCTTGCCTCATTGACGAATCAAAGAACTCCATTTGTGAAAGGCTAAGAATCCCTGACATACTTTGAGACACCAAAGGTTAGCGTGGGTGGATAACATGAGTCATTTTTATGACTAAGAGGCTGGTATAAACTAGCCCTTCCTGGTAACCTAAATTTATTAAAGTCATGAGCTGCCTAATGAATCAGCATGTCTAAATTATTCCAAGTGTGAGGCTCTTGATGTTAAGCACAAAAGACCCCATAAATCAGGTGAGGGTAAATATCTAGTTCTCTGTGATGTAATTAAGGATCAGGCCTTTATTCGTGCATGTGCTGTCAAAATGTGGTTAGTTGCTACTACTGATGTGGCTTTCCTGCCATTTCCTGTTACTAATGCACTTATTAGAAGCCAATAAAATGTCTTGTATGGTGTTTCATAGAATCATAGAAAGTTAGAGGTTGGAAGGGACCTCTAGATCCAGTACAACCCTACTGCCAAAGCAGGATCACCTAGGGCAGGTCACACAGCTCTGCATCAAGGCAGGTTTTGAAAGAAGAAGGGCACCACAAGGAGACTCCACCACCTCTCTGGGGAGCCAGTTCCAGTGCTCTGTCACTCTTTTAGTAAAGAAGTCTCTCCTTATGTTAAGGTGTAGCCTTATGTGTTCAAGTTTATGCCCATTATTCCTTGTCCTATTTAATAGTAATAAATAGTAATAAATAGTAATAAATAGTAATATTACTATTTAGGACACTGCAGATCCTGAATCCTCAGTAGAAGCCAGTTGTCAACCTTAAGAGTATGACTTTGGCAGAAACTGATGGAGCAACTTAGAAAATATGTCCTGCCAGACCCTTCTCTGTGCTATTGCCCAAGTCACAGCTCAGTCTTGACCTCTATCAGTCCTTTAAAATGGCAGCTGTAAGTACACTCCCACCACAGAAATGCTGAACTTGCTACTTGGTTGTGTCCGAGCTGTCAAGAACATTTTCCTCCTTCTTGCTAGCCTCACTTTCTCTTGCTGGCAACAAGGTGATGCAACATACTTATGTGGTCACCAAAGAAAGTCAAAAGGTCATTTAGAGGAAGTGGCTGCCTCTGAGTGGCAGCAGAAACTACAGCAGCAGTCAAGTTATCAAGTAGGAGTGGTAGGGCTGGCCTTTTGGGAGTCACGTGGTTGAGTCCTTGTGTAGAAGATGAAAAACATCTTGTTCCAAGCGTCTGGCATCCAGGAGAGGAAATGAACTTGGATTTATGACAACAGGAGGTCAGATTATAGAAATGCCTTTTAAGAGATGCTTGTTCTCTTAAAATTTTCAAAGCAGTTGATAGAGGACCCAGCTGACTAGGCAGAGGACCCCATAGTTTTACCTAGCTCCCACCAGTAGTGAAAAATGAGTGTTGTGTGTTAGGCTGCACACACTGCACTTTTAAAAAGCAGGAAGTCTTGACTGCCTTCCAGGACCCAGCTTCAGACTCCCAGGTCTGCCAATATTTTCAGATACCTGGGAATTTTGAATTATTTGTAGAAAGGGGTTCATGTAAAATTCTTGAAAAGATTCAGTAAGAAACCCCCAAAGCAATAATATACCACCTAACAACCCTATTATTGTCGTTATGGTAACCTTTCCTTCGTATGTGCGTGGTACTGGTGACCACAGAGATTTTCAGCTTCCAGTTGACAGGCTGAGGCATATAAAAATTGGAAACTAGATTTTCTTCATTTTGGCTTGTGTATTTTAAATAAGGAACTGATACTTAGAGTATCACTTCATAGTGCTTTTGTAGGCTATGATGAGCTATGCACAGCAAACAGTAAAAGGAGTAGAAGTTAAGTCAAGCACTTCTGTTTTGTGGTACCCTTTTGCTGAGACATTTGAGATCAGTACTTATATATTCTTACGTGCCAGGCTACAACAGTGGGCATGGCTAATTCTAACTGACTTGTTCTCAGTTTCTCTCAGCATTTTTCTTCTGATATCTTCAAAACTCCCCTTAACTTTCAGAAACTCAAAGTATTCAGACTTCTAAATTAGCTGCTCGTAGTTGTCTATGCTGGCATTGAAGGATCACCCTTGACATGATCACTGAGCAGGACTGGTTGTCAGTATGTTTTCCAAATGTTCATCAGAGCATGCAGGCTTAAATAGGGTGGTGACTATGTGTCAAATAGGAAGATTTCAAATGTTGTTGGTCCTGGGTATTTCAGTTTTTGATTTTCACTTGATAATTGGCTGAGGGAAATGGGACTGTTCAGCCTGGTGAAGAGAAGACTCCAGGGAGACCTTGTATCAGCCTTCCAGTACCTGAAGGAGGGCTACAGGAAAGCTGGAGGACTTTTCATGACGAATTCTAGTGATAGGAAAAGGGGAATGGTTCAAGATGTAAGTGGTTAGATTTAGATTGAATCTTATTAAAAAATTCCTCCTGTGAAGGTGGTGAGGTACTTGAACAGGTCGCCCAGGGAGGCTGTGGATGCCCCCTCCCTTGAAGTGTTCAAGGCCAGGTTGAATGGGGCTCTGGGCAACCTGGTCTTACGAGAAATGTCACTGCCCATGGCTGCAGGGCTGGAATGAGATCATCTTTGAGGTCCCTTCCAGCCTAAACCTTTCTGTCATCCTATGATTAGCTCATTCCTAAACTTATAACATGTACATGGGATAGAAAGACAAGCACAAAGTAAAGAGATATGACTTGTGCCCTTCCTTCCGTGCTGTCATGCGAAAATCTAATCTGCATTCATGGAAGCAATTTTATTGAAACAAGCCTGACTGGACAACACAAACCCAGGAAAGAGGAAGAAAAGGTGCTCCAAAAGTAGGTGTGCTTGAGTTGTGCTTTCACCTGATAATATGGTGTGAAGCAACCTGAGTCAGACCTCCTCACCAATGAGCTGAAGGCTGCTTGGTGGTACTCTGACTTCAGAGATAAGAGAGTTTGGTGATAAAATTATCACATGATTTTTGAAATTGTACCTCAAATAATAAGCACTTGTTACAACAAGTCTGACAGCAGTTAGCCTGCAGACTGGCTGCAGAGCAGACTGAACACATACAGAAGAGAGATTGAAATAGTGTTAAGTAACACCAAAATGTTGACTACAAGGGTCCTCCAGTGTAAAATATTTTGGGATAGTAATACAAATAAATCCTTTTTTTTTTTTTTGAGCCAACTGAAATATATCTTGACATAAAGGATTTAGATTCACTATTTTTAAACACTGAAGAAAAAAATTATCACTTGTGCGATGTTGTTACAAGATTTCTCCGTTAGCCTCTAACTCAGGCTTATTTCATAGTGTGCATCAATACACAATCACACAGAGTGGACTGTATTTAATATGAAAACAGGAATACAAAAGCACAAGATGTGCGGAATAAGAGAGGACTGATTTTCTTCTGGGCTGCCTGAAGTTAAATGTTCTGTCTTCATAGTGGTTTGCCAGAATTCCTCTTTGCTCCAACAGCAGACAATAAACTTGATTGCAACTCAATGGAGATGAATTCCTCCAAGCAAGTAGTTGCAATGGATAACATGCCATGCACCAGCTCTTGGTGCAGTACTTGCTACTCAGAATTTTCTAGCTCACAGACATGCCATGTTTTGTGGCATTAATGTATTCAGGGATTTGAGATAATTTGGTATAGTAATTTGATAATATTCTTATTTGATTAATATTATTATTTGACTATAATAACTATTTGAGGTAATTTGTTTGCCACTAGAAAGAGGGACACCACTGCCCAATATAGACCACTGAAAGAAAAGACAGAAACAGGTAGCAAATTCCAAGCTCCATGTGGTGTGTACTAATGACAGCTGTTGCTTTGAAGGAGATATTCTCCATTACAGGGCAGGACAGGATGACTGAAGAATCAGCCCTAGAGACCAGTTCTTTGGCAAAAATCTGAGAGAAGACTGTCCAAGCTGAGACAGCCTCTGGAAAGAATGTGAGATTTCACAGTGTTTGGTAAAAATCATGTTTATCTGATGTTTATCACTTGTAAGATATTAAGTAAATAAACTAGCCAGCTGACATGTCGTGCAATCTATTGGCTGTCAGCACTGACCTGTGCAGGCTGGACAGGTGGATGGAGTGGAAGAGAATTAAGTTCAGTAAGGATGAGTGTAAACTTTTCAGAGAATCACAGAACATTAGGGATGGGAAGGGACCTCAAAAGATCATCTAGTCCAATCCCCCTGCCACAGCAGGATCACCCAGATCAAGTCGCACAGGAACACATCCTGACGGGTTTTGTATCTAAGAGGTAATTACACCAAACACTAATATGGGTTAAGGATTGACTTGCTGGAAAGCAGCTCTGTGGACCTGGGATTCCTGGTAGACAACAAGTTAACCATAAGCCCGTGGTGTACTCTTGTGGCCAAGAAGGCCAATGGTATCCTGGGATACATTAAGAACAGGGTGGCAAGTACGTCTAGGGAGGTCATTCTCTTCCTCTACTCTACCCTGGTGAGGCCACATCTGGAACACCATGTCCAATTCTGATCTCTCCAGTTCAAAAGAGACAAGGAACTACTGGAGACAGTCCATCAGAAGGCTACAAAAATGATTAAGCAACTGGACTATCTCTCTTACAAGGAAAGCCCGAGAATGATATCTGTATATCCTGGAGAAGAGATGACAGAGAGGATCTTATTAATTTTTCTAAGTATCTAAAAGGTGGTTGTCAAGGAATGGGGCCAGACTCTTTTCAGTAGTACAACAAGGAGTAATGTGCACAAACTAGAACAGAGGAGGTTTCACATAAACATAAGAAAAAATATCTTTACTCAATTTGAGGATGATGTTGCCTTGGATCAAGCTGCCCAGAGAGTTTATGGAGTCTCCTTCTCTGAAGACTTTTAAAACCTACTGGGACATGATCCTGTGCAACCTGAACTAGGTGAACCCACTTTGGCAGAGGGGCTGGAATAGACGATTCTCAGAGGTCCTTTCTAACCATTATCATTCTGTGATTCTGTTATCTGGAATGTATCTTCTGCTGAGGGAAAAGACTTGAGCTACAGTATGAAGGACTGAGGCATTGAAAACTTGATCTCAGAGAACTCACTGGCAAGGTGGTTACAGAGAAAGCATTATCATGTACTAGACCACTTCTCCTCTTCCTGCTGTGTACGTAATGCGTGTACATGTTAGAAGCCATACATACCCTTCTGGTTTTTATTTGCTTGGGACCAAGCAGAACTTGTCAAAGATATGGAGGACTGATCCTCCACTGCAAAAGTCACCATCCTCTCCAAAAAAAGGCTCAAAACCCACTTCTTAGGGGTATGTGTGTGTGTGTACAGTTGTTTTCAGTGTAACCATAGTGCTTGACAGTAACTCTCGGGGAGTGGAAATATGATTACTTGCAGTAAGATACCAGTCAGAAAAGCAATAGGTTATCAAAGATGTCATTTCTCTTTGTGGTTGATGCTTCACTCCATACTAATTTGAAAAAAATTTGTCACATCTGAAGATTAACCAGATACAAAATCAGAATGACATGCATGTCAGGGACAGCTGCTGCTGTGCAAGTCATCCCATGGAGAACTGGCACACATGTTGCCAGTGATAAAGACACATCCTTTGGGAAGTAGACCTCATCGTTCCATGGTCACAATTTGTTGTGCCACTTTAAATAGGTTGAAGTAGTGTGGCAAATAAATCCTTTTGTTGGCAACCAAGTCTCTCCCCAGAAGCTAACATTTTGAGTTTTCTGCCTCTCAGAGGGAGCACTGGAGACACCTGAAAATCCACATGTTCCAGGGAAAATGATCCCCTGTAAGACCTTGGTCCACATCCCTTTGTGTCTGTGACTGTAATGAGAATTGCAGACTTAAGAGTTGGCTCTCATGGGCTAAATGCTGCAAGTGCTCTCTCTTTGAGAGAACTGCTGATGTCAGCCAGCCTGTAACCTGAGGTGTTTACTCCATGCTCAGAAAAAGCTATTTGTAGTGGATCCCAAGGGATTTGATTTGGTGCAGTTAGCCCCCTTCCAAGGCCTGGACTCTTCATGTCTTGGGATGGTGGCCTTGTGGTTTTGTTGAGGTGACAAGCTAGCTGCTGCTTCCTTTTCCAGCAGCCTCTGAGCTCTGACTGTGGCTTAACCCATGGCTGCCAGGAAATACTTTACCTGGAGAGTTAAGAGACTCCAGCTCTGTCTTACTGGACAGTTTGTGTTGGCCTTCATCCATGAGTCATGATCTTGTTTTCTCTAGACAGTCTATCTGGGGTAAAAAACTTCAGTAAAAGTCTGTTTTTATCACAGGGGTACCCAAGCTAATCTGCTACAAGGGACATTTTTTGGTAAATTCTTGGATGGGCATGGCAAAGCTCCAGTTCTGCCACTGAACTGTAAGGGTTGGAACTGAAAAGTGCTTAGCTAGACTTTGGTCTGATTTTTTAAAAATACATACATGCCCTTCATTGATTGTCTTTAATACCTTAGGCTTAATTTGTAGTCTGAACTTCAAGCAGAGATGTCTGGCCCTCAGAGAGTGCAGTTGCTGTTGTGGCTGAAGGTTGGCAATGCAAACCACAGAGGCAAGCCTGTGATGACCAGACATCAAGGAAGGCTGCTAGGTGATTCTTCATTGTAGCAGGAGGTTCAGCTCACTGCATTAGGACTAATAGAATGAATGCAAGGTTGCCCACTGAATTAGTGAGGGCTGAGTAGGTGAGGAGTCTGAGACAAAGGAAGCATTAGTTAGGGTAGGGATACGTGAGAGAGGCTGCAGATTTCAAAGTGAATTGAAGACATCAATGATTTCTATAAAACACTAGAGAATTATACAAGGGAAATAACTGACAGGCCCAGCCTCTGCCTGCAAGCCTATAAAGATCCATTGTACTTTAACATACCTCCAGGAAATGTGAGGAGGTGCAGGTCTTTGTGAGGAAGAAAATGACATGCATGAGTAGTATCGAGGTAAGTTTTCATTGTCCTGTCATGGACAGCAAGCAGATAAGGTGAGGGTGGGATATAGTGATCTACTTAGTGTGGCTCTTCACTAGATCTCTCTTCAGCAGGGCATACTCAGGTCCTAGCACATGGATAGCTTGTCTGGTTGATCACCATCTTCCAGGAACTTCCTTCTGGTTTCTGTCTGCCTAGTGCCAGGACAAACTTGATCTGACCTCTGGTTGTGTGCTATCATTGAGCCTAACAATTAGATAAGGCAGTGGCAAAATCAGTGTTTTTTCCATGTACATATGTCTTCCTGATGTAATTTCTGTTTGGTTTTTATTTACTGAGTTGTGTTGTACATTAATTCCTGAAGCTACAGGAAGATATTTAAAGTCTGACTATTCTGTTGATTACACCTTCAGTGGATGTTGCAAATTTTCAGTAGCTGTAAGCACAGTTCAGACCTCTTCTACACCAGCTCAGGCTCTCAAGAAAGATGAAGTATTCCTTCAAGAGCTACACTCAGCACAGTCTGAATGGAGAATATCCTTGAACTCCAAAAATTACATTGTCATATATTTGAAAATGTGATGTTTGTCTGTGTAACAGTCTCACTTTTTCAAAGTACTAAATACCAGAATTAAGGTTTATGAAAGGGAAGTTTAAGCAAAATTGCATTTTATTAGGAAAACTTCCTGAAGCATGTGAAATGGAGCTAATGGAAAAAAAAACCCTGACCAAACAACTGAACATACAGAGCAAATTAACTTTATGATATAGCTTTATGCTACATTGACCGCTAAGATTTATGCCATAAGTGA
Source organism: Phoeniculus purpureus (assembly GCA_028565055.1). Classification (NCBI taxonomy): domain Eukaryota; kingdom Metazoa; phylum Chordata; class Aves; order Bucerotiformes; family Phoeniculidae; genus Phoeniculus; species Phoeniculus purpureus. Next base: position 30,002,054 of record JAOXOE010000874.1, read on the forward strand.
TAAAATCCACAGGTATCTTCCTGCAAAGGATCTAATCTTGCCTGCCACAGGGATCTCACTGTGTCATAGGATGTTAGACAGTTTGGCTTGGACTCATGCTCTGTTTTAAGCCAGTTATTATTTTCATGGCTGGATCACAATTTTTTACATCTTTGTTGAGAAAGAGAGCTTCATGCTAGCTGCCAGGCCCCAGAAAAGCTCCTTAATTGCTCTCCACAGAATCTGCTGACTAGAGAGAGCTCTTGTTATGTTTAAGCAGTTCTGTTTGTGCTAGAGGATCAAAATCACTCACAAAGAAAAGAAAACCATCTCCTCTCCTCCTACCCCAATGATGTTTACAATTATCCTAGATTGCTGTCTCTCTCATTGACTAGTAGGTCATCTTAAAGCTAGGACATATTATGGAAATGGCCTGTCAGCCACTTCCCTGGAGTGTCTCAAAGAATATAGACTCCATACACAAGGACTGGGAAGTAAATCCTGCCAAGGGCTCACTGTTCATGTAGCAGCTAAATGCTGCTCCTGCCACTCCTGAGATCATCTACTGTGGCAGCAGGAAACTGGCAGCAGCCCAAGGGGGGAAGGTTGAGAAGCACCGTACACAGAGAAGGTAGGATCCACGGATGCTTCACAGGTCCCACTTCAAAGCAAGCAGGAAGGGTGGCACATTAATTCCGCATGACAGGTGAGAGCTGTGACTTAGAGGAGGAACTCAGGTCTGTATCACCTAATACATCAGAAACCAGATGAAGATCAGAGACAAAATGTTGCAGCCTAACATTCAGTAAGTCCTAGTGGGTGCATCTGACCAAAAGGAAAAAACTTTAGGATTCCCAGGTACCAGAGAGTGAGCAACTCATTTATAATGGATCAGAATCAGATCTCTCTGACTGCCCATAAGGATTCACCACCTCCTCCTTATTTGGCACTGTGTAGCTGCACTTTGACAGGCACTAAAAGGAAGTAGTGAAAAGAAACACGGTTATGCCACACCTGGAATATATCTGCAGGAGCAGAAACACCATACATACTTATAAATGTCTCAGAACATACCAAGATCCTGTTTGTGTTCATGTCTGGAAAGTCACATGCCTTTTTCTAGTGCACATTACTTTGTGTGTTTTAATGATATGCCATGGAAAATAAAATGCTACTCGAGCACTTGTAAAAACCCAGAAGTTTTTCAGAACAAGCTAATTACTCCAAGTCATAGTTTCATCAAAAACACTGTAAAAATATCCATACCGCTCATATCTCAAGGAGGAAAATGTGATGGAGATTTATGCCTTTCCTTGAACACACAGATTTAAAATAGTGTGTAATGTACGTTCATTTCATCCATATTTATAACCGCATTGATGCAGAGTCTGGTATCCATTACTTTAATCTATGTAACTCGATCATCAGAAATTTAAACCATAATTTTTAACACGTATCACCAAGAATTTCAATCTGATGCAAAAAAGAAGAGTATATTAAGGGCCCAGCTGCAATTACTTATTAAAACTGAACTTTTTTTGCTTAAATACATCTGTTTGCTCATACGGACTCTTGTTGCATTATGCCTTGTGCTGGGTATTTTACTTCAGATTAATCCTACAATGACTCAGTACAGAATACCTTGAGGGCAGGCAGGGAAAAAAAACCATCGTTAAGGATCATATTTGGAAGAATTCCTGTAAATAAATCTTTTACATCTTGGCAAAGTGAATTCAGAAATTGAAGAGTCAGTTGACAGCAGTAGCCTCTAGTCTCTTAGAGTGAAGTGGAAGAAATAATTCCAGGCCAAGATCAAAGGCTGCAATTGACAGACAGCAGAAATTAAACCCAGATACGATTTCATAAACATGCAGCTATTGACACTCACCACATGGTCCAGCACTAGAAGATAAAACATCTGTACCCCTCAAAGTCCTGAATGGATGACCCAGAATTGAAATTATTCAGTTGCCTGATGCTAGGAAGGTGTTTCATTGTTCTTCCTCTCTTAGTTTGACTGTATTCATTAAGCAACACAAAAAGGTGGAAATACATGAATTGATAGAAAATACTACATTAAAAGGAACATCTGTTTAATTTGTAATACAATGTTATCTTCATACAACAGGTAAACATCAGTAATTCTACAAACTGCAAATAGTTTGGTTTGAGTATAGCCAGGAACACAATCTTATGTGAAACTTGGGAGGAGGATGCTGTCTATGGTGGTGTAGGAATATTGTTTAAGTATACACACTTCATGCTTTCTAAGGAATGTAAATGACATTTTTCAGAATAATTTTTCACATCTTCTGTTTCTTCCTCTGCCTTATTCATTGTTTTTCTTCTTTGAGCACCAGTAAGTTGTACTATAAAGGAGACTATAAAGGAGCTGCTTATTATTTGGACCAGCAAGATGGATTTTTTTCACTGAAAGCTAACAAAATATTAAAATACAAAGTGGTCTACTTCTACAAATGATTTGCCATTTAGAAAGAATTTTTTATTGAAAACCTTGATTGATTCTGTTTTACTGATGTCCTCAATCATCAGTGAGTTATCACTTGAGTGAAGTCTACAAAACTTGCCTGCTGTGGTGGCTGCTGAATCGTATTCCTTAGGTAAGAAGTAGAAGGAGAGTGATGAAGAACTTGCAATGTGTGACATGAAGACACCCCAAAAAGAAGAGTGACCTGTCACCCTGTTTTGAAATACTATTTTTGTTTGAATAATGTTATTGTAACTTCTTCTGTGATTAAGTATGGGACACATGAAAATAACTTATTAAATCAAGAGTGTAGGCAAGGTCCTTCTTAGAATTTTTCAAAGTTTGTTGCTGTAAGAGAAGTTTCTTGACCATAGTAACAAGAAGTAGTAGTGTGTTCCATGGCCACATTTGTCCTATCCAACAAGGGCTAAGCTCAACTTGGATCTCAGAAGAGAGAAACTGAGCATAGAAAAATCAGGCCTTCTCTACTTAAACTTCAAAGCATTTAATTCTCAGTTCATTAAATTAAATCTGGCTGGATTCAGGACTATGGATGGTTCAAAATAAGGTTTTACAAAAGTCATGTTGTCCTGTTTAGGATTTGTCTTTGGCTGAAATGCAGTTGACCCCCTGAGCTGCAGACACAGAATAAAACAACAGAAAAGAAAAAGACCTATCTGGTCACTTTTAGAAATGTGGGAGGTATGCTGTCCCTCTAAAAAGTTCCCATCTCCTGTTTTATCTAAAGAAGTTCCAAGAAGTTTAGATACTCACCAGAAACCTATCTAACTCTATGACATTTGGCAGAGCATCACAAAAACTGTATCACACATGAGCTTCCTCCTTTGTTTCTCCTAGGAAGATCGTGAAAGATGAGCTAAACAAATTATTTGAGCAACAATGAAAAATCCAAATGCATGAATGTGCTATGCATTTTTTTGATTTGTTTTTGCTTCCTATACTTTCCATTTTCTAGCATCTTCCAGAGACTCCCAGATGCTTCTTCTCTTAACCTAACTTCTGTTGTATTCTATTGCTATAGTGTGGTAGCAGCTCAAACAAATTAGATAGAGCAGAGGAACAAAGTAATCACTTGCACATTTCAGTACCCACAGAGACTCCATTTTAGATGTTGTTCTAGGAGCGGGCAGAAGTCCACAATTCATTACTCGTTGAGTCAATTCAGCCTTCCCTAGCCAGCACACTTCAAGACTTGTTACTGTAACAGCCCATGTTGTCCATGTTGAGCAGCTCCTAGCACAGAATATATGTAAAGCAATTGCATTGCATCTCCATTGTAATAAGTTTGTTGAAGAAGCTGCTTGCTCTGTTCTGTGCACCTACACGGTGAAGTTGAGATACAGATGGAGCCTTAAAGACATCTAAATTTTTCTGCTGGTGAGCGAAACAGCAATTTTCTGTCAGTCATCATGTTTTCCACAGCTGCCATCAAACCACTTGAAAACAGACCCCAGGTGACCTGAATCCCAGATCCCCTCAGCCTAGGCAATATGTGAGTTACCATATGTTGCTATGGGTAATAGCTGACGCTGAACAGGTGTATGTCATCACAGTAGACCATCTGGAGGGCAGAAGATATATTTTAAAAAGGAATAAAGGTACATTTCCTATATACAAATCTTTGGGGTAAAATTTTCCAGCAAACCCAGACATCTAATAGCTGCCTATTTTGTTTTCATTCATGCAAGTACTTTTCAATGACATTAGCTAAAATTAAAGAAACCATTACATGTGGTTTACTGGACCTGATTCTTTTTTCGTTTATCAGTGGTCTACCTCAAAACTTAATTTTGTGAAATGACTCAAATAACTGCACTGAAAAATGCAAAGATTGCCTTAGTGTCCTTGCTTTAGATTTGTTCCATTACCTCTAGCAGCAAACAGAATGCAATGGGAGGGTGCAGCAGAACTAGCTGTTGTACATAAAACAATTGTTGACCAAGTAGTGTCCATGCTGAAGACTTTCTGAAACATCACCCACATCACTGACAACATTTAAAGCCTGCCTGGATGTGTTCCTGTGTGACTTGGTCTAGGTGATCCTGCTGTGGCAGGGGGATTGGACTAGATGATCTTTC
>JAOXOE010000874.1:30019700-30042743 GCA_028565055.1 Phoeniculus purpureus
CAGTACTCCAGGTGGGGTCTCACCAGAGCCAAGTAGAGGGGGACAATCACCTCCCTTGACCTGCTGGCCACACTTCTACTGATGCAACCTAGGATCTGGTTTGCCCTCTGGGCCGCCAAGTGCACACTGCTGGCTCATGTTGAGCTTCTTGTCCACAGACACTCCCAAGTCCCTCTCCTCAGGGCTACTCTTCAGCCAGTCACTGCCCAGCCTGTAGCTGTGCTTGTAGTTCTCTTTTTTAATACCCAAGGGGGGGTTACTTTTTCTTCACTTTGTTCCTGCCCTCGCTTGGCTCTTTTTTTCCTTCAGTCTCAGTGATGTTCTCGTAGTTGATCCAGGTTGAATTTGTATCAACGAAAAGCACGAAAGACACGAAACAAACATCAGCGCTACACAGAGCAGTTTTCTCTTACTGTTCTCTGCTGTGATCTGTAAAGAGCCTGGAATAGTTAAGAAAATGTCCTGGGCTGTTTTACACTCTGCTGTGACTGCCGCTGGCTGAAGATTTCCCATCAGCGGAAGGGAGATGTTCTACAGGACACCGCGCTGTTGTAGTGACTAACCTGCTTCGATACTCCTTGCGCAAACAGGCCAACAAATTTCCAAACAACCAGAAACATTAGGCAAAAATTCGGAAGCAGGGTACCGGTCTTACACAAGGCAGTCTGCACTGCCCCAGCACTGTCGTTCAGGGCCAGACTCTGATAATCAGGTCAACTGGCTGCTGCGTCAAGGTGCTGGGGCAGCTGTTTGCCAAACAGCAAAGTCTCTTCCGGAGGGAGGTGACAGGCCTGATGAGGTCTTGAAGCAGGGGCCTGGGGGTTTTCTTAATTATAATGTTTGGGTGTTACACAGACACTTTCATCGGAATAATTTGAAGTGTTTTACAGAAGCAATGAATGTGGGCTGCATCTTCCTGGGAGTAAAACGAGGCCCAGAAAGGACCGCACTTCTCCCAGGGTCACCGCAGTCCCGCCATGCTGACTGGCCACAGTGCCTGCAGCAGATGGAGAGGTGGGGTGTCGCAAGTAGTGTGGGCTGCCAGCTTGTTGCACAATTGACTATGTGGTGGAGAAGAGAGGGAAGGTGGAGAAGAGAGGGAAGGAAGGGAAAGAGCAAGAAGAGAAGGCAAGCAGTCATGAAGGATGTCCAGGGGAGGACAGCAGCATGTTGCACATGTCAGAGATGTAGCTGGATCACTTCATTAGCCTCAGAAGTAGACGAGGCAGGAGAGAGAGTGGGACCAGCACTACGCAGAGGGCCAGCCTTTTTCTTCATCCACCCATGTAAGTTTCATTGCTGGTTGGAAGTGTTTCCACATGTACTGATGGGAATGTTCTGAGGAAACCCTCCAATCTATTGACACAGGATCATTTTTTCTTACTCTAAAACCTATGTCTTTGAAGAAAGAAAGCTTCTGTGTTTGCTACTATTTTTCTTGTTTCCTTCTTTTAAGTCTAAAAATCTTATTTAAGCCACTTTCCTTGCCTACTGCAAGATCTTTCAAAGGGAAAACAAGTTCTGCATTTAATGTCTCATTCCTCTACTCTAGATAACTTGTCAATTCACCTGTCTGTAAATCTGGAAGTCCTAATGCTTAGAACCTTAACACAAACATGTCCGCTGCAGGAATAGTGATCAGACCAACAACAGCATCTTGAATTCAAGGCAGAGAGGAAATGGATGATTGCATAGCTTAGGTTTGCTGTTTAGGTATTCCGTGCTTACTGGGCTGATTCTCAACTATCTGTCATCTCCTACAAGAACCACAAACTGCACTAAGAAGAGTGTTTTGCTGTATGCCTTGTCTGCTGACCACTTCTTTTTCAGCCCTCTGGAAAATCTGCACAGTCTAAGTTCCTTCCCATGAGAAAGAGGGCAAGAGTTTTAATTTGCTTATATTCTTTTTACCACTGTCAATGGTTGCATTGATCATAAACACCAGAGCAGTTTGCCTTCTGGCTTGCAAGCTATTTGAGCTCCAAGTGATCAAGCCAATGCTTAGTAAGTGCAGGGTCATCAGTCACAAATGCACAGTGGTGACTGAGTGGGAGATGTTTGCTTGTGTTATGAAATGTGGTGGAGTGAGAGTAAACACTGGGGATTTGTTCATTTTAGCAAACCTGGCAGAATCTTCTTGTGACCTAAATAGAATACCTTGCTCTACATAAAGCATGCATCAGGGTATTTCCTGATTTATTCATGAAAGTTTTGCTTTACAAAGGCATTTGGAACTGTGTAATCTCAGAACACATGATACATGAAGCTGGCTGCTCAGCTGGCATTTGCACAAATTGCTTTGATATATGGCTGTAACATATGAAATCACAGTGAAGCCAATTTAAATACTTGATACTGGATTAACTGGTTAAAACAGTAATTTAGATCTAACCTACAGATTTTCATGCTACTCTCTAAAGACGGTGGCTCTCCAGAATGAATAATTAATAAAAGGATGGGAGATTACACTCCAGTAAGCAATAAAATCCTCCAATAATAAATGGGCAGGGTTAAGGGCAGACCCACCAGCGGTATCCACTGGCGTTGCGTCTTTCACTTTAAGGGCCCTTTGCTGATTTACATCAAATCAGGTTCCAACATTTTGTGTTAAACACATCAGTAAATCAAGACCTTTTCTCCCTTCACATGGCACACTTTGCATCTCTGGGTGCTCTTTCCCAGTGGCAGAATAAGGTAATAGTTCATTACTAGCCTGTACATTCACTACGTCTATTTATTAAGGAAAGACCAATATATATCTTTAATGACTCATACATGTTTACTGCTGTAACATATCCAGCAGCAAAGTAGATGGGGCTGGTTGCTTGCATGCAAGGCTTATTTTGGAGCTTTGGAAGAAATTTTGATTAATTTACAATACAATAAAGATGACATTTGTAAATATGGTAAGAGGAGAATGCAAGAATCCATTACACTGATGGTCCTACAAATGCATTGGCATTTCCATTGGTGAGTTAATGTTCAAATCCTATCAGCATTACTTGTAAACTTATTGTGACTTAATGGCAAAATTCCAGACTTTGATCATGCCAAACGTCATGGGGCGGCACACATGTTTTAGGAAACATTTTCTGTGTTAAGCTTACTGCCATAGCACAGTAAGTGTGCTTAGTGAAAATGTGACTGATTTTGTGTAATAATGGTGGTAGCATGAGCAAAACTGTCCACTGTATTTCCCTTGATGAGACTCAGAGAAAGCCTGCAGTGGCTGGTTTCAATGTTTGGGATGTTTGTTGCCATTTCTGTGTCAAGCAATATACTGTTGTACATCCTTAGCGTAGTGTGGTACTCATTCAGCCAAAACTGTTATATCCTTGAAGAAAGCAGGTATAGAGCTCATTGTTCCTGGTGCTCTCTTGTGGAGAATTCTGTGAACAATCACTTTAAGCTACCAACAGGAAGAAGAAATAATCTTGGTGCAGAATTCTGCAACTTTTGTGATAGTCTCCAGAGCTCCCAGTTATGTCAGATGATCACACAGATAAAAGGGTCATGTGTCCGAAAATTTGAGTAGCCTGTCAAGATATAGAAGTCTTGAAAATAATCTTACTAAACTTACCATAAAATGGACTTTCTCATTTTTCAGTCATGTGGTGTTTTGTCTAAGGATTTGTCTTTTGTGGCTTTAGAAATAAGCTGGAGTAGGACTTGTCTGATTACTATGTTTTTGAAAAAAATCCAGTCTGTTTCCTAAGACACTACCTGATCAGGCAGTGGTTTAAAATGAATACAGTTCAGCTGCATATGTCAGTGTTTACCCAGAAAATGCAAGGGGTAGCAGACACCTTCATTGTCCATCCTCCAGATAGTATAAACAAATAATTTTTTGAATCTTGCTACTGACACCATTTGCTGCCTGGAAGAGTAGGGAACGGTCAGGTTTATTCTGAACTTCATATCTGTTCCTATGGCAGACTTTACATTATCAAGTGGTGTTTCATCTGTACGCACCGAGGAAATAAAGTGAAGCACAATTCTCCCCATATTTTTAATTTTATCAGTTGCAAACAGTAAGCAATTTGAGGTCTGTCTTTCTCTCTCTCCTCTCTTCCTCTTCTATACTCTTAAATAGAGAGGATCTGCTTTTCCACTGGCTTTGTAAATCTCTGCATTTTAGAGCTAATCAGGACCTGAAAAGAGCAGGATGACATAAGATTTGCATTAAAGAGTGATATGTGGACAAGTGGCAAAGGCATGGATTATGCAGGAATAAAAACACACTGGGTGATACTTTTGTCAAAGAACCTCACTTCACTTCCTCCGAAATGCAAAAGCATCAGGACCTCAGACTGCTCTCTCTGAGATGTGTTTGCAGGAGTGTGAGTCTCCTGACTCACTGAATCGTACTTAGATTTCTTCTGCCACATCAAAACCTATCCAGGTGCATTAGTATACTTGTATTAGCAGAGCACTCCTAAATTGAAGGCAATGTTGTCACTAAAGAAAGTGATTTGGCTTGCCAAACCATGGAGAAAATGATGGTGCTTAGTCAGCCTGGCTTCACAGGGATGTTTTTTCCTTATGTGTAAAACCTGTTGTTATTATTGTTTACTAATATTTCAAATTCAGTGAAATCTCATAAAACTCTTCAGACTGACGTATCAGTCGGTATAAAACAGTGTGACCACTAAATCTAATGTTGCTGGACAACTACATGAAGATCCTGTAGTTCTGGACAAGCATTTCAAAGTTAGAGACTCAGCTGATCTCAGCTGTGTAATACTTGGCATATGTGCAGCACTACTTGCTCGTGGTAGGGCTAGGGACTTCCTGACTCCCCCCCTGTGTACCCTTTTCCCACGTCCCAGCCTTCTGCAGTGGGAAAAGACTGTCTCTTTGACCCATCCATCCAATTAATGCCAATTGTTGACAGTAGCCTTTCTTTTCTTTTTTTGAGGCAATGTGATTTTATGACGCTGACACTGAACCCTGCCTCCCTTATCTGAAGCTGTAACTATATGCAGAAGAGTGAAAGAGCAAGAGATGAGTAAAAGAGAGACAGTGTAATGACAGAATATTTCACATGCCTTTGAATTTCTAAGGGGATTAGGCTCTCTCCTTTGACCTGGAGCCTATGGCAGCTGCTTTGGCAAAGTCTGCCAGCAGTTACACAAGTATGTTATTTTCCCCTCATTTTCCAAAGGTGTAGAGAACACAACTTCTGTTATGGAGCAGCAATAACCAGCACTGTAACTGTCACAGTACATTCATGCTCGACAGTCCTTCTCCTTCTGCTCACAAGCAGGAGTGCCTCTGAGAACTAGTGAATCCATTTGTGTTGTAGTCACACACCTACCACTTGTCTTGCTGAAGAGCTTTTCTGCAATACTAACTAAAACAAGTGCCAAAGTTACAGAAGGCAGTCTTCACCCCCAGCCTATGCACCTTCTGAAAGAGCTTCCCTGGGTCAACCATTTTCCAAGTATCAGCTGAAACAAAATCCTCTAAGTCACTGTAACTTTATCTGCCTCACATACTCCAGAGAGTTCTTTGCACAGCAGAAGTCCTTTTCCTGAAAGCATGACAGGAACAGCAGGTGTTGTGCTGGTGTCCCTTCAGAGGAATCTGATTACCAGTTTGGTTGCTTTTCTCTGTCTATTTGATAGGAAACTGAGACTGATGGTGGGATTTGAAGCCAAAGACTGACAGAAATCAGGTGTCTTCACTTTATAAAAGAAACCGGAATCCATTGGTTGAGATCTGCCTGCAGCATCACTGGCAAACATGAAACTTAAGCTTTTTGCAAAATGACTGAAGTTCTTTTCTCATTTAAAGCATTTTATGGATGTTTCAGATCCAAAGTATAAACGTTTAACAATGATGCTAGTGGAGGTGTGGCAAATAAAGAGTTCTCTGAATAGGAAGAACAAAAGATGGATGAAAAGGAGATGATCCCTTCTGGGTGCAGAAATGGGCAAGAAAAATTACCACAAGGGATAAGCATCAGTATTCATAGCTGTAGTGAGAGTTGAAATGATGGTCAGATGCTGTCAGTCCCATTACTGCATCCTTTAGCCACATGCTCTGATTCAGACATTAATTTGGACCTCAGATGCACATATCTGACTCCCTGTGAGCCCTCCTGGAGGGCAGTGTGGTCTCTTGAATGCACTGGGTGAGGGTGTAAAGCCCCAGAAAGAGTGTGCTTGACAGTTGCAAACATGAAACCTCCCTCTTTGGCATCGACAAGAGACAATGGCATTTGTGTCTTTGGGTAGTGCTTGGCTTACCGATCTCAGTGAAGCCACATGCACACACACAGGCACAGAGGGCTCACTCTAGCACCAGAATGCTGTTAATGTAAATGAACACTGTCACGGCCAGAGTGGCTGGGTTTTTTGTTGGGGCTTCCCTGCCCCCTCACCTCCTTTCTGAAACAACCAGCCAATTTAAAAGCACAGTTCTGAGGGGATTCTTGTTATGCTCATGAATCTCAAAGATTTCCTAAAGCAAGAACAAAGAGAGAGGCAGAAAGACAGAGCTGGAAAACCAGGAGCATGCAGCAGACTTGGAAAGAAATGTCCTCCTTCTCCCCTGCCCAGGAATGCAAACAGGAAGCTGCCAGCAGAATGTTTGGAGTGTGTGCAGCTGCAGTTGGGTCTGAAGACACTGAAAGCTGTGCCGAAAGTATTCAGCTTGCCTCCTACAATGGGGGGGAAACACTTGCTTTGACACTGCATTTGATAATCATTTTGTGGCAGGAGTGCAGACCCTTTCATTTGCAGGGAAAGGGAAGACAGCTGTGGCTGTCTTCAGCTAAACTTGCTATTCTATACGTGAGAGAGTGTGCTTGTTAAAGGAGGACAAAAGGGTGCTTACTGAAGTTCTGCAGGTGGCTTTTGGTTATTAACCAGAGGAGCTCATCTAGTCCAGAATGTGTTGGACTGCCTAGTTCCACACTGAAGGAATCTCAGTTGCTGCTTGGTATAAATGCTGTGGTTTTGGAGACTGCACTATGTATTGCCTGAAATACAACTTCCTTGGAAACAGAAGTTTCGTGTCTGCGAGATCATTCTTCCAGAGTACATGTTCCATGTGAGAGTTATGATTTGACAGTTTTGGGGAGAAAATTATTTGTAACGCTATCTTCTAATTCATTTGCACACCTACCTGTTCAAGGTACCAGGGCAAAACACTTGAGTTATGTAAATTGAGATTATTTCTTATATTAACTTTCAAACAGACTGGATCTGTGTCTTAATTCAAACAGCTTTAAAATTATCTCACCTAGTTTTCTTCTGTTGTTCTTGATCAGCAATTGACCTTGAGCTGACTTAGTTTTTAAAATACATCAAATAAATGTATCACTTCTTTTGATTATAACACAGGTTTCCAAAAAAGCTTGCTTCAATGAGGCTTGCAGGTTCTTTGGTTGGTAATATTTCATTACTACACTTTGAAGCTGCCTGAGATTGTGCATGTGACAGAAAATCCATATTTCTGGCTAAACGATTGCTTTATATGTATTTCTGCATGGTGCTGTGTATTGGTACTGGGGCATTTGCTACATTTATTAATTTGGCCTCTTAAGGAACTGATAATCTGGATCATCTCTTCATACTCCTGTCTTCTGACGGGTCAAATGCTGAAGCTTGCCCCTCCAACAATATTGGAGATTTTACTAAAGACAAGGGTTTGATTATGGGATGTTTTTGTAAAGGAGTTCTGAGAGACGGCTTTAGCTTTACTGCGAATAACTACCTTGTGTGTTTCTTTGAGTCTAACATGCCTAAATTGTAATAAATAAGAAATTATTGTTCTGACTTAAGTAAGGAGGTAGTATAGCTAAATTTAGATGAAGTCAAGCTGCAAGCAAAATGCTCTAGTTTCAATGACTACAGAGGAGGAACTTGCAACAGCAGAGCTGCAAAAAGCACACTCAGGCTGTATATGTGGTCTGATTCCTTATCCTCCATGTCCAACATCTTGTGTGGTCTTCCTCCTCTCCAGATCTCCCCATAATGCATCCCATCATCAACACAGACATCAGGCGCTACTCTTGCTCTTATGTTAACTCAGCCCTACCACCATGGCAGTATCTGTGGAGAGAACCAGATGTGGATTTAATGCTTGGTAGTTCCTCTGCATACCTACATGTTTGAAAAGCAGGAATGAGTGAACATCTATTATTTCTTTGTGTAATAAGTCAATAACATCTTATTAAGGAAGGGATCTGTAGGTAAGTCTTAGTCACCTACCTGGGAAGCTGGGAATGGAAACCAGTGCATGTGATTTTCAGTCTTGAGCTACAAGAATGAGTTCACTCTTCTCACCAGGAATGATAACAAATTTCGGGCCAGACCTGCAGAGAAATGTTTTGTAAGTGAGAAGAAATCCCAGAGTCCTGCATATGAAGGGAAGGATGGAAGTCAGAAACTGGACAAGCTGAATGAGGCTGCATTGTAATCAGCCTTTGGGGGAGGTTAGTAGGGAAGACTGCTGGACGCACAGAATGAGACAAGATTACAAAACACCTTGATAAGAGAAGAAAGCCCTGTGTCAGCACAGTTGCCCACAAGGCAAGAGCTGTCAAATCACTGTTTTCTGACACCTTCTGTCTCTTCAACACCTTTTGTGCTGCTTTCCCTTCTCGTCAGGGTTCGGCTGACAGGATGAAAAAAAAGGGGTTTTCAGAGCAAATCATAGCCTGAGGAGCTTCCCCAGTTGCAGATTGTTACCCAAGGGAACTCTAGACCTAGATCTCAACCCATTCCTCAGTAAACAGCAAGGGTCTCATGAGATAGACATTGCCACATCTTATGCAACAGCATAAATGTTGATTCATAGCTCCTATCCATGCTCCAGTGCAAAGCTCACTTGTTAGCAGCTAGATGTTTGGAGATGGGAATTTGTCTGGGGCTCTCAGTAACCACAGTCATGAGCTATCACAGTTGCAGTCACAGATTAAGGAAAATGTGTTTGCAATTACTGTATGGAAAGCAGCATTGTGCGTTGCACAAACCTTTGTGCAATGAGGACAGCGAACTGGGAAAGGTGATTAAGGCAGGCTCAAAAGAGCTGGTTTTAACCACTAGATTATTTTTTAAACACCCTTTGAAGGGAACTTGAACTTTGAAAACCAATATTAATTTTCTGACAGAAAAATGCTTTCTTATATTTCTCACCCTTATGACCAGCCTTGTAGCTTTTCCTTGTAGGGAAACACATTTGCGTCTGTCTTTTACCTTGTGACCTATTTTCTTTAAATGTGAGAGAATGTAATATCTGCAAAACCTTTGCCCCTCCAATGACAATGTGATTGAAACTGATTGACTCATTGAAACACAATTAGGTAGGGCTGACAATGCAAAAGTTTTCTTCTGTAAGACACGAGACAAAACCTGTCCGTAGGCCCTTTGAGGTGTATTAAGGCCAGTATCAAAAACATTCTATTTCAGTTGTGAAAAAGGGCTTGGATGTGTGATACCTTGCCCTTTCTGTCCCCTAGATCTATCAGGTGGTCTAATAAAAGTTATTTCCTTGATACAAACCTTTCCTCTCTATATAAAGTGGTGCATACAAAATCTCTTGTCCCCTGCGAGTATTTAGGAAATTTATCCCTATTTTCTGTAACAGAGGTTTTATGTTCCTCTTGTTTCCATGCAGTTACTTGCTGCCCTGACTACTGGAGCCACCAAGGATATACCAAACCAGTCATGTGCTATTTGTTATTCTCAGTCTCCTCAACAGCACTATATTCCCTACAATATGGTGGGCAACATCAGATGTTCTCTGGGTGTGATTTCCTTTGTTTCCTCTTCTTATAAACAAATACAGTCTAAGAGCCTTACGTGCTGAAACTTAAAGTCTCTGGAATAAGTTTTGGTGCACAGTGAATTAGATGGCCAGAATAATTCTCTCCATGGCAGCAGTCACTGGTGATACTCTCTGACTTTGTTATGCAGGAAGTCCAATTAGATGATCAGAGCCGTCCATTTGGCTTCAAAGTCTATGAATCTATGTTCTGATTACTCATCTGAGAATGAGCAACCAAAGCTGAAAGTGATGATTTACTGAATGCTAGTTACAGGCAGCTTCTTATTTTAGAGTAAGAAACTGCTTTTAAAAGTGTCCCCATGTCGCAGTGGGGTATAGACAGCTGCTAGCACTTTTGGGAGAAAGTACTTGCAAGTCTATTTCTGAAAAGGCCATTTAAAATTTGCAGCTTTGTCCAAATGATCTTTTATAATAAGGATTGATCCTTTCTGGTGATGGTTTTGTTGGTGGATTTATAGATACATACCCGGTAAGACTGCTTTGTAATGAGGCCAAGGTGGGAAAGATCCATCTTTTCTCTCCTGGCTTTTGGATCAACTCATATGTGAAAGCATCTTGGTTTGGCAGTGTGTTTTCTTATATCCTGCTGCATACTTTTTGAACCTTAGTGAAACAGATGAAGTTTCATAAGTCAGATCTTATGAATCTTGTCTTCAGGCTGCTGTTTCTTCTGCTTCCAAAGACATTATATGTGGAGCAGAAGATGCCTACAGCTGCTGTGAAAGACACCAAGCTCCAACATCTTGGAATAATGGAGCCCCACTAGTACCTCAGATGGCTGGAAGGAGCATGATGCATCTTAGATGCTCTTTAAAAGATGTGATCCTTTAAAACCCTGGGGAAGGGAAAGCACAAAAATGCCATCAATGTGCTGGTGGGAAAATGGTGGTACAAAAGATAGAGGGATCAGGAGATGTAGTTCCATGGACAGCCAGAACTTCAGAATGCTGTTAGAATTTCAAACAGCATCTGTTGGTCATGTCATTGCTGTCAACACAGTGGAAGAGGTATTGTTCGGGTTTAGAGCAAAAATGACTTTTAGAAGCCTTTGTAAAACCAATAATTGATGGAGGAACCAGCTTTACTATATAAGAGATAAATATTTATCTATCATATATGGAGTCTATGGTAACATACTGCTTTTAGTAGTACAAGTATGGGAAAGTGTTGTTATTATTATATAAAACACATGATGTCAGTAGGCAAACATCATTGGCTAATGGACTCTCCATATTCAGAGTGTTAGGCTTGAGTTCTGGAAACTACTCTTAAATTAATTGTGGCATTACTTCCCTTGATTAAATGGTTAAATCTACCCTAACAATGAAACTGTCACTTTGAATTAGAAGACCAACCCGTTAAATTATCGAACATGTAAATATTAAGGCAACAATATTACTAAGTATATGCATTATCTTTATTTATATTACTCCTTTAATTGAGAGGATTAACTGAGTAGATTACACTCTAAACTGTTCTATGATTATTAAAATGCATGTTTACATTTGCCTAAATTGTGCAAAAGTAATTTAGAAGATTAATTCAAGAATATTGAAGAAATCTGCATACAGAGAATGTAATCATTATTGATCTTTGCATACCTTCCCTTTCCACTGTCACACACTACTACAAACCACATAGTACATGAATAAAGAAATTGTTGGAGAGGTTGCTCGAAGTATAAGCATGTATTAATCAATAAATGCTCAGGCTACTAGGCAAAAAGCAAACAGCGTGGCTGTGGTGAAGAAATACTACTTTTTATTTAGATAGTTATTTGGAATAGGATCTGCACAGATAAATCCATACTCAGAATGTAGCAGTCTTGTGGCAAAGATGAATGCTGTTGAAAAGAACAAGTAAAAGGAAAAATTGCAAGTGCCAAGGCAAGCCAGTACAAGGGCTAGCAGATATGCTGGGTAGATGTGCTCTAGATGGTGGGAGAGAGCAGTGGTCTACAGAGTGGTAAGCTTTTACACCAGCACTGATCAAAAGCCTTGATTCAGAAGTGTTTACATACCAGTGTTAAACAAAATGGAAGTAGATAGCAAGAGCAATCCCAAAATTCTACATTAAGGCTTTCTTCCTTACATGAAAACAAGAGCATGCTGGTGATGTCAAGTTCAGAAATCCTGATGAACAACTAAGCAATTAGTGGAACACTCTCTTGAAGAAGTAACTTTGCCTTGTAGTAGTTCTCCAGAAAAGGCCAGTGGTTAGTGACTGAAATGCCCTTCAGCTTCTGCAAATCAGGACACTTTAAAAGATACAAAGGGAGAACATCCCAATTCAGCAGGTGCTTTGGAAACCTTGGCTGACACATTCCTACCTGAGCTGCAATAAAGAGCTGAGAATCCCACAGGTCCTTGCAGCTGATTTGGGCCCATACACAGAGAAGGATCATGTCTATTTATACTTATGTGCTATATCTAGTGAGACAAGCAATAGAATAGAGGAGCCTTGTCAAGATTATCTGTCATGAGACGGGAGAAACCCATGTATCACTCATCCTGAAGGCTCTGCACCAAGGAGCAAAAGAACCTCATGCTCCCCTGACAATGAAAATAATGAAGTCAGATTATCCAAGGAAACTGTGAGTTTGCCTTACCCACAAACCTCAGCCTCAGGGAGGGAAGAAGTATTATCAGAAAGGTCATTCTGAGCAGTCAGAGTCAAGGACAGAGCTGAACAACCACTGAAACCCATAACGAGCAAACACAGGGCTCATGAGGAAGGAGAAAGCAGTGAGAGTTCAAGGGAAATAAATAACAACATGAGAAAATTTAACACTACAGAGGAAATGTAGGAGATGTTTCTCTCCATGTTGTGAAGACCTACACTGTCATGCTGATAGGATCCCCAGAGAGAGCACATCATCTGTAAGTATGCAGCACTGCTCATGCTGGTACTACTAATAAAAGAGAATGGTTCAGATCACAGAAATTAATTAGTTTAGAACAGCAACCACCAGGAAGAGAGCATGCACACAGCAGCATCCCAAAGTTTGTTCATATTAACAATTCTTTGTCTGGTGTGCTGTTGACAGAATCCTGTCTGTCTCAACAAAACTCTGGAAGCAGCTTTAAACTTCAGGCCCCCATCAAACAGCAAGCGGTCTCCCAGCAGCATGCCTGCACAGAAGCTGGTAAATCCAGCAAATAAGGACTCGACAGCATCTCCTGCTGTCACGAGGAAAACTTCAGCTGCTGTGCTGGAAATGCCCCCACTCCTTGAGGGACCTTCTCTTTGTGTGTACTTACCATGCCTGAAAAGCTGAGCTGTGCTGCTAATTCTCAAGGCATTGAGTCCTGCCCTCCTAACGAAATCCATCTGTGGGGTGAAAGACGCAGAGTTCTCAGGAGTCTCTAGCACCCTGCAGGATGGAGCAATGACTCTTACAGGCTTTCTCCCTGCAAAACATGTTTTTGCTGTGCCAAGAGACAGAATGAAGACTTGACTGCATATTCCTGCTTACCCTTCATGCAATAGGGTGCTCAACACTCTGGATTACAGAGCTCGTTCAGAGGCAGCTCTGTAGTTCAGAGTTCCCATGTTCATTACTTCATCAGCCACAATTTACTGCAGTGTGATGTGATATACAGCAGGGCCATTTCATCTCCCAGAACTTTAGAGAAAGGTTCTGCATTTTAGCATTTACCAGTTTTATCTCTGCCATCTGAATCTCATTTCCAGGATAACTAAGGGTCCTTCTAATTAGTGCTCTGTTGAATGTATATTGCTCCAAGTGTTTGTGATTTGGCTGAAATCTGGTGAAATGCAAAATGAGGTCATTAGTAATTTCTTCACAAGAAACCCACTAACACCAAGTGAAAAATAGTAGTAAAGTTTTATCAATCCAACTACTTATCTGACTACCTTGTAAAATATAATATTTTGCAGAAATTTTGTAGCAATTAAAGCACCATTGTAAGACCTGAGTTATGGCTGACAGCACGTTCTTATCTAGATACCAGACCAGACAACAGTATTTTATATAGCTAGCCACTGTTTGTCTGTGTTGCAGAATGCACATTAAAGGCCATGATGAAGGGCCCCTGATGCTCCAGGCATTTTCTGGGTGGGGTCTGGTGGTGATTTGCCATGGGGCTTTAGGCATGTTTTGTCCCCTGCCTCAGTTTCCACATCTAACCATAACTTTTTCAGATCAATTATCTGTGACAATGAGACTAGAAGGAATGCAGAGCTGATTTTTTTCCCCCTTTCCATATGGGACATGAGGATCGTGATTTATCCATTACATTGGAGTATGTGTCTATGGAGCACTCATTTTCTAGTAAATACTCATTAATTGTCCTTTGAAAGCCCCCATGAAGCTGGTAAGCAATATCATTCTCATTTTGCTTTTGAATCACGGTAATACGAAAGACAGAAGACCACATTTAAAAAGCAGTCTTTTCTCTTTGTAACTACAGTTTTTTATTTGTTTCTACTTTGAGGATGCTGTGAAGTCCTTCTTTGCTGGATTTGCTAGTTTCCATGCATTGTTCTTTTAAATGCTGGCAAGATGGAGGCTCCACAACCTTCATGGACAATCCTTCCTGGTCCTTCATAAGCCTGCTAGACGACACTCCTGTTCATACATGTGTGTATGTCTGTCGTTGTCAGTAGAGTGACATCGTTGACTCATCTTCAAATGAGTGGCTACCCCCAGAAAACAATTCCTCTAAACAATTCCTAGTGACCATTTGTTTCTCCACTATGTGTCTTTATGGTCCCTTATGCCCAGCTCAATCCTTTTGAATTGTATCCTGCAGATTTCATACCAGTTCTATTACCTGCCAAAATAATGGTTTTTATAATTAAAGCACTTGCAGCCCTTCCAACCTCAGTGTTTACTGCAGATGTAGCTGTATTTCCATTGATCATCTATGTCATTAATGAACATGGTGAGTTACAGAATCATAGAATCATTTAGATTAGAAAAGGCCTTTGAGTCCAACCAATAACCTAACACTGTCAAGGCCACTGCTAAATCATGTTGCTGAGCACAACAAATTTGTGTCTTTGAAACACCCCAAGGGATGATGACTCCATCACTTCACTGGATTCCCTGTTACGATGTTTAGCAACCCTTATGGTGCATATTTTTTCCTAGTATCCAACCAAACCATCAAGGTGTTTCCCGTTGTCCTATCACTCACAGTTGAAAGAAAAGATCAACACTCACCTCCATACAACCTCCTTTCAGGTACTTGTAGAGATCAATAAGACCTCCCCTTAGCTTCCCTTTCTCCAGGTTAAACTCCAGTTCCTTCAGGCAATCCACCTAAGTCCCTTCCAAACTAAGTCATTTTATATTTCTAAGATCCAACTTACAGATTATTTCATAGAATCATAGAATCATTGAATAGTTTAGGTCATCTACCTCTTCATCTTGTTTGTCTGCTCTACGACATCTACTTTGACATATCTTTAGATTTTGACAGTTAACCATTGATAATTATTATCTTGGTTTTAGTCACAGAATCACAGGCTCATTAGATTTGGAAGGGACCTCAAGAAATCATCAAGTCCAACCACCCCACACCAAGGCAGAACTACTTAAAGCACATTGGACAGGGCTGCATCCAGGCAGAATTTGAGTATCTCTGGAGGAGACTCCACAACCTCTATGGGCAGCCTATTCCAGGGTTTTATGACTCACACTGGAAAGAATTTTTTTTCTTATTTCTAAATGAAACTTTGTACATTCCAACTTGTGCCCATTGCTTCTTGTCCTGTCACCAGCACAACTGGAGTCTGGCACCATCCTACTTATAGGTCTCCTCTTATTCTTCTCAAAGATGAACAGTCCCAGCTCTCTTAAACTTTCCTCATAGGAGACATACTCCAGGCCACAAGTCATCTCTCTGCTGAACTCTGTCCAGTAGTTGCCTGTTTTTCTTGAACTGGGGAGCCCAGACCTGGACACAGTTCTCCAGTTGTGACCTCACTAGAGCAGAGTAGAGGGGAAGGATGGTCTCTTTAGGCCTACTGGTCACATATTTCTTAATGTCCCTAGAATACTTTTAGCCTTCTTGGTGACAAGGGCACACTGGAGTCATTTTAATGTCTACCAGGACTCCAAGAGTGTTTCTCTTCAAGACTCCACAGAACTACTCCTAACCTATATTGATGCATGGGGTTGTTCCTCCACAGGTATGGAATTCTGCACTTGCTCTTGTTGAACCTCATTAGATTCTTCTTTGAGCAATGCTCCAGCCTGCCCAGCTCATGCTGGATGGCAGCTCAGCCCTTTGTTGTGTCAGCCACTCCTCCCAGCTTTGTATCATCAGCAAATTTGCTAAGTATACATTCTGCCCCCTTGTCCAGGTCACTGATGAGTAGGATGAAAAAGACAGAACCCAGTGCTGAACCTTAGTGAATATCATTAGTCACAGGCCTCCAACTCAAAATTGCACCATTGATAATGACTCTCTGAGCTCTGTCAGAGATCCAGGTCTCAATCCACCTCAGTGTCCGCTCATCCAATCTGTACTTCATGAGTTTCTAACAAGGATGTTATGCAAGACAATGCCAAAACCCTTGCTGACAAGGCAAGGTAGACAAGGCAAGAGAACACCCACTGCTCTCCTCTCATCTACCCAGCCACATGCAACATAGTGTAAAGCCATCAGATTAGTCAAGCACAATTTCCCACTGATAAATCCATGCTGGCCACTCCCAATAACTTTATTCTCTTCCACATGGTCAGACACAGCACCCAAAAGAATTGGTTCCATCATCTTTCCAGGGATACAGGTGAAACTAAGTCACCTGTAAGTTTCCTGGGTCATGCTTCTTGTCTGTTTTGAAGACTAGAATGACACTAGCCTTCCTCCAGTCCTCAGGTACCAATCCTGTTCTCAATGACATTTCAAAGATGATGTAAAGCAGCCTGGCAATAACGTCTGCCAACTGTCTCAGCATTCATAGCTGCATCTCATTGGAGCTCAAGCATTTATATATGTCCAGCTCAGCTAAGAGGCCTCTAACCTGATCCTCCTCTGCCAAGGGAGACTATTCTCTCCAGATCTTTTCTTTTACCTCCAGGGCTTGAGTTTCATGGGGGCTGGCTTTAGCAGTGAAGATTGAAACAAAGAAAGCATTCTCTGCATTCTCTGTGTCTTCCACCACTAAGGCATCCATGTTGTTCATCAGCAGGCCCACATTTTCTCTACTATTCCTTTGAATGCTGAAATAAACCCTTCTTTACTGTCTCTGATGCCCTCGACAGATTTAATTCCCGGTGTACCTTAGCTCTTCTCATTGTAACCCTTCATTCTATAACAACATTCTTAGAGTCCTCCCAAGTGGCCAGTTTTGTTTTCTATATTCTGTAAATTTATTTCTTCCTTCTGAGTTTGTCTAGAAGATCCTTACTCATCCCTGCAGGTCTCCTGCTTCTTCTGCTAGCTTTCTTACTCACAGGGATGCATGAATCTTCAGTTCAGAGGAAGTAGTGCTTGACCGACTCTCATAAATACCCTTGCCCTCTACAGATCTGGCCCATGGTATTCCATCAAGAAGATCTTTGAAGAGGCCAAGTTCAGCTCTCTTGAAGTTTAGGGTAGCAATCCTGAGTATTTCTTTACCTCTTCCTTGCAGAATCCTGAACTCCACCATTTCATGGTTCCTTCAGCCAAGGTTGCAGCCAAATTATTTCAAGTTTATTTAGGCATTCTTAGCTTATTTTTGGAACTGTCTTCTTAAATAAAGTAAAAAGTCTTATTAAATTTGAGATACATGAGACCCACTATCTCCATCCACATAAGGTCTTTTTCTGTGTCAGAGAAAGAAAAAATGTTTTAATGTGATTTGCTCTTCATAAACCCATGTTGGCTGCTGCTCATCTGTTTTCCTCTCAGTGATTACGGATAGGTTCATCTGAGACAACTGCTCAAAATACTAGTGCATCTAGCTTGAATGAAGGTTAAACTGACTGGCATAAAACTCCAGCTCTCTCTTCTCTTTTTTAGAGATGCATGCGGTATTTGTTTTTACCAGTTTTCTAGGTAACCCTTTTTTTCAAACCTCATTTAAAACCTTTACAAAGAACTCAGGTGATTGTCAAATGTGTACTGTATGTTTTATGTATCTGTTAAGTAGAGGGAAGCCATGTGCTTCATTGTATGGACCCATGTCTTCGTTTTTCCATGTTAATCTTCATGAAAATCAAACCAGATTACACTAATCACTCAAATAAGTGATCATTTATTTCTTCATGTTCAAAGTACAAGGATTCCATGTTTGCTTTTATACTGATCAATTCAATGATTTTAATTAAAAATTAAATAAATTAAATGCATAAAACGATTAAATAGTTACTGTTATAGCTAGCACACTGGTATGCCTTCCTTTTGCTGGTTTGAGCATACATTTTCTCCCCTCAAATCAGTTTCTGCTCAAACAAATTTAGTTCTACACCTGTTCCTACATTTTGTGAGTGTCTGTAGAATCTGGGCCAATGTCCCCTTTCTGATCTCATGCTGCTGTGGTTCTGGTGATTCTCAATGGAATTACATCAATGCTAAATAGCTGGCTTTATTTGGACTGGTCATCAATATCCATGTAGAATGAGTCATTTAAAAGGTCATGCATTCTTCTTGTATGAACAGAGTGTGTGCTTTTGGGCAAAGAATGTATTTTTTAAGTCTTCATTTTATGCATTTCACACCTAGTTTGTAGGTACTACCATGATATAATTATTATTACTCTTGAGAGCAGCTACTAAGTGTACTAAATTTTGTTCATGAATTCCTGAAACCCTGTGTTGCTGAGAGTTGCTTCTGAATAGGGGAAAGTATTTGAGATATTTGTAGTAGGCAGAACATTCCAAAGTGCTCATCACCAAACTCCATTTCCTCTATTTGGATTGAAGATTAAATTATCATGGACTTCAGTGAGATCTAATTGGCTGTGCTTTGTCTTCTGATCGTTGGGACAGCAGGAACATGCATTCATGCTACAAGGGATAATGTACATCAACTTGTTTGCTTGCAGACATCTCTGGTGAGAGCAACGTGGACCACCGTTTCCACCTTTGTGATGCTACAGCCATTTACAGCCTTTTTTGAGAAAGCAGTGGTGGCTTTACCTTTTTTAATTTTTAAATTGTCTGGCTGAGCTCTGATTTCTCCTAGAGGGAGCTGCAACTTGATAAACACATTTTACATCAGTGTGGCTGTATTTTTGCAGATTTTGCTGGTGTGATTTTATTGATGTCCAAAGCAGAATCAGGACCTTTGCTGTACTGCAGATCTCTGAGAAGTAAACAATGTGACAAATTCTGAAAAACCACAATTCTGAATGTTCTGTTAAAAATTGGTGCTCAATCTCCCATACTATTTTAAAACTATGCAATTCTGTCACTTCTTCCAAGTCTGGGAATGGGCAGACAAAACTGCTGTGCTTTTAAATGCCTCATTACACAAGCATGTTGCACAAGAGAAACCTACTTTCCTATAGTTGTATTGCTGCTGTTGTTGATTTGCCTCTTCACTTAAAATACAACTTCAGTTTTTGCTTCAGTTTCTCCCTTCCATGTCCCAATTCGGACCCAAACTTGGTGAAATTAGCTGATTTAATGTAACAAAACACCAAACCAAAACGATGAAACTAGGCTGAGCAGAATACCCCCAAAAGAAACAAACAACCTCTGCATCACCTTCACACCAAGGACTGAAACATAGATCATTATGTTGTGCTGGGCTGAGACAGCACAATACTAATTTCCACTTTTGCTTCATCTTATCCTTACTGTAGATGGCCAACATAATGAGGACAATCTACTCAGATCAGAAAGCCTGTGCTCTCTGATGTGCCTGGGTTTCCTCAGGGGTTGTTTCAACAAGTGACTCTGTAGTATTGCATTACGGACTTGGCCATGGTTTGAAACCTTAGATTTCCTGCCTGAAGAACTGGAAGGTTGCTGTAGCAACTTGTGATTTTTTTGACTTGGAATTCCAAGCTCAGTTTTGCAGCTCTGCAAACAAATGGAAAAAGTCTGGACTTTGCAGATCCTCCTTATCTTCCTTTGACTTCTTCTCTGTGTTTTGGAGAGTGGTGAATGTGGTAGCTGTCTTGCCCTGGAAACCTGGTGGGTAGAAAGAGAGAGAATTCCTCATCTGAATTTCACTGTTTGCTGAAATGAAGAGAGTTCTTCCGTCATTCATGGCCATAGGAATCAGCACGCTGGAAAGGAAGGATATGGAAGAGAGAACAGGACTTTAAATCGCCCACTGATGTTGAAGGACATGTGCTTGAACTTGATGGACACTACATTTCCATAAGAAGCAGGAACAGCTGGAAGTCTCTTCCCTTTGAGGGTTTGAACATTGATGTTTTGTGCCAGTTATTTAAGAACATGTGATTAACCTCTGTATGTTATGCTTTTTTATGTGTGGATGTTTTTTTATTTGGGGTTTTTATGTGGGGTGAGTGATGTTGGGGTTTTGGGTTTTTTATGTGGAGTGAATTCTCTGTTATGATTTTTATGAGGAGTGAATTAAATCTCTTGGTTTTTTTTTTCCAAATCCAGTTAGTTTAGAGATTTGCCTGCCATTTATAAGTGGTTTCTGAACCCTCATTGTTTTGTATTTGTTCCAGGCACAGTAGCACATTAACTAAATTAATTGGTTTATTTTGTGTTGGGGTTTTAACCCCTGACAGATATATACACACAAGTGAACTCCATGCACTGAAGTGCATGAGAATGAGAACAAATGTTTTCAATGTAGTTGAAGCATAACTCAGTGGGTTAATTTTTTTTCATTGTGGGTGGACACAGTTAATTGAGATATACACTGTAGTTGTCAGCAGAGCCTTTGGCCCTTCCTATTTGTTCTCACGGATTTTTTTAGGTTCGTTTTTTGTTTTTTTTACAATGCTGCTGATTTTGCATTTTCAATGTGGACCAGCAAGAAATAGCCAAAAGATTTACACTTACAAAAGGAAACAAATCCAAATGAGAAGAATAAAAGCTGGCCAGACCTTGGCTGAATTGCTTCACAGTTTACCTTCCAGAATGATGACTCTCGGGAACATAATGGGCCCCTACAAGCATGGCTGGGTGCCCTCTGGAAGGATATTTGCCTTCTGTAATGCTCAGACTTGTGGAGCAACTTCTGCTGCTTGGCTTCCAAAGGGTGAAGGACAGACTTTGCCTTTGAAAGCGAAAAATCTGTCTGAACTGAGTTGAGGCTTATCTTACAGGTGGGGTAGCAGCTGTTCCCTTGACAGTTCAAGGACCTCCCTTGACCTCCACTGGCTCAAGGAAGTGCTGGAATGCAGCCACACCCTTCCCAGCCTAGCAGTTTGTTGCTCTCTCCTGTGGGTTTCACGGAGATCATCTGCCTCTCAGTCTTGATGCTTGGTGAATGATTGCTTTCTGTTGTAGAGGGTGTTCAGAGTCTTTGTGGTGATCACAAGATCCAAGTCTCATTTAAGCTCTAAGGGATCTCAGTAGGTCATCTAGTCCATCTTCTGCTCTCATGTTGCAGAAACCTGATCAGAGAGTACAAGAAGACAGATGCTTTATCTACAGATAAATCTGAAGTTCATAGAACAAGCTAATTTAAAGGATTTTCCAGTGCAACTGTTGTCATGATACTTGATAATATGTATATAAACTCATTGTTAGAGTAACTTGTGCTTTAGCAATTTTTTTTAGACAGTGCCTTCTGGACGAAAACTTCAATATTAAAGTCCTTTGCTATGCAATATCAAGCTTACAGGGTGCAGCCGTCTGACACTCACTGTGACCTTTTAGTGCTCTTAGAAGCTGCTAAATCACAGGGCATCTGTACTGAGATGGCTGTGGTGTGCTCCAGCTAGACTGCTAAAGGTACATATGTAACTTTTTTGCATTACTTCAGCCGTCCTTCCGAAATATTTAGATGCCTTCAGTACAACTAACAACTATTTTATGTACAAATACCTGACTCTGAAAGACCATGACAGAACTTTCTTGATTAAGACAGCAAGAAATTTCTCTGGCATAGGTACCTAATTTGGATTTTACTCTTGGATGTGGGGTTTTTTTGCCTCTTCTGAGCTTGAAAAAATGTTAGAGCAAAGACTGTCTCTTCCAAGCATATTAACACAGTGAAACCATGCTTTATGAATGGAAATAGACATACTTAGATAGCATGCCCCAGTACGCTATTCATCAGAACATGTCAACAGTTTTATGTTGTTGACCTCTGTGAGGATTTTGTTATTGTTGTTTTAAAATTCATCTTATGTATGTCTAGGGCATTCAGAAAGGCTTAGGATTAGGTAACAATTAAGACTTCAATCAGTTCCCACTCTTAGGATCTTCCATAGAGCTCCTAACAATCATATTTTAAACAACTGCTATATTCAGTAGTCCTTACACAGTCATCTTGACTGTCCTGGTTCTTTGATACAAAAGAGTTTGCCACAAGTCCTCTTTCTTTTCTTCTCTTTTTTGACTTGAAATGCATTTTCTCTCATAATTAAACTTGAAGTTTTTTGCTTATGCTCATTTGTGACCTCTTGTAGCTTCTGATCGTGTCCCCCTGAGTGTATGCCTCTATTATCATACTGTCTGCAGTACCGTGGACACCTGCTAAGACTGAAAAAACCCCACCATTTTTCAGCTGAAACAATTCCCTAGCAGGCTGTGATTCCAAGAGTTAAGCTGTGGAATCTGAATACTTTCCACTGGGTGTTTAAAGTGCTCAGCACAAGTAACTTGCTGTCTAAGCTAACCTGTCAGTACTGAAGCATGTCAGCTGACATTTGAGCAATTTTATCTCCAACTGGTTTGTTAGGTTTAAAATAATGCTTTCTTTCTTCAGAGCTGTATGACCTAGGCAAAACCACATTTGATCATATTCCTTCTTGTTAACTACCTAAATTGAGAACCTGGAATATCTGTCACTGAAGACTGGATGGACATATCTTTGAAACTATTTAGGTGTGGTAAAAATGCTGATTTTGCATAGGCAGAAGGATAGGTGACCTCTCAGGACTCTATCCAGCCCTATTTTCTCTTTTAGTCATAGAAGGGGTTATCCTACTTTCACATTGTTTGAATGATTTTCAGTTTCTTCAGTGCCTGTTTATCAAAGGATTTGCATCTCTATGCATATAAATACATCTCCTCTTTCATTTATGCTTTGTTTATTGAATGTATGTTCATACTCACATTCTTGCTACCTCATTTGTTTATGTTCAGCTACCCCCAAGTCAGTTTCCCTTTCAATATGTGGTCCTATC
>JAOXOE010000874.1:30048669-30060582 GCA_028565055.1 Phoeniculus purpureus
GTCCTGCTGTGGCAGGGGGATTTGACTAGATGATCTTTTGAGGTCCCTTCCAATCCCTAATGATTCTATGATTCTATGACTGAAGGTTTCCACCTAGAAACTTTCAGGTAGTTCTAGATAGTTCTTAACCAATTCTTGATCCTATCTGGCATTTTCTTTAATTAAAAAAAAAGTAAAAAAGGTCCTTATTCTTGGAATAATAAGGACATTGATAAAACTACCTCCAAAGTTCCTGCTAGTACTTTGATTCAGGGATCAGTGCATGTAATTACCATATGTCCTTGCTGAAGTTGCACCTCTTCCTCCACTCAGCTACTCTCTCCGCTCCTATGAGATTGCTGCTGAATTTCCACAGCAATGATGTCCTATTTCTTAGTGATCTACTGACACAGGGGAAGGTCTTATGCAGTGGATAATCTTGTACATTAAAGGATATTGCTTCAGTTTCTGCCGTCAAGAGTATGATGATAAATTGGTGACAATATATTGTTGTGATACACTTTAGCTACTGCTGTTTTCACATGCGCCTGACAGATCAGTGCTAGGTGCTTGTACAACAGATTTTCTCTGCTCCAGAACAAGATGGGGCAGGAATTTCTGGGATGCCTCAGCTTTTTGTTTGACAGGTTTCTTCAAAAAGAGATTAAACTTCATGTTACCATTTATTATCCTTCCTCTTATAAAATATCATCCAACACGTGTTTGATAAGCATAGCAGGGAGTCAATGCAAAGGGGATGGACCAACAGGAGAGGATAAGGAAAAGAAAAATCTGCTTTTATTTTCCAGACAGCAATTGATATCCCTCCATTCCAATAAATGTTGACAGGAGGTAGTTTAAGAGGAAGGCAGAAAGCCAGATGTTGTCTTAAAGTACTTAGTAACGAGTTAGTGTTTGGAGGGAATGTGTCCTGTCTTTGGAGTAGCTGACTTAGTTGGGAGTTTTGAAAAGTGCATCTGCATCGTGTCTAGACCTTGGGTACTTATCAGTGGCAGTATGATGAAATTGTTGGCATCCTTTGTGACTTACTGTATGTCCTTTGAGTTCACTTTTTAAACTTTACACTTTGAGGGGTCTGCAGGGATAGTTATGGAAGGGCATAAAGTTGCTTGCTGTGGAAGGAGCAGGAAGATTGTTGCTCTCCACAGGAAGCTCATTAACCTCTGGAAATGTGCTTTGGGTTCCTCTCACTGCTATTTCTTGTTTTGTCTAAATGTTTAGGTTTCTCTGTAGTCAGTGACCAAGAAAGCACTACAGTAGTTGCTTTTTGGCAAGGTGAGAAGGCCTGGTTTCTCTCTGAACGTCCAAGAATCTGCTTCATTTGGAGCTATGACATGAGATTGTCTGTGATGGGGAGCACATGTTTCTACCATCTATATCTCTGGGAGATGTCAACATTCCCCTCTGATGCCATTTTACTGCTATCCTTCTCAGTCGTGTCTGTGGCATGCAACCTCATAGTTCCTCCTGAATAATTAAAAAAAAAGGCCTGTAGTGAACAGGGCAGTTACTTATGAATGAAGAGACAGTACTGGTTTTCTTGATCTCTAACTCACTTCCACCCTACGTAAGATATGACTTTTATACCAAGTTTATCCAGGAACTCAAGACCCTTCATTACTGTCAAAACACTAAATGGCCCTCTGGCCATGCTTGTGCAAGCTGTGTCTGGATTTAAGCATATCCAGCATACCCAGGGCTGCAACTAATAGAAAACAGTTAAAATAGCTCCTCTTGGACACTGGGAAAAAAGTTACTAAACAATCATCTGTGTCCAGATTCAAAGCCCACACAGACTAACAGGAAGAAAGGATTAGAGCAAAAGCCAGGTAAAAGCTGACGGAGTCTTTCTGTAAAGTTGTACTAGTATTCCCTTGGGCTGCAATGAATCCTATAGCATCCTTCACCAGGGACATAAAAACAGTCCCTAGATTTGATAAGTGCCCACTCCAATCTTCTTCTAAATAATCTCTTTCACAGCTTTGACAATCCACAGATATTCCCAAGCCAATGTC
This sequence comes from Phoeniculus purpureus, assembly GCA_028565055.1. Classification (NCBI taxonomy): domain Eukaryota; kingdom Metazoa; phylum Chordata; class Aves; order Bucerotiformes; family Phoeniculidae; genus Phoeniculus; species Phoeniculus purpureus. The sequence continues at coordinate 30,050,685 of JAOXOE010000874.1, forward strand.
ATTGATGCTAAAAGGCCTTTCAAAACTGAAGACAAGTGAATGTGAAAGGTCTATTGAATGTGAAACCCCAGGCCAATCTGTGGTTTGGAAAGGAGGCACCAGAAGAGCTGCCAATACCTGCATCAAGTGCCAGTACCAAGTAGCTGGTGGGAAAGGGTGCAGGCTGAGGCAGGGGAAAGCATGCTGTGAGGGCAGGAAACCTACTGAAGCAAAACAGCTTGTGATGGTCAGAACGCTTGGGAACAGTCATGGGGACATTTCTGCAGTTTTCTTGGCTGGCAGAGATTCATTTGTGTTATGTGTCTTGAATCCCTGCCTTTGCTACCAGTCCTGCTTTCCCCAGCACTTCACCCAGTTCAGTCACTCGCCATGACACCGTAAATCTCCATACATTTCAGAAAACAGACAGGCCTTGAAAACAGCCCCACTCAGACAGTAGGACGGAAGGTAATGGTTTTGGTCTGGAAAACATGTCCTGTGAAGAGCGGCTGAGGGTACTGGGGTTATTTATTCTAGAGAACACAAGGCTGAGAGGAGACTTTACTGCTCTCTGCAACTACCTGAAAGGAGGCTGTTGCGAGGTTGATGCTGGCCTCTTCTCCTAAATTACTAATGACAGGATGAGAGGAAATGGCCTCAAGTTTTGTAAGGGGAGGTTTACATTGGGTGTATGAAGAAGTTCTTTACTGAGAAAGTGGTTAGGCACTAGAACAGGCTGCTCAGGGAGGTGGTGGAGTCGCTGTCCCTGGAGGTATTTAAAAAAACATATAGATAGAGCACCTAAGGCCATGGTCTAGGGTTTAGGGAGATGTTGGGATGAAGGCTGGACTTGATGATCTTAGAGATCCTTTCCAGCCAAAATAATTCTGTCATTCTACGGTTTTAAACTGAAAGAGGATAATTTTACAATGGCTATAAGGAATATAACCTTATACAAATGAAAATAATGAAACATTGGCACATTGCCCAGATTGATGGTAGAGGCTCCATCCCTGCAGGCATTCAAGGTCAGGTTGGACGGGGGTCTGAGCAATCAGATCTAGTTGAAGATGTCCCTTCTCACTATTGAAGATGTTGTGCTATACAACCTTTAAAGGTCTTTTTCAACTCAAACCATTCTATGATTACATAGTTTGTTTTAGTTCATTTATGTGTCAATTTGCACGTTCAAATTACTAGCAGATCTGTGTCTTCAACCTGCTGCCATTCTCAAGAAAAGAAAAGGAAGAAAAAGTCTAAACACTGAAGTATTTTCAGTATAATGAAGCATTTTAGTTATGTGTTCTTATTCAACACATAACTACATTTACATTTCTGAAGCAGAAACTTCGCTTTATCCCTAACTTAAAACATGATCCTGAATGCAATCTTGAAGGTGACCAGGATTAGCAGAGGAGTGGGGAAAAGAGAAGGAAGTAGCTTTTTTGAGAAAATAAACTACCTAAGCACGACAATTAAAAGGAAAGGTAAGATGAAAGTATGCTAGCTATTGCTGAGCTCTAGATGTAACTGCCTGCTGATGGCTGCTTTGTGTTTTGAGTAGCTTTAGTCTAGGACCTTCTGAGTACAGCTTCTGAATTTTCCGCGCCTATCTACATTTAGAGAGGAACTGGTGTTATGTCTATTCAGCTTGCTGCCAGAAAAGAGGGCAGAAAAGCCCTGCCCTACACCATAAGCCAGCTGCAGTCAGATATGGAACCAGGTCACTGAGGCTTCATTTTCCTCTCTGACCATTGGCCACAATTTATCCGTGGATGACATTGACTCTGAAAGTATTTGGCTGCACAGCTCTTATGACAACCCCTTGAGGCAGTATATTCCAGTCCTACACAGCATACCCATAACCTTGTTAAATCTGGTGAGTTACCGATTTCACCAGCCCTTCAGAGTATTACAGCAGAAGTGGTTGCAGTCTTAAACAAATGTAAAGGCCTTTATTGTGAAATCTCTGCTGCACTTTCTGCAACGAGGAGAGTTATACTATTTGGCATTACTAAGGCTCTCACTGTGATATATTTTAGATTAATGAGACATCAATTTTCAGTCAACAAGCTATTTAGAAAAAAACCCTAAATCAGTGGGTTGCACAGTTGAATTAGTTCATTCATAGTAACTTTTACAATTTGTGCTGGGTGATGTGTGTTCTGTCTTTGTGATTCTCCCTCTCTTTGTGCAGACTGTTTTAACCTTGCCTACAAATAACAGGAATGGTACGCATTTGATAATTTTTTGCCAACTGAGCTCCAGCACTGAGAAGTAGACTGTATGGGTGAGTATATGTAAGAGACAGGATTGTGTGCAAATTAGATGATCAAAATAAACATTGAACATAGAATGTCTCAAAAATATCAGATCACTTTGGCTTCACCCTGAGTGACAGAGGGATAAACCCTGTGGTATTCAGTGCACCACGGCTTTGTCAGTGAGACTTGTGCTCTAGTTTTTGTGTGGATAACACTACATGGAAGTAGTGTCTCACTCCTACTCCATTCAGACCTGTAATGGGAGATGGTCTGGTCATTTTCTGTAAGAAAGGGAAGAAATGCTACCAGGGCTCTGGCTGATGGCCAGAAGAACCGAGAGCAACAGAGGCTGCATGCATCCGAGAAACTGAAATCTCCCCGAAACGGAAAAGTAACTGATTAGGAAAAAGCAGGCTTTTCTATTCCATTATGAGACTCTCCAGATGTCTGTGTAAAACGTGATGGCCACCATCCAGATCTGGATTAAAAAGTGTCCACAACACAGACCTGCTCTACAGCAGCTAATAGCACCTCTAGAGATACCAGTGGCTGAAGTGTAAGGAGAGAAACCATACCTCCAGTGCAGGTAGGACACTGATGAGGAGTGGTCATAGTCATTGCCAAGATTTTGCTCCTCTGCTGTGAAAGGAGGTTTTCATCTCTACACTTAGTGGTCAGAAAAGAGCGAGCTTCATTGCTTTTAAAGACAGCAGGATTACCTGCTGTAGTCCCCTGAGTGAAACAAGTTCTGGATATGACAGATTTTACTGTTCACTTTGAAAAGCCTAATTCCTGTAAGTGGCTTATTTTGATATGTTTTAATTCTGTGCGCAGTTTTCCATGTCAGTGTCCTATGAGCATTAGCTGCCACTGATGAGCGAATAGCATTTTCTGTTAAATGCATGGCGAATGGAATTCCAATGTATTTTATAAAATTTTCCCTTTTGCAAGGATTGTGTGGTGGTGTTCAGATGATGAGGCTTTTAAATCAAGTTGGAGGTTACAAAACTGTGTAAGTTCTGTTAGGCCTTCTGGTTAAAGACATTCCTGCTTAGTGCAGGGGGGTTGTACTAGATGACCTTTAAAGGTCCCTTCCAAAGCAAAGAATTTTGTGGTTCTATAAACAGAAAAAATTAGTCAACTACAAGGATCTGAGGACTTCAGGTGGAAAAGAAGTGCATTTGGATTCATTTAGACGAGCCATTGTGTCTTTCAAGTAGGTCCTAAGAGTTGAGGTTGTAGAAGAATGACCTCTAGGAGAAGGGCACTAGTATTCCAAATACACAGAGATGATGCAGCTGTAGGAGAAAGTAGAAATTCAAATTATGAAGTGACGGAGAGATTCCCTTCTGTTTGCTCTATATAGGCATTCCATGGATAACTGTAAGAGAGCCCTCAAAAAAACCAAACTCTTGGCATCATAACCGAAAGAGATGAGAAGTACAGATTTGCTACAGAGTCAGGAGAATCAGGAGAGAAGGGAAGCAACCAGGAGGGGAATTTTGTGGACAACTGGGTCTTCTGGAGAAGTAGGATTAACCACAACCTAGTTAAGAGATACACCAAAGAGGTATCTGGATTGGCTACTGATTCGTTTGCTGGCACAAAATCAGTTATGCTGTGTCCAGACTGGAGGATGTGCACATGAGCAAGAATGTCCTGTTCCTGCCATGAGTCATTGATTTCAGGGCTCTAGTCTCAATTTTGAACCTGCTTGGTCATCTCAAGCAACTAATAGTTAGAAAGCAACTTGGTTTTGTTCTTCTTCCTTTCTCAGTGTTCATGTTAGTAGAAAACAGAAAATTCCATCCATAGATGGCCTGAAAAGTGTCCAAAAAAGTCAGTTCCCAGTGCTTGAATATGGTGCTTTAATTTGTAAACAACCTAAACATCAAAGTACCTCTGAAATACAGTCTTTGATGAGTGATGGTCTCAGTTATTCTACGTGGCCAAGTGAGCAAAAGACTGTCTTCAAACCTCTGTAGGACACTTGAGTTCTGCACAGGAAAAAGGAGATGCAGAATGGAGGCTGTTCTGCTGCAAATTCACATTATGCTTTTGTTCCACCTAAGCCCCTGGGAACATAAGAGAGTTCACACTGTTCCGTCATGAGTCTGCGACTCAGTGAATAACAACAGCTGGACATCTTGAGGCTGATGTCAGTTGCTGGACCCTCTCCTATGACAGTCTGAGTCACTGGTCTTGATTTGATCCTGTGTAACATGTGAGTGAAGTACAGGATACTCAGAACTGCAAGGTAAAATTACTCACAGGCCCTCCTGATTCTGTGCCAGAGAGGAACCTTGCTGCTATGTGAAGGCATTCCTGTCTGCATGTCTAGGTGGTAAGAAGTGGGGAGAGTTTTCTACTATCAACAATGAGATTTATATTTTACCCTATTTATATGTCATATCCCAGCACCTGCTTAGCCTCTTAGATAACTTCAATCACTATAGATTTCAATCCACCTTCAGATTTGGCGCCTTGCCCACCATAGGAAGCTAGAAACAATGACGCATAGCACAGATTGATTGACGGACATGAGACCCAAAAGGACACGTTTGTCTGGGCTGTGGCCTGGGCTGGAGTCTTGTGCTCTGGCGCGCAGCTTGCTGAACTGCTTTTGTACTCCAGCATGAAGGTGGACCACACTAAAAAACATCCTTATTACAAGTGCTGGAGACTCACTCCTTCCTAATGAGGAAGCTGCTAGACCACTGCTTATATTTCTAGGTGCTAACCTTGCAGTCACTAATGTATGCCACATATGGAATTGCAAGTGGCTCTGCTCAGCTTATATTCAGCTTTAAAGAAAAGCTTGATCTAAATGCTTAGTGAATACACTTGCTACTTGCTTTTTAGTTGTGAAGTTCAAAGGAGGCCCCTAAAGCTACTCACGAAAAGGGAATGAGCTCAGGAGAGAGATGGATGGGCACTGTGGCTCAACAGTAGTTCACAAGTCTTTGTGCAGTCCCATTGTGTGCAGGTCTAAAGCAGAGCCTGGTCTCCTGTCAGAAGTGTAACAGGCCAACAGCCTTAGCAGGCAGTTCCAGCTCATATGCACACAGGCCATAAAACATCTTTAAAGCACCTCAGTCTTTGCTGTAAAAGAAAAGGAAAAAGATATTCCTGTAGTTGGTAAAGAATGAGAAGAACAAGATGTGGTATCTTTATCACTTTGGGAAGATTATTTTTTGCCTAAAGTCCCTTTAATGAAAATCTTCCTTGTATTATTAGAGGGGAAAAAAATAAAGGAAAAGAAAAAGGCAAGACATCAATAAAATGCATGGTTTTCTGCAGGCTGCTTTAGTTCCACAAGTCTGAGCACCTGAGGTTCAAAAAGCCTTGCATCTGAGAGTGACTTTTAGTGAGTATTTATTTACCATGTAAAATTGGTAAAGAGATGCTTTTTTTTCTTTTCTTTTCTTTTTCTTTTTCATACACCCTCCCCCCACAGCACACATTGTGTACCAATTCATTATTTTTCTTACATTTCCCTTTTCCCTCATTTTTTATTGGGGGGGGTAGTGAAAGAGAGGGAGTTGTTTCTATTATTACAAGGAAGATTCTGGAATCTGTGAACACAAGTAATAGTATTTTAAATAATGAGAAAAAAAATTCCACATGGAAAGCTCATCTGGCTGTGGCAGTTTGTGACTGAATGAGAGAAAAGTGCCCTAGAAGCTATTCATTAGGAATTCAGTGGAAGCTCTCAAACAAGCCTGGCAGAAGCTGAAATTGAAGTGGTCTCTGACCTAATTTTCTTCTGCATGAAACATCTGCATCAAGGCACTCTTTGATGTATTCCACTTGGCTCTGTCTACAGTATTGTATCACATGGCTTCAATGTTGCTTCAGTTTTAAAAGACATTTCCAGCCTGTAGAAGGTAATGTGATGTTACTGTTACCTAAACTAATCACTCAATGTGCTCCCGAAATAGAAACAATAGAGGTTCAGACAACGATGTCTGCTTTGTAGTCGTTGCTGCCTAAGCTCACGGTTTAAAAAACCCAGATCTGTGATATTCATCTCATGTAATTCATCAACACCAGGGAGGGGAGGGAGAGGGGGGAACTGTGAGCCTTCTGTGTAATAGTATGTCAGAGGACACAATGCTTTACATGTGTGAGCTTTGCATTCTTTGCTGCTCCAGCCACACAGTTAGTTTAGTACACTGAAAACAAAAACAGGGAAATGTTGGAGGACATTATCATAAAACCTCAACAGAAGGAGCTCCTGGTTTTCATTTTGCTGTTTGTTCTCTGCTGATTGGCACCCAAAGCTCACGGTGAAAAAAATGTGAACATGTTTGTGAGGATGCGTGGATGATGTGTGATGTATTTTGAATATATATATTTTTTCCTCCTCCTTTTCTTTTTTTATGCATTACAGCACACGCTTCAGATACTCTCTCAAGCTCTTCCCCATGAAGTGTAGGAAACATAGCTGCACAAAGATATGACTGTATATACACACATACACTAACATATATACACAGATAAATGCATAAATAAGAAATTATTAGGGTCACTGCTTTACTTTGAATTAATAGATCTTACTCCTCTCCAGAAAGGTTTTCTGCTCAGTCTTACCTAATGGCATGCTGCTGCTTCCCCAACCTTGCTTGTATTATGTGAATAACTGGTGTCTTTTGTATTCCACCCCCTGAAGAAGAATCCTTTGAAATTCTAAATGGCTGTGTTGAGGATTTTAAAGTCTGTCTCTTAGAAATAGCCAAGCAATGCCCACTCGTGGAGTAAGATGCAGCAAGCCTTTTGAAAGTTATTCAATCTGCTTCCTCAGCCTCATGAGTGTCTGCATGTGTGTATACATGGGCTGTTTAATTCTTTGAATGTATGGCAGGAATACATTATTTTCCTGTGAATCACTTTCTCTCTCCTCCTGTCCATCTACTCCACCCCCCAAATCTCTTCTACTTTTGTTGACATGGGAAAAATAAAGCTAACTGACTAGGGAGCTTGTATAGGTCTTGTGGGTACAGCATGAGATGAGTTGGTAGCTTCTCAGTACAGTTTCTTGCAGAGATCAGAAAGAAAAGGCTGCCCTGTTGCTACTAATTACATGCCTCCAGGGTAATCATAGCAGAAAAGCCACGGCCCATGAGCCTCAAAATAGCCTGCTCCCTGAGGTGATTTTCCCAAGGCTGGGCTAAAACACATCAGGAAGGCAGAGTGGAAGGAAATAGACTCATTTCTGTCTGACTTCACAGCTGGCAGATACCTGTGTCCCCTTGCTGGTGCTTCTCCTTTAATGCCATGTTTCTTTGCTTCACTGATCAGTGGAGGACTTGTATCTGGTAGCGACAGTATAATTAATTCCTTATACAAACAGCTGCTCCATCCCCTGTTGAAGTGATGCCTTTTGCTGTGCTAGGAGCTGCATACACTGTGACAGACAGCTCCAGCTCTGGAGGGCTTCTTCCTTAGAAGTGCACATCCTGAGACAACTGGGACAGACAGGGAGAGGTGAAGGGATGCACTCAAGGTCACGCCACTAGTACCCAGGAAGCAAACTCCACCTTATCTTCTGACAGCCAAACTGCAGCACTTTGCAGTGGGAACACCCTGTCTCATCTTCTGCAGACAAGCACAAGTCCAGCCCTCAGTGCCTGTTGCCAGCAATAAATCTCCTTGAACTAATTTTATAAAGGACAATCCCAACACTGTGGAAAAAAAAAAAAAAAAGAAAAAAAATAGGGTCCCAAAGCCTCTTTGCTTCTTTGCATGTGTGTTGTTTCTGGAAGTGCAGCGATGACCAGGGAACCTCTCTCCCACCACATTCACCAATAGCTCCAAAGAGTTATTTGGGAGAACATATTTAAATAAGAAAAGGCAAAGTCTCCCAGTGAACACTGAGGTTGATTTACACTTCTGCATGGACATTGTTGGCTGCGGATGGTGCCTGGCAGAAGCTCATCATGCCCACTCTAAAAATAACGACCTCCAGTGGGCAAGAACTGCTCACTCAGCCCCAGCCTTGGTTCTCAGTGACATGACATTCAAAAGCGCCTGGGAGACTTTTTGGCAGGTCTGCAGTGCTGAAGAATCCAGAGAAGTCACAGCAGCAGGGCTTGGAGAAAGTAATTCCTGCTCAAGGAGAAGCCAGTTTGCTTCCCAAGACTGGGAGATGCCAAGGGCTGGGGCTTGCCTTCTGGTTTCCCACTGGTTGCCCTGATCTCTGAAAACCCCTGCTTTGCAGTGCAGAAAACTCCAGACTCTCCACTGGTGTGGTGTTTCCTCTTTATCCACCCCCTTACATCTGAATCCTGGAAGACAAGCTGGGTTTTGTCTATTCATTTGACAGATGGTTAGATTCAGATCTTACAGGAACATAATGTTAGAAATGGGATGTGTGTATGTTTGTGTTTGTGTGGTGAGGAAAGGATCCCTGATAATTTTCTTCCTCTGTGGTCCTGTAACTGCTAGCAGTTTCACAGTACCTCCTGTAGGTAACAGGGAAAAAAAAGCTGCCTTTCCCCCACCCCCTCACCTTGTTTTTTTCTCCCTCAAGTCTGTACTGTATATACCAGCAGTGTGGTCTAGGCCAATGCTGAACATTTGTGCCTTGGACAATAGCACAGCCTGGCCTGACTATTATCAGCTGCTGTTTTCTGGTTAGCTTTCCTTTTATTCAAGTGCACAATGCAAGCCTTTATCACCCTTCAGTCATAGTGACTCTTGAGGAATACATCTGGTTTTCTCTTTCAGCAGCTCTGAAAAGGTCAGTCTGTTCATTTCTTATTCGCAGGACACCACATTTTTTTCTAAGCTGGAAAGACAGACCTATACCTTTTCATTCTGTCTTGTACATAATTAGACATGGTGTTGCTCTAGAAACCTACCCTTGAAATCCTCATGAGTAACTCTTTCAGAGACAGGAGATGCTGCAAGGGAGCAAGTGAGCAGGGGACCACTTCCAACCAGTTTTAAATGTCATTGTGTGGTCACAAAAGCACTCGCCCAGTGTTACCAGCATGCTTTTTACTTCTTCTCCTTCTTCCTTTCCTTTTCTTGTCCCCTCCCCCCCTTCTTCCTCCTAACACTGGCTTACTGAGTTTGCTTTACAGATGCATTGCACATAGTCGAGGTTCTCACAGAAAGAAGTCCTCAGATTATTTGTGTAAATGAGGTTGCAATCATTTGCCTTTCCACAACATCCCGCATTCTTCAGGCAGGCTGTAACACAATAACAAGTGTGCCTAAGAGGACAGAGCTCACAGCAGCTGGTGTCTGACAAATTATCCTGCTGCAGACTGGCAAATGGTGACTTGAGCTCCAGACATCCAAAGGATGTGTGTTTTGGTTTCTCCCTCCATGCTGGGTAGGGTGGGCCTCATTGTCCTGTGGTGGAAATCAGTGCTTTCCCCTTGGAGCCAGAGTATCCCACCTCCGGTGGAGGTAGTGTTCCCTTTCCAGCTGCTCCTCCAGCTGCTTCCAGTGTGTTTCTTTGTGAGAAGCACCAGGCAATGCTGTTGCAACTCCTGTTCAATGGCTGCTTCTGCCACCACCATGCCAAGGATGAAGAGAGTCTGACAATCTGGGTACAATCAGCATGGCTTTGGGTACAATCAGCATGGCTTCACCAAGGGCAAGTCCTGCCTGACCAACCTGGTGGCCTTCTATGAACAGGTCAC
>JAOXOE010000874.1:30065206-30075754 GCA_028565055.1 Phoeniculus purpureus
TGCTGTGGCAGGGGGATTGGACTAGATGATCTTTCAGGGTCCCTTCCAATCCCTAATGATTCTATGATTCTATTCTATGATTCTATGACAACTTGGATAGTCCCCTGGTTCTCCTGAGGAGCAGCTACCAATGTTTTCTGACAAGAAGAAAGGAGAGCATGTTTCATAAAAGTAATTGATCAGTATGAAACAAGCTAGAAGCATCAAATTAATTTCTGCTAGCCAGACGAGTTTAGCACTGCTGAGATTCAGTCAGGGGATGCTTGGTATAAAAGTGCTGGTTTTATACTTTAAGTCCTCCTAGGACCACTAAGCTGGCTGTGATTCTTTAACTCTTGAAACATAGCCATTTCGTAGAGTTTCTAGTTGGTTTACTTTCTGAACTTTAGTTTCTTTCTCTTTTTAATTATTATTGCTCTCATGATTGAAAAGCCTATTGTAGGCTAAAACCCAAGAGAAAAGTACTTTTCTTTTAGTCCACATCATTTTTACACGTGTTCATAGTGATATGATTGCAGTCAATCATGGCAACTTTTCTGGCATCAGATCCTTTCTCCTTCTGTTCTTTGCAAACACTGTAGGACTTGAGTACTTGGTGCATTACTTTTTCTCAAGCAAGCAAATCACTACAGCTGAAATCTCATAATATTAAACTTGAATCTCTAGAAACCAACAGCATTTTCCACCTCCAGGACAGACGTGGATATGCCTCATGTTCCTACCACCTTGCTGTGCTGCTCACAAGGAAGCAGTAGGAGGGGGGAAATGCACAGTGGAAAAGCAGTTATCAAAATGTCTTCCCATTTCTACTCCAGCATTTCCATGTTGCTGATAAGTGTCCCGCTGCACAGCTGAGCTGAGAGACATTGCCTTGTCTCGAGGAGGTCACAGAGGAATGAAAAGAGAAAAATGAGCTTAGACAAAAATTAATTCGGTACACACAATGCTACTGCGTGAGCTAGCTCTAAGACTAGGAACAGAGTCTCCTGCCCCTTCATGTACTTACTGAGTCTTTGGACCATATCTCTTCTGATGGACAGCCCATCCTGTCTTGTGTGCATTGAGGACTTGACCTACTGCTTCAGTATGCAGATGTGTTTAAACAGCAACATTTATTATTTGAGTTTTGTGTGTTAAAGCATGAGACAGGCTAAAGAGAGAGAGAGAGAGTTCCGTTTCTGGTATTAAATTCCTGATTGGTATAGAGCTATGTATACATTATACGTGCATGTGTGTGTACATATATATCTATATGTTTCAAAGTAAAGACTTCTGAAACCTTTTGAGATTTACAGTCCAGTCCTTTAGCACTGCATAATGGCTTTAGGACTCAGGAGGAATGTTTGAAAATTTTATTACATTGTCTATGTGATAGCAGCTCATACTAATACAGTCAGACTTTGTGGTATATCACAGCTTATATCAAGAATCCTGATTTTCAGTGGTTTAGAACAATATGGTCTTAAAACCTGCCCACAGCTAAAATACATTTTTGGTCTGATCAAACCAGGATTACAGTAAATTGGAATTTAAATTAGAAGAGTGCAACAACAGTTATGTGGTCTCTGGTTACTTTTTCTAGAAATACATAGAATTACAGAGATTTGGCCTGCTGGAACAGATCCCAGCATTACCTATCTGACATTTTTTTCATGATGGCTAATTACCACCACCTTGTCTCACACAATTTGCCTGCACCTGAGACATCACAACATAGAAAGAAAGATCTGGAACCTGGCTGAAAGCCTGAAGTGTCGTCATCCTCCTGGTCATCCTCTTCAGTCTTGAATAAGGACAGAAGGCAAGTCTCTCTTGAAGAGACATCTCTCTCTTTATCTTTCTACAGCAGAATTGTTTGCTGTGTGTTATTCTACTACAAGCACTGATTTCTATTGATTTATGTTTTCAGAATAAACCCTCTTTCAGCAAGCAAAATTATGACAAACTTTTTTTTCTTGTTTACCAATGGAGGTACCTGTCTCTGGATGCTGCTGATTCAAAAATAACAAGGAGAGTAATAAATGACAAGTAGAAGACACACCATTAGAAGCTGATTCAATCACCCATTTTTAAAAGCAATAAATCATTAATGTATCTGCCTAGCAGTAGATTACTGATGTATTGATGTAATAATTTCCATGACATCCTTATCTCAAAGACAGAGAGAAACAAACTTGATGGATGTATAACTCAGTGGATGAGGAACTGGCTAGCAGGTCCCATTCAAAGAATTGTAATCAACGGCTGAAGACCAGGTGGAGACCAGTGAAAAGCAGTCTGCCTCAGGGGTCTGTTACAGGTTCAGTGCTGTTTAACAGTTTTGTCAGCAACCTGGACAGCAGCACTGAGTGCACCCTCAGCACGTGTGTAAATGACACCAAGCTGTGTGGTGCAGTGGACTCATTTGAGGAAAGTGAAGCCATCCAGAGGGACCTTGACAGACTTGAGAACTGGGCCACTGCAAACTGCATGAGGTTCAACAACTCAAAGTGCTAGGTCCTGCATCTGGGTCAGGCCAATCAGAGGCACAATTACAAGCTAGGTGCAGAGTAGGTTGAGACTATGCCTGAAAAGAAAAACTTGGTGGTGCTGGTTGGTTAGAAGCTCAACATAAGCCTGCAATGGGCTCCTGAGAGTCTACTTTAAACCTACTCTCCTTCAGTTTAAAACAATTTCCCATTGTTCTATTGCTAGATATCTTCGTGAAAAGTCCCTCTCTAGCCTTCCTGTAGGTTCCCTTCAGGTACTGGAAGGTAGTTATAAGGACCCCCAGCTCTCTCAGTCTGTCGTCATAGCAAAGGTGCTCCTGTCCTTCAATCATATTTTTGGTCTACTCTGGACTCACTCCAGCAGTTCTACATCCTTCTTGTATTGGGAACTCCAGAACTGGACACAGTATTTGAGGTGGGGTCTCACAAGAGCAGAGTAAATGGAGAGAATCAGGTGGTGACACTTCTCTTGATGCATCACGGGATAAGGTTGTCCTTCTGGATTGCATGAGCACACTGCAAGCTCATGTCCAGCTTTTCATCCACTAGCACTCCCAGGTCCTTTTCCACAGGGCTGCTCTCTAGCATCTCTTCTCCCAGCCTGTATTGACACTTCTGGCTGCCCTTATTGAAGGAGCAGGACCCTGCACTTGGCCTTATCAAACCTTATGCTGTTTGCCTGGGCCCACTTCTCCAGCTTGTCCAGGTCTCTCCGGATGACATCCCACCCCTTTGGAAGATCAACCACACCACTCAGCTTGGTGTCATCATCAAACTTGCTGAGGGTGCACTCAGTGCCACTGTCAATATCATCAATGAAGAGACCAAACAACACTGATCCCAGAGCTGTCTATTATCTACAAAGTCATCCTCAATAACTGATAATTTCATAGATATGAAAAGCCATCACCTATGTTTAGTGATATAATTTGTGTTTTCTTATTTGAAATAATATATTAGAAGTGTGCTTAAAAGTGTGATTCCACTGTTGAGCCTAGGTACCTAGGTTTGCTGTGCCACTTAGGTGATAGGTGACCAGGTGGAATTCAAGGCACACATATATACAGAGTTTTAGAAAAAGTACTCTGTTTGGTCTATGCACCAAAGAGTCTAACATTCAATATGCACTAATTATTCCACCCTCTGTGTGTATCAACCCTGCACTGCATTTTGCTGCTAGCTGAAACCCTAAAGCTTATTAGGGCAAGATAACCGTTGTGTACATACGCGTGTGATGCCTAGTGATCAGTACCCCTGTGGAGAGTTCCGGTAGTGCTATTCTACAGATGTCCTCCATAGCCTACTCAGATAAAACATGAAGGGCTGATCTCAGATCTATGTATGAGCTCAGGTCAGGTTTCAGGGCTCAGACACCCTTGAAGCCCAAGACTGTTGATTATTCAAGTTCAGCTACATTTAGGACATTTATTACACCTGGAAAGTCTCAGGCTGATGCAGAAACACATCTTACTTTGCTGGTATTTCTACAAGATACAGCTAGCAATGACGAAGTCTGTGAAGATCTCAGCAAGCAGCAACAAGAAACTCAGAGTGTGGAATTCTGTGCTTTGATAGTACAAATTAGGCAAATTAGTACAAATTATTGTTCCCTCTTTGTAGTTTCTTACGTGTCAATTCAGCTGCACTATAGCAGTCCAGAAGTGGGGCTACCCACTTTCTTAGCAGCCAGCATCATTTGTTTTAATTCTTCGTAGTTCCTGTCAGAGGGAAAACACTATTGCTGTCACTTAGGAAAATAGGATTTTGCCTGCTGTGCTTCAGAAATCTTCAGCACTGCGCTGATTGTATAGGTTCCAGGAACTCCTCTTGTAAGGCTGGGATTCAGCCGACTGATAGCTGCAAAGGTTCACTGCTTTACTGCACCAGCATAAAATGGAAATGTTGTAACATTCCCGTCTGTGAAGACTTGCCAAAACAGTTTAGTGCTTCAAAAGCTGCGTACTGAACGTAGACAAGATCTCACTACAAGCCGTGGGAGCTGGGAGAATTTATGAAGCAGAAAGTGTGGGCTAAGGGAGAGATCAGACCAGTGATAGTTTACTGGCCTTGCAGTTCTTTTAAGAGGCACTAATGGTAGTGGACTGCTACTGCAGAAGTAGACCCAGATTCATTTAAAGCAGTAGCATGAAATTGGTTGCAATAAAATTATGCATTAAATGTGCATTATGTTTAATAAGACTGTATTGCACTCCCAGTGTTTACTCTGTGCCCATTGAGGCTCATCCAATTTTCTAAAGTTCTCCAATTGGTTCACTATCAGGTTTTCAGCCAGAAGGTCAAATTTCACTTGCTGTTAGTATGTCTCCATTACTTTGCTAAGGCATTTACACTCCATATTCATTACTTCTTTTTTATCTATCTCCTGTAACTTGACTGCTCTGAAATGCTCCCTGTAGGTGGCATGTTTGACACAAATGAGATAATTCTTTAATAGCTGTCAGCTCAAGAACATATATACACATGCAAACATGCCCTCATACAAAAATGCAAAAAGAAACAGGGGTGAAGGCTGTTTCCAGACTCACATTAGAGGTAATTTCATGTTGCTTCACTCAAGATGCCTGTGACCTCTGCAAAACCATGAGTTTTGGATATGAAACTGGGAATATAAGTAGCGATGTTGGAATATATGTTTAGAACAGTATGTGGTCATGACTACACCAAACTGGGAGCTGGATTGGTTTAATCAGAGGCAATGATGGTTTTAGTGTTCCAAAGACACATTATTTCCCAACATCTCAACAAATTCTGTCAGCACTCATCTCAATGAGGGTAACACAGGTGAGGAACCAGCAAATGTACTTTCTGAGGTCTTTGTGTTTCTTGGTAAATGCTTTATCAGGAAAATACAAGCCTGCTTGTATTGTGGTCACTTCTTTTAGGATACCATGTTGAGAGAATTCAGCATGTCTCAGTTTCAGCCAATGCAATACTTACGCAATAACATAGCATTCATCACTTCAAAACAGACTGTCCCTGCGAGCAAAGCTGTCTGGGCTGCCCAAAAGGAGCCATTGTCTGGGACACTCGGTACTCTGCCTTGGCAGTGAGGTGTATGACTATCCTTCAGCTTGATTAGTTAGGAAAAATGCGGTGGAGGGCCTAAAAAGTCTTGCCAGTGCCTCAGATAATGAAATGTTTGAATTAGCTAGCTGCAAGGTATGTCCACCCTGCTGTCACCACTCTGTCTTCAGGCTGATGTAGATCTTGCATTAAAACTAGCTGCTGGCAATTTGATAGCTCTATGCACCCAAAAGCTGTCTGAGGCACTGTTGAGGAACATGGAGTGTGTGCTGGAGCATGAGAGCCAGACTGAACCATCACAGAGACAAACACAAAGTTATGGCACCTGCTACTTTTTACAGTGCAGCTTCTTTACAGGATGTCTGGGTATCAATGAGACTCCTACAGACCACATGATGGTCTCTTCTTTCCTGCATCTTCAGAGGAGAACCTGATAAAAGAAGGTGTTGCATTGCCTCAGACACTGGGGCAGAAGACAGGGCACCCCTGATTCACCACATGGCCTGCCTCATTCACCACTTTTGTGTCTACAGGTACAGACTGTGAGATTATTTGTGCTACCCTTGTATGGAGAGAGCCACATTTTGACGTCACTCTTCTGCAGTTCATACAGTTATTTTGTGGAAGTAGCAATCTATAGGTGCGAGGGAATCAATTACTGCTGGGTGGAACACTGATATTAGCTTACAGAGTCTTATGCTATTAAGATTTTGAGCATCTGACCCATTTTACAAAAAGATTTTGAGTGTTATGATCTGGATATCAAAGACTGTGTTTCCCCACAGTCATTTTGGAAGTCATTACTTCCAAAAATCCTCAGAGAAACTTTGCTACTAAAAGTGAATAACGAACACCATATATTTTAGACATGTGTGATGATCCTCATAGCACTTTTACAAGGTTTTGCACGTGCAGCTATGGGTGCCTTGCCCTCCTCTAATGCCATCAGGTGGGAGCCAAGCAGCTGAGCAGGAGGTGTACCTGCCCCTGAGTTGCCACAGCCTCCATAATGTGCCTTCAGTCTATGCATGACATGAGTGGGTTCCCTTTCCTTTCAGACAGTCCACAATAACGTTTGGCAGAAGACTGGAGCAAACAGCTGAGGCAGCAGCTTCATTAACCCAGATAAATCCATCTACAGCCGTTAGTCAGAGCCCTAAGTCTATGTGCTTTTATCCTCCACCTGCTACACACCTGTCCTTTAATTTTTCTTCAGACACTGAGCAGTGGGCCTGTATTCTTCAGAGTGTCAGTCCAAGCTCTCATGCAGTACTCATCTTACCTTGGTTGGGCTGTCACACTGGGGCAGAAGTTAGTGTTGATGTTAATTGACCCACATGCATACCTGAAAGGTCCCTTGTGGAGGGACAGGGTCAGATAGCCCCAAGGAAGAAAACAGAGAGCTTCCTTTGGCTACATTGGGAATCCTGGATGCATGACGTTAAGGTTGTGCGTCTCAAGAGCCTTCTCACTATCAGGCGGAAGGTCTGAGCTTCATCAAGGCTTCCTCAATGGGCACAGTCCCACGCCCTCAGTGGGTGTTTTGGACATGTGCAGTCCCCACTCAGAAGGATATGTTCACATATATTTATGATTATTTTTAATAATTTTTTCTTTGGATTGCAGTTTTCTAATTCATCCTAGCTCTTTGTATTTGCTACTGCTAACTTGAGCATGAGGTGTTGAAGGGCTAAATTTCTGTGGTGCCTGCTAGTCAAGGACTCACAACAAAAGAGTACAGTTTTGATTTGAGTAAATTAGATTAAGTTGCTGAGAAGAACAAAAGCAAACAGCCTCAGCCACATAGTTTTCATATGGTTTCCATGCAAAGAAGAACCTAACCCTTTCCCTACTGCAGCTGGCAGACTGGATCTCAATGAACTCATCCTGTGCTGTATCAGGCTACAAGTAAATACTTCTCATTCTGACATTAATTGTATTATTATTTTTGTTATTATAAATATCTTGGAGACTTTTTCATTCATTTCTCTTTTTCTGATTTGCTTTGGTGTCATGTTCCACCAGAAAAGTTGGCTGTAGAACATGTATACATTAGACAGTCCATGATATTGTTTCATTATTTGCATATACTTGCATAATTTACATGTAGTTGGTAGACGTCCAGTATAATCATAAAAGTGGAGCTGATACATGCTTTCTTTTAAACCTCTCTTATCAAATAATAGTTGCTCACACAAGAAAAGGTAAAAGGAGCTGGCCTTCTTTATATCAAATACAGATTTGGAACAGTTATTTACGTGGTTCGTTTTCTTCCAAATATATATAATTTGCCACATGGATGAACAATCAAGGTGTTCAACCTTCAGTTTTTCAATGGTCTTGTGCAGGAGAAAGAGAATCTTAACTCCATAGCAGCCCATAGAAAAAACATTGTCATGACTTGCATGGAGCCAGATTTACTGCAGGAACCCACAATGTCCTTCAGTGCAACCATCAAATCAGAGGGAAGACGACTATAAGACATATAGCTTTCAGTTCAAAGGACAATAAAGCTCTGTTTCAGCACAACACAAGCACAGTCGTTTTGACCTGAGTAGATGTAAGTCTGTAGTCCAGGAAGGTGCTTACACACATGCCTGCCTGTAAACAAATGCTTAATCCCATTGGAATCAACTGGGCCCCAGCTCAGCTTGAGCTTTCTTTGCTGTGCTGAACTTAAACATATGCAGTGAAGGGAAAATTGCTCACAGCACCCTCATCTTTAACAAGCTCAATGGAAATAGTTTGCAGTGAAATCAGCGGGACATCAGCTAATGTGATTAAGTGCCTTTCCGAATCCAGCCTTCTGCCATCCCAGGCCCATAGATGCTATTCAAAGCCTGCTGAGTGCAATGGGTGCTGGATCAGACCCTGAATGCAACTGGATTTTCTCACACTTCTGCAACTTCAAAAAAGGCTGAAAAGATTTTAGAAGGAAAGAAAGGGTAATCAAGGGTGTGTTTTATTGCTTCACCACCTTTCAGAAAAACAGCTGGTGAATGAAACAAAGTGAGGTTATGAGAAAGTAGCTGGTTCCAAACAGATTCTTTTATTCCTCTCCTCCAAACGACCTGCAGTGCCGGCTTCTAGTTTTGGTTTCTCCTCTTCTCAGAACTAACTGAGATCAGCAGGTGTGGATCATGTGAAGAGCAGAGATTATGCAGGAATAAGCTGTTCTCTCATTCCTTCCAGCCCTGCTCTTTTGTGTGTTCCCTGTTGAAATTCAAAGTCCCTTCTCTTTGTTTTTCAAGGGGTTTGTCTGAGTGAAACTAAATAGAAGCTGTAGGACTAGATGTTGTCTGTGGCTTACTTCCATATTTCCTATAAACCACTGGCAAGTATGTGAAGAGTTCTCCAAATTGACAGTGCACACAATGTCCAAATCTAATTTGAACTGCATGAAGCAGCTTCAGCTTTCAATCATGCAGCACATCTTCTCAGTGTCTGCAGCTACATTTCCAAATTGGGACATTTTTTAAATTGCTCATCACACAGCTCCCTCAATAGACCAACATATGCTTCAGCAGAATCTACAGGCTGACAAACTCCAGGCCACTGAGAATTTTATGTATTGGAGAGCACGTGTTGCACATGAATCAAAAGTGTGTGTCATGCTTTGGGACTTGGTATGTGTATATCCAGAAAGAGTTTCCAGTGTGGTTATTAATTATTGGGATGCTGTAAACAAGTCATCCTTCCTCACACATCTTGTTTCAGCTCCATGAAGCAATAGAGAGCTCATGCCAAATGACATAGTCAATCGGAAAGGCTCACCCACCTGCTTTGTTCCAAACACTGTGAATGATCTTACTGTGCTCGATGAGATACGCTTGTTAAAATTAAGGATGTTGTCAGTGTTTGCGGGATTGTCTTGTAAAGTGCTTGGAGAAGGGAAGGTGGGGGTGTGAGGGTAAAGAAAAGCTGTCTTCTGCATGGCATAAAGGAGAGGAATTCCAAAGTCTAGGTGTCTGTTTCTGTTTCCAGCTGAGGCTTGGCTCTGTGGCATTTCCTCTCAGTAGTGAGAACACTTTTGGTAACAGATCTCCACAGGATCTTGTGAGATGGAAACCATTAAGGCCTGGTAAATGCAGAGGCAATGACCACAGGCAATATAAAAATAACTATAAATAATGAATCACAGAATCACAGTGATTGGAAGGGACCTTGAAAGATCATCTAGTCCAATCCCCCTGACACAGCAGGGTCACCTAGACCAAGGCACACAGGAACACATCCAGGCAGGTTTTAAAAGTCTCCAGAGAAGGAGTCTCCACAATCGCCCTGGGCAGCCCCTTTCAGTGCTCAGTTACCCTCACTATGAAGAAGTTCATTCTGGTATTTATATGGAACCTCCTATGTTCCAGCTTACACTCATTGCCCTTTGTCCTATCATGAGATGACATTGAGAAGAGCCTGGCTCCATCCTCCTGACACCCACCCTTCACATATTTAGAGACATTAGTGAGGTCACTCCTCAATGTCCTCTTCTCCAAGCTAAAGAGACCCAGCTCCCTCAGACTTTCCTTATAAGGGAGGTGTTCCACTTCCTTCATCATCTTTGTTGCTCTATGCTGGACTCCCTCCAGCAGCTCCGTGTCCTTCTTGAGCTGAGGGGCCCAGAACTGGACACAATGCTCCAGATGTGGTGTGAGACAGAGGGAGAGCAGAACCTCTCTCAATCTGCTAACCACTCTGCTTCTGATCCACCCCAGGATGCTGTTGGTCCTCTTGGCCACAAGGACACATTCCTGGCTCATGGTCATCCTGCCATCCACCAGGATCCTCAGGTCCCTTTCTCCTATGCTGCTCTCCAACAGCTCAGTCCCCAAGCTGTACTATTACCTATGGTTGTTCTTGCCCAGATACAAGACTCTACACTTACCCTTGTTCTACTTCATTAAATTTCTCTCTGCCCAGCTCTCCAGCCTGTCCAGGTTTCACTGAATGGCAGCACAGTCTGCAGGTGTGTCAGCGACACCACCCAGCTTTGTGTCATCAGCAAACTTGCTGACAG
>JAOXOE010000874.1:30075854-30094885 GCA_028565055.1 Phoeniculus purpureus
CACACACACAAACGCACCTCTACAGGTTGAACAAAATGTTCTGTTCAATCCAAAATACGTTACCTGAAATTTCAGAGTTTGTGTCATTTTCCAGACCTGGAATGTGTTGTTTGTTTTGAGTTTGGAGCTTTTTTTTTTCAGTGGGGTACTTAGATTCAGGGGACAAAATGAAGGAATTACTGCTTTTACTGTCTCCTTTGAATCTCTTGGACAGTGGTCTATCTAGAGAACTGTAAGGTGTTTCAGATGGAGCTATCTGAAGCCACAGTTCAATTAACTTTGCTTTCAATTGTAATGCTAGCATAACTCACACCCACCTTTCCGCTGCTCTCCTCTCTTTCCCAGCTGCTTCCCCAGCAGTTCTAATAGAATTGCTTCTGGAGTGAAGGATTAAAAAAAAAAGAGAGGGAGGATGTTTTTAATTGAGATATTTTATCTCATTCTGTTCAGCTGCGACAAACTTTGCCCTGTACAACTGAGTGGGTCGGAGTAAGAGGTAAAGAACAAATTACGACCAAGATGTTCTTTTAGTAGAAGGGAGTGTTCATCAAATTACAGCCTTGGTTCTTTTTTTTCTGTCGAACTCTTCAGCTTTCTGCAAATAACTTGCTATGTATAGGGACAAAAAAAATGGGAGAAGGGCCTTGCAAGCTGGTGAGCAGAAAAAAAGAAAAGAAGAGGCCCATTTAAGCCCTAATTTGGCAAACCAGCAGAGCAGGCACTTGAACAAAGTGGTCTATTTCTAAGGAAGAAGAGGAATAAACTCTGGAATTCCTTCCCTTCTTCCTCATGCCCAACAAAGTTGGAAATTTGCCATGAACAGCAAAATAAATATATAGAGGAAAACAGGTGTATGGAGGCATGTATATCGAGAAGAAAGGCAGAACCATGACAGTTTTGGCGGCGTGCAAAAGAGAGTAGGCAAGCCCAAAAATCTGTCACCATCCAACATTTTCTGATACTTTTACAGGGCAGAGAAGGGACATGAAGCCTGACAAAATCAGGGGAGAAATATGGGGAAGGACATCAGTGGAATGATTCTTTTAGCAGTTTGCTGGTTTCCTCTCTCCAAAAAGGTAAGCTCTATTTCAGGTTATGGATTTAATGGGAAGTTTCTGGGATAGACTCCTTGGCTCACCTTCAAAGCCAAAGCTTTTGCTTGCATCTCTGATCGTGTATGTTTTCTGCTTATGCAGCTGTGGAAACTCCCAAGCAAGCTTATATCCAAAATATTGGGACTTCTTTTTTCCTGTATGGATTTCAGTTCTTCTCTCAGTTATACTGCATTAAGCCATACTGCTGAAGCCCCAGAGAGCAAGTTAGTAATTCTGTGTGCTGTTCAAGTGTCTGGGTTGGGGCTAGGACAAGAAAACCTTCTGGGGCCTCATGTAAGGTCTGCAGACTGTCCAGAAGGACAATTACTGGGTCTACCTATTTAGCAGACTGCAACAGCATGAAAAGATCTTCAGAGAAGAATCCTGATACTAGAAAACAGAAGTAGGCAAGGCTTTTAAAGTATGTGGCAATTGAAATAAGCTTGAAGAGAATGCTGATAGGAAAGGTCTGGAGATGCTGCTGATAGGAAATTTTAGTGGTCCTTGCCCTGAATACAACATTACCAGGACAATGTTTTTAGCATCTACACAAATACAAAAATAACGAAAAAATATCTGCCCTTCTGCATCACTTATGATTAATTTATGAAGACCTGCGGTTCTCCCAAAAAAAGGTTCATTTACGAGTGTACATTTCACTCTCCTCTAGGAGTTTGCTTGTCCTCAAATGACATAGATTAATTCAGAGCCCTAGTCCCAGTTTTTAATTACTTGAAGAACGTTTTTACGTTCTCTTTGGCATTTCTCTTGAATACGTAAATGAAAAGCGTAACACAACAGTGTAAGCTGGCACTGTAACGGAAAATCCAAAACAACCGGTAAAATGGTACTTTATTACAAATAACTGTTAGCTACGTAGTCATGTCAGTGAAGCTCTGTGACTACAGTAACTCTGAAGGAATAAATGTATGATGTTCATGATGTCTAGAAGAGATGCAGAAAATACAGATAGAGCAACTGCAAGGCCTGTCTGTGTGGAATATTTTGTTTCTGGTGCCTGTATAACTTCACTGGACTCCTTTTGCCTGATAACAGACTTTTCAAAAAGTTTATATGTAAATTGTTAGATAAGCCACCCTGCCTGTCAAGTCATTTCGCCTTTTGTCCACTTCTAGTTGTACCCTTGCAAAAGAACGTACCTTTACCAAACACTTGAAGGGGAAGCAGGTACTCGACATAATTTGTCAAGGTCACAGAATCACAGAATTACAAAATGGTAGGGATTGTAAGATATCTCTGGAGATCATCTAGTTCAAACTCCTTGCTAGAGCAGATCACCTAGAACACGTCCAGATGGGCTTCAAACGCTTCCAGAGAAGGACATTCCATAACCTCGCTGGGCAGCCTGTTCCAGGGCTGTGTTAACAAAAGTGTTTTGGTTTTTTTAAAAGTTAAAAAAGCTTTTCCTTATGTTTCGATGGAACACCCTGTGTTCCAGTTTGTGAACATGGCCCCGTGTCCTCTTGCTGGGCACAGCAAGAAGAGTCTGGTCCCATCTTCACAACCCGCCTTTATGCATTTATAAGCATTAATGAGATCCCCCATCAGTGACTGCCGTTGCAGACTCAGTAAGGCGGACGCTCCAGCCAGTGCAATAGGTCCTAATGCACTAGGAATTTTGACAGATTTTTTTTTCCTTTTGACCACCTGTGGTTTTCAGTGTTGTGGGGTTGTGGACAGGAGGATTCTTTTGAAGAAGAGTAGCCCAGTGGCAGGGACTGTTTACTCTCCCTGTTCACAAAGCAGATGAGGAATTTGCCTCTCACACTTTGTGGAGCTAAGTGAAACACACATGCTGTTTTCTTTGCTTTTCGGTTAGGAATGCCTTGCTGCTCTCAGAGTGGGTTAAAGTAAACTACGAAAATGAGTGCTTATTCTGAATAAAAACATTCCTGCATGGAGTTGATTTGGAAAACTTGCGTGAGTTGAATCTGCTAATAGCCTGAGGGCAAAAAGGAAAACACCTATAGGAGAGTTGTCGCATTCAGTCAAAACCCCTATTCCTTCAGCAACAAAATTAAAGAAAAGAATTGAACTATCCAGACTTCCTGCATACCTCCTAAAGTTCTCACCATCTTGAAGAATATGTAGTATCCTAGCAGCTCAGATCCTCATATTTACTTTCAGGGAATTTTAAAAGGACCACTATGATATTAACCTACTCTATTTTAAACTGGAAATCTCTATTGCTCAAAATTGTTAGCGAACCAGTGCCTGCAGAATGATTAACTTGCATGATCTAAGAATTTGCCTACTAAAAACAACATCATGAAATATAACACAAGATGATAATGAGGAACACAGTTCTGGAAGGACCTCTGATGAGTCCACTTGAAAAAAATGATCTCTAAAGACACAGTTGGGTTCTTTCCTGAGATCTCTGGTAGGCACTTTGAGCAAAAAAATTGGGAATTAATCTAATTCAAAAATTTATCTAATTGTTTGACATGTTGATATGTCAAGAAAGCACACTCCTTCTATCTTGTGCATTAAAAAATCTCTGAGAATCCAAGCCTGTGTGGAATTAAACAAAGTGAAAGAACATATGTAAAATGGTTGTTTCAGTCCATGAAGCTGACCAGTCTTAAGAGTGGATGAAAGGGAGAAGGACAGTTTTCATTTTTGGGAGCTGAATTTTTTGAAGAGAAAGGAAACACTGATAAACCTCAGTAAAAATTACTTATTGACCAATGATAGTGGGGAACCATTAAGGACCTTTTCTTTTGAGAAATCAGAACTTTATATAGGAAGTCAAATGAACTTATTCTCTCCACAGTACCTTTACACCCTTCTACTCTTCTGGGTGAATATTCTTACATACAGACAGAGCATTAGAGAGAGCTGCCACACCAGTCTGGGAATGATGAGCATCACTGCAAACACTGCAGGACCAAAACCAACGCTGCTGGTGGCATGGAAGACCTCAGTGTGAGGACGAGACTCTGCCATTCCTGGATGTAGCTTTCCAGATCTCTACTGTAGCAGGAATAGTGCTTTTGCCAGACTGATGGCAAGTGAAGGGGAATATCTGACATCTCCTGGCCTGTGTGCTCAGGGGCAGATAACTGAAGAATGAGGTACAGCTTTGCTTTTACCTTGATCTGGAGACACAAAACTAAAACCCAGCATTTGATCTTTTAGGTGATTTCTTAAAAAATTTATTCAACTATTTGTGATCTTGCCTGTAAAACTCAGACAGTACTGTAGGTGGAGGTGAAGCATCTTGGAGTTACTTAATGGTCCTCTTAAATTCAACGACCAGCCTCATCTTCTCTTGCTTCCAGCTGGGTCATTCTTAATCTATTCTAACCTCATTCAGATGTTTGGATTTTTTTCACACATCCACAGTGATGAAAATGAAACTGTTCCACAGTACTTCATTATTTCTATAGCCAGGTATCACCACCCAGCAATCACCTTGACCCTCTGATATTACACAATGACTGAACCATTATGGGAGCCACTCTGGCACCCATTGTGAGAAAGAATTTGCAAAGCAGCCTAAGGGAATTTGGTGCCCCATTCCTATTCAATTACAATGGGATTTAGTCATTGAATTTCCTTAGTTCTTTTAAATGTCACCTTCTTTTTAAAGTAATAAAGGTAAGGTTTTAATGAGGACTCAGTATTGGCTTAACTTTGGTTTCTTTTTCAAAGTTCCTAGACATTTTACTGTTTACTTTAGTGACAGCGTCATTGGGCCACTGCTCTGCAATTTTGAAAAACTCTTCTTGAAGATTTTGAATTACTTGTTCTTAAATTGAAGACCTAAAGTTTTATTCAAATGATTAATTCAGGAAAAAAAAAAAGAAGTGAAGAGAGGAACCAAGCACAATGAAGTGAACTTGAAGTGAGATTTCAAGACAGACATAATTAATTTTCTTCAGACACTTTATCCACTTATCTAGGTGTTTGTTAAAAACGTCTTTTTTAAACTACACATATAGATTATTAGTTGTTAACTTAATTATGTGCCCTTCTGTCAATTCAGAAAGACTGCTCTGAAATGAAGTGTGAACCAGAGTCTACTGGCACAGCTCAGAACTGGTAGTATCTTGAACTTCTTATTAATTCTGCTTGACAGTGCAGGACTTTTGGCAGTTTGGAAACCCTGCTTTGAAAGTAGGCAGTTATCCCTCCTGGCCATGTTTTTACCACCATTTTGAACTGAAATGGCACAGGAGGATGACACATGGTTAACAATAGGAGATCATTAACTTAAACATCTTCCATTTATATGAAAGCATCAGTAATGCAATGGGACAGCCGAGGCAGTAAGTCCAGTCTGCAGGCAGGCTGGCTCCAGGAAGTGGAATTTTCCTACAGCCAGAACAAAGGAACCAGGTATTAATGCAGCCCTCTAAAGAAACAGAGAATTAGATGCTGGAGAGGAAGCTCCCAGATGAGGACCCCTGAACAAGTTGTGCCTACTTGGCAGGTGCTTTTGTTTCCATTCAGGATTAGCCAAGGGAGAAGAAAATTGGGCTGAGAGAAGCTGCTGCAAAAGTCAGAGGAGGACTTCTGTGGATGAAGCAACTTTCTGAACATCTCAGTGTATGCCTAGGACCAAAAAGGAACAAGAAGACTGACTCAGATAGAACAGTGTTGGATTTAGTCTGAAGATACATTCTCCTTCTGTGAGACAAAGTGCTGGAATGATGGCATGTAACCCACAGGAAAGGAGGTGTATCTCATCGTTCTCAGTTATCTCTGGTTCTAAACAATGCCACATGCTGGGAAGTCAAGATGACCAGCTTTGCTCCCAGGCTCCGGGCTGTCTGGATTGTATCTCCCATTTTTATGGAGAGATGACATATGGAAAGCTTCAGGATGTTGTAGCTTAGACTGCTGGAATTCTGAGGGCAGATGTCCAGCAATTTTGTAAGCCCTGGGCAAACTACTTAATGAAGTATCCTGGAGAGTCCTGGAGAGCTGTGGAGAGTCCAGCTGGGCTTCACTGATCAGAATCTTCAATGATAAGAAAGTGAACTTGATCTCTATTATTGAAATAAACTCTCTTGCATATATTTAATTATTTACTTTCTCTGTATCAGTTGTGATTAGCATCAAAACGAACTAAGATTCATGCTGTGTCTTCCTTTATATGTACTTTCATATGTTGTACTTAAAAGTTATTATTGCACTCAAATTTTTGTGTCCATTACCTCAGCAGACTATGGACTTAGCTCTACAGCAGATTGATTTTCTGGTACTAATAGTGTTTGGAAACAGGACCAAAACAGGAACCAAACTACTTTCAGTACATGTGGAAACTTCTTTGTAGCAGGCAGAAGCAAGTATAAGGAAATACTCTGTGTGTCCACTGCAGCAAACTTGCTTGGAAAAAGAAAAAAAGAAAAAAAAAAGTAAGGTAAGTGTACAAATTGCAAAAAGGCTTCTCCAGAAAAAGTTACGCTGAAAGAAGAAACCTTGAAATGAAGGATGAAAAGAGGGTTTAGGTGGAGGTGAAGAAAGGCATGAAAATGAGACCGAATTTTGCACTCTTTCTTTCTGTAATTCCATGAATATAAGAAATATAATAACTAAAAATATCTTTCAAGAGGTTTTTTTAGAATTTAGCTCAGCACTTCTCTTCAAGGCAACCTTTCTTAGTATTTAATGCTGCAAAAAGATAGTCATATGCAAACATATCCAGAAAAAAAAGGACTTCTCACCTACTGGCTAATCTTTAGCTAACAGGATTTTGTTATGCATATATTTTCACCTTCTGCTTGGACTCAGCTCCAAAATAGGTTTTACACATGGGGAGAAACCGCAATTCAGGGAAAGAACTCTGACTGGGCACTAACAAACCTAGTTCTACCTGTAACAAGCACTGAGGTACGTATGTCTTGAATGTATGGTTCTGCAGGTTATACCGACAGCAACTCTCCTCCTGTGTATTGCTGACTGGAGATGTTTCTTAAAATATGACAAAACCTGTTACAGCAAATAGGACCCACGGTCTGACATTGGTTCTCCCCTCATGGTCTCAGTTCAAGACATTCTCTTCCGTCTTCCATGTAGGTTTAGTTGTCTGATGTGTCTGATTTTGGACACAAGACATTAATCCTCTTTGACCCTTTCTGATGTGAAAGGTTAAAAAAAAATCCCAACAGCTGACATTTTTAATACTTTCAATTACACTGACAGTTTATTACAAGACTCCTTACTGTGGACAGCCCAATTCAAATAGGAAGTTTCCCAGATTTGCTTACAAGTACTCTGAGAGTGAAGAACTGCCCAGACACATTTAGTCACACTTAAGGCAAGATGTGCAAGTAATGCATTGTATAAGTAATACTTCTGGCACATAGGTAGGGTTGGTTGACAGCTGTGTGTATAGGGCCTCTATTTTTCCCTTCATACACTATAGCCCTGATGACCTGACTCAGTCAGGTCAGGAGGAAAACTTTCAAGAGGAAAATTTTTCTGCCATAATGTTGCTCCTCTCAATGAATTCACAGTGTTAATCGGGTCACAGCTTCAGTCTCTTGTACCTTATTTCCCCTCCTGTCCCTTTATTGTCTGTCTGTTGTTGCAAAACACTTGCATGCTTGCAGCTATAGTTCCTCTTCAGTGCCCAGCACAGACACTGTGTTCCTAACTCACGTTTCTGCTCTCTTCTCTCATGCAAATAAAGCTGACTAGGCGTCACAGAATCACAGATAATCACAGAATTATTGAGGCTGGAAAAGGCCTCTAAGATCATCAAGTTCAGCCTTTGATCTAACATCACCATGACATTAGCTAGACCATGACACTAAGTGCCACATCCAGTCTTTTCTTAAATGCCTCCAGGGATGATGACTCCACCACCTCCCTGGGTAGTCTATTCCAATGTCTGATCACCTTTCCCTGTGCAAGTGCATCCTAACATCTCACCTAACCTTCCCCTGCTGCAGGTTCAGGCTCTGCCCTCTCATTCTGTAATCAGTTGCCTAGGAGAAAAGCCTGACCCCCACCTGTCTGGAACTTCCCTTCAGGTATAGGGAGTGATGAGATCATCCCTGAGGCTCCTCTTCTCCAGGATGAATAACCCCAGCTCCCTCAGCCTCTCCCCATCAGACTTTCTGTCCAGACCCTTCCCCAGCCTCATTGCTCCTCTGGACCTGCTCCCGCACCACAATCTCTTTCCTGAAGTGAGAGGCTCAGAACTGCGCATAGGACTTGACATGAAGCCTCACCAGCACAGAGGGAGCAGTACATCCCTAGTCCTGCTGGCCACTCTATTTCTGATACAAGCCAGGATGCCACTGGCCTTTCGTGCCACCTGTGCACACTGCTGACTCATGTTTATCCAAATGGCAGCCAGGACTCCCATGTCGCTCACTGCCAGGCTGCTCATCTCCCAGTCTGTAGCCGCATAGGGTTATTGTGGCAAAAGTATAGAACCCTGTGCTTGGCCTTGTTAAACCTCAATCATGTATCTTTTCCACAAACTTTCCTTCCAAAATTCTTCTATCACTTACTTTGCTCAGTCATGTATTTTCAGAGTCTTAGGGACCTTATTGTAGTTTTCAGCCCTTTGTCAAGCATACGAAGAGAAGATAGATCTGAGCTTTTCTTGGGGTTGAATAGAAACAGCCTGAGGCAAAGAATGCAAACTGCACCAAGCTAGGTTATGATTACAAATTAAGAAAACATAATAATCATCACAGTGTCAGTAGTCAAACACTGGAAGATGCCCAGACATGTTACAGAACCTCTACTCTTGACATTTACAATTCAGCTAGTCAAGACGTGGAGCAAATGGATCCAACTGACCATTGCCTGAGTAGGATGCCAAGTCACCAAATTACCTCCAGAGGTCTCTTCCCAGTAAAACTATTCTATCATTCCCCCTCTATTTATTATCCTTCACATTTAGGCTGTTAGGGTTTTGTAGAACGTAATGACACTAAAAATTTGACAACAATGTTTTCTCCAGTCATGGCATTGATTAATTTTTCTTTAAGGCTGAATGACACTAATTCCACTTTACAAAACATGTAGATATTTAAAGAGTCAGTGTGGCTTTTCCACCAACACAGGTAAGAAAGTTGTGCAGTTTCTTTTTTTTTTCCCAACAAAAATGCAGAAGCATTAACTCTTTTTATCTTGAATGGCTTCATGTTTCATAATGGGACACTCTGAAACCAGTCCAAGTATTAAAATCAAAGGGAGTGCTTTCTCTTGGCATCAGTGGTTTGTGAATCAAGTCTTATGCATGTTGTTCCTCAGTGGCCGTTTAGCATCTTTGAGACTCTTTGCTCAGCTTTTTAAACTTTCATTCAGAGTGGAAATGGCCATAGTAACTTCCTGCTTTTTCCATCATTTTTCATGCATCCTTCCTTCAATGGGAAATGGTACTAGAAGTTGAAGACTGACTTTGAAATTATAGGGAACAGTAAGGTTTTGAAGACCCAAAACATGTATTTGGTATCTTAACTTCCTCTTCATGCCACCGCACATTTTGGTCTCTCTGGTTAATTTTAGCATAACCTGTACTTCAAAGATATGAAATATGCTAATTCACTTTTTCTTTAATTCTTGAAACAGAAAGTGAGCCAGCATTGTGTTTGAAAGTGATTCTTCCTGCATTGTAAATGACAAAACACTAAATTATGGGCTTTGATGGTGAAACTAATATGCTAATGTTGCTAGGTAAGTTTTTCAAAACTTTTTGTAAATTATGGCAGGATAAACCCTCAGCTTTCATACACTGCGAAATTGGTTAACAAATGGTGGTATTCTTACTCTTTTTCTCTTCTCCAAAGGAGAAAAATTAGGATATTATGATCCATTGAAATCACAGGAAGAACATTTACTGACCTCAAGGCTGCATGAGCAAGAAAAACAATCTTAACTTTTATTATCTTTGTTTAATTTTTGTTTTATCCAGATGTTCTTAAAAGTTAGTGTGAAAGCAAATGATCAATATGTTCTTTCAGTCTTAAAGCTTGGTTGTTTCCCCTATGACTAGAACAAAAAAGTTTATCAAAAAATAAAGTACATAATTATGACATTCCAGCCACAGAATGGAGAACTTAACTCTTATAAATTGCATGATGCTGGTTCTTCAAAATATCTTTTTATTTTTCTTATACTTGGTAGAAACTATGCAAAATGAAACTGTGTTTCCCAAAAAAACTCTGTGGGAATCCAGAACTCTAGGCACACAGAGATTGCAGAAGAAGAGCAAGTAACCTATAGCCCTAGTCAGACCAAACCAACATGCAGCAAATTCCTACAGGACAGCTTTTTCATTCAAACAAGTGTGAGGAAGGAAATTTTTATACAAAAGCCAGTCAAGATTGCTGGTAGCTGTTTTGCTTATTAATGTCATTGAAGACACAAATGCTTAATTTCATCCAGCCCAGGTTTCTTTTCAGCCTGACCTGTCACATGGCTTGAACAGCATGATGTTGCAATGGGTTACCAGGGAAATTATAGCGATGGTGGCGTGTCTTCAGCATAGTCAGATTTGAACCTAATGAGCGTAGATGTGACTTTGAGCTTGATTGCTGAAGAGCAAACTTGGTTATATCTTCATGTCTTGTCTTTGGAATAATGGATAAAACTCTTAAACACTTCAGCACTCTCTGTGACTGTATGAACTGTGAACACCAATACGGATCATATTTGTTGGAAAGTCCGCACAGGTAGGCATATTCAGTCCAAAAGGTTCTTGCAGTGCATTGATTATAACTTCTTGGTACAGGTAGTGGAGGAACCAACAAGAAGAGGTGCACTGCTACACCTTGTATTAATGAATAACAAGAATAAGTGCAGAGTCCTCCACCTGGGAAGGAGTAATGAGACGCACCAATACAGGCTGGGAGATGATCTGCTGGAGAGTACCTCTGTGGAGAGGGACCTGGAGTCTTGGTGGACAATAAGTTATCCAAAGAATATCAATGTGCTCTTATGGCCAAGAAGGCAAATGGTATCCTGGAATATATTAAGAAGTGTGTGTCCAGCAGGTCAAAGGAGGTTCTTCTCTCCCTCTACTCTGCCATAGTGAGACCCTGCCTGGGGTATTGCATCTGGTTCTGGGCTCTCCAGTTCAAGAGGTACAGAGATCTGCTTGAAAGAGTCCAACAGAGGGCTACAAGGGTGATTAAGGGACTGGAGCACCTACCTCATGAGGAAAAACTGAGAGACCTGGGAGTTTTTAGTTTAGAGAGGAGAAGACTACAAGGGCATTTAATTACTGTATATAAATATGTGAGTGCTAGGTGTCAAGAAGAAAGAGACAATCTCTTTTCACTTGCATCCTGCAGTGGATATAAGCTGGAGCACAGGAATTTCCATCTCAATATGAGGAAGAAGTTCATTACTGTGAGGGTTACTGCGAGGGTTACTGCTCATGGAGTTTTTGGAGTCTCCTTCTCTAGAGATTTTCAAGACCCATTCCTGTGTGACCTGCCCTAGAGTCTATGATCCTGCTTGAGCAGGAGAGTTGGACTCGATGACCTCCTGAGGTCCCTTCCAATCCCTAATAATCTGTGTAATTTCTACTTGCTGCAAATATCTTCTAATGAGTCAATAGAGACGCAAAAGGACAAGCCATGAGGAAAACAACTCCTAACCATCTGCAGTTCTTATTGCCGATGTGCATTACCTTCTGTAAACATAGGCAGAATCCTGTACCTCAATCTATGTTATAGGTTTTGGTCTCTACAATGTCCTAAGAAAATAATTACTTCCAGTTCCTGCAGGCCAGTATGACATGCTATCCAAACCCGCATAGCACTGTGAATAAATTACGGCTGTCACCAACTTCTTCTAAAGAAGAGTTACAAAATTAAATTAGCACTGCCCTTGAGCACTGCTAAGAGTAAACACCTCAGACATGACTCTACTGACTAAAAGAATAAGACCGCACTTCAACACAGTGAAGCCTACATTCTCCATGTGAGAGAACAGCCAATGTGTTAACAAACCCTAGACAAAGAAAAGGCCCAAATGCAAGCAAGGAGCATTCTAATAAAAAAATGTAGAGCCTGTTAGCTTGATGTAAAATCAAGAACTCATCCAGATTGGGATCAAGGGAGATGCCTTGGGCTTCTTCAGAGTTATTCTAGATATTGGCTTCTATATACCTTCCTGTGGAGAAACTGAACTGCTGAAACTCCTGCTGCCCCAATGTGTTGTCAGATGGGGATGCCTGAAATGAAGTAGCTGTGAATCTCACCCATCATTATGAATACATTTTCTTATAGCATGGCTTTATCTCTAGGGGTTGTTTTTTTTTCTGGAACAGTATTTGATAAAATTACAAACAATATGACATGTGTAACTGCATATTGAGAGGCAATTAATCATCCTATCTTTGTATGTGGACTTCTCCTGTCTGCATCTTTTCTTTCTCTTTGAGATTTCCAAAATCCTGGATTCTAAGCCAGAAGTTCAAATGAAAACATTTTTGCTGTATTTGAAAAAACTTTCTACCAGAACTCCGCAGTAGTGGACCGCTGCTATCCAGAGACTATTTGATAAGCCAGTTAAATCTTCTTAATAGCACAACATCGGAGCACAACTAATCAGAGCAAACCTGAAACTTCATAAAAAACGGAGGCATGAACACTCCATATATGTCCAGAGGAGTCCAAAAGAGGGCCACAAGGATGATGAGAGGACTGAAATACCTCTCCTACGAAGACAGGATGAAAGAGCTGGAGTTGGTCAGCCTGGAGAAGTGACCTTACAGTACCTGAAGATAGTCTATAGGAAAGCTGGAGAGGGACTTTTTATGAGTGATTTAAGTGATAGGACATGGGGGAATGATTTCAAGCTAAAAAAGGGTAGATTTAGACTACATCTTAGGAAGAAATTCCTTACTATGAGGGTGGTGAGGCACTGGAACAGGTTGCCCAGAGGACTTATGAATGCCCCCTCCTTGGAAGTGTTCAAGGCCAGGCTGAATGGGGCTCTGGGCAACCTGATCCAGTGAGTAGCGTCCCTGCACATGGCAGGCAGTTGGAACTAGATGATCTATGAGGTCCCTTCCAACCTAAGCCATTCTGTGTTTCTATGTTTCTAGATATACAAAACAGACAAGCTGAATGAGGGAAGAGAAGTACCATATCAGTGCCTACTCCCCCTTCTCTCTGTGTGCATTATGTGGCAGAAAAAATGCTTTGAAATGCTTTGAAATTTTGAAATGCTATAGCTTTCTTAAAAGGCTGCTGTAACCCATGTTGCCCTTTCAAGCCTCTGCTGCTGCTTCTTCTATTCTCTCTGTAGCTCCTGCCCCTCTTTTCCTGAGAAATTCATCATAAATTTTAACCAACTATTATTTCCAGACTCCAAATGTAAACTTCAGAGTGACTCAGCTCAGCAGCAACGGAGGGCAGACAATCTGGATATTCCCTTTGTAGCCTTGCCTGTTGCTCTCTTCCATTCTCACAGTTCTGCACATTCTGGGGAGATGCTCCTCTGTGATGCTGGTAGTCCTCTTGGAGTACAGACTTCACAGTGCCCCTGCTGAGCATCCAGAAGGAAAAGGCAGTACCCCTTCCTGCAGCTCTCACCCATGACATGAAGCTCTCACCATCTTCAGGTGGAACAGCACAGCATAGTGTTTAGGCAGAGAGCTCTCAGTTTGTACTCCTGGTTGGATGGAGAGTCAAAGACTGAAGACAGCATTCTTGGGGACTTGCCATTACCCTTTCTTAGTGCTAGCCAAAATCAAGAATTAACTACCTGTTCCCTGTGCACTTAATACTATACCAGTCAGATGGATTATCATGTACATTCAGGGTGATAGTGCTCATTGACTGGTTTTGCCATGACGAGCGATGAAGTGTGACGAGTGATGAGTGTAGCCAGCAGCCATTGGACTGCAGCAGGCCAGACATATCACCAGCTACAGCTGAAACGTTAGCTGAAAGCTGGGTGAAAGGAATTTGTTTAACAGGTGTGCTAAGAGTCTGGCATGGAGACATGGGCTGGGGCCAGTACCACTGAATGTCTGCTGTGTTGATTTGCTGGCTGGCTAGAGTTACAGCAGGGTGGAGGGAACCAAACACAAATGCCTCTTCAAGTGCAGAAGCTTCTTGCTTGCTAGAAAAGTTCCTCAGAGTTCCTGAGTCATCTACGGCCCAGGAGCTGAAGCCCTCTTTTCCCTCTGTTTTCCTTTTTCCTTCAAGAACCCATGCAGCTGTTCTTTGCCAGGGTTTGTTCCTCTACAGTCCCAATCCACAACT
The DNA here is from genome assembly GCA_028565055.1 of Phoeniculus purpureus. Classification (NCBI taxonomy): domain Eukaryota; kingdom Metazoa; phylum Chordata; class Aves; order Bucerotiformes; family Phoeniculidae; genus Phoeniculus; species Phoeniculus purpureus. The sequence continues at coordinate 30,090,163 of JAOXOE010000874.1, forward strand.
AGAAAAAACAAAGCAGCATGAAGCAACATTACTGAGACTTGGCTAGCTTAGTGCAGCCATCAAAATCTTTCTGATATTTAACTAGTAACACTCGGAAGATCAACGTCTGTTTGTTGATGAGACAACCTCAGATTAGGCATTTATGCATCATACACTTCTCTCCTGTACTTATTCTCAGGATTACTAGAACTACCTTAATCCTAGCAGGAAATTACTACAATCTGTAGACTGTCATTTCAAAGCTGCCAAGTCAACCTTCTGACCACACAACTAACATAACAATTGGAAGAGATCTAAACACATTAGGCTTGATAGATTGGAACAGTTTTAGATAGCAGGCTGAGTAAGGATTTTCCTAGCCAAAGCAGGATCCTCTGTATCCTCAAGACTTCAGCCACATGTCAGCCAGCACTGAGTTAGTCCAACCATGAGCCAGAAAGCTCCTTGACAAAAGAACTGGGGAAGATTTCTTTGACTCAGAGTCTTCAAGCAAACTATTACAAATTATTGCATAGAAAATTTTATATGCCTGAGATCAACAGGATCTTTGCTTCTGATCTTGGTGGGTTTTTCAGAAGACCATTTCATAATTTCTGAGCTGCCATTGACCAGTTAAAACTACACCAGAGACTTGTTACCAAGTGCTAGCACTGCATCAGGCAAATGAACAGAGAAGCCAGAAAAGCATGGGTTTGCTGCACAAAAGGCCCAGTTTCCTTCAGAAAGGAGCCCTGAAATGGGAAAGAGCAAGTCCTCAGTCTGCATAAATGTATTTGAGTGTGGCTGGACACAGTGCAACGTATTCACTGAAAATCTTTGCAAGACCAGAGCCATAATCACTTCAACTTTTTGTGCTCTTACTCTTACTCTCCTGCTTCTTGACTGATCTTCCAGAATGATGAAGGGTAACATAATCTGTCAAGAAATTGTTCAGATAGAAGAGAATTTTTTCAACACCTGAAAACAAGAATAAGTGGAACCAGAAACATAGGTTATTCAGATAATGTTCCGAAATAAGACTCATTCTTTGATTTTTTAGAACTGCAAGCATGAAGTGGGTTGGGGAAATCTGCTAACCTGAAACAATAATTATTATTTGCCTTTTGTGATTTAGCAATTAATTAGCATATGACTAGTGAACAATGGATTTATACAAGATTGCAAATCAGTAGTTCCCAACCTCAGCTGGAGGCTCGGTTAGACTATAGTGCTGACATAAGTCTTAATAAGTGGATTGGTAATCTTTGTTATGGGCTTCTTTTCTGTTCAGAGGGAAAGAAACATCCCATTCCTCTAGGTCTGAAGCAGGGTTAATTGATTGGTCTCATATGAACCTGAAAGCCATTAAGAGCATGAAGGATAAAAAGCAATTCAAACTGTTTTATTACCATTTTCTAGTAAAGTACCAGTTTAGACTCTGGACCTACTGTGAAGCAGCAGGTTTCCAGATATTGACTGTGCCGGCATGTACTTTTGGAAAAGAGGAAAAGACTGATTCCTAAAAGCAGAAACATCTGCTCTAGTCATGAACACACTTTTTGGCTGAGGCCAAACAGCAGGACTGCTGAAGAAGTCAGTGTGCTGCCAGCCCCACTAGCCAGTGTCACAGCAAAATGGTAGTGAACACTGAACCACAACAGCTTCTCCTTCACCTTCAACACATCATTAGAGAAAAATTAGTTGTATGTTGCTCACCGTAGTCATTATCATGCTGGCCTCTAGAAATAAGGTGAGGAGAGTGTGGGTTTTTTCCATCTAGCATGGGTGGATGAGCAGAGCTGTTTGTGCAGGAGACTCATGAAACTGCACTAGGAGAGTCCACATTCTTGTCAAGGGTGGTTCTCTTACACTGCATTTGCATTTTTTGGACTGTTTAATCCAGTTGTTTCCTCATTTAATACAGTATGAGTAAATTCAACAGAAGCCTCACTGATGGGGTAGAGATACAAGACAATACTATTGTTAAGACCACATTTAGCATGCTTTCTGCTTTCTTGGTCTCTCCAGAGTTCAGTATAATTGTCAGAATTATGAAAGTAAATAAGTTGAATTGGGCGTTCTTATCAAGGAAACAGCTTTGCTCAAAGCAAAAGAGCTGCAGAAGTCCAAGTATAAGTATCAAGATAATGTTAGTAGTTTAGAACCTCTGACAAGCAGATATCCTTGGGAAATCGTAGGAGGAAAACTCACAAACTCCTATCCTGCATTAGGAGAGAGGGTTTTTTAAATTAATTTTGGAATGAAGACGTCCTTAAAATAAAAAATTATAACAAAATCAACCTTGTATCAATAAGTATGTCAACATATTCTGTAAAAGCAGAGCAGGAGTTGAATTTTGACCCATGAGCTCTCCCATTGAAGTTATCAGTTACTGCTGAAGTCCTTGCAGAATGAGGTTTGCAGTACTGAATATATCCCAGAGAGAAAAGAAGTGCACAGTCAACCTGTGGAATATGTTTTGCAGTTCTTAGTATACCTTATCTTACAAATGATTTATCCTTCTTGTCTGCCTCACAGCATTATGGGGACATTTCCTGCTTCAGAAGCAATACTATATTCTTCGATCTTGAGGTAAGTCGCGTAAATGAGACCTGCAGTATGGTGCTCTTTCTTTTTCTTGTTTTCAGCACTCACGAAACCCACCGTTTTTCCATCCACACTTCAGCAATGCACTCAAGCATGTGCTTAACATTAAGGTCATGCAGGACTTATGTATGTGATTAAAATTAAGCATGCATTTAAATACTGTGTGGAACCAGGACCTCAAGGAGGATGGCTGTTGGATCAACCTGCTATGACCTCTGCTGAGCTGATTATAACTCAGCCTTTGTGTCACTCTATTTGTCCCCAAATTTCATCGTTTATTCACTGCATTTTCTAACAGAAATTTAAATGGTCCTGCTTTCTTTTTCCTATGCAAATGATGTTTTCTAGCTCTGTAAATATTTCAGATAATAGGAAAGATTTTCATTATCCCTTTCCTCTTCCATTCTGTAACACTTTTTGTGCACCAAGAAGTGCATGTGAGTGAAGTACAAAAATACTTTGAATGCTTTTAAAGTTCTAGCACAAAAAAAAAATTAAAGGCAATTTATGTAAAAATTTCAAGTTCTGCACATTTGAAGAAAGAAAGAGGGAAAAGAAGAAAGAAAAAGGAGGAAAAAGAAGTAAGAGGAGAAAGACATAGGTTTGGTTTATGTCTGCAGCAGAACAAAGATGAATGGCTAGTCATCCACACCTCAAAGCTTCTTGAATTGTCCTGGTTTTGGCCACTGAAAAATTTGGAGGCATAAGTGATGTAGCAGATTTGCTTCACTTACTCTTCTCAAGGAACATTCATTCCTTGCTGAAGGATCAGAGAGGACTCTCAATATGCCTGCAGGATTGAAAGCAGAAGGAGATTTTTAATTTTTGTTCTGCAGATTCAAATCTATGGATTATGTCAGTCTATTGCCCTGAAGAAAAACAAAAGCAAAAACAAACAAGCCATGAGATCATCTGCATCACTGCTGTAAACAGATTAGCCCCATGTCATGTGAAAAACTCCTTATCACACAGCTGAGATTTAACATATGAGAACTTGTCCTTTGCTGTGTGGCCCTGCGTGTCCAATTACCCTGATGTTCCAACTGCAAAATATTTTAACAGTGCTCACTCCAATTTACCTATGACCACATTATGAACAGAGACAGTTGATCTTCCTTCTGATTTTTAATCCTTCCCCCTTTCTGTCCAGAAGGACTGCTTAACCTAAAACCTTAATCCTTAAGCTTGGAAAGTCTGTAGTGACTTGCCTTCATAGCCATGTTAGCTTTATCACTGGCTCATCAGAAGTGCTATGTTTTAAACAGAAAAGTCAATGTGACAAGCTTCTCCTCCAGCATTGCAGCCTGCTGGTAAGACAATGCTAGAGATTCTGCCCAGCCTCATAGCTGGGGCACTTTTCAGTGTTATCATTTTTTTTCCCTCTTCCCCATGTATCTGGGAAATCTTGGCTAATCAAAACCCAGAAGACTATGAAACACTTAACATCTCACCTTAACAGAAAACAGAAATACTTGCTTTCATTAGGCAGACAATTAAAAATAGGGATGCAAGCCCACCATTTTAAAGTCAATGAAACCCTTGCCATTCAAATCAGCAGGCCATAATTTTATCTGAGTTGCTTTGTATGTCTGTTCCACGGTGTTCTTAGCTTTGGCTCTACCCTACTGCAACAGGCTTTACAACAGCTCCAGTCCTTTTTTTTTACCCCAGCGAGAAACCATTTGTACGACGAAGTGTATGATGTTTTCCTCCTCTCTCCCTGACAGTGGTTAATAACTTCACCCTTAATTAGACATGGGAAAAAAAACCACACAGAAAACAGATGCCAAAACCCAAAATACATTATTTCTGACACTCACGGAGGAGTTTTCTTTATTAATTGCAGTATCTTAGGAGCACAACACTTTAAAGTACTTTTGCTCTGGTTCAAACATCACAGAATCATAGAATCATGGAATCATTAGGGATTGGAAGGGACCTCGGAAGATCATCTAGTCCAATCACCCCCTAGATAAGGCTGGTCAGAGCCTCATCCAGCCTGGCCTTAAACACCTCCAGAGATGGGGCCCCAACCACCTCCCTGGACAACCCATTCCAGCCTCTCACCACTCTCACACTGAAGAACTTCCTCCTCACATCCAGTCTAAATCTACCCAGCTCCAGCTTTGCTCCATTC
>JAOXOE010000874.1:30102078-30132773 GCA_028565055.1 Phoeniculus purpureus
CCAAAAGAGGACTACAGGGATGATCAGAGGGTTGGAGCACCTTTCCTATGAAGACAGCCTGAGGAAAGTTGGGCTGTTCATCCTGAACAAGACAAGGCTCTAACGGGACCTTATAGCAGCCTTCCAGTACTGAAGGTAGCCTACAGGCAAGATGGAGGGGGACATTTTACTAGGGATTCTAGTGATAGGACACGGAAGAATGGTTTCAAACTGAAAGAGAGTAGATTTAGATTAGATCTTAGGAAGAAATTCCTCACTGTGAGAGTGATGAGGCATTGGAACAGGTTGCCTATAGAGGTGGCGAATGCCCCCTCCTTGTTAGTATTCAATGCCAGGCTGGAAAGGGAAGGGGACTTGAGCAACCAGGTCTAGTGGGAGGTGTCCATGTCTATGGCCAGGGGCTTGGAACTAGATGATCTCTGAGGTCCCTTCCAAACTAGACAATTCTATGATTACTCTCTCACCTGCTTTGTCAGTACTGCTATAACATAGGTCCAATTTCTGCACTTAAGGAGAAGCATGCCTCTAGCAAAGCATCTTTTCATGTCTGTTTTAAAATTAGTGATAATCTCTATTTTGTCTTTTTGAAGACATTTTGCAGTAGCTGTCCCAAAGCAGAGATTTTCTCTTGGCATTTGTGGGTTTTGATTGCTAGTGATTTAATTTCCACCACTATGGCTACATTGAGAGTGCTTGCTTGTGTTTTATAACAGCTATGTTGGCTGTTCTAATCTGAGAGCTCCAAGATTAAAATTCTGTGGCCCCTGAAATAATCCAGCAATTCATAGGTTCCCATGGTTTAACTCTGTCACCATCTTATAAGCTGTATTTAGCCTTTATAAAAACACCGTGCTCCTTGCAAACTAACGTTGGCTCTGTACAGTGTGTTTGCAATGCACTAACTCCAGGACTCTTAAGTGTCCATGGACCTGAGCATGTATTTTGGGGTGAGTGACAAGATTAATTTCAAAGGCACTACCAGCTGCATAAGTCTGTTTTAGGGTTCATTTAAGGGCCGATGCCAATCAAGAGATAATATCTTCTGTTTTCAGTAAGAGTTTTGCTCTTTCTCACTTCAATTCATGGTCTAGCAGGGTATGTGGTTGCTTTTGGGTTACCTAATTTGCTGATACCCCTTACATCAGCTCTTGACTTTTCTTGGCAAAAAAGTGACCTTTGCTTGGGTTGTGCCAGGCTGAGAATCCTGCTTCACCCATGCTCCTTCCAGGGTGTGGCTGGTAATGCATCCTGTGTGTATAGCGCTCCTAAAAGATGTTGTTTGCAATGTTTGAGAGGGAAATGGTTTATTTCTAGAGTACCCTGAGCAGAGTGCTCTTCAGCAGTGTGTTCTTCAGCACCACCTACTGACATTTTTCTCTCCCAAGTCCACGTACACAGGGTATTGCACTTCTCTTACACAGGAACTAGATTTCTTGAGGTAATTAGCAATGCACTCTTGGTTGGAAATTAGAAACCTCAGACCCATTGCTTTCAGCTGATTATGCCATATGGGTAGCATTAAGCAGGGTACAAAAACGAAGTTGCTTGCCTCTGGTGTCTCTTTCTAGATTGAGCCAGCCCAAATGCCTCTTGAACACTATGCAGAAGGGTGTTGAGAGGTGGATTACTTGGCTTATTTCCTGTACTGTTCCATCTTCCACTTACATTTTGAAAGGCTTTGCTGAAAATGGGAAAATGGTTTAATGCTTTGTATGTGTGTGTGTGTCTATGCTTTCTTCACCTTCTGGTAGGAAAGGAAATTAAGTTTATTCTGTAAAAAAAAAAAAGCCTATCTGATAAAAGTGTTCCCCTTGCTAGTAAAATTGTTCATCAGTTTGTAACAAATAGCCAAAGCAATATTCTGTTTTATCAACTCTGGTGAATCACAGAAAAACTTGACAAAACTTTGTGTGTCTGTGTTTGCACCTTCACAACTATTTTTGTGCAGAAAATTACGTAACAGCCAATGACCCTACTCTGACTATTTAGTTTTTCAAATTCTCACATACATTTAGAGTATTTTTGATTTCTGTAGAGATTAATAACTTGCCATGAAAGTAGATCAGATCAGGAAAAGCCATTCTAGTCTTGTCTAGAACAAAACTATTTAATATTAAAGAGTCTTCTTGTAGGTTCAGTTGCCCATATGCTTCTTAAGGCTCAGTTGCCCATATGTACCATGTAATACCTCACAGACAAAAGAATTCAGACTCATACTGCGTATGACACTCTTGTTTTATCTTTTAATTAAGTTGTGGCATTTTATTTGCATCTGCTTTTATCACATAAGTTTGAAAATACCCTTCAGGCACTTCGATGGCCTCTTCATTTTTAATTATTTTTTTTTTAAGTATGAATACTTTACGTGTCAAAAAAAAATAAGAAGAGAGTGGTCACTACTTAGGTAGCTTGGATTGGTAAAGCCTCAGACTGATGCTATTTGTAGTTTTGTTAGTTACACATGAACTGTCTCTGCTGACTTGATTTCCTTGCAAGTAATACGTGGGTGTAAGATTCCATTTAGTCTTCTGTCTTGTTTTGGCTTTTATTCTCTGTTTTCTGAAAAGTCCTAAGCATGAAGAACTAGTTATGCTGATAGCATTGTGTCCATCATTTGGACCCATTTCAGGTCATTTATGATTTTATGTTCCCTAAAACAAAAATAACCAGAAGTTTTTTGTACCTTTTTTCTCTTATTGAACTGTGCTTCTGGCAGCTCCTAGCCCTAAGTCACTCTCTTCCACAAGCTTTAACAATAGTGTAGTTGTTATTTCCTTCAAAATATAGAAGATTTTTTTAAGCTGTGTAGTAGTTTGATAGCAATGCATTGTATGGTGTCAGGTATGTTAAATAAATGCATGGACCATAAGTAAGTGGTAACTGTGCAGGGATCACCAAAATTGGTCATCCTGTTTACTGTGACTAGAAGATTTCTGAAAACTTTCACCCTGTAATGTACAAAGAATGTGTAACAGGAAGGCCTCCATTTGTGGAATCAGCCCTGAAGACAAGTACTTGTTCAAACAGCCTTCCAGGTGGTACATTTTAGGAAGAAAATGAGTTTGTCTCTGCTCAATTTATATTGTTGATTTTAATGTTGCATTCTGATCCATCTCTAATAGAAGGCCTTTCCTGAAAATTTTAAATAACTATTTCCATGTAGGTAATCATAAATATTTATTGGAAGAAATGGGTGGCAGGATCCTGACATGTTTCTCTTACAAGCATAATGCTTTGAGTCTCAAAACATAAGAAACAAGCCACAACTGGACATCAGTATAATGATTTGATTATAAATCAAATGGTGATAACCTTTTACCATAAGTCTTCCACATGAAAATACTAGCCACAGCTTAAGCCTGTTGAAGTGGACAGTTGCAATGCAACTTGTGGAATTCTATCAAATAATTTTTAAAACAATAGTTAAAAAAGAAATTGTATTTCAATTTATTTATTTTGATGCAAGCTTGGATTATTAACTCCAAAGACAATACTCCAAGGATCAAGAATACCAGCAGCTTAGCTGGAATTTGGTCATTGAAAAAGATCCATCAGATGAGTGATGCCTGACTGTAACTGATAGTTGAATTTTTCTTCAAATTCCTCATTATTAAGGTGCTTGTGGGGTGTTTCTTTTCATAAATGAAAGAAGAGGCTGGCTTTCTCCATTTAGACGAGCCTTCGGGTTTCCAGTTTTTCCAATGTATATTTTTTTGCATTGACCTAAATTTTACTTGATTAGTGCTCATTTTCCCTTTTGTGAATTTTTTTTTTGTTTTAAAAAGTGTTTAAGAAATAAAAATAAAAAGGCAAAGTGATCCCCAGCTAAGGACATCAGAGCATCAGCTCTGCCATTTGTGAGCTGAACCAAGACAGGAGCCCAGGCAGCACAGACGGAAGGTCCTCACCACAGCTGTAGGCAGCAGTGCCTCATAAAGCACAAGCTTCTATGGCAAGCTAAAATGTCTGTTGTATTACTTGTGGGAATTTTGAAAACTTGTCACGTCTGTAGTTAATTGCTTCTGAGTTGCATTGCCATAGTGTGTGGTAGCTAATCTCTGGTGAGTTAATCTCCAACAGCAAGAAAAAGATGGCAGGGTCATTAGACCAACACTGAACTCTCCTGTGTGTTTCACAGGAGAAAGATGACTGACATTTGATTCCATCCTTTGCTAAGACATCTTGTTCCTGCTGATCTGTCTTAACCTGCCCTACTGGGCACTGCCAAGGCTCCCCCAGGAGTGTCCCAGGTTGGGCCTCGGGGCCTGGCAGTTGGGGCCTGTACCAGCTCCAGCTCAGAGCAGGATGGGCTAAGGGGAAGCGGGAACTCCAGCTTTGGGAACCTTCCTAGGGCCTGGAGAGGACCTAAGACATGCTGCAGGTATTCCTGGCTTAAAGGGCATAAATGCGGGCTTTGAGACTGATGGTGCCAGTGGGTGAAATGGGGTCCCGAGCTGTGAGGACCCCTAGGAGGGTGTTGAGGAGGAGTGAGGCCTGTGGGCCATGACACATGCTGTGTTTCGGGCAGTCTTTGCCCAGTGAAAGGAGTTTCACAGTGTTTCTGACAGCGTGCTGGGGTGTGTAACATCATATAATTGCAGAATTACAGAATTGCTAAGCTGGAAGAGACCTTTAAGACCATTGAGTCCAACCATAAAACGAGCACTACTAAGTCCACCATAAAAATGTGCCTGAGTTCCATCTTTTAAATGACCCCAGGGATGGTGACTTAACCACTTCCCTGGACAGCCTGTTCCAAAGCATGATAAACCTTTCAGTGAATATATTTTTTTCATCTCCACCTTAGTGCAGATCAAAATGAAAGCTGTCTGCTTATCCTGTATGTATGAGGCAGGGATGAATCACAGAACATTAGGGACTGGATGGGACCTTGAAAGATCATCCCCCCTGCCAGAGCAGGACCACCTAGATCAAGTTACATAGGAACATGTCCAGGCAGGTTTTAAACATCTCCAGAAGAGACTACACAACCCTTGATCATCTGACTGGAGGAAGGCCTAAAGAACCCAAGAGTTCTTTGTTGCACATGCTATGTTACTAATCTGAGCTGGAAGTTCACACTGTGTGTGTGGTCTGACTGACCTTTTCAGTTGTGGTTATGCGTGTGCGTATTCTGTACTTCTAGAAGCTCTGCTGACTCCATCTCAAAATATAACGGATGGGTAGTCAAACCACAGAAGCTCAATTCTGAGGTCAGTGCCTTGGGCTTCACAATTAATTTTGTATTCTGAAGCTTTAAAACCAAACTTACACATAATGATTTGTACTACTTTGGCTGCTGCCAAATTCTGTAATGACTGTTCTTCAACAAGCACAACTATCTTTTGTTTTGGATTTTAAGAAACCTGGAAATCTAATGCAGTTGTGTTTCTGATGTTCTTGTGAAATAATCAGTGTAGAGAGATGTCAAATACAGCTGGAGACTTCTCTACGGGTCTTTAAAACTGTGGCTTTGACAATCTCTTTTGTCCAATGTTTTGGAAGCTTTCTGTTCATAGGAGAAGTGAGAATACCTCCATATTAAGCATTAAAACCACATATTTTAAGAAAATGTGGTACATGCAAATTAGTCAGGCAATGGCATTTTAATAATCTGTTTGGTGAGGTTAGCATCACATTAGTAAGGATGTTTTAGAAGTCACATTATGTAGGCAGTGTGGTCTCAAAAGATTAGTTGTGAATATGTTAGAGGGCTTGTGGGATTTATAGATTCATTTCACGGTGGTTATGCCTGGCTGTTTTGTTTGGGGGTTTTTTCCCCCAGACTTCCTGTTCTGCCATTGGGTTAGTGGATTTGGTAACCCTTCTTTCACTTCCTTCATTTCCCTCTAAATTTTCTTACTGTGCTGTTTGAAAATGTAATGCATTATGGAACGTGTTGCTGTAGCTGGTCATGCTTAGAGTATGAAAAATCTTGCTTTGTCTCTTTCACTGGTGTGTGTGGTTGATGACTTGATCCTGGCTTGCATTGGAAACAGTGTGGCCAGCAGAAGGTAAATTATTGTTCTCTTATACTTTGGCTGTGATGAGTCTGCACCTTGAATACTGGTTTCAGTTTGGGGGTCTCACTACAAGAAGGACATTGAAGTGCTGGAGCTCTTCCACATAAGGTGTATGAAGCTGGTGAAGGGTCTGGAGCACAAGTCTTGTGAGGAGCAGCTGACGGAACTAGGGCTGTCCAGTTGGAGAAAAGGAGGCTCAGTGGAGACCTTATTGCTCTCTACAGTTACCTGAAAAGCAAATGTTGTGAGGTGGGAATAAGTTTCTTCTTCCACGTAAAAAGTGACAGAAGAGGAAATGGCCTGAAATTGTGCCAGGGTTGTAAAGCATTTGAACAGGCTGCCCAAGGAAGTGGTTGAGTCACATTCACAGGGAGGTATTTAAAAGACACATAGATGTGTTCTTAGGGACATTGATCAGTGGTGCTCTGTCCGCGCTGAGTTAATGGTTGGACTTAATGATCTTAAAGGTCTCTTCCGATGAAAATGATTCAGTAATTCTGTTTGTCTTGCTAGTTATTAACATCTGCATTTGAAAATATTCTTTGTTGGTGAGTAAACAACATTCAGCATCCTTGAAGGATACCTTGTGTCCAGAGTATCTGGACTGCTGGAGCAGGGGATGGTGGTAATTTGTGTTTCTTAAAGCTGCCAGGATTCTCTTTATTCGCAATCTCAGGTTTTCTCTCTCTTCTGGTTTCTCCTTGGTAAGCTGGCCTCTCCAAGAGACGAAGGGGTTTTGCTGCGGTGTTTCTAAAGGGTCTTGAGTTTTCCGGGGGGGAAGGTGGGGGGCGTAAGGGGGAAGAGCGAGATTTGTGTGTGTATGTGTTGTTTTTCCTCTCTTCTACACAATGGAGCTTTCAGAGAACCTCTCTTAAAAGGCATAGCTACAGCCTTTGTGTGAAGGGTGTGTCTGCTGGCAGGGTTTGCTGATGCAGACGGGCTGGCTGGTGATTAACAAAGGTCATTAGACTTTGGAATCTGGCAGGGGAGTCGGTGGTGTGTCTTCTGCGCCAAACAGGAGAGCTCCCCAGGGACAGGGCAGGCTGGAGGCCCCCTGCCAGCCTACCCCCCTCCTGCTCCTTAGAGCCTCAGCTGTGTTGCCTGTGTCTCTAGGACAGCTTGGACCAGTGTCTTGATGGCGTAATGCAGTTTCTGAAATGAACCATGACATTTGTCATCCATGGGACCAGGGGAACCAAACCAAGGAGATGGTTATAGGCAATCTGCTCAGGGAAGGAAAGTCGTGCTTAGGTAGTGCAGGGGAAGGGGAACGACGTGACTTGGGGGGCAGGCTGTGCAGGAAAAGGAAGGATGTGTTCTGGGAATGCTGATTTTTCAAGCATCACCCAAGGAGGAGGAGAAAAAAAGGGGGGGGGCGGAAAGCCTGGTGTGCATGAGATGAAGCTGAGATAAGTGAGGCCATGTTGTGCACAGGCGAGAAGCTCTGAGCCTCTGAGTGAACGAGTTGTCTGAGCTAAAATGGCTGCTCCCAAAGCTCAGAGGACTAGGGCAGCTTAGTGAGTCTTAAAGCTTCAGTGACGCAGGGGCTCATATCTCTTGAAAGTGTGATAAACACATTCAGCAGAGCTCTGTCTTGTTTGGCTGAGATGAAAGGACTAAGCTTGGGGGATGGGTAGTGAAAACTGGATGATCTCTTTTTCTGTGAAGTGCTCTAAATGCAGGAGTCGTCTGCTCCATGGAAAAATTTGTTTTCAGGTCTAATGGACTGTGCTAAAGGAGACGTGGGGTGGAGCTTCACTCACTGCTGTAATTTGATCCAGAGCAGATAGCAACCTCTTCCACACAATTTGGTCTGGTGCTTGCACATAAAAGCTTGAGTATTTCGATTATTGTAACTTTGTTAGCCGAAAAGAAGCTGGTGCAGCATTCATTTTCTTTATTGGTGGTGGGAGGGAGTGGGAAGAGAGAAAGGACGTGGTGTAGCCTGCAAAGTAATGTAGGTAAATATGTGGAAAGCCTCTGTGCTTCAACTACCCAAAGTTTCACTTGCTAGAAGTTTATTTTAGTAGGCTATCAGGAAAAGCATTATTTCATATAAAATCCTGATGCAGTACCCACTCTTGCTTCTGTACCAAAATATTTTGGAGCTTTCCCTTTGCTGTAGAGGTAGCCTCATATTCTACATACAATAAACTTGTGGAATTTTCTGTGGTCTGGGCTGCCCTTTAGTCTTGGACTTCTGAAATGCCAAGTTTATCATCCTTTCCCAGCATGCCACATGGAAGCTTAGAGAAGTATTCTGCACAAAGGAAGGTTGCTCTTGTGCCTAAGTACTGCACAAGGTAGGAGGGTCTGTGTCTTTTGCTTGTGCTTTGTTTCTCCTTTCTCACATGTTTCCTAAACATACAGCTTTGTTGCAGGAATAAGATCACATCTTAATGTTGTCATCTGGTGAATGAATCACCATACTTATTGTTATCATATCTGGTGTTGCTTTGTACTTCACTGTAAGTCAGGGCTTTTGGATAAATCAAGAAATTCACAATGTGTCTGAGTCTTAGTAACTCCTGATTCCATTTGTTTTTCAGTATTTCTCAGTGTATTAATTCCCAGTGCTCTCGTTCTTCCAGTCCTTTCCATCCCCTAGACTGCTAATGCACTATGGTCATGTCCCTAGAGTACACTACAATGAAACTGTAATGTTTTAATAGAGAGTGAGATGCCCTTATAAAACTTGGTGAAAAGTAGGGCAGGATTCTACCTTCTTCTTGTTCTTCTAGTTGCATCTCATGTGGTGGTTATGCATACGTTTTCACCAACATCAGGACTGGTAGGATGTTAAGAAGGGCAAGTTTCTTACTGTGAAGGCTTTTGATCTGTGGTAGTGAATCTGGAAGGACAGCTTCCAGGAGGGTTAGAATGGGTCTTATTCTAACCTTCATTGTCTTCTGATTGTAAGTTTTAATGTGTGACTGGGAGTAATATATTGGTTCTCTAGTGTATGGGTTATGGTCTTTTAACAGGACAAACTTCTGAACAGCAGCTTGAGCCTGTGTAATGGAAAAGCTAAGAGGACAAAGGCCATAGAATCAATCAATAGTCACTTGTCAGAAAGTTGAGTGTAGAGTTGAGTCAGTTACTTGTGAACTACCTAGACAGGACTTAATGTGAATCTGAACTGATACCTCTTATAATGGTAAGCAGAAGTTGAGTTTTACATGCAGTATTGTGGAGTCTCTGGAGATGACAGTTGCCATAAGCTTTGTGTTACCTACTTGCAGGATGTGTTACAACATACCTCTTTTCTTTCTCCTTCTACTGTTCTTCTTGCAGCATTTTCTAATGTGAAAGGTCAACCCTGAACCATGGAAGTACTGCAGTGTGATGGATGTGATTTTCGAGCTCCATCTTATGAAGACCTTAAAGCTCACATTCAGGATGTCCACACTGCTTTTCTGCAGCCAACTGATGTCTCTGAGGAGAGTCCTAGCCAGCCAAGGTCTGGTTCCATGAATGCTAGCAACCAGACTGAGGTTGAATTTTCTTCTGTAAAGGATGAATTTACAATTGCAGATGAAATAGCAGGTAAATCTGAACCTTTAAAATTTAACTCTTAAGATCTCACCTCTAAGCCTGTATTTTACCGGTGGCTTATTTCAGTCTTAGCTTCTACTTCTAATGTAATTTTTAACACTTTAATCATATTTATAGCCACATCAACAAAACAGAAGTTTTGCTTCAGCCATATTGGCCCTGACCACAGCTTTTCCTATAAATTCAAGCATTGAGGTTTAATTTCCCAGCTGCTTTTGTGTAGATCATCGTATTGCTTTTTGGTTTTCAGATTTTTGTGGTTGTTCTTTGCTACCATGAACCATTTCAATATTTTTGACTTTATTAGTATATTAGCTTTCTTTTTTCCCCAAGAAGGCTGGAAGTTGCTTGTACCAAATTGTACACCACAGTTGTTTATATATAGAAATTACGCATAATGGTCTCTTTTCTGACTTTGCCTAGATTGTACAGTTCTCACTCTAAGTAAGTTAGGGAATCTGAATGGGGTTGCATTCTTATGCATACATGGTGGGTGGAGAAAAAGCCTCTTTTATTTGGTTTTATTTATTCACATATACACCTTAATTCTCATTTTAGGGCAAAATGCAACAAGTCAGATGGGGACCGGAAGTTACTATAGTCAGAGCCAGACTTTCTATGGTCAGCACATGGCTCCAAATCCTAAACCAGCCAACAAGTTTTTCCAGTGCAAGTTCTGTGTGCGTTACTTCCGTTCCAAAAATCTCCTCATAGAGCACACACGCAAGGTTCATGGAGCACAGGCTGGGGGGAGCTCAGTGGGGCCACCAACTGCTAGTTCTCTAAATTACAACATCATGATGTATGAAGGGTTTGGCAAAGTTTTCAGTTGCCAGTTCTGCACCTACAAGTCGCCCAGGCGTGCAAGGATTATTAAGCATCAGAAAATGTATCACAAAAGCAACCTGAAAGAGAGTTCAACTCCTCCTACTCCTACTGCTGCTGCTGCTATGTCTGAATCAACATCTGCTTCTGTGCCAGTGCAGGAACCCTGCAAGGAGCTGCCTGCAGAGGTGGTGGAGCGAAGCATTTTGGAATCCATGGTCAAGCCTTTGACAAAGTCTAGGGGCAACTTTTGCTGTGAGTGGTGCAGCTACCAGACACCTCGAAGAGAGCGCTGGTGTGATCACATGATGAAGAAGCACCGCAGCATGGTGAAAATACTGTCAAGCCTGAGGCAGCAACAAGATGGAACCAGTGCACCTGAAGTACAGAGCAAGAGCACTCAAAATGCCTCTCCAAACTCTAATTATATCTCTATGAATACAACAGGACGTGAGATGTCAAATACTAATGTCTCAAACTTTAGGAGCTCTATGGGCAATTCCCTTATCAGGCCCAACTCTTCTACAACTTCCAAGTTTTCTTCTGTGTCTTACCCTCAAATGAAGCCTAAGTCACCTCACAACTCAGGCATGGTTAATTTGTCTGACAGATCTCGCTATGGAATTGCTGATATGACAAATTCTTCTGCTGACCTGGAAACAAGCAGTATGCTGAATGATTCCAGCTCAGATGAAGAGTTAAATGAAATGGACAGTGAGAATGGCTTGAACTCCATGGATCACCAGACCTCAGGAATGTCTGCAGAGCAGCTGATGGGATCCGATGGCAACAAACTGTTGGAAACAAAGGGAATTCCCTTTAGAAGGTATATGAACAGGTTCCAGTGTCCTTTTTGCCCTTTCTTGACAATGCATCGCCGAAGCATTTCCCGTCACATTGAGAACATCCACCTGTCTGGGAAGACAGCTGTGTACAAGTGTGATGAATGCCCTTTCACCTGCAAGAGTTCACTAAAGCTTGGCGCCCATAAGCAATGTCACACAGGAACAACATCAGACTGGGACACCATGAACTCTCAGACTGAAAGTATTGCCTCTTCTTTGAATGACAGCACAGTGTCTTATGATAGTGGAAATATAAATGGCAGGAAGTCAGCTGGGATGTTGGAACTGGTGCAGCCACAGCAGCAACAGCAACAACAGCAGTCACCCCAGTCCCACTCACAGCATCCATACAAATGCACAATGTGCAACTACTCCACTACAACTTTGAAAGGCCTTAGAGTTCATCAGCAGCACAAGCATTCATTCTGTGACAACTTACCAAAATATGATGGACCACCAATGAATGCACCACAGGAGAGTGAGGCAGATGTTCACCCCTCTGCTAGTACAGTGAAGAAGAGCCAGACCTCCATCCTTGGGCTCTCATCTAAAAATAATTTTGTTGCAAAAGCCCCTCGGAAGGTGTCGAATGATTTCCCTTTAGATCTCTCTCCAGTGAAAAAGAGAACTCGAATTGATGAAATAGCGAGCAACCTGCAGAGCAAAATCAACCAAAACAAACAGCAAGAGGATGCTGTGATTAATGTAGAGGATGATGAAGAAGAGGAGGAAGACAATGAGGTAGAGATAGAAGTGGAGTTAGACAGAGAAGAAGAGCAAAGAGAACCAATGATTGAAGTTGCCAGTTCTTATGCACCCCAGCAAATGTGGGGCAGAGAGGCTAATGATTCCCAGAAAGATACTAACTTTAGAAGTATGCAGCATGATTACAGTTCTACCAATGGAGCAGAGATTGAGCTCACTTTATCTGAAGATGAGGAAGACTATTACTCTTCTGTCAGCATGAAAGACCATCAGAGTCCTAATCCCTCTGTTCTTGGGAGCCAGTCAAACATGTATGGGACTGATCAGAACAATGAAAATTCAGAGTTTAATGACTCTGGCAGGCTTTACTATTGTAAACACTGTGATTTCAGCAACAAATCTGCCAGGAGTGTTAGCACCCACTACCAGCGAATGCATCCCTATATTAAATTCAGCTTTAGGTATATCTTGGATCCCAATGACCACAGTGCAGTATACCGGTGTCTTGAATGCTACATTGACTACACAAATTTTGAAGACCTGCAGCAGCATTATGGAGAGCATCATCCAGAAGCTATGAATGTTCTGAACTTTGATCATTCTGATCTGATCTACCGCTGTCGCTTCTGCTCTTACACAAGTCCAAATGTTAGAAGCCTGATGCCACATTACCAAAGAATGCATCCCACAGTGAAAATTAACAATGCAATGATATTTTCAAGCTATGTTGTAGAGCAGCAAGAAGGGCTGAACACAGAGTCTCAGACACTGAGAGAGATCTTGAATTCTGCTCCGAAAACTATGGCAACCTCTACCCCTGTGGCTCGTGGGGCTGTTGTGCCAGCTGGTTTTAACAAAAGTGCCGCCAAGAGTTTTAGTCCTGAATGTGAAAATCAGAAGGAACCCTCAGTCAATAGTGTGGTTGTTTATGACTGTGATGTGTGTTCATTTGCAAGCCCTAATATGCATTCAGTTCTGGTGCATTACCAGAAGAAGCACCCTGAAGAAAAAGCATCATATTTCAGAATTCAGAAGACCATGCGTGTAGTCTCTGTTGAGAGGGGCTCTGCCCTGGCTCAGATGTCTTTTGAGTTGGGGGCACCTGTCTCCCCAAAGTTATGTAGCTTGGCTTCACCACCACCACCCTCAGACCTGGCTACTGAGCTTTACTACTGCAAACACTGTTCATACAGCAACCGCTCAGTTGTGGGAGTACTTGTCCACTACCAGAAAAGGCACCCAGAGATAAAAGTCACTGCCAAGTACATCAGACAGGCACCCCCCACTGCAGCAATGATGAGGGCTGGTGAGTTGCCACCTGGTATTCAGAGGCCACCAATGTCAATGCAGCAGTTGAACCGGGGTGGATCGGAGACCTCTGTGAATCCTCCCGAGAATGAAATGTTCTTCTGCCAGCACTGTGATTATGGAAATCGGACCGTGAAAGGCGTGCTCATTCATTATCAAAAGAAGCATCGTGACTTCAAAGCTAATGCAGATGTGATTAGGCAGCATACAGCCACCATTAGAAGCCTTTGCGATCGCAGCCAGAAGAAATTGACTGGCAATGTGCCTGCTCACACCTCTAGCACTGAACGGGATAAGTCAAAGCTGAGAGCCCTCAAATGCAGACAGTGCAGCTACACATCACCTTACTTCTATGCACTGAGGAAGCATATTAAGAAAGACCACCCAAATCTGAAAGCCACGGTCACATCCATTCTGAGATGGGCATTTTTGGATGGTTTGATAGAAGCTGGTTATCACTGTGAATGGTGCATTTATTCACACACAGAGCCAAGTGGTTTGCTTGTACATTACCAAAGGAGACATCCTGAGCATTACGTTGATTACACATATATGGCAACTAAACTCTGGGCGGGTCCTGATCCTTCTCCTCCTGCTCTAGTGATGCCAACGGAGATAAAGAGCTACAAATGCAGAGACTGCATTTTTGAAGCATCTTCCATTTGGGATATTACGAATCACTACCAAGCATTTCACCCTTGGGCCATGAATGGAGATGAATCTGTGTTGTTAGATATCATTAAGGAGAAAGATGCTGCTGAGAATATCCCGCAGCCTGATGAAGTTGGGACCAGAATGGATTCTGAAGACCAAATAACTTCACAGATGGATCAGGATACAGAGTGTGCAGAGGATCCCAGCCTTTCCCAGGAAAAAGCTGTCCAGCTGGCTTCTGCAAACCCTGCCATCTCCTCCACTCCATATCAGTGTACAGTTTGCCAGTCTGAGTACAACAACTTACATGGCCTACTAACCCATTATGGCAAAAAGCATCCTGGCATGAAAGTGAAAGCGGCAGACTTTGCTCAGGATATAGACATTAACCCAGGGGCTGTATATAAATGCCGACATTGCCCATACATTAATACACGTATTCATGGCGTTCTCACACACTACCAGAAACGGCACCCAGCAGTCAAGGTCACTGCTGAAGACTTTGTGCATGACGTGGAGCAGTCAAATGATATTGCTCAGAATGATGTGGAAGAGACAAGCAGGATTTTCAAGCAAGGCTATGGTGCTTATCGATGCAAACTCTGCCCTTACACCCATGGAACACTTGAGAAGCTGAAAATTCACTATGAGAAATACCACAATCAGCCTGAATTTGATGTTTTTGCCCAGTCACCACCAAAAGTGACTGCTTCGGTGGAGCCAGACATGATAACTGAAATAAAGGCCTCCCCGGAAATTGCTGCTGAGGATGTTGGAGAACTGTCTATGCCAGCACCTCATTTCTCTAGTTCTCATTTAGTGTCTCACACTGTTTTCCGGTGCCAGCTTTGTAAATATTTTTGTTCAACACGAAAGGGGATAGCTCGGCACTACCGCATCAAGCATAACAATGTGCGGGCACAGCCAGAGGGCAAGAACAACCTCTTCAAATGTGCTTTGTGTTCCTACACCAACCCTATCCGCAAAGGGCTTGCAGCACACTACCAGAAGAGACATGACATTGACGCTTACTACACTCACTGCTTAGCGGCCTCCAGGACAGTAAGCGACAAACCGAATAAAGTGATCATTCCATCTCCTCCTAAGGATGACACTCCTCAGTTAAGTGAGGAGCTGAGGAGGGCTGTAGAGAAGAAGAAATGCTCACTTTGTTCCTTCCAGTCCTTCAGCAAAAAGGGTATTGTGTCCCACTACATGAAGCGTCACCCTGGTGTTTTCCCTAAGAAGCAACATGCAAGCAAGCTGGGGGGATACTTCACTGCCGTGTATGCTGATGAGCATGAAAAGCCAGCTCCAGCTGAGGAGAGGAATGACTTTGAAAAGCCTGAGGTGGAGACTGATACTCAGGAAATTGAGTGGCTCCCCTTCAGGTGCATAAAGTGTTTCAAGCTGTCCTTCAGCACCGCAGAGCTGCTGTGTATGCATTACACTGACCACCACAGCAAGGATTTGAAGAGGGATTTTACCATACTGGGAAGTGGCACCCGTTCTCAGAGTCCTGTCTACCAGTGCAAGCACTGTGATATGAAATTGCATAGTACGGCAGAGTTGACTGCACACTTGAATGGTCACAATGAGGAATTCCAGAAACGTGCCAAACGTCAGGAGAGGAGGAAACAGCTTTTGAGCAAGCAGAAATATGCAGATGGTGGTTTTGCAGATTTCAAACAAGAGAGGGTAAGGATTTGCGCGTCTAGTTTCTTTCTCTGCTCACTGCCAGGGAGCCCACTAATGCCCACTTGCATGTTTACTTTGACAGCCAAATGACCACAGGCTAATGAATGACTCAGCATGCCAGGGAGCTCCATAAGTCAATTACACATTCTGCTTTAATTTCCTTATCCATCCTCCACATCTCCCTAGACTCTGTAGGAAGCCCTGCTTGTTCCTTCTGCTTCCTTCAGTATTTTATCTTCTTTCCTTCCTCCCACCCTTCTGGAAGGCCATCTGTATCTGACAGTTACTCGTTCTTTTGTTGCAAGGCTGCCATGTACTTTGTTGCAGATTCTTAACAAGATGTTCCATCCCCCTTTTCAGTGTACCTCTGAATAACATACCAGTTTCCTTCTCAACCTTCTCTCTCTGTCTTGGTAATTAAGCACTCAATACTACATGAATCAATCTGGTGACTGAAGGTTTGGCCGAGAGCCTCATAAGCAGAAGACCAAATTGTGCTCCTTTTCTCGCCCACTTACCCCTTTCCTTCTGCTTCATTTTGAAGCATACTTGCTGTTGGGATGTCCTGGAAGAGCACATTTTAAAGCCAAACTGAATGGTCTTCTAGAAGACTGCTCTTCTGCAGAAAATAAAGGTTTCTCCTGCTCATATGTATTGTCCTCTTATTCTGGAGGTATTAGCAGTTGTCTACCAAAATTGTCCTTGCACTTCTGTAAGGTGTACATCAAGTGTAATTTCACTTCAGGTTTTAAGTGTGGTCTGTTTTCCTAAAAATGAGACAACAAAACATACTTCAGTGATTTATGCTTGTATACTCAAAACAGGCTTTTGGACACTTGGAAGACATTTCAAAACTTAAGGAGAGGAAGGTAGTTGGCTACAAATGCAAATTTTGCGTGGAAGTCCATCCAACACTTCGAGCGATCTGTAATCACCTTCGCAAGCATGTCCAATATGGTAGTGTCTCTTCTGTGTCAGCTGCAGTAAAGGTAAGGATTTTGAAAAGGTAACTGAATTTGACTGCAGCCTCTTGTGTTGTTTACAATAAAGGACTTGTTGAAAACCAGTGGAGGGCTCTTGTGAAGTTGAATAGGTTTTGAACCGGTTATTCCAGTTCAGCGTGATGTTTTAATATAAAACTTAAGTTTCTGAAGTGCATTTGCTTTATTTTAAGGTGTTTTATCTTTCTTCCACTCTTGATCCAGGAGCATGAAGACTATTTAATTCTCATTTCTTCTCAACCACAAAGGAACTGATGTCGTTGATGACCGAAAGACTTGGTTTATGAGCAGAAAGCTTTCTGTCAGCTATTCTGGGATACTTTTCTGCTTAGTTACATGCTAAAAGAACTTCTTGTTTGGCCGAGTCTTTAGGGTTGCTTTTTTGAAAAAGAGTAAATGTGCACATGCAGGTGTGTGAAGTTGCTGTTGGTACACTATCCACATGAAATTTGCACACTGGCTCAGTGGTCAGCTGAGAGAGTGATCTCATTCACGTGATTTAGGTATAAACGCGTTATTTCTTTCTCCTTCTAGAAAAGGATGCCTTCTAGCATTAGTTTATCCTTGCCAAGGGTAAACCAGTTTCCAGGGTACCTGTGGATGTAGTGAAAGTGTTCAAAGGCAGTGGGAACTAGCTCTGTATTCTTTCTCATATTGCAGTGAGCTCTTGGCAGACACCTACTGCCTAAGGGCACTTCTTTTGTGGCATCCTCTGCTTGTTGGAAGGAAGCAAGTCCATGACAGCTTAACTCATGCTACCTGAAAGAGCTTTCATTGCCCTACCACTGACCTTCCTTTACTTTACCTGTTACTATGGATTCACATGCTTCCCTCCTAATAGATCATTTGCTCTTCTTGCTTCTTGCTTTTATATAAAATAAATTCTTTCTTTTGAGTAAATAGAAAATTTGCAGCATGGAACAAAAGCTGAGATCAGTGGCTGAAAGCATATGATGGAACTGTCATAGGTTATTGAATTTGCTGCAAAAATGCATGTGTTTAGAAAAGGGAAAGGAAAGTTAGGAAAGCAAATAAAAAAATAGACTTTCTTTTTGCTTTTTATTTTTAAAGAAGGCTGTAGGGTCTTAGTATTGGCTTCTTTCTTGTGAATTTGACACTGGAGAACAAAGTCTCCTCTAGTCTAGACTAACATATTAGTCTGCAGAGTAGCTACAGTGTAAGCTAGAGCAAAATAAACCAAACTTACGCTATACTGTATGGGTATCTGGTGAAGTTTAGAAGAATCATATCAAGACTATTGAAAGATTATTGATTTGGTTTCTTTTTGTATTATCAGACACAAAATTTGATCAAGGAGTGAGGTTCTTTCTGTACGTACACACGTACGTGATTTTGATTTTCCCTCCCAAGACCTGGCCTTTTTTTCAGAAAGCCATTGGTGTGAAGTTTGTGTAGGGATGTACTTAGAAAAATAATGCAGAAACATAGGCATCATAATAAACACATGGGAAAGACTGAGGGACAGAAGGGAGAGACAATTGATGGCTTTGGGGGAATATGTGTTTTTTAGCAGGAAGCTGAAGAGTCTCCAAATGCAACTTTGATGGAGGGTTGTGAGGGAGCCACAGACCCTGGCATTCTGGAATTTACAGAAGCTGAATTTGAAGCATCCTTGGAAGATGAAACCAGACCTGGGGGCTACCACTGCAGCCAGTGTGACCGGGTTTTGATGTCTATGCAGGGTCTGCGATCTCACGAGAGGAGTCACTTGGCTCTGGCTATGTTTACCCGAGAAGACAAGTACAGCTGCCAGTATTGCTCCTTTGTCTCTGCTTTCAGGCACAAGTAAGTTCTGACTTATATTTTTGTTCTCTAAAGAAAAATAGTTAAGCCCTTTTTTGTGTGTACAAGAGGAAAGCAGGCAAGCAAAATAAGATTTCTCTCAGTAGGCAAAAGTGAAGCCCATTACTTATGCAAGTTTGTCAAATGCATGAAATTTACCAATTAAGGAGTGGAGAAAAAGTATTTTCCTTCTTAATATTTTATATATACAGAACTGTTGCTTCATATAATTACCTTGTTAATCATTACTAAAAATTCTATGTTGATTAAGTTTTCATTTCTGTTGTTAGATAACTGTGATAAACTTACCTTAACTTGGGATATTTTTTTCATTGTGGTGTGCAGTTTCAGCTTATAAATATTTCAGGTTCACACCAGTGTGGTATACTCCCTAATCAAATCCCTAATCAAATCACTAATGAAAAATGCAGTCATAATTAATAGTCATATTATTTATTATTTGTTTTCCAAAGACTGATTTTGCCTTAAGCTGGATAGATTTTAAAATTATTGTAATCATAATGCCTTTAAAAATGAGGTTGTAGGGATATTTTCTACTGATATCTTGAACAGATTTATACATTTTCTCTAATTTCTGAGGTGAGAGCTGATTATCTACTAAAAGAGAAGAGATCCAGGTGATCATTTGATGTAGGCATTCATAACACTGGCAATAGTGATCTGAAATTTGTTGAAAAAATCACCGTTTTGGAATCAAATGCATGCAGGAGAAAAGCATGATATCCCTCAGTGTGTTGTATCTGCTTGTTTTCCCATCATTGTGCATAAGATGACCCAACTAAGACTAGACCACACACCATGAGTGTTATTGACGAAGTACTAGAAATGTTCTCAACAGGAGTTGAAACTACCTGCCTGACACCAGGAGACCGTCAATTTATTGCTGTCAGCCACAGTGTAAGAACTGGAGCACTTAGCAGGACTTACTCAGATAGGATGAACTTTATCTTCTATTATAAAATGTGTGGAAAACATTCATTTTTTTTCCTTCTGGTCTTTACTGACCTCTTACAAGCATCTGTGGAGAGAGCAGATTCTGATTGATCCCTACTATACAGT
The DNA here is from genome assembly GCA_028565055.1 of Phoeniculus purpureus. Lineage (NCBI taxonomy): Eukaryota > Metazoa > Chordata > Aves > Bucerotiformes > Phoeniculidae > Phoeniculus > Phoeniculus purpureus. The sequence goes on from JAOXOE010000874.1 coordinate 30,121,576, forward strand.
CTGCCAGTAAGTTCCAGTTCCTCTGAAGAAAGTAGAGGCTGGTTTTGCCACGTTTTCTTCTCTAGTTGAGCTTCATGCAGAATCTTCTACACTTACTTCTGTAATTCTACTGCCTTTTAATCCTGGAACTCATCAACTGCAACTTGCTGGCACCCTCCCCAGAGCAGGATCGCTAATCAGCTTTTGCTGCTGTTACCAAAAGAAGGCTTCATCAGTAAAGCTAGTCAGAATTTTTTTGTTGTTTGTTTGTTCTTTTCTCTTCATCAACAGAACAAAAGGTGGCATATTTTCACAAATATGTTGGCTGCAAGAAAATTTCCAAAATAATAGTTTTACTGCTGTTGTCTGCTTCTTCTTTCTTCAGCTGGTCCTTAAAGTCATCTGGATCAGGCATAATTTAATCTATACTTATCTTGCCCTGTAGGTTTGTTTAAATGGCTTGCTTTCTGCATAGCAGAATTTGTGTCAGCTCTGCTCTTTTTCCTCAAATTAGATTCAACTTTATTCTATATGGAGACCTATTGAATTTTAATGGAATACAAGAAAGGATAGTTGAGCCTGTTCTGCTTCTTACTTATTACTGGTTTTTTGCAAAGTATTTTGCTTTGCATCTGGAGGCATACTTGAAATTATTTATTCTTTTGTGGTTTTCCCTTTTCTGTCTTTTTCAAGTCTGGATCGTCACATGCAGACCCATCATGGACACCATAAGCCGTTCCGTTGTAAACTGTGCCCCTTCAAGTCCTCTTATAATAGCCGCCTGAAAACCCATATACTCAAGGCTCATGCTGGTAAGTTTTCTCTCTCAACTGTTGCAGTGCAGCAGATGAAATGGCCCGTGTATTCTTGTTCCTGATCAGAGATGCTGGTTTGAACCACATGTTTTGTCACCGAATCTGGGTAAGGTTTTCAAAGGCAAGTTAGGAATGGCCATCCTATAGATTGTGGGAATCTGTATAATGTTTTTGGAAGGACAAGAATTTAAAACAGGAATGAGTGTTTCAAGAACTTTCTTTTTTATATGAATGGCTTTTTTTTCTTTCCGTTCTTTCCAAGAGAATCAGTCTGCTTGTAGGATTGGTGTCTTAAAATATTCATAGAGAGCTTTGCTTTGCGGTGTGTATTTATGTTAGTGTTTAGGTGAGTCTGTGAATTTGACCTTGGTTTTGATAGAGCCTTACACTGGCTTTCATGCTAAACCAAAGACTGCAAACCTTGGGAGACAGGTCTGTGTACAGCAAACTGAGAATAGCACAATACCGTTATCCTACACAGAAGCTTGTCTTGCAGATCATAGTATTGTAGTACAAAATCTATGCAAGCAAGCAAACAGACATGCTTCTGGTAATGTGTCACCTCAACATGTGACACCTTTGATTTATTAAGAAGTTCAAGTCCCAGAATTTCCTCATCTTTATTCCTTGGCCCTTGACGCTTGGCACCACCATGCATCATGCATTGAAAGAGTATCAGAAAACTGGAATCAAAAAATATTGGCCAGTTTGGTTACAGCAGCGTACTTGTGGTTAAAAGACAAAAAACATAAACCGTCAAACCACAGTCTACTCTGATGCAAATGATAGAGTATTGACCAATATAAAAGAACTATAAACTAGCCCAGTTGTTAAACACTTGCAAGACTAGTTTCAAAACTACTGAAGGAGTTGACAAAAAGTCTAGAAGGGTTTCTGTATTTATGCTATATTGTATGTTCATCTTGGAACGGAGGAATAAGATGAGAAAATGACGAGAGAATGCAGGAGGAAAGTATAGCTCTCTGCTGATAAAAACAATATGATTGTCGCCATTGATGCAAGGCTTGTGCAAAATACTTGTACAAAAATGTAGGAGGGACTGATTGTTGCTTGTCCTTTGTTTCCTTTATAAATTTTGGATTTCACAGAGATTGTGACAGGGCCCTTTTCTGTCTTTGGATGGGTATTGTGGATTAGCTTAACTTTTACCAGCCTCCTGTTGTATGGTACCATGGTATTCTGTCCCCTCTTGGAAATCTAACTGTATATAGCAGTTCCAGTTTACAGAGTCTCACATCCTGTATGGAGGTGATATGGTTCTTTGTTTTCACTAACCATTAAAAACAAAGAGGTTTTTATGCTGTGTTGCATTTGGCCTACTTTGTGTTACCTTGTTTGAACCTCTCATATTTTTGAAGACAAAGTTAGCGTGAAACTAGTAGTTACTCCACACTCCTTCATGTAAGTCATTTATTATAAATTCATGCTCTTAAACTTATTAGTAGACACTTGAAGGACAGTGTTTGCATCATACTCGAACACAATTTCATTATATCCTAGATAGTGCTTGTGCAATTACTTGTGTGACAAGGTTTCCAAAGGCTTATGATATGATCTGTTTCTGCCTTAGACCATTTCAAGCAAATGTGTATTCACATCACAGAAAAATTGCATGTATGTTTTTCATGCAGAGCTTTGCTTTGTCATGTTGTGAGTCAGTCCTTCAGAATTTTTTGATACTGAATAAGCAGTTTATGAAGATTTTTCTCAGTCTCCCCAGTTTTTCAACACAGTAGTTTTCTGAAGCTCACTTTTATTACCCTTTGGTTTTTGTGTTGGTTTTTTTTTTTTGGTCTCTCGTCAATAATGATTAGCTTATTTAGAAGTAGAAACTTCAATCCGTCTGTATTTTTCTGAATTCTCCTGGAGATCGTTAAAATTAAGTAAAATCCTCAAGACTTTAACTCAGTCTGCCTCTCTGGGGATGGGTCAAAATTCATTGGCTTATAAAACGCATTCTTGTCTAACAGCTGGTACTAGTCAGTGTTTCTGGCATTTGTTTTTTATCCAGTGTGTTCTGTCTCCTTTGGCATGGGCAGAACAGTTTACAGTATCTCTAAATGGACTGTTTTCATCTGAACTTTTTCATCTGTTCTTTTTTTTTTAACTTATTTTTTGAGGAGACTTTTTAAGCATATTCTGGTATACTTGCTTCATTAATGACATCAAATGCACTGCATGCACAAATGGATGATTGTAAGACAGAGTATATTGTCTCTGCTTGGTTCATTTGTAATCTGGAACCAGAAGTCTTTGAGAATATATCAGCTGTTGAGGGCCACTACACACATTTTTAGATTTATTTATTTGCATACAATAATTTTAGGAAAAGTCAGAAAAGTGGAGGCGGCTTGTGTTCAGCCAAATTGTAGCCTTTCCTTTGCAATAAAGCACGTCCTACTATGGTTGAATAGTGGAGTGAGTATTTTTATTAGTTGTTGATTAGTTGTTAATTAATGAGCTGCTGTTACTAGACTGCTTAATATGTAATCATCCTCTCTTTGTTTTAATGTCTTGTGGTGCTCTTAAGTTAACGGTTGATGCTTACTGTCATCCATATACCTCTTCTACTGAAAAACTGTATCTGTATCCCACTGGTATTTTACATGTTGGAGTTTCTTTTGTCCTTATATTACCTTGTTTCATTGAACCGCTTGTATGGGGTATACAAAAAATATGTTATTTCTATTTATAAAAACGTACTATATAACTGATATAATATGCAGGTGAGAAATGCCATTTGAAAAAACATGCAAGACAATTTTTTGTTTTACCATTTCAGATTCCTGTGTGGTCTATTCTTTTTCAGTTGTACCTAAAGAGGCTTTTTAAAGACTTTATTTTCTTCCATGGATTAGCATAGGTTTTTTTCTGGAAGAGAGGGGCAGAATTTATTTTTAGGTACAGTTGTTGCTAATCTTTTCAGGTGTGCCTACTCTGACTTGCTTCAATAGATGTGTTTTCACATTCTCTTTTGGTTCACTTATTTCTGGTGCTGGAAACAATGTTTAAGAGCCTTGTTTGCTAAATCTGTTAAGAGATGGAAAACATGTTCTGCTTTGTTCATTACCAGAATTCTTGTTCTTCTGTTATTATTCATGAATATTTCACTCCTATATTAGTTTTGGCATTGATGTACAACTCATATGTGGCCAGTGTTACTCTTGTACATGGAAGTGGCACTTCCAAAACAATAACTTGGCACCTATGTAATATCACATTGTTTGTGTTGGGACAGTTTCAGTTTGTGTTCTAGTTGCCTCCATGCTTAATGGAAAACAAATCTTGAGTCAGGATTTGTTTCCCCTTGTTTGCTGTCTCTGTGGCTCAGAATGTATTCAAAATTAAATTCACTACTGTTCATCGCTTCCATTCTTCCACTTCCTTTAGAGCTTTTTCATAACACACTTTCACATAGCCTCACAGATACGCACTGCTCTTGGTATTTCTGCATTCACCTCTTGTAGGAAAGCAACCTTTACTTTGTTACCAGTTCTATTAAGATTATTCCTGCCTAATAGCAGGTTTTTCATAAGGAAAATGTGACCTTCCCAAAATGTAAGTCCTCCCCCTTTTTTCTGTTCTTTTGGAGAGACATTTGTCAGCATTTTGTAGTGTCCTTCTTGCTTCATTAATAATGATGCTGGATGTGCTGCATGCAGAAACAATTACTTCACCGTCTCAAATTGCTGGGTTCCCAAGGAAATTTGGAAGTGCTGTAGTTAAGTGACTCCATTTTCATCCCAGAGTCTGTTTTCTTCTCATACCATGCAACACAGGCATGCTAAGAGTCTGGTCTCTGCTTTTTGACATCAGCCACTTTACAACGATCTGCAGTTGTCAGACAGCGATACTTTGGTCCAAAACAGGTGTCTGTTCCCACAGACTCCAGACTGCTCTAACAAGGAGATGTACATAGCTTGTTCTCTTTGGGATCAGTTTTTCACTGAAGAGTCCATGGGAGTTTTACTACCAAGCTCAGTAAGAGAAGTATGGGGGCCCCATTTTGTTTCTTTTGTGAGCTGATGACTTGCCTGTATTTCGCTCACCCAGGTGAACATGCCTACAAATGTTCCTCCTGCTCATTTTCCACCATGACAATCAGCCAGCTGAAAGAGCACTCCTTGAAAGTGCATGGGAAAGCACTGACACTACCAAGACCCCGCATTGTCAACCTTGCAGCCTCACACGCCCATCACACCTCCAAGAACCACACTCCTGCTGAAGAAGTGGAGGACTCTAATGGTAAGAGGTGCCTCAGAGCAAGAATTTAATTGTCTAAGGTGCCACTTAGTATTTTTCTTAAAAGAGATACTACAGCAGGCAGCTTGCCCAAAAAGCACCTTCATTTAATCATTACAAAAACCCCAGAAGTTCCATTAAAACCTAGAGTAAACATGTAGGTGTAGGTAGTGACCTGCTGTAGAGCCTCACCAGTACATACTACATTCACTTGTTGACTTTGGATTGTGTCAGAGCTGGCTTTACTTTGTAATGTAGATATAAATCATAGAAAATTTCGAGAGGCACAGCTTCTGTTGATGAACAGTAGGAAAGACATCATCTAATTCCATCCATGCTCCTGAAAAGCACTGCTTTATCTTGCTAGTAGAACACCTCAGTGAAACCATGTGATTAAGCTTAAAGTGTGAACCTGTAGTGGTAGTAAAAGTAACCATTCTTGTTCTTGCTACAAATGACACAAAAAGTACATATAGATGTTATAGCTGCTTCTGCAGAAAGGAGGATCTGAAAACCGTTTTTTTCCCCATGCTTTCTTTGAAAGCTATTAATCTTTTGCTGGAGGAGTACACAGAAGATACTTGGAAAGCAACAGCAGAAGCGACACTGGTAACAAAATGTAGGCTCATAGGAGACATGTTGGGTGATATCACAGTAAGGGTTAAGGATTTTCAAGTGGTAGCTTATAAGGCATTGTTTTGGCTGTCACCAGTTAAGAGAATTGTTCATTGTGGAAAATCTTGGTTCCTGAATTATTTGCACTGATTTGGAAGGAGAATGTAGACTTCTGTAAGTAAAAACTGCAGACCTACAGATGTTAAAAAACCTGTTACCTAGATCAGTACTGCAGCCTGAAACAAAGGCAGAATTTGTCCTACTTAATTTGATCATCTTTAAACAGGGTTAATGGTTAAGTCACTTTGACAATAATAGAAGCCATCCACTAGGGAGCTAGTCAGATGAGTGCAGGTGTTATAATAATGGTGCTAGCATTTTCAGTATTGCTTGAGGAAGGAATAACCTGGTTTAAGTAACTTTTTGACATTAGGAAGTTATCTGAAGTTCAAGTTAATGGTGGCTGCTTTTATGACATTTCTGAGTTTTCAGAAGGGAATAAATCAATTTCTCTGTTGTATAGGCCTGCAAGATGCAGGTGATAGGTATGACTAGGTGAAAGACTGGTTCAAGTGAGAAGAAATGCATATCTGTGTGACAGGCACTTACTGTGTCTAACTGAAGCAAATGCAGGGCTAGCTTCCTGTAGCTTAGTTGTATTTTGCCTGAGTTACTGTGCACAAATGACCTGAATTGTGAGCTGTCATCAGGTTAATTCTCTGGGGATGCAAAATCAGATATGGCTGGGGTGGAAGGCAGACAAAAGGCTACCGCACATGGTAATGAGCTTGTTTTATTGTTTAGTAGGGTAGTATAATTGAAGTGGTTTCAGAAAGATCTGTTCTTCTCTGTGAATTAATATTGCTATTGGAATAGGAAATAGGATGGCTTGGGGAGGTTTGAGGAGCTGTCATAGCTAATCTTACCAATTATTAAGGATGTAGAGATGGATAAAAGGGATAAAAGACAGTGAACTGAGTGAACTGTAGTAGTAGAGTGCATGTTTGAATTGAACTATTGTAGGACAGCAACCCAGTGGATCTCCTACTGATGTTTTTTCCCCCTGTGGAAATGATTCCCTGAGGGATCTTCCTAAAAATATTGCTTTTATTCTTTTAGACTGATCCATTCACTAAGAGATGCAAATATATGTAAAGTCATGTGACTAATTTCTTAGTTGTGTGTAGTGGCATATCTGAATTGTTCCACTTCGTTTTCTGGACCTTTTTATTTGTTTGATACATTTTTCGTTGAAGTGAAGTTAAAAGTGGAATAAGTGCTGAACATTGTAGGTAGGCTCATCCCTGGCCTCTAGGAAAAGCCTGACATTAGAAAGCTCTTGTCATTAGAAAGCTCTTGTGGTTAGAAAGCTCTTGTCATTAGAAGCCTCTTGTCATTAGAAAGCATAACAACCACTTTAGTGCTTGTATGCCTCTTAGGGCAATAGTGTAGGAAGATTATAGTGTTCATCTCAGTGAGTCAGCAGAGGAAGCTTTCTGTCATTGGAAGATGCATCCTACCTCTTTGTCTTTTGGGCAATACTTCGGTATGTAAGGAAGCTACATGCATCGCATCCTAAAAATGTTGGGCAGTTCTTTGATATGTAAGGAACCTACTTGTATCTCAATAAAGTAAGTAGAGGTAAAGCAATCAGATTTTCCTTGGAGGATGGGGTCATGATATTTTGTTTTCACAGAATCACAAAATCTGTTTGGTTGGAAGAGACTTTTAAAGTCATCAATTCAAACTTGAAAGTGTTTATCTTATAACCACCAAAAAATATTAGCAAATGTTAATCACAACTGCAGTCATTCTCTCTTGTATAGCACAGGGGCTTAGAGTGGTCTGTAGTATCCAGCTCTTGCTGTTACAAAAAGGTTACCATTGCAGCAAAATATTCTTTAGCTCAGTTCACAGGTTGTTCTTTTTCTTGGAAGAAGTGGTATTTGACTATTTATTTGCATTTCTTGGTTGGCTTGTTTGTTTGGATTAACTTATTTCCCCTTACACTGAAATATGGCTTAACACTTTTCAGAACTTATACAGTGAATATTTGGTATAAATTGAAATATTGCAAATGGACTTCAACATTACAATGGATTTCATGAAATGTAGAAAGCAGCACATTTTATGTGTACTCTTGAAGTTCAGTAATCATGCTTTTCACTGTTATGCAAACCAAACAAGATCTATCTATCATTAATACTAGCACACAACAAGAAGTATGTGCAGGGCCAGAAGATTTTTTGAGTTTCCTCGTACGTGGTATGTCAACATCTTCATTAACTGTAATTACTTACAGAAGTAAATGCATTGAAAACTGCTAAGTGAAACATCCAGTGCCCTGTTCTAGCTTTTCTGAACTTCAGCTTTCACCAGTGGAAAAGAACTTTGCCTCATCCAGAGACTGAAATAAAAAATATATCTGCTTGCTTCATCAGAGCTAGGCTGAGTACAAAACTACTTCACTGGGTCTTGCTTCTGGGAGTATTGTTTAAGAACTGTAAATCCCTTCCCATTTCTCTACACTTTTTCAAAATCCCTTCCCATTTCTCTACACTTTTTCAAAGTGGATAATGCATGATCAGAATGTGTGTCTTCTGTACTGCCTGACAGATGAAATCCCAAGGAGTGCAGAGGGCCTTCAGTGGTTTTGCCAAAGCAATTTAATGTACTACCAGATGAGAACAGTGGGAAGCAAGTAATTCCATCAACAAAATCCTCTCAGATGGTGCCATGATTGTGATCCACTCATCTCTAGAGCCATGCATCTCCCTCTTCCTTCCACCTTTCAAAAGAGAGGCAAGCTTTCCGTATGCTCAGACATGCCCTTGGGTTTTGGTTGTGGTTTTTTTTTAATCTGTACTGTAATTTATGGCTGACTTGTTATTTCTATCACATGCACTGTTAATAGGGGATGTTTTTCTAATTTTCCCATCAGGGTAGAAAGATCTAACACCATCTTCTTCCCCTTTGGTTCTCACATTGTTGCTGTTCTTCTTACGAGTTTCATGACTGCTGCTGTTTAGGGAAGACCACAATGATCAGAGTCCCAACAGCCTAGATCAGAAGTCTATTCTTTGTATTTAGTTTGGGTTTGGGGGTTTTTTTGGGGGCGATGAAGGGGTTTGGACCACTCTTGAAATTTAAGACCCTTTTATTTAACTGTTGTTTGACTAGGGAGGCAGAGCAGGAGTAGTGATTACAGGGCAAACTCAGGCAAGTCTTAAATACCTAATCGCTTTCATTGCAAAGTCAATTGGAAGGATAGCATCCATTTTAAGGATGTAAGATGATGATCTGCATACTGCAGAACATAAGAAGCCTCTTTCATACTTACAGATTGGCTGTACAGAGCTGTCTACTTGTTCTGCTGGTTTCCCTGCTTTTGTGCTCCATAGGAGTAATGCTGAATGCCTACTCCAAATTGTCAGATTGACTGTTCTTTCTTCCCCAGCAGCGTTCCTTCTTTCTCTAACCAAGAGCAAGTTTCTGTCTTCCCTTTAGCCTTTGTCTGTTTTTCCTTTCCAGAGGTGCTGGCAGTTACCACACTGCCTTGGCAGTGCTTGTTAACACTATCTAGTACTTGCTGGCGTGTCTTGTTATGGTTAGTATTAAGCTAATTATCAGGTGTTGGATCAGATTCTCCCACATCAGATTAGCAGGGACTCATGAAACAAGTGTTCATGTCCAGGTTTACTGAACAAACTCATCTGGTGAGTTTTCAAGGACACAGGGCACTGGCTATCACCTTCTCTGCAGCTCTCTTCCACTGGTTTGTGGTTGTTTGATTCTTGGCCTTTTCCTGTGGTGAGAACAGTTTTGTGGCTAGCACAGCAAAAGATGTTTAGTCTGCTGCTGGCTGTCATTGGCTCAAGGGGATTTGTTCAAATTTGTCAAATTGTTCACTGTGCTTTTTTTCCTGCACCTGAGCTTCTTGTGCTTGAACTGAATGGGTAGAAGCAAAAATGAGGTTTAACAGGATGAGACCAGGAACACATGCGGCTGGAAGAAGGTTGCTGTCATCTTTGTATGGATTTGGCCAACTTGGTGTCATGGGGTTGCTATGATACTGAAAGATTTGCCTTAGATAGAGGGAAGACAAACAGAGTTGTTTGGGCAGAAAGTAATAAATGAAGGGAAAAACAACTTCTAGACTCCTTCTGGACAGACAGAAATGACGGATTGTGCCCATGAGGGTAAGAAAGCTGCGTATGTACACTCCTAGTACTTTGGTGGTTTTTATCTGGGGTTTTTTCTTTCTTTTGGGTCCAATTTTTGTGTTCTGGATTGAGGAAAACGTGGTAGGTGATGCTTTCTAAGCTGCCACATACTACAGCTGTTCTTGGAATTTGTGATCACTATACAGAGCAAAAAGATGCTACTGCTATGAGCAACACATGGTATGACTTGAACCAGTGCTATGCAAGAGAGCACTTCTGCAGGCTATCATTCCCACATGCCAGTAGCCTTCTTGGGCAAACTGATACTCTCCATGTCTACTGAGACTTCAGTTACTTCCTGTTGATCTCTGTAACCTGCAGGAAGGACTTGGTGCTTGAGAATTAGGTAGAAGTAATTTGATCATTTCACCTTTGTTGAACTGGACCTAAAGAATCAGAGAATCACAGAACATCAGGGATTGGAAGGGATCTCGAAAGATCATCTAGTCCAGTGCCCCCACCACAGCAGGATCACCTACACCAAATTGCCCAGGAACATACCCAGGCCGCTTTTAAACGTCTCTGGAGAAGGAGACTCCACAACCTCCCTGAGCAGCCTGTTCCAGCACTCCGTCACCCTCACCGTGAAGAAGTTCCTTCTCATATTGATATGGAACCTCCTATGTTACAGCTTACACCCAATGCCCCTTGTCCTGTCACCAGATGACATTGAGAAGAGCTTGGCTCCATGTATTTATAGACTTTAATGAGGTCACCCCTCAGTGTCCTCCAAGCTAAAGAGACCCAGCTCCCTCAGCCTTTCCTCATCAAGATGTTCTGCTTCCTTCCTTATCTTCATTGCTCTGCACTGGACTCTCTCCAGCAGCTACGTGTCCTTCTTGAACTTAGGGGCCCAGAACTAGGGCAGAAGAACCTCTCTCAATCTACTAACCATGCCCCTTCTGATCCGCTGTTGGCCCTCTTGGCCACAAGGGCACATTGCTGGCTGATGGTCATCCTGCTGTCCACCAGGACCCCCATGTTCCTTTCTCCTACACTGCTCTCCAACTGTCAGTCCCCAGACTATACTGGTAACTGAGGTTGTTCCTGCCCAGGTGGAGGACTCTGCACTTGTTATAGTTCATTAAATTTCTCCCTGTCCAGCTTTCCAACCTGTCCAGGTCCTGCTGAATGGCAGCACAGCCTGATGGGGTGTTGGCCACTCCTCCCAGCTTTGTGTCATCACCAAACTTGCTGACAGTGCTCTCTAATCCGTCATCCAAGTTATTAATGAATAGATTGAATAGGACTGGTCCCAGTACTGACCCTTGGGGGACTCTACTAGATACAGGCCTCCAACTAG
>JAOXOE010000874.1:30132873-30163934 GCA_028565055.1 Phoeniculus purpureus
AAGAAGATTGGGGGGGTGGGGGATGGGGGTGTGTTTTGAGCAGAAGTAGCTCTGCACAATGCTTAACAGACACAAGACTAAATAAAAATGCAGGCTACAGCCGTTGCCTTCGTCACCAAGATACCTTTGTTTGTGAGCCTTGATCGTTAGTTTCCACCGCTTTAAATAATCAGTCACAAAGGAGCAGACAACTAGGTATTGGGAGGCATAAAAGTTATTTTAAGCAAAATTATTTGTTTTGTTTTGCAGACTAATACGTTTCACGAACGTAGGAAGTTATTTTGGTGCTCGGTAGTACAAGCTCTCTTTTCTCCTAAATGCTTGTGAGAAATGAAAAACCTGGAGATGACTGTCTTTATTTCCGGGAGTAGACTTCAAAATACGTGCCAGAAATGGACAATTCGAGTGTCCTTTCTCCATATCAAATGAAAGCTGGAAGAGGGATTAAAAACCAACCACGTGGTAGATCTGGTTTTATACTTTGCAACCTCCAGCTCCATTTATGTTCTTTAACCTGCTCAGAGAAGATTAGCCTCTAGATGGATGTGTCTGAGGGATCACCTCAGGGGCAGATCTGCATGCAGAAACCGGTTTTTCTCATGGCTGGAAGAGAGCTATGACCTAGCACAGCGCTCCATCCGAGCGGCTCCCGGAGCATCGCAAGAGCTGCTGAGCGCTCCTGCACAGGAAGCTTTGTGAAGGCAACAGCTTGGAAGGGGAAGCTCTTCAGATCTTTCCCCTTTCTTCTCCTCCTCCCCGGCCTGTGAGTGATTCAGTGTCCCAAACCTTAACTTTTTGTTACCACCTTCCTCCTTTTAATCGCCTTCATCCTCCTCCTCTATCACTACCCCTATCACCTCCTCCTCTATCACTACCATCTTCTCCTCCATCTGCCTGCCTCCTGGATCTCTCTCGTTTGCTTGCTTTCTCCCCTCCTCTTCCACCTCCCTCCCTCTCTTTCTTCTTGCCTCTTCTCTTTTCTTTCTCTTTTTCCTCCTCTTCCCCTACACGTTGTTGTTAGAAAGGATTCTTGCACCCCCTGGTGCTCTTGCGTTTTGTGTGGTAGGAGAGGAGATTGTCTTCTTTCTCTCTCTCCCTCTGGTTGCTCATTATTCAGAGAGAGACACAGAGGGTGAGTGAGAGAGAGAGAGAGAGAGACGGATATCTCAGGTCATCTGCAGCTGCAGCAAACCAGTGAAGGAGAGAGAGAGAGGGAGAGGGAGAGAGGGGGGGAAAAGCAGGGAAAGATGGCGATCCTCCATTGCTGAGACCTGGCAAGGAGCACGAGACTCACAAAACAACTTCCACAACAATAACAAGAAGAGCTTAGGAAGAGAGGAAGAGGAGAAGAGGCAGCAGCAAGAGCAGCAGTGCCGGGACGCTCCTGTAAGTTCTTGCAATTAAAACCCATCTCCGGTTTGGCATTGGAGAGATCATCTCTCGTGTCTCTCTCTACATATATTGTTTGATGTTTTCTGTCTTTCTTTCTTCCCACCACCTTCCTCTGAAATCCATTCATTCGGTCAACGGAGGAAGGAGGAAGAAAGAAAGGAAGAAAAAACCGAAAAGGAGAAGAGAGGGGAGCGAGAGCGGGGTGTTTTGTTTGAGAGAGAAGTCTCTTGCATGGAGGAGGAGAAGAGGAGGAGGTGCTGGTGGTGGTGTGGTGGTGGTGGGAGGAGGAGGAAGGCGGTTAATTAATTTTTTGTTGTTGCATTAAAGGGGGGTGTGTGTGTGTGTGTGTGATATGGGGAGATAAGTGAGATATCAGCCAAGCTTTCGGGGTGGGGGGTGCCCGAGAGGATGTGTGTGTGTGTGCGCGCGAGGTCTGGATGGTACTGTGCGTGTGGACTTGGATCAGGGACGGGAGAGACACGGAGGAGAGAAAAGCTCCGTGCTGGCACGACCCAGGCAATCGGGTGACCTCTTTCTTGCTTGCTTTCTTTCTTGCCTTCTTTATCTCTGTCCCTCTCCTCCTTTCTCCTCGTCTCCGCTCGCTGCCTTCCATTCCGCCGTTGGCGAGGCTGGTCTCTCACCCCGCTTGTCGTGCCCCCACCACGGCTCTCCTGGAGTTGGGATGCGGGGGTCTCCGGCGGCATCGGGTCTGCGGGGTTGGTGGTGCCCGCAGGAGGTTGCTTGGAGTAGGACAGCGTTCAGCTGGAGAGCAGGAGCCATTACACACGCTTGTGCTCTCCTTTGAAAGAGAGCGAGAAAGGAAGAAAGGAAGGGGAAGGAACCCACTTCTTGCTCAGTTCCCCAATGTCTCTACCTTTAAACTAGGCTAGGGAGAAGGTGCTTTTTCCCCTGTCCCTTCCTCAACCACCCGGAGCAGCTTTCTCCCTATCTCTCCCCCTCTTTCCCTTTCTTTATCGCCCTGTCCTCCATTTGCAAGCTGTCTGCTTTGGTTCCAGTCCAGGCTCCACAACACAAAGCTTCTCCTCGCTCTCACACACATGCACACACACGGTCTACAGGCTCTTTATGTCTTCTGGAGAAACCTTCTTCTCCCCGCAGCCCCGCTCCTCTTAGCATTGTGGTTTCTCATCTCCACACAGATAGATCCTTCTGGAGCTTCATGTAGTTATGATCCGATAGGATTTCTCCCCCCCACCTCCCTCTTTGAGGGAGAAAAAAGAGAAAAGTTTCATTCGTTTTTCTGGTGTTTGGGAGGAGAAAGACCTTCAACTTTGAGTGCTTTCTGCTGCTGCTTTTGTGTGTGTGTTTGGGGGGGGTCTGTTTGTCTCATGAAGCTGCTTGCATGCCTAAGAGGAAGTGACTAGTTTGGCAGAGAGCTGTGATCTGAGTCAGGTAAGCCATGTCATGTTCTCTAGCTCCACCAGAAAATGGAGGAGAGAGAGAGTAGACAAAGCTGAGATGGGAAGTGCTCCTAACATCGTGGATGTCTCTCCATGTTTTGAATCTTTGCTGGCAATAGCTAGCTTATTCATGATTTTTCCCCCTAAGATTTCTCCATTTTTTTTCAATGTACAACATTGTGATGGGTCTTCTCTCTGGCTTCATGCTATCAGGAAATGAGGATTTGAGGAAATTGCTCAGATTCTCCTTCACACAGAGAAACATTCTCAGGCTTTTTTTTCCTCTAATGCTTTCATGCAGAGGTCACCTTTCTAGATATTTTTCTTTGGTTAAAGACCACAGAATTTAGGAGATTGATCAGTTGGTCAAAGAAACAGTGTAGAGATGAATGCATTTATAGATTTTTGCAAGCTTTTGGAGGTAAGTGCATACAGCTTGAGGCTGCTCAGGTTCTTCCAGAGAATGTCATGAAATGTCATTTATTTTCTAGGTGATGATGATAATACCTGACTTTGGAGATTTTTAACATCTGATTTTCAAGAGCATTCTTTCTTTTGGATGTTATTTTAAATTAAGATGGGATATTTCTCATTCACTAGGTTGCATTAAAACAATACTAACAAGCTTTCAGTAGGTTCCTCAGAGCATGGTAATGTATGTAATTTCTCTAGGAAAAAACAAAACTGTTTTCACAACTGTCTTTTTGGTGTCTTAAGGTATTTTTTTGATGAAAGCCTATGACAACATTCTTGTTCCGATTTTAATGTCATTATGGAAACCTAAGATCCTCAAAGTGAGGTAGGAGTTGTACAGGAGTTTGTGTGCTATTTTTTAATGCACTTTTTAATTGAAATAATTTTGTATAAACTCATCAAGGCCACCAACCTAAATGTTCAGATAATTTTCATAGAAGATGCAGTTCCTCAAAAAATTGAAAGTACGTGCTGAAATGCATGAGGGGGACACCAGAGTGCAATGCTACTGAGTGTGAAGGTTCCATAGGAAGGTGGTATCAGTAATGCTCATATGTAGGTTACCTTGAAGAGTTTAGGAAAGAATGTGTTACATTTGGGAGGCGTTAGTGGTAGTCTAGGGGAGCAGTGAATCTGATTGAGAACGTGCTCCCAGATGGGCAAAACATTTTGAGGATTTTGAGATTTGAGGATTGCAGTGACTAGTGATGAACTTGAGACCTGCAAGGTTAAAAAAATCAATGCCCTTGTTTTAGGTTTTCTATGGAGGAAATGATTTAATGTGTAATCTAATATACTTGAGAAGGATATTGCATTATCAACTGTGTCTTTCTTAAGTTCTGGTAGGTTGCTGATAGGTCACCCACATTACTGAGATACTGTGGTTGTCTCCGGTTTTCAGAAGTGGGCCACAAAACGTACCATTTTAGGCAATTTTATATTAAAATTTTGGCAAAATTAAAGAGGGTGGTTGACTTTCTTTTTTCTTCCTGAGGTGATGTTCTTTGATGTACTTTGCAATCTGTGCACAGGTGTAAGTCAACAGCCACTGAATAAATTCAAAAGCCCCTACTGACCTTTGGAAGTGTGGCTCAGATCTTAAATGTTGCATCCCCTATGTGCAAAGACGGTATGCAGCCCTATGGAGCCACTTGTATTTTACAGTCCAGAATTGTGAAACCTTTACCTCCTGAGAGGTCAACTCAGTGTTTGACTACAGTGAGCTCTATAGATACATTGAACATGGCATGTGCCATCCAAGAATGAGACTGAGATTTAAACTGAGGATCTTTATGGAAGATGTTAACCCTCTTTGGTGGTGACAGACACCATGGAAAGCCAAATGTTGCTGCAGTATTTTGAGCTGGTGTTATTTCTAAGGATGTTTCTTGACTGTGAGATTGAAATCCCTTTAGAGAATGATATTCTTGTTAATGATGTTAATGATGTCTGCCCACAGAGACTGAAGTTCACCTTGCTGTTAAAATACTAGCTGAGGGACTTATTTTTTTTTAATAACAAAACAAGTCTTTAAAAAAAACCCAAACCACCAAAACCCCAAAGCAGTGAGTTTTAAATGAGCTCTAGAAAGATAATCTTAATTCATGAGATGGTGCTGACTTTAATGTTTCTGGTAATTTGGCACAGATTTCTTCATTCAGACAATGTCTTCCAATTACTTTTGTTTTGTGGGCACCAGAACTTTTCTGTGGTGCAAGTTCCACAAGAAATAGCATTCATAGCTTGTTATTCAGAATATAAACTTCCTTTTCCTAATAACTTTTCTTGACTCCATTAGACATAGTCTATGGACCTCTGGTTTAAAAATATTTAAACAGTTATTTGATTTCCTTATACATATTCGTATATTTTTAGAAGGTCATATTTAGAATTTCATAGTTTTAAAGCATTATTTGTTACAAGAAGGAAACAAAAAAATACATTTTGTATACCCAGACTGTGAAGAATATGAGTATATAATTGAATGCTGGAAATGGAAAGTAGAAATACTGCAAGTTGAAGCGGAAAAAAGATAGGATAATTTCAGTTTAGTAAATTTTCTAACAAATTGCTAGGTGTTGTGAACTTAAAAGAGTATTGACTTCTATGAAGACATGAGTGGTTGAAAAGAGAGTTGATAAGTATTGGAGAGCTAAGTTTAACGTAGATGTCTGGACATCTGGTAGATGTCATGCTGGGCCCCAAGGAATGGACAAGTTTAATTTTAGCTTTAAAAAGGAAATGGGAAGAACTACAGTCTTATAATAGTACAACTTACAGTTTGAGGAAGGTTATTTCAGAAAAGCCTGAAGATGTCTCTTCAAATTTGTAACTCCCAGAAACAATTGTGAGTTATTTTTCCTATTATTTCAAACACATTTCAGTTGTAATAAAAATAGAGATTGCTTTGGTTTGCCATAACACTTTGTTGTGGTTTAATCTGGTCCAGGAATCAAATTGTGGCCACACAGCCACTTGCTCTCCCCCTGAGTAGATGGGAGAAAGGATTGGAAGAGTGGGAGTAAGAGAACTTATGGGCTGAGATAACAGCAGTTTAATAGGTGAAACGAAAGCCATGTATGCTAGCAAAGCAAAACAAAGAATTCATTCACTGCATCCTGTCAGGAGGCAGGTATTCAACCATCTCCATGTGTCATGGCTACTTGCGAAGGCAAACACTATCACTATGAACATCTGCCCCTTCTTTCTTCTATCCTCAGCTTACTGTGATGAGCTTGGTGTCATATGGAATGTCTCTTCAGTCAGTTGGGGATAGCCATTCCAGCTCTTTCCTTTTCCAACTTCTTGTGCACCCCCAAACTGCTTGCTGGTAGAGTGCGGTGAGAATGAGGAAAACCCTTGACTATGTAAGCATTGCTCAGTGATAATGAGAACATCCTTGTGTTATCAACAGTGTTTCTGCCACAAATCCAAAACATAGACTCATACTATCTACCATAAAGAAAATAAACAGCACACACTTTTTCTGTGTAGTGGTGTGTGTAATTTCTTAAATTGAGTAGTAAGAAACTGGAAAAAGAACTGGAAAAAGAACTGGAAAAAGTGTGAAACTGGTAAATAGCTATGTAGTACACATTGTCCTGTTGTGAAACCTTCGCTAAGCAAGCTTGGGGACAAAACCTGTAGTATCCAAAAACTTCCACTGAAATACCAAAAAGAGTGAATTGAAGAAGTATACTGGTAGAGGAAGGAGATTCTGTGTTAACGGATCAGGAAAGGTCTACAGTAAAGGCAGTTGTCTTTGTATCTTTTAATTATTTGGTTTCCTTATACTTTGTTATATTATCTAACCCATTGTAGTAGAAGAATAACATAAAAGCTTTCTTTACAGAGATCTCGATTTTGAAGTTAATTGTGCATCTTCTGAACTTGTTCTGGATTAAAACAGTCCCCTGGTAGTGCCAAAATTGTGTTGTATAGCTTAACTTGATCAAGATGTGATCAAGTATGGACTTGTAATTGCTGGTTTCAGTAAACATGTTGAACTTCATCAATCTAGATGACTGCTTGCTTTTCAAACCATTGCTTTGTTCTAGAATACCTACAAGGGATCTGTCTAAAAGGGTTTGGTTAATGGGTATCTTTCAGGTAGTATTCAAATATAATATGGGATCAGAGGAGGTGTGCAGGTGGTCTGTGAAGTGGATGAGAAATGCACCTTACTCTTCAGAAACAGGGTAATTTTGAAGGGAAAAAAAGGACTATGATGAGGATGAAGGCTGCTTAAACATCTCCTAACCTTTCAGAGAAAGAGACTAAAATTTGTTTAATTGAGAAGTTCTAGAGAAGGTGGTGTGATACAAGTCTTCAGCTGCTGGCAGAGACACAGTTAACATTGTAAGTGGTTGAACTTCAGTGTGGCACTTCTCCAAATGAGTTGACTGTTGAAAATAAAATGTTCCAGAAGAACTGGGAGAACAGGAAAGAAGTTAAAATAGCATGGTTTGTATGCCAGTGCTGAAAGAAGAAAAGGGGGGAGGAAGCTCAACTTATGATAATTATCTTTTTGGTTTTAGTGAAAAGACTTTAGTAGCTACTAAAGTTTCCAAATGAGGAAGCTAGATGTAATATTATGCAGTCTTCATCAGTGTGCTGAGTCTTCTGCTTTCAGCTTGTGTTTGGGAGGTCAAACACATAGGTCGATAAAAAGTCATGTGAGGTTTTTTTTTATTTTGTTTCATTTTGTTCTTTTAACTTCAAAAAATGCCAAATATCCAAAGTCTTCCTCTTGTCTCTTAAGTTGTATGAAGCTATGAAAGATGCTGCAGTACACACAGAATTCTGAAGGGGGTTGAAAGAGCAGGTTTGAGTTGGGGAAAGAGGCTTTTCTTTCTAATGTCTTACATTTGAAATACAGTCTTATGTACTTTTTTATTTTTCTGTGTCCTCTTCATCTCTTGAGGAATTGAAGAACTTGGTATGGTTGGGTTTTTTCAGCTTGAGGCAGCATGAGCTGTTGCAGTAACCCAAAATACCATTGCCTAATCTCTACTTGGATGAACTTTTCTTTAAGCAGTGTTTGCAAAAGAGCCTTTCCTTATCATTGACTATGATTGCTTTGAAGTAAATTTTGAGACACATCAGTCCCAAACCTAGCAATTGTGTTGTTCTTTCTATTTCCTCTTGATCCAAAAAGTCTCTTTGGTTCTGGCCAGTCTTTGTGATGTAGTTATGGACCTCCATGGCTGCTGTCTAGGGAAAATACAATAGGTTTTTGGCCTGGGCTGAACGCAGCTTTTTGGGTAGGTGATGTTTACAATCCCTCTAGAAACACAATCAGTTTACATTTATTTTGTAATTTAAAGAAAATGGAAATGAGACATGTCAGAATGTGCCGCCATTGTTCTTGTGTGGAGTCAAATACAGTCTCTTAGGAATGCATGTTTAATAATGTCAGCATAAAGAGCTGTAGGCACAGCATCAATGTCATGAGTGATTAGAAAGGGCTTACTGAGAGCTTATCGAGGTAGCAATCATTGCAAAGCCAGTGTGTTGAGAACAAAAAATTCTGAGAAAAAAACTTGATTCACTGGACTAATTATGTTAGTTTTGAAATATTTAAATAAAGAATTCAGCTGTTGAAGTCTGTCATGTTACTTTGTGGTGGAGGATAAAACAATCTGAATTGGGATTACGCCCAAAATTGGAGAGTTATTTCATGCATTTGGAGAAGAAGCTTAGTTAACGTTGCGCCTGAGTTTTTCCTTCTCCTTTCAATGACAGGACTGTGCAATTAGTGACTTCCTAGTCATTTAGGTAATGAGTGGTCTGCCACACTGGAATGGTGGATTTGCAGCATTTGTTACAGGTACAGGCGCTGTACTGACCTGAAGATTAAGAAGTGGGATGTTCAGCGATGGCATTACTGTTGCTATTAAAAAGCTCTGGAAAGGGGCCTGAGAACCCCAGCTGCTGTCATGTTGGAGGGAGACAGGCCTTCAAAGGATACAAGGATTAGAGTGTCAGGAAAAGTAAATGGTAGCATCAGCACAAGTAGAAAATAGGCAGAGCTATTCAGCAAACAGAAAAGTAGGCTAAGGCATACCATAATTATGTGTAGTGGAAACTTGCTGCTAATAGAGCAGTTGCGTGGGGTAAAGAGGCAGGAGAATGATTTTTCAAGACAAAACAAAGCAGACATTGCAGAGGATGATATAGGAAGACTGAGGATTCAGTGTGCTCATGATGATGTGAAAGAGAACACTTTGTTTTGAAAGATGCAAAAAATGGAATCTTCTGATGTACATGTGGGTCACTGTTTCCGTGGCCTTGGAGGACAATAGGGGCTTCTTTGCACTGCCTGAATGAGCAAAATCTTCCTTCCTGCTTGCAGCTCTTAAGGTTTCAAATAGTGTTGCTTCAGGGTGGCATCACTGGTTGTGGAAAGAAGGCTTTGCAGGATATTCCTGTTGGGAAAAAGATGGGTCATGCTGGATTGGGCTGTTGTCATGCAAATTACTTCAAAATACAATAGCTACTTATCACAGGAGCCAGGCAAACACATTCCTTCCACACACTGTCCCTAGACTCTCATTGCTAGCAAAGAAAAGAGCAGTTTGGGAGAATGTGACACATAGAACCTGTGCTCCAGCAGCCCACATTTTGAGTTTTTTCATTATTTGTCAAATGGAATGTTAGTTAATCTACACATGCTGGAAGACTTTGATTCAGCATGATGGGTGGTGCATTTATCTTCTAAAGACTGTCACTTGCTAAAGATATTAATTAATGTTTAGCTGGAAACGGATAATAAAGGTCTTGCTGTGGTCTGAATGACAGAATTCATCTGTCTGATAATGCTAAAAAGTGTCTTTTCCATTTCTGCCTCCCCTCCTTGTTGATCTTAAATGGACACCTTGAGACAATCCCAGGTCATAAGTTGTAGAGGGATTGGTGAAGATGTTTAGTGTCAGTGATGATTCTTTAACAACGTACTTTTTTTTTTTTAAATGGCACCCTGGCTTGTATCAGAAATATTGTACTCAGCAGGAGTAGGGAAGTATTTGCCCCTCTGTGCTTGGCACTGATGAGGCCACATCTTGAGTTACTGTGTTCAGTTTTAGGCACCTCAATTCAAGAAAGACATTGAGGTGCTGTAGCAGGTCCAAAGAAGGACAGTGAAGCTGCTGAAGGGCCTAGACAAGAGGTCTTACGAGGGGGAGCTGGGGCTGTGTAGCCTGAAGAAGAGGAGCCTGTGGAGAGGCTTTATCACCCTCTACAGCTACCTCAATGGACATTGTAGAGAGGTGGATCCTGTCTCTTCTTACAGGTATTTAGTGATAGGACAAGAGGGAATGACCTCAAGGTGCAGCAGGGGAGGTTTAGGCTGGACATCAGTAAAATTTTATTACTGAAAAAGTAGTCAGGCTTTGGAACAGGCTGCCCACAGTTGTGGTTGAGTCAGCATTCTTAGATGTGTTTAAAGATGTAGAGCTTATGGATATAGTTTAGTGGTGAACTTGGTAGAGTAGGATTATTGGTTAGTCTTGATGATCTCAATGGTCTTTTCCAATCTGAATGGCTCTATATTGAAATTAGACACTCTAGTATGGACTAAAATTGTGAGACAGCTTGGAAAAGTGCTGGTCTTGAGGTGGTTCCAGTGCATGAGGCATTAGTGTTCATCAGTAGCTGATCAAACTGCTTCTGTAAGAAACTTAGACACCTCTGAGTACTTATCTAAGTCAACTGAATTCTTCAGTTACAGTCACACTCAGCTGGGTTTGTGAATATGTTGCTCTTTATAATGGGGTTTTAGGCCTTTCTGACCAAACACTCACAAGATGAAGGACCTAGTCTGGTGTCCAGCCCTTGAAGTGTTGCTCTTAATTGTTTTGGATTCCTTAAAACACCCATCCATCTGCTTATTAAAATTGGTGTAGTTAGGGTTTAACAAGGATTTTGGAAGTTCAGACCTTGGTGCTAGATTCTGTTGCTGTATAAATGTAAATAAGAAAACATCTTCTGGGGGTTGTTCTGGTGTGTAAGACTAGAACAGACCTTTGCTCTGCTCTGTTGTTTGCAAGAACTTGAGATATGGGAACTGGAGTTACCTGACACCTTGTTTCTATGTCAGTGCTTTATCATATAGTCTCAGGTGTGTTGCTGCTTATGGTGAATATGGAAGAGGAGACTATAACTACATATACAATATCTGCTTTAGCTGGTAACACAGCAAAGTTTGGAAGGCAATAGCTATAAATTAGAGTCATCTTGTTTTCCTTTGTGTTGTGTGATTGATGGAACTGTGAGAAAAATAAGCGTCACATGAACAAATTTTGAATTATTTCTCTTCTTACTTGATTGGAAACTCTGGTCTTGAATTTCAGTTGTCCCTTCCTTGTCTACGTCTGGGTGGCTCTGACTGAAGAACTTAGGGCCTCCATCACTGGCAGCTTCTGAAACTGTGCTTCTGTCATGCTGAACTAAATAACTTGACAAATACAAAAATCTTAACAAATGGCTGATGGAAGATTGAGAGCAGACAGACAGCTTTTAGCCTGGTTAATTAGATTCTTGACTGCTGAATTATTCCTGCCCTTTCATATGACTTAGGCTTGCAGTTCAATGTGAAAGGTTGGAGCTGATGGCCAGGACTGCATCCCAACCATTGAATTAATGTAACTTGAAATGTGGGACTCAGTACCTTTTGGTCTAAGTGACCTTTTGTCTTCATTGGGTGAGGTCAGAGTGGAGAAAACATAATGGCTTTCAACTGTGTCAGGTCATTCAGAGGTCAAGTTCTATTGTCTGAGATAAGGCATGTGGTATAAAACAGCCAAGTGTGCAGTAGTACCAAGACCTGTGGAGAGGAGGACTTTATCAAGCTTTCTGGAGGGATGTGAGGAGGAAGTTCTTCAGCATGAGAGTGGTGAGAGCCTGGAATGGGTTGCCTAGGGAGGTGGTTGAGGCCCCATCCCTGGGCTGGATGAGGCTCTGGCCAGACTTACTTAGGGTGGGATGTCCCTGCCCATAGCAGGGGGATTGGACTAGATGATCTTTCGAGGTCCCTTCCAATCCCTAATGAATCTACGATTCTGTGTCTCATCATATATATATATATATGTGACGCCCATCTACAAAAGGGCGGAAGGAGGATCTGGGGAACTGCAGGCCTGTCAGCCTGACTTCTGTACCTGGGAAGATTATGGAACAGTTTGTCTTGGGGGTGGTCATGTGGAAAGTGCAGGACAACAAGGGAATCAGGCTTAGGTAATGTGGCTTCATGAAAGGCGAGTCCTGTTTAACCAACCTGATCTCCTTCTGTGATCAGGTGACCCACTTAGTGGATGAGGGAAAAGCAGTGGATGTTGTCTGAGCCTTCAGTAAGGCATTTGACACTGTTTCCCACAGCATTCTGCTAGAGAATCTGGTGGCTCATGGCTTAGATAGGTGGGCTCTTTGCTGGATTAAAAATGGGCTGGATGGTGAAGCTCAGAGAGTTGTGGTGAATGGGGCTGAATCCAATCGGCAGCTGGTCACAAGTGGTGTCCCTCAGGGCTCAGTTTTGGGGCCAGGCTTGTTTAATATCTTTATCAGTGACCTGGATGAGGGGATTGAATGCACCCTCAGTAAATCTGCAGATGACACAAAATTAAGCAGGAGTGTCGATCTGCTTTAGGCCAGGAAGGCTCTGTAGAGAGATTTGGACAGGCTGGAGCGATGGGCTGAAGCCAATGGTGTGAGGTTTAACAAAGCTAAGTGCTGGGTCATGCGCTTCGATCACAACAACCCTCAGAAGTCCTACAGGCTTGAGGAAGAGTGGCATGCTGGAGCAGGTCCAGAGAATGGCAACGCAGCCAGGGTGAGGTCTAGAAAATATGCCCTATGAAGAGCAGCTGAGGGAACTGAGGTTATTTAGTCTAGAAAAGAGGAGGCTGGCAGGAGACCTTACTGCTCTCTACAACTACCTGAAAGGATGTTGTAGCAAGGCTACTGCTGGTCTCTTTTCCCAGATTACTAATGGTAGAATGAGGTTAAATGGCCTCAAGTTGAGTCAGGGGAGGTTCAGATTTGATGTTACAAAGAAGTTCTTTACTGAGAGTAGTTGGGCACTGGCTTCCCAAGGATGTGGTGAAGTCACCATCCTTGAAGGTATTTAAAAAACAAGTATGGCCATCATCTAGGGTTTAGGGAGATATTGGGATGAAGGCTGGACTTTATGATCCTGGATGTCCTTTCCAGCCTGTAGATTCTATAGATGCATCGTTGGAGGAGTTCAGATTCAGATTTCTTTTTGATACAGCCCTAACCCTCAGGTTAGGAAGGAGTCCTCTTTCCTCCAACAATGAGACTGTTTGAAAGGATCTTCTCACTGCTAAGACACGGGTCAATGGGTGTAAGTTGGAACATAGGCAGTTCCACTAAATATGAGGAGAAACTTGTTCAAAGTAAGGATGATGGAGCACTGGAATGGGCTGCCCAGGGAGGTTGTGTATTCTCCTTTTCTGGAGATGTTTAAAACCTGCCTGAACATGTCCCTGTGCGACTTGGTCTAGCTGATCCTGCTAGAGCGACCGAAAGAGTGAGTCAATATGTTTGGATCTCTGAGCTGCATGAATAGATTAGTAAACCTGAATTATTTTTAAGAAATCAGATTACAGAGGTGATAACGTACTACAATGAATTTTCCATTCCACACCATCTTACAGTCGTGTTGCTCTCGTTCCACTGTGGGGTAGCAGGGGGATTACAAATCTTACAGTGTGTTATTCTCTCAAGGAACCACATAAAACCTGCTGAGATCACACACAAGAAAATGTCTTTCAGACCAAAAGCCTGGAGTCAGAAGTTGCTTGGCAAGATAACAGACAGGTTGACCAAAGGTTGCAAAAAGAACATGAAATGTTGCCCTCCAGGGTTCTCTGTACTTCCACAGGTTTAACAATGTTACTCCAGTGGTGTACAGCAATATAATTTGTTTGCTGGTGTTCTGGTTGTGTCTCTGAATATACTTAAGAATTCATGCTACATAGGTTTGTTAATACTGCACTGTAATATCAGATGGGCTGCTGAGACCTCAGGGGGGTGAGGAATCTATTTTTAGTGTGTTTGAAGGGTAGATGATGTTTCAGGTTGTGGAATGACTTTCTGGGTGGCTTGTCACCATATACTGAAGTTTTGTATGTCATGGCAGTTAGTAACTTAAGTGGGACATAAAAAAAATTCTGCTCTTTAGGGAAACTTTGAAGATAGATGGAGCTAAAATGCCACACAGTATGTTCTCGTGCTTGTTTCGTTGATGTGCTGGACATTTATTCTTCTTTACAGGTAAAATAAGCAGTCTTCTTATAAGCTGAAGGCAGTGTCTGTTGGTATCCACATTTTTGAGAGTTACTCATCTTTGAGTATGACTTGTAGTGATGGATGACCAGAAGAATGAGTTAGTTGCCCAAATGGACTGAAAAAGATGGTTTGTGATCTCTTTCAACGTCATAACTTAGTCACATGTGGGAAGTTGGATAATAGCAGTACTGTCCTGTTGGAACATATTTGACACCCCAGCCTGCAGAGACTCGGAGCTTTAGGTTGAGAATCCTGTCTCTAGACAGCACCATGTGTGTGCAGCAGTCTAAAAAGTGAATCAAGCCTTGATTTGGAAGCACTGTAGTGGTAGCCATGAATAACAGATTTTAATTATTTATTATGGTTAGATTTTATGTGGATTGGCTTTCTGTTTTCCTTGGAAGGCAGTAAAATGGCAACTTTTACAGGATTCTTCTACATTTTCAGGATTTTGTTTTGTATGCAGGCTTGTACACTTTATTTATTAATTTAATAAATCCTCACTGCCACTCTTAGAAACACTGACAAAGGCTGTTTAATAGGTCAGGCCTCAGCTACCATTGCATTTTCTTCTTACTGTATTACATTTGGCAGATAATAGAAGATGGAGACTAAAGCACTTATACTGTAAAAGCTTATTAATGTGAATAGTCACTGTGATCTGATTTTTGAATTTCACTGTGAGTGAACATTTGAAGATCAAATACTTAGCTGCATGGACAATACTTAGCTGCATCGAGTATTTAGGGAAGCATTTAGATACTACATCTTGAATAGAAAATGACCTTAGCCTTCAACAGCTACCACCTACATACATGAGATGTTCATTTGTGGTTGCGTGTGAGGGCATGGTTGTAGTTGATTTGCAAAAGCCAACAAAGCTTATGTATTAGAGAGTTTCTTCACTTTCATTCATTTGATACTTTCATTCTCACTCTTTGTTTTTTGACAGTGGGAGTATGCATGTTATAAATACCCAACTTTCACTTCAGTTATGCTGGCATGTTCCTGAAAGATGACTTCCTATGAGTTTATGAGTATTCTAGTAAGAACATATAGATTGATGTGCTCCCTGTAAGATGATGTTCGTGCTTTCTGGAGTCCCATCACTAACTGCGTTTTTTACAGAAGCGTGGTTTTTCTCACTTTATTTTTAAGATTATTTTTTTTTTTTTTTAATTAAGGGGTTGGCTTGAATAGACACTGACTTACCTGGTAATTGCTCGTTCAAGAAGAGTGCTTTGGATCAGGAAAAATGCAGTCTAGGCTTCTTTACAGTGACAGGGGTGTGTACTTTTTGCATGTGTGTACCTAATTCAAGTTGCTGTGTAGTTCATCCTGCTATGGTAGTTCATCTGGCAGATTACTTAAATATTTACTCCAAGAGATCTTGTTCTCTATTGGTGTGAAGCAGCATTTCCAGTTATTTTCAGATCATTTTCATCTTAGCAACCGTGTTGGAGATAAACCAGACAAAAGTGCTGTAAACTGTCCCGGCATTTTGGTAGAAATTAATAAAATAAAGTTTAATGGTTTGTTCCCAAGGGGAGAACAGACCATCTGGTTGACAGAAGGTTAGGCCAAGTAATACAGTCCTGAGAGTGCTACAAACCAACCCAGAATATCTGGTATTGTGTCCAGTTGCTGCATGTATTAAGCACTGAAGTGGTGCTTTCGGATATGCAGACCCAGCAGTTCTGTTACCACTGCTGTGACGCAGGAGATAATTCTGTTGGGCAAGCATTAGCATGGGGGTGGATCTACAGTACAGGATGTGTAATGTCAACATGAAGCATGGGAGCTGGCAGTAAGAAGGAAAGCAGCCATTTCATGCCAGTGCAGGAAGCCCTAATAGATTTTCTTTCCCTCTGTATCTTGTCCTTTCATACTGCTTTCATACTTGGTATTAAACAATTACCTTCTGCTTTCTCATCTGAAAACTTCATCCCAGCAGCATTTAATTTCTTTTTCTTTTTGAATCTATTCGTTTTGTTTTTTAACTAGTGAATTCTACTCTGAAAGCATGTCTGATGGATTATAAAAGGGGCTGTGGGGAAGCTGAAGGGCCAAGCATATACGGAGAAAGAGAAGAGTTCAGTTTTGTGAAAGTCCTGAAAGTTTCGTTGTAGATCTTTCTGGCATTAGCGGAGAGACAGTTTATTCAAAAGCCATAACTGTGTTAGAACATTGTGCTTAAGCTGCAAATTGCAGAAAAGTATGAAATACTGCAAGTGATACTGTGTAGACTTTCAAATTCAGTAGTTACTAAGAAATTGTACAAAACTATTGTAATTGTTCCTGCTTTCTTTTTAGCAGGAATGTCCTATTCGAATTTATTTTCCTTTTTGGTTAAATCTAGTCAAAGTACCATGGGGCCATTTTTCCTAAAGAACCAAATACTGTTAAATATCTGTCTAAGCCTAAATTAAAATAAAATAAGCTTGCTTAGCATTCTGTAGACTTAAACTACGGACTTGAAAATCTAGTGATATATTTTCTGAGAGTTTAGTCATAGACTGGTAAATTGGTTTGGAGTTTTTGTGTTTATACATTTACAGATACCTTCATGTAGCTGCAGCTGTGAAGATGTAGAATACCAGAACTTGCTTCATGATGGGCATGGCAGAACTGAACTTTATAATGAGAGTCCTCATAGTTTCTAGTGCCTGTTCAGCAGAATTTTCAAATAATAATATTGCAGCTTCTCTTGAATGAATCCTTGTCTTAGATGCTATTCTGTGGTAGCCCTGTGAAGGTATGACTTTCTTAATATGTTCCTAAGAACTGGAGTATGGGAGTAGTCAACCCACAGGTATGTTTTCTCAGTTGCAGTTTGGTGATGGGATGAGGGCATTCATAAAACGTGGTTTGTGTGTGAAGACTGTTCTGTTCTGCAGTAACTTCTGCAGTTCACTTGCAGTTTACTTCTTTACAGTGCAAGTCAAAAAGCACTGGAAAAGGCTGCCCAGATACCTTGTGGAGTCGTCTTCTTTGGAGGTATTCAGAGCCTGTCTGGATGCAGCCCTGTGCATTGTGTTTTAGACAGTCCTGCTTCATCTAGGCGGGTTGGACCTGATGATCTCTTGAGGTCCCTTCCAACTCCAATGGTTCTGTGATTCTGTAAGCCTCATGAAGTCTTCTTTTCTCCATTGGCCACATTCAGGAGATTTTTTGGTTGAAGCTGTGAAAGTCAAGCACTTCTGCATAAGGCACTTGGTTAAAAAGGGCACTGAAGTATTGTGTGAAATTCAGACATAACTTTCAGGGCAGAACATTTTGTTGGTTCCATAGGTAACTCCACATTGTTGTAGCTGGTTTTTTAACGTCATAGTCAGGATGCAGGCAGATCAAGAGACTTTTTCTAACGTACGGTCACTGTATTGTGTCTGACCATGTAATTTTTCTTGCAAGTTTTATTTTCTGGTATGTGGTAATTCTGTGGCTTTTCCAGTGGTGTTGAACAGGTTTTTAGAACACACTGAAGAGCATTCATCAAAAGTTTCAAAAGTTTCTTCATATACAAATGAGTATTTTTTCTAGATTTTGTCTGAACTTTTCTATAATGCAAAGAAAATATATTGTCCTTGACTTTTTTCACACCAAAGAAGATGCTACTTACTAAAGATAATTTATGATAAATTGCTAAGATTATAATCTCACCACAGCACGATTGGCCGTCTTCCACTGAGTTAGCCTGTTTCAGCAATGAGCTGTCGCTTATGATACAAAGCAATCTGCAGGGACATATGATCATACAGACTGACTCTTTTCCCTGTCATCATGGATGTCTCATCGTTTCTTGTATCTGATAATTAGGAACTAGAATTATTATCTGATAGACCAGCAAAATCTAGCACCAGAAAGATGGACCTTAGTTCCCATCTCATAAACATCAGTTTACAGAGAACTTCTCAGTCATAGAAACACTAGCAAGAGAATGTTTTTCTAGGGGTTTTTTTGGTTTGCTTTATATTTGATGTCACGAGGACAGATGTGAACTACGGGGGAAAGTCTTGATGTGTATATGTTCACAGAACACTCTCTATTTGAAATAGTGGAGAGGCACAAGTCTACTACTGGCAATGGTGTAGAGAGAATTGTATTAGGTAAATAATGACTTCAAGAACTCAGAATGTCTTTTTTTGCAGAAATATTATCCTAAAGAAAGTTTATGATGAAGATATAATAGGCTGCATCTATTTTTTTCTGAGGTTATCAGAAAACTAATATTAATAGCCACATATGATTATTTTCAACATTTGGCTGTAGTTCACATAGACTTTTTGAGTGTTTAAAGTTTATACTTGTCAAGGGTTTAACCCAAGACAAAGTTAACCTATTAAGTTAGTTAGTGTGCTAATGGGCCAAAACAAAACAAGGAGGGTTCAGAAACCACTTACTAACTGCAGGCAAAAAAATGAAACTAACTCAGTTTGGGAAAAAACGAAACAAGGCACATTTAATTCACCTCCACATAAAACCCAACAGAAAAATATACAGAGATTAAACACAAGTTCTTATACAACTAGGTCAAACTGCAATCTCCAGCCCCTCAAAGAGAAGACATTTCCAGCAGTTCTTGCTCCTTGAGGAAACGTAGAGTCTGTTCACTCCATCCACACAGCCCTCAGCATCAACAGGCATTTTAAAGTCCAGTTCTTTGCTCCATGTGCTTGGATGCCAGTTCTCCAGTTTCAGTGCACCAGTTTCTACACCACAAATCAGCATCACAGAACATTAGGAATTGGAAGGGACCTTGAAAGATCTAGGTCAATCCCTCTGGCACAGCAGGATCACTTAGATCAAGTTGCACAGGAACATGTTCAGATGAGTTTTAAACATCTCCAAAGAGGGAGACTCTATAACCTCCCTGGGCAGCCTGTTCCAGTGCTCCGTCACCCTTGCCGTGAAGAAGTTCCTTCTCATATTTATGTGGCATCTCCTATGTTCCAGCTTACACCCATTGCTCCTTGTCCTATCATTAGATGACACTGATAAGAGTCTGGCTCCATCCCCTTGATACCTGCCCTTTGCATATTTATAAACTTAATGAAGTCACCCCTAAGTATCCTTCTCTCTAAGCTAAAGAGACCCAGCTCTCTCAGCCTTTCCTCATAAGGGCAATATTCCACTTCCTTCGTCATTTATGTGGCTCTACAGTGGATCTCTGCAGCAGTTCTGTGTCCTTCTTGAACTGTGGGGGTGCAGAACTGGACACAATATTCCAGATGTGGTGTCAGCAGGGCAGAGTAGAGGGAGGAAGTTGGCCTTCTTGGCCACAGGTCCCTTTCTCCTACACTGTTCTGCAGCACGTTGGTCCCCAACCTGTACTGGTACCTGGGTTGTTCTTGCCCAGTTGCAAGACTCTACACTTACTCGTTATAGTTCATTAAACTTCTCCCTGCCCAGGTCTCCAGCCTGTCCAGGTCCTGCTGAATGGCAGCACAGCCCGCTGGTATGTCACTATTCCTCCCACTGGCTTTATGTCATCAGCAAACTCACTGACAGCGCACTCTAATCCCTCATTCAAATCATTAATGAATAGATTGAACAGGGGCAGTGCCAACTGACCCTTGGGGGACTCCACTAGATACAGGCCTCCAATTAGAATCTGTCCCATTGACCACTACTCTCTGGGTTCTATCCTGCAGCCAGTTCACGATCCACCTCACTACCCTATCATCCAGACCACACTGCATCAATTTGGCTGCGAGGATACTATCGAGACTGTGTCAGTTGCTTTCCTAAAGTCAAGACAGACCACATCCACTGGTTTGCAATCATCTATCCACCTGGTTATGCCCTCATAGAAGGCTATCAGTTTGGTCAAGCATGACTTCCCATGAAGGGAGAACTCTCTCCATTTCAACAAACAATGGAATTCAGACAAAATCTTCCTTCCACTGATCCTTAAAGCACCACTCTCTCTATTCACCACCTTCCCAGAGCAAGATGTCTGCCACGTGCTGCATTCCACAACATGTGCTTTCTCTGAAAAACAAACAAGAAATGAAGAAGGAAGAGCTGGGAATGCAAAACTGAAAGCTCCAAATTCTTTCTTTGTTGGTAGAGCTGCAGAAACTTGGATCTTAATTTGCAAGTAAAACATTCACAAAATTTCAGTCTATGACATAGGTCCCTTGGCTCTGTGAACAACATATTTAGGAATTTAGATTAAAATCCACATAAATAACTTAGATGGACATAAAAGGACTTCCCATACCAAAATCAAATTGCATTGACACATCCCAGAGGTGCACATAGCTACAGTTCTGGATGAGGGAAGCGTCACAGCTTTACTGAAGCTTTTAGCAGCCCCTTCTCCCAATTACAGAACACCCCTCCAGGCTACCAGCACTGCAATCCTAGCATCTCCAACAGCAACATATTTAGAACAATAGACACAACAGAAATTCCACACATACCTGGAAGGGTTCCACCAGCATGGTAAGAACAGGAAATAATAAAAAAAATACATCCAAAATCTGATACAGGGTTTGTTTGCCCACTAATTCTCCCAGTTCATTCCAGACCCACATTGGTTGGATTTTTTTTGTACTGGTCTTGATCTCCCAGGGTCTTCAACACACAATAAAATAGAGGACAATATTGTGGTAAAGAAAAATAACAAGTTCTATTAACAAAAAACAGTTAGAAAAAGGTGAAGAGAAATGCCTGTAAACTGCTGGCAGATGTGACTGATGATCACAGACGTGACAGCTAGCAAAAACTTAACAGATTTCTCTGCACCTTCCCTGCTCCCTGAAGGTGGCTAGAAAGTGTCCCACAGTAAACAAAAGTGAAAAAAAGTTTTAAACAGCAGTAGTCGTAATGGGAAAAGAATGGAAAGAAAAAGGAAGCAAGAAAAAGGAACAAAGCAAAAGGAAAGAAGAAAACAAGGATGTGGAGGGGAGGGAAAGGAAAGGGAAAGGAAAGTAAAGGGAAAGGACTCCATATTCATTTCCAGAATATTTCATATTCATATTCCATACTAATTTCTTTCTCCTTTTCCTCTTTCCCCTTTCCTCTTTCCCCTTTCCTTTCCTTTCCTTTCCTGACAGGAATGAGGGAAAGATGAATAAAAATGCAAGAAAGGAAAGTTAGAAACTATCAAGGAAGAGGATGGGAGGAGATCATCTTTCACCAGGTCAACGTGGCAGGGGGCAGATACAAATGCCAGCTGTCCCAGTGTGGCTTAGGGTGGAAAAGAAGCAGTTCAACCCTTGCACGCACCATTTATAGTGCCATGGAGAAGGGATATCAGTTGGTTCTTACGCCGATAGTGTGATGGAATCTGGTTGGTTCCCTAAGCTGTCATATCTGTCAAGGGGTCAGAGATTAACGCAGGACAATACTGCCATGGGGTACATAGCTGTTGAGTTGTAACGTTGTTGCAGCAGTTGTGTGATGGATATCAGTGTCTATTTGTTTAAAAACTGTTCCGTCACATCATCTCTACCACTTCATTAACAGAGTTTGAATTGGTACTTTTCCCAACCTCAGTGTTACTTACAGATTCTGTTCTTTGGTGACAGATGCTTCCAAGAGTTCTAACAACTTATATTTCATCCTGGGCATCTATGGTTGCTATGGTAGCAGTTGTTAAGGTCAAGATGGAACAAACTATTATATCAACAATTATGTTGGAAATTTTTTCTTCATGGTTTGACAGATCATGTTAAGTCCTGTATGCATCTCAACAATTTCAAACGACATAACGACTTTCATTAGCATTCTAACTTGCAAGCCTTAATGCCAGACCTTTTTATCAAACCTTGTTAAGTGTTTGGAGTTGACTCTCATCTGGTAAGTAACTGCCATCTTTTGAAGGGAAAGCATGGAAGGAGGTTAGAGAGAGGTGGTAAATCTTTATCTAGTGATGGCATCCTTCTCCACAAGCTCTACTGTGTTCTGTGCTTTCGAGAGAAGATTAATGCTGGGATAGGTTCTGCTCACATGTGAAGTTATTTGATACGGTTCTTGGTGTTCAATAATCTATGCATGATTGTGAAGTGGTCTTCTGCTCTTAAAATCTAACATAGATGCCTTTACACTTCATGATGCTGTTCAGAGTCTGTCATGTCCAGAAGCTGCCTTAGGTGGCCTTGCGGCTCTAAAGAAAACCATGTATGACTGTTACTTACAACCTTATTGAAGGACACATTTTGAAGGGCTAGCTCATTAAGCAAGCTTTGAAGGGTGTGCTCTGCAGAGCAGCTTCCTGTTATTTGGTTAATGGTTGACCTAGTTCTATTGCCATATGCCTCTTGGAATGCATTCTAATATGAAATATGTGCTAAAGCAAGACTGGGATAATAGAAGGGAAGTCAAAGCCTTTATGAAACAGAAATCATAATGCTGTTGCATTTTGGAGGTTATCATAGTTACTAAAAATGGCAGTATCTTCATGGAACTGTAGTGATTTAGATTGCAAACTTTGTAGTGTTAATCAGACCCATTTATGTATTTTTTTCAGACTGGCCTTGTACAGAAGATTTGTATCAGTAATTCCCTGTGCTCCATATGGAAGCTAAAGTTAGGAAGTGAAGCACTTACAACGATATTATAGCTGTGAGGAAAAATTAGATTAGATTTGACTAAAGGCAGGAGGATTTTTTCCCCTGTGGTTTTAACATTGCAAACCACAGACTAACTTTTTTCCTCTTTAAATCGTGGCAAGAAGTCAAAAATGGGGATTCAAGCTTTTACCTGGTACCAGACATGACACAGCATACAGACTAGACTTGGGCAACAAACACAAGAAATTTGGAGGTACTACATAATGTTCGTCATCTAACCTGACTGAGTACTTCCTGACAGGCTGAAGTTCTGAAGAACCTATAGGCTGTGTTTTCTGGTTAATTTGATTTTCTGCCCTAGGAAAAGGAAGGGTGTGTGGTATCAACTGTTTTTGTAGTGTCCATTATGGTAGAACAGGGGAAGAGAAAATTAAAGCCGTGCTTTGTAACCTTTTGAGAGCTTGTGAGTCTGTCAGTAGACATGGTGATTTATTATTCTTCTGTCAGTGTGGGAAACAGAATTACTTACCAGACATACTGCTTTGAATAGTCTTAGAACCTGGCAGTGGCTAACCTGCGTCTCTTCAGTAGCAGGTGGCTTGCATGCAGTTCAGGTGTGAATTCTGGGCAAAGGTATGTCACCACAGTGATGGAGGTGGCTGGGGCCAGCCCAGTCTGTCTGTGTGGGAAGAAGTAAGCTGTCAGGACCTGTAAAGGCAACTGTTCCTGATCAACATAGGGAATACCTAACCAGGGGAGACTTGGTGAGATATTTTGGGAGTTGTAATCAGTTACTCCTGTAACTGTTTCAACTCCAGACCCTTCATGTGGTTCTTAGGACTGTGGCCTCATTTGTTGAGGCTACAATATTTTTACTTACTTGGCTAGGATACTGGTAATGACAGCATGATGCAGTTTTCGTTTCTCCATAGTGTGTAACACTGAATGTATTTTTGTAGAACTCCTGGACCTGAGGGAAACCAGTCTGCAACATTTTCCGTAGGACACAACATGTTGAGTAAGCTGTAGTCATACCAGTCATGAAAAAAATCTCTGGGGACTGACACAAGCACCTTGACACGTGCACCTTGATCAGAACAAAGGGTAGTGCTTCTGCTGCTAGATCAGAGAGATCTGACTTTGAGCAGGCCAAGCAAATGAATGGAGGAAGTGGTTTGCCTTCTCTTATCCAGTGTCTCAAAGATGCAGGCTCAGGGAGAAGAAAGGGAGGTTGAATAGAGCTGAAGGAATATGCTGCTTTGTGTTGTGTGGGAAGAGGGCAAACAGGAGTTCTAGAAGTTTTCTGCATTGGCAGGCTGACAAGCTTGTAATAGGAAAGCATGGCAATGAACGGCTGATACTGAATGAGTACTTTTTCTTCTGTAGCCTGCCTAGAAAATCTTAACTGTTATTAGGAAGCTGATGAAAGGCTCCAGGCATAGAATATAAGACCAACCTTACCTTGAAGGAAGGATTTCTACACTTCAGTGGGTGTATAAATCCTATAATAATTCAATGAATAAAGGGGCTTTTTTCTGTATGTGAAGAAATGCAGAGGGTTGTCACTGTTCCTGTCTTCCCTGAGTAACTCATCTCTCTGTTCTGGGATACCTCTTGTTTCTGATAGGATTTTTACATAGGGATAGCTGGACTCATCAAATTACTAGAACAGTCAGAATCTTCTGCTTGGGAGAATCCTTATGTTTCTCTTGCTCCAGCTGTCAAGCTGTCATAGCCAAATTAATCTAAGTGGGATTTTAGTAGTAAGCTACCCTTTTAAAGGTAAAATGAGGCCAAGGAAATTGAGAAAAGAAGGAGCAGGAAAGGGATTTTTGATAAGCTAGAAAGATTGAGGATTTCTTCACATTCCAGAGTTATAATATTTGACTTCCAGTCTCAAGAAGGATTTAAGCTGAGAAATTAATCTTTTAGAGTGAGTAATATAGAAGTTCTGTGAGTATCATAGCTGGTTAGTTCTCTGTGTATTATTTTTTGCATGTTGACTGGGACTAGAAATTGCAACTAGAAATAGTTGGGTTTCTTATAATCAAGAGACTTTCACATAGAACATTTTTCTTTAAAGTCAGCTTTTCTTGGCTCAGGGACAGCCCGCAGCTGTCATTTCTTTAGCAAGTACACTATTTTTCTTAAGTTAATGGGGATTAGATTTGTGTCTGTGATAACAGAACCGGTCTTGGTGATCCATGACATCCCTTCCATCCTTTGTTCTCCCACATACTGTCTAGAAGTTTGTCAATTCAAAAGTGATGTAATTAGTTCCACAGCATGCTGGCAGAGTCCATCACTAGTGTTCAGCGGGGGTGAAGATTCTGCTTTAGGAGCCTGCTTATAAAAACACATCAGAAAGTCATCAGCTCCTTGCGTGGAAGGCTGTGTTAAACTTTCAAATGCATGATAACTGGGCTGTTGTGATTGGCATGCTTAGTATCCAAAAGCAATTGTGACAATCCACTCTATTTATTCTTAGAAGAGGGTTAAAAGCCATTTGGGAGGATGTGCCATGCTGGACTTGATTCAACAAAATCTTCAGTGTGGGTTTTGGTCTGCTTTGACCTAGAGAAAGTACTGCTGGGAGAGGAAAGGTTGATGCTAGTTGCTTCGCCTTCTTTATTCAACCGCAGTTACACTCTGTCCAAACTAAATCAGTGTTATTTGTGCAGGCTGATGTAAAATTAGCATATTGGAAAAATTTCTAATGGAAGTGAGTTCAGTGAGTTTTCAAAGAGTGCTGCCTGGGTTTGAGGACAAGAGGAAACGTCTCCAGGGAGGATATAAATCTTATAAATAAATTAAGGTGAATTCTTCCAAGTGATAAAGATTTGGGTCAGAAAGCAAGCACTTTCAGAAAGAACAGTATCAGCCTGGTGCTAATCCAAGACAAAAAGTCAATTGTCTGCTGATGAAGGGTACAAAAGAACGTCTTACTACCTTCTGCTTATTCTCCTCTTCGGGACATAGGAAGCACAGCAAAGGAACTTGGGCAGGTTTGAAGATCCTTGGAAAAGCATCCTTTGAAGTAGCTGTATTTCCCAACTTTGTATCAAGCAGATATTATATATATATTTCTTTTTGGGGATGTTTTGATCACTTTCTTTATAATAGAACTCCTTAAGACAGTTGGACCAGTCACTGTTTTCTGAAAAGTCAGAGTAATGCACCAATCATAAAGCCAGTAACATTTTCATAAATAGTACTATATTGTGGCCTAGATGCAAGAGGAACCAGGAAAGGTTGGCTTGCATAAAACACGGAACAAGAGCAGTGTGCTTGATTTCTCAGTTGAATCTGAAGTTCACGCAACTGAAAGTTTAATTTAGCAATTTAGCCATTATACGTAAAAGACACCATCAGATTTTTGGACTGGCATCAAATGTTTGCAACGGAGAAGAAAAAAATCTGAAATCTGAGGAAAGAAAATAATCAAAGCATGTATTTGTATGATCTTTGGTCTGAGTCTAACACCTTTTGTGCTTCATTTTTTCGAAGTAAAATGAACTGAGAATTAGAATCATAGAATCATTGAGGGAGGCAGCTCCAGAAGAAGGGGACTGTGCGATGAGAAAACTTACGCAGAGAGTGCACAGGAGTCATGGGTCTCATTGGCCATTGTCTTTTCTAGTATATGAGAAAAGAATCTGGGAGCTTTCCATAACCAAAATAAATAATGACCTTGCTTTAACAGAGCAAACAAGCAATAGTAGTTCTGTGCCTGTGAGAGGCCCTGATCCCAAAATGAAAACCAAGGATTTTCCCTTTTATATTGCACCCATTCCATTGCAAATAAAATTACCCTACAGGACAGAAAAAAACGCTATCTTACAGGATTTCAAGAGACATTTCCTTTTTTTCTCCTATTCTGTACACCAGTAATTTGTATGAGAAATATAATGGCTCAATGTCCAGATGGTGACAAGTGGTGTCCTTGAGGATATTGTACTGAGACCAGTGCTGTTTAGTATCTTTATCAGCAACACAGACAGAGGGACTGAGTGAACCCTCAGAAAATTTGGAGACGACACCAAGCTGAGAGATGCATTTGATTTGCG
This sequence comes from Phoeniculus purpureus, assembly GCA_028565055.1. NCBI lineage: Eukaryota > Metazoa > Chordata > Aves > Bucerotiformes > Phoeniculidae > Phoeniculus > Phoeniculus purpureus. Next base: position 30,159,553 of record JAOXOE010000874.1, read on the forward strand.
TCTGTGTGAACCTCATGAAGTTCAACAAGGCCAAGTGCAAGGTCCTGCACCTGGCTCAGAGTGATCTTTGACGTCAGTACAGGCTGGAAGATGAAGGGACTAAGAGCAGCCTTGTAGGGAAGAACTTGTTGATTCTTGTGGACAAAAAAGCTGTACAAGAGCTGACAGTGTGTACTTGCAGCCCAGAAAGCCAACCATATTTTAGAAGGCATCAAAAGAAGTGTGTCTAGCAGGTAAAGAGTGGTTATTCTACCTTTCAGCTCTGGTGAGACCTCACAGACTACTGTGTCCAAATCTGAAAGCATGGAACACTTCTGCTGTGAGGAAAGGCTGAGAAAGTTGGTGTTGTTTAGCCTAGAGAAGTCACCAGGGAGACTTTTTTGTGGCCTTTTAATACTAAAAGAGGACTTACAAGAAAACAGGACAAACTTTTTAGCAGGACCTACTGTAAGAGGACATGGAATAATGGGTTTAAGCTCAAAGATTTAGATGAGATTAACTGACATTTTTTACAGTGAACATGCCAAAACACTGAAACAGATTGTCTGTAAAGGTCGTAGAGGCCCCATACCTAGAAACATACGAGGTCAAGTTGAACGGAGCTCTGACCAACCTGATCTAGTTGGAAAATATCCTTGTTCAATACAGAAAGGTTGCACAACTTGGAAGGTGCCTTCCAACCGAAAACATTCTATAATTCTATAATCAGACCAAAAAATCTCATTCACTTTGTATCTGTAGTGGATGGAAAATGTGAAACACAAAATTCTCTGTGCTTTACTGAAAAAAGATTATGGCTTTGTAGCCACTGTGGACTTTACGAGTCCTGTCTTCTTTTTACAGTAGAAAGCAAAGATCCTGCATAGTTGTAAATATAAGTAAAAATTATTAGAATAGCTTAATGGTCTAATACGTTATTTAGATTTATAAACACAGGAGATACTGTTGTCCATTTGCTAATTTGTGCAAGTGCCTCTCTTGGAATGCTAAGTCCATTCCTGAAGTTGGCATGTGTGTAAAAATGAATGTGGAAATGCTGGAAACAGTAGTGATTTGAAGTCACTGGAAAAATTACACTTCACAGTGAGGGCTTTTAGGCAGCCCATTCTTCCCTTTCAGAGGTTTTCAGAATGGACATTTAGAGGACTAAAAGCAGTTCATTTGCCAGGCTGTGTTCAATATTATAGAAATCTGGAGTCTTTACTAGGCTGTAACAAGATGCAGTGTCGGAAATCTAGAAAATGTTTGCTATATGAAGGTTTTTTTTTTCCTAACTTAATAGTGGAAAAAGATTAAGAGCTATTGGAATAGTTAATGGAGTCTGTAGAAGGTGCTTGGTTGTGAAGATGAAGTAGTTTAAATGCTGTGGTGGGACACAGGCTTTGTACTGAGTTGGATGTGGAAAACTGTCTAACTGTAAAAGGTCAACTTTAAGCAAGATGATTCCCCACTGCAAATTTCCACTGCCATTATCTCAAGTCAGGTCAGGGATTACTTGCCTTAAAAAGCAAGTGATGGGAATGCTTTAACTTGGAGGTGTATGGAGTCTAGGAAGGTAATTGAATTTTACTAGAACATGCAAGAGGACTCACTCTTACCTGGGAAAGAAAAGGGAAGCAAGTAACAAAGTTAATAATGCTGACTGCAGGTTTGTAGTTACGAGTTTAGGCTTGATTATCTGTGGTGGGTTTTCTTCCATTTCCCTGGCATAGGCTTAAAAATATTTGCATTTTGTTCTCAACATGGAATTTATATGCAAGGTTGATGGAAGCTGCCTTCCTTTTAAAGATTAGCCGTATTTTCCTGTTGCCTCAATACAGGAAGAAATGGAACAGATTTTTTGTAGTCCTCACAGAGCTGGTATACACTTTCACATTGTGGTTTCTAAAGGACCAGAAAATGCCCACAAACAGACCACCTCTCATTTCCTTGGGAGTCTACAACCCAGCACTTCAACACTAGGACTTTAGTCTTGGTTTTACAGATGGGAATTAGAGACTTTGGTACTGCAGTTAACACTGAGGTGGTTGTAGTACAAAAACCCAATGGGAATTTGTCAACGTGTAAATTTACTAGATTAACCTAACTTTCTATTAGAGATAGATTATGTCCAATTATACAACCATTATATAGATTAAAGAATCTCAACCCTTTCAGTAGTAATCGGTTTCAGGTTTTTGTTAGATACTTATCAAAATATCTTAGCAAAATACTTTGGTCTGTTAAGGATGAAAAGTCTAGGAATTAACTCTTTGTCTTTTATACTAATAATTTAGCAATAAGCATTGTCATAAGATTCTATTTTTTTGACAACTGATGCATAAAAAAAGTCAGTTCCTAGGAAAAACAGTACACTTGGTTGGTTTTTGACAGCTGTGCTATAGTAAAGGATGAGGGAGAATTTCAATTCCCTAACTGACACATTGTTTTCAGTTCTTAATTTCATTTTTGGAAGACTACTTTCAAGATTCAGAACTTTGTATTGCAATAGTTTAAGTGGACAGTGAGAGAATGAAGGAGTTCAGGAATGAAGAAGGAGCAAGAGATCTAAGCTGCTTCTTCTGTTTCTTCGTTTTTGAAAGAGTGATTCTTTTAACCTACAAGTAACACCAAGACTAGTGGCTGTCTTGCCTCATGAAAGTAATGTTAAGACAAGAAAGTAACTTCCTCTTGGCAAACTGTTCCCCTCTCCATTTCTCTCCCATGCTCTGTAAAATCCTTGTCTTTAACTTGAATGTTTCCTCTCTTCTAGTAATCAAACCTACAGACATAGCCACTGTATGCTCAGCTGAAAGGGAAACCACTTATTTTTTTTGGAGAGTGAAGCTTCACTGCCAACATGGTCTTGTACTGCAGGTGGCTAGAGTTATATGATACAAGCTAGTTTGTCAGCTTTCAAATACATCTGAAGTGTAGTTTTATTAGGAAGGATGAACCATAGCACATGATTAGCAAATTTGGTTCTGCCGCCATGAGGTTCTGAGACCATGAAGATCCATTGCAGGTTCTGCTTTCAGGTAAGGAAAAGTTGGTTCCTATTTTGACCCTCTACGTCATAATAAAGGATGTAGTAAGTACTGATTCACGTAAAGGTCTGGTCCTCCACTGGGGGAAATTGGCAGAAGTTCCCGAAATTTCTAGAAATAAAAATTTGGGGGAATCTCTAAAAGCTCAGCCGTTACTGGGACTTGCACAGGATTGTGCAGCTTGTAAGAATACAGCAGCAAAAAGTTGGAGTAACACTGATGGCTTAATCTTTTTGTGATCTCTTTGTTTTTTATGAGGGAACAAAAATATTTAGGAGAGAACTTAGTTCCTGTTCTCCTGGTGGTATTGTCTGTTGCTGCTTTGTTTTTCTTTGAAAACTGATAGCAAAAGACTATCCAACCTTCAGGAGTGGAGCCATTATATGTGGGGCAGTGCAGCAGGAGCCAAGTTTAAAAATAAATTACCAGGCTGTTTTCCTGGGGATCCAGACATAGCATACACACATGTGCACACATACGGTGTATCTTGACTGACCCCAGTTAAATCAGTTCCTGAGTTCAGAGTAACAGACAGAACCAAAAAAGGAGTGTTATTCCTCAAAAAGAAAGTGGAACAACTGTAAGTCTTCTGCAGCCTCACATACAATTTTTGAGTGCTTGGGAGGGTCCTCAGCAGCAGCAAGGCTGAAAGACAGTAGAAACAGATGACTGTCAGTCATTCCTGGTTGTATCTGCTATAGTTCCTGCTCAGCCCTCACTTTTATGTCCATTATTTAATCTGTTCTACTGGGCAGAGCAGTCTTTTTTTTAAGAGATAAAAGCACTGGCTTTTATTTCATGAGTGCTGAGTGATGCAAAAGAAAGGAAAGACCAGCTCAAAGCTTTAACTTCAGAGATACCTTAAAAATACTCATCACTAGCAGAATTCTCTTGTTAGGCTGTGGAAATAGCAGATGATCTTTTTTGCATCTTTCTAGAAGATCTGGAGAAGCGTGGGCCTACAGAGGAGGTAGTAGATAGACCAGGAAGAATTGGCAAAAGAGTAGGAATTTAATGCCAAGAATACAGATTGGAAGGTGAGGTAAGTTCTATTAGAAAGGAATGATCCTTTGAAAGAAAAGGGAGCACTACTGAGATAAACAGACTAAAGAAAATTGTAAGATGCAATACTCAATCCCTGATAAAAGCAGAGAAAATGAAGGTGAACCTTTTTTTGCCTGTTTTCCCAAAATGCTAGTTTCAAATTAGCTTCCAAACTGCTTGATAATTGTGAGCTGGGTCAATGAAGGTAGGAATCATACGATCGTCTAGATTGGAAGGGATCATCTAGTTCCAAGCCCCTGGCCATAGACATGGACACCTCCCACTAGACCTGGTTGCTCAAGTCCCCTTCCC
>JAOXOE010000874.1:30182837-30209586 GCA_028565055.1 Phoeniculus purpureus
CCTCAGCCTTTTCCTCCTCCTTGGTAACAATGTTCTCCTTTGCATCCAGTCAAGGATGGAGACTCTCTCTGGATCTTCGTCTGCTGTTAGTATGTTTGTAAAAACTCTTTTTGTTGTGTCGTACAGCGGTGGCCGTTCACCACCACCCTCTGGGCTCGGCAATGAAATTATGTCTTTAAAATGAGTTCTGTTTTTTGGGTGTTTTATTTTTTTTTATTTTCAGGACTCAGTTAAGGAGAGTATTTGCATTGAAAGCATTGTCAGGATTTGAAGTCTTTGGAGTCCTTGAGCCCAAATAGCAGAAAGCATTCCTCTCACTGACAGCCTGCATAAATACTGCACTTCAGGCCAGAAGTGACCTGATGGCTTCTGTGAGAAGCTCAAAACTTTCCTGAGTTGGGAGAGAAGGTGGAGATCACATTGAATGTTTTTCTTCTGTGGAACCCAAACTAGTACTGAACACCCATGAATGACACTTGCGTGCCAGAATTTAAAAGGTATTATAGGATCTGCATAGACATCTACTGTGTGAAGCACTCAATTTATCTGGTAAAGACCTATTGCAGTATGCTTTTGTCACCCCCAAATCTCCCTAATACCTAAGTTCTCATTGTGTAGGGAAGTTAGGCCCCCAGTGACTTGACTGTAGTACAAAGCTTTTGTGACTTAGCTGAAGGCATTTTGACATGCTGGTGGAAATCCCCTATGAGCAATTTTATTTGCCTCCCCATAATTTCAGTAAGTTTCTATATACATTCTTATTTTTGGCATGCATTCTTCTGCATCAAAATCATATTTCTTTGGAGAGAGATCTTGGTGACACTGATGCTATACTACAGAGACTTTAACCTCACCTGCCATACAAAAACAGAATAATAACAGTTGGGGACAAAATGTCTGAATAAGTAACAAGCAATGCTATCATCTGAGAAACTAATATTGGCTGCAAGTGTTTGGAAACACTACTAGTAGTGGAACGCTATTCCCTGACCTAAAAGGAAAACTCCTCAGGATTGTTCAGAAAAACGGCAGAGAGAGAGACTGGTGAAACTGAGCATCCTTCTCTGTGGAAACAGAGTATTTACAAGAGAGTGGGGCTGCTCTAAACACAGTCAGTCTTGGCCAGATAGTAAGAGTAGCTAGATTTGATGCTGTTTCCCCAGAAGATCCTTGTTTTGGTATGGCTTGCCTTGATGTCCATTTGAAAAGCTACTAAATCACAGAATCACAGAACACTAGGGTTCAGAAGGGACTTCAAAAGAATATCTAGTCCAATCCCCCTGCTACAGCAGGATCACAGAAACATATCCAGGTGGGTTCTAAATATCTCCAGAGAAGGAGACTCCAAATCCTCTTTAGGCAGCTACTTCCAGTGCTCAGTCACCCTTACTTTTGAAGTTCTTTGTCATATTTTTGTGGAACCTTGTATGCTCCAGCTTACACCCATTGCTCCTTGTCCTGTCATTAGATGACACTGAGAAGAGCCTTCTAGACACCCACCCTTCACATATTTATAAACATTAATGAGGTCACCCCTCAATCTCCTTTTCTCCAAGCTAAAGAAACCCAGCCACTAAATGACAGACTGGCCTCCTTAAACTGTTGACAGTCAAGGGGATGGGACAACAGCTAGCTAAATTCTTTCATTATTCCTTATCCATAACAAGTCTAGGAGCATAGGCATAGGTAGGACCACAGCATCTGACAGCATTTTAAGAAGGGAGCGTAAGTGAACATGTGTGACCAGATACACCCACCCCGAACAACAAGCAGAACCATTGTTTCTCATCTGAGGAGGTAATATTGCCATGTGTAGAAGTGTTGCTGCCTTGTTGCAATTCAATCTGGAGTGGTCTCTACCATTGCTTCTGGAAGCTCCTGAGCTGTGCCGCATCTCTCTGCAACATATTTGAGCTCTGTATTAGTTTCTCTGGGGAAAAAGGCAAATGAGTCTTGCCATTTGCAGTGTGAAAAGCAAGATTGTACATTAGCCTTTCTTAAACATACATCATGTACCAAAAATGAAAAGGTTCATTACAGTGGGAACATGCAATCAGAAACATTTAGTGATGTATTTAGAAGACTCCCGTGACAGGCTGCTAAATTTTGTCACTTGGAGCTGCAATAAAACTCTAATGAGAAGCTAAATCAAAAGCAAGCAAATTCATCTCAGCCCTACCTTCCAGCTAGGATAAACTTGTGCAAAGTGGAAAGGAATGACAGAAGAACAGCTTTCAGCTGTCTGATACTGGTGCAAGTTGCAAGGCAAAACAAAATACATGCAGATGGCTGCCTGCAAGTAATTTTATAACAATAAGCAAACAGCTGCCCAGGAACGAGGAATTAACTCAGTCACCCCTGGACAACTTTGCCCCACTAAACACAAAGGGCTGGGAGCGCCTTCCTGCACCCAGGGCAAGTGGTGACAACAGGCTTGAGCCTTCCAAAAGCTGCAGAGGTGACGCACAGAGTGGAATTTAGCATTTTGAACGGAGACATCTCGCACGATTTGAGACACTTTAGGGTGTTCCACCAGATCTCTAGCTGCTACTCCAGAGGGGTCTGGAAATCCTTCATTCAGCATCCTCTGTTCCTGCATCCAGTCTCCATAGTCCAAAATTACTCTAGAAATAATCCGCTGGATCCTAGCTTTTATTTCCACATTTCATATTACTTGTGCTTAGCTTTCCTCAAGGCACCTTGCAATGCCCTGTCTGCCCTGAGAGCAGTCACCCTTTGGTGAGCATTCTCTTAGCTTGAAAATGCAGGAAACAGCCAACAGAGCCCATCAAAGCAATACTGTACAGCACCAATACTATACAGGCACTGTGGAATGCTCAAGGGCACAATGCTCAAGGATAAGCAGCAACATGAAGCGGTTTCTTTTATGCTAAAAAACTTTGCAATAAAAGCACAGGTCTGATTGCATTGGTATTCCAGAAGTTACTGTTGGGTTGTAGCTGTGCAGGTTTAAGACTGGGAGGTAAGGTTTTTTGTCAGGGATTATTTACTTTATTAGACTAAATTAGCTGGAAAAGCGGAAAAAAAATCATTTTCAAAAGCTGCTCTTCAGGCCTGAAGCAGCAGAGTTCAGACTAAGTATGAACTGACAAGAGTTCTTCTGGGTTTGATTGATTTATGCTAACTAGTTAGACAAACAGAAAGAAGGGTCTTCTACTATCTGTAAAGCAGAAGGGGATATCTGCAAGTGGAGAAAATAGTGAGGCATTTAGCTCCTGTGAGATAACAAATCCTGCCAAATTAATAAGATGAGCTCCAAGGCAGTGTTTTGATGATTCTAATTCAGTCCTTCATTTCCTATTATTAGATCAAAACTACTGTGGCTACACAATGTGGTGTGATGGTTCAGCATAAACCTACCTAGTTAGGAAAGGTTGGTGGGTTAATGTTGTAAGCAAAGGCTTAAGGTATGTGCAGCCATGACCGAGTGCAATCAAGTCTGATCCAGACTAACTTGGTTACTAGGTGCTGTTGACTATGGGATCACAGGCAAGCCTTCTGAGCAACTTCCATGTACCTCTCGCCATCAGGGAGTAAACATAAAGATGAGTCCTTTGAAGAAATGGTTTCTGAACATTTTTATTTCTTGTTTTATAACTTTTTTGCATTTTCACTGAGGTCTTGGTATTAAACTATACTTATTGGAAGATGTGTTTATGGTATGAACTTGTAAAACTGGTTTATGAAAATAATTTGAAGTAACTTCAAAGTAAAAAGAGAGACATTTGAGTTTGTGTTAAACTCAATGTATTTCTTTTTAATGTAGGTTTGCCCAAAGGTTTGAGAGTATTTTGGAAAATAAAGTTTTTCACAATGCATCTAAGTCAAAACCCAAAGCAATTAGATATAGTTTGCATTCCCCAAGGGGATCTTTCTTTGTCCTGAAGTGCTGTGGTAGTAACCACACCCTTCATATTTTTCATACAGTTAAACCCTGTCAAAATTGTGTGTACAGGCTGTATTTGTAAAAGCTGGTTGGTAATTAAGCCAGTTATTATTATATTGTAATCAGCAATCTTATTGTGACAGCAAGAAAGGCGGGTCAAAAGCTCAGGCATTGTTTAATTCAAATAGCTGATAGTGGAATTTTGAGTAGCTTTGGTGCAACAGGTAGTTTTTTGAAACAAAAAAAAGTACCACTTTTTACTGGTACAAAAGAGCCAGGATTATCCTTCAGAAAAAGTAAGTTTTAAAAGACAGTTAGCTGGGTTTTACCACAAAATGAATGAAGGAAGGAGTATCTATATTTTTACTTTGATGCTGGCTACAAAGTTGGTGACTTAAATTCACCAGCTCAGAATGTCTCTTACCCTTCAGTTACTTTATGATAGTTCATATAGTTTATTATAGTGCATTGCAAGTTTTTATCCTTATGGTAGTTGACCTGTATCTATAAAATCCATCATTACTACATTGTTTGCTCTATCAGATAGATTATAGTGCATATAATTATAGTATCAAGTAGACCAAAAGAGTCTAACTAAAACCTTTGATAAAACAGTTTTTAGGAGTCCTGTGTTAGTTCTTTTTAATTTTTAAAGATGGTTTGCAAAAGCGTATCAAACCTAAAACCAAGCACAACCTACAATATATCCAAAATGTCTTTAAATTTTCATTAGGTTTATATTATGTGAGGGAGGAAAAAAAGTTATTTGATTTTATCTAATCAAAGAGCAGCAACAAATTTTTACCATTTGCTTGGTTTATGAGAAATGATGCAGATAACCTGACTGATTAATGTAAACATAATGAAATCCCTGGAAATGTTCAAAACACAGCAACTGCAGCAATAATTACAAAAAACTGTATGGCCACTGCTTGCTTTTGCTTTTTTGCCCTTTGAGAAGTGGGATATTCTTCCTGATACAGGATATGTAGTGTGGCATTAATAACTGGCCGTGGCAGATGCTGTAAAACTGTCACGTCTGGAAATGGTTCATCTGGAAGCCACCTTCTTTGAAATCATAGTAGTTCTATAGGGAAGTCTTTGTTCAGGGATGCAGGGGGATAAGGACCACATGAAATGATCATATCTTTAGCTGTGGGTAGGCAGGCCCACTCTAGGCATCTGTGTGTTACAGGACCTGTTGGGATCCTCCACACTGGGTCCTGCTTTCTAACTCTTTCAATAGCCCTGTGATAGTGACCCTTATCATCCAAAGCACAACTTATTTTTGAGCCTCTAAGGTTCCACTTCAACTCTTGGAAGGGACCTCAAGAGATTGTCAAGTCCAACCCCACTTCCTTTCAAAGTAGGACAGTTTATTTGAGGCCAGCAACAGGTCTTCACCAGATTTTAAAACCATGCTATGTGCGTAGGGGATGTTACTTGGGAAAATCCAGCCACATATGTCCCATGGGAGGCTAGGTGGCCTACAATTTCTGACCCTCAATGAAATTCATTGAAGGAGATTGGCTCTTGGAAATCTACCCCACTGTGGTTATCCAGCCACATAGTAAAGCAGTCATTTGCCCTGGATGATTTTTTAACTCGTTCAGCTGCTTGGAAAAATGAGCCTTGCTGAAGGCATTGTGGGTCACCTGGATGGAGCATACCCTTTGATAGGCACACATCCCAGTACCCCCAGCAGCTCTTTAACTCCTGACCCATCCTGCTCCATGCACACCCATAGGCAAGTAGGGAGCACCTTTCTTTGCACAAATGGAGTTAAGCACTTGCATATATACTGGTGCAAGCCACGGCTTCTGGAAGCGTGTCAGTAACACTTAGCGCAACAACAGTTTAAAATACATGATCAAGGGCAGGTCTGTTTCTAGGACTATGTGCTGGTAGCTGTGAGGGTGAGGATGACAAATAAGCTAAAAAAATGAGGGCAAATAATCCAAAGTGCTGAGAGAAGAGAGTCCTAACCTTGACCTAAGGCATCCAGCAGTTTAGCAATAGCTTTGCTCAAAGCAGCCTAAGAAGCTCTGGATCTTTTTCTCCTATTAAAGCAAACATTTATAAGTGCCCTTTTAAATGGACGAGGAGAAAATACTGTCTTACACAGCCTGTAAAATGAAACAGAATACTATATTCTGTGGGGTAATGATGCTATGAGATAGGTTACTTTTTCCATGGGAGGGAAAAACAATATCTGACCTCAGAAAAAAGGCTTTAGCACAGGCTAGCAGAACTGGCTGCAAGGTAACTGTAGTGTTTTCACTCATTTTTGCTTGCAGCCAAGGAGCACCTGCTTTCAAATTATTCCTCACACAACCTGTGCTATGACTGTTTCTCCTAAGACTCCAGGTTCCAGTCTGAGAGGCACACTGAATATCCTGCCCACCTTTCTGACATAGTATTTTCCTGTGGAGATGCTATCTGGGACCTAGAAGAAAAAGGAATATCAGTGCTTGACACATTGCAGCTTTGCAGATGTTGGAGGGACTAGACAGCTGTTAGTACAAACCACACTTTGCAACTTTGGACTTGGTGCCATGACAGATGAGCAATCCGCCACAATACCGCAGCCAGGACTGTGCCGTTCCCCACAGCACGATCTTCTCCAACGTGAGTATGCTCCTCAGGATGACTACTTTGCACCTGAGCCCTATTTTACCAGCAGACCCTGCATATTGCTTGGACAGGTGAAGGAACAACATGGAATGACTGGAAAAATCTTACAGAAGACAAACAAACTGCAGAACTCTGATTCATATGTCTTCCTGGGTAAAACTGGGCAAACACTGTAAACCAACTGCAGAATTTGTCTCCTGAGAGTACTGAGCAGAGACACCTTCCTGTTTCTACCTGGGTAATGCAGGCACCACTGCCCTTCCATCCTGGCTGAGAAGCTGCTACAGGGAATGGAAGAGATTTAGAGAGAGAAAAAGCTGGTGAGCACAGGCAGTCTCCACAGTTATTTGCCCCGAATGGTTCACCTGTCTCCTGTACATGCCTGAGTACGTTCCCAACACAGGCAATTGCCTGCTTGCACCTCTTTTCAGTGAAACAGACTGTGAGAAGTGTCTTGCAACTTACGCCCTTGCAAATGAACTCTTGATACAGCGTCACTGACAGTGGTGCTGTAGAGACAGCAAGTGCCAGAGCCCATTGATGTAATTTTATTGTTGCTCTCTCCCCAGTCAACACTGTTTAACAGCAGAGGCAATGAAATTCTTGAGTAGTTGCCCAGAGTCCAGTCCAAGCCAGAGGGAGAGGGGAAACCTCCTGGTAAAATCAGCTAGTGGTCTGTTAGCGTGAGAAGGGAGGGAGGAAGGACTTTAATCCAAGTCCAGTTTTGTAGCTGAACTAATTAAGTGTTGCCTGGGTTGTGGGTTGCTTCTGCTGCCAAAGAATGCCCTTTCTGCTGCCTTCACTCATTTCAGGCCTCTTGTGGACATCGCAATCAAGGGATGTGGGGTGGAGACAGGGTGAAATACTGTAGCTGAGTGGATATAACCTTCCTTAAAAGCAGATGTTCCTTCTCATATGCCATCACCTTTCTGATTTCAGTGGGAGCAGCTGTAAATGTTCTTGAACAGCAAGATGCAAGTTTGCTTACGCTGCCGTGAGAATGACCACCAACTCTCCTCAGCTCCTCAGCTAGTTCCCAGAACTATGGTGAGGAAATAGTTATTACCTGGACACTGTTGGAATTATACTGATGCCCATCAAGGGTAAGCAAGGGAAGAGCCACTCTTGTGTCAGGATCAGACACTTGAAAATACTGTCAGGCCACATAACAAGAACACAGGACACGTGGTAAAAGGCACATCCTCTGTTTTGGGTTTCATACCCTAATTCGAAGGTCAAAGTTGCCCGCCTTTGTGCAGTGAAAACTCCAGGTCTGTGGCTCCTTCTGGGATATTCAGTGTCCAGAAAGCTTGAGACAGTTACCCGGGAAGCCAGAAAAATCCTCTATTCCTACGATGACTGGATTTGGGGAGTAAAGTAAGATACCATGTCCCCACACTTATGTAATTCAGTCTAACTCCTTCAGGGACGCCTCTAGCTTTCATCCCTGTGGCAATCTGTTTTGAGCAGCCATGGGAGGAAAAAGAGAAACCAGCCGTTTTCTGAGGAGGCAGTGAGTTTTCTGAGGGTTTCCCATAAGCAGGGTAGAAACCTGCGGTGTCGTGCATCTGAAAGTCACTTGTGTCCCCAGGCAGAGAGGCACACTCATCCTGCCAGCCTGTTGCAGATTGCAGCTGGGTAAGTGAGAGAAAAGTTTGCATAGCCGCCCTACTGGCACACTGGCACTTGCCCATCTGTAATATTTCAAAGAGAGAGATTGGATAGTTCAGAGCAGTCAATTGCAGGTTCAGTGTTGCCATTGGGGCCTGGAGAAGAAGGCTTTCAATGGCACCATCGGTCTGGTCCTTTGCTGAGATGAGCTCAGCTGGCTGTCAGACCTACTTGGACTTAAAGGCAAAGGCTGTAATGCTGTAATACTGTTAATTTTTTTGTCCTTGCCACCTGAGACTGGGGTACAAGGAACAAATCTATTTACTGAATGGGAGCGGTAAATTCAACCTAGGGACACATGTGGATTGGTGGCATTCAGGTGTCAAGCGACTGCATGTAAAGAGTTCAATACTCACATGTGTTTTTTGGGCTGGCATCCCATCCCACGAAGTCAGTGCTCAGAGGAAGTCTGTGTTGTGGGAGAGCAGTTGCTAGTTAAATAAACAGCTCCAACTGTACAAAAAAGCCTTTGGATGCTAAAGCAGGACTTGGAAGGAAAAGATATGTGCCAGTTCAACATTTGCTGATAAAACGTCATCTTGTTCTGCTACTACCTATTCCTGAAGGTGCTAGATCATAAAAATAAAATTTCACCTATGCTGTACCTAGAAGCACCTTGACCTTAGTTGTAGAGTATGTGAATTCATAAGGTTTTTAGGATCTGAAAATCTCTACCTTCATTCCCCAAAAGACCTCAGACTGACTTGTAAGTACTCTTTTGCTGTAGCTAGCAAAGTCCTTAACTTTGCTTGGTATTGCTTGACTTATTAGCATAGGTGTCACCTAAAAATGAGGTGCTGATGGCTGGTGAATCCACTACAGAGCTCTGAATACACTTTGCCTCTGGCAGCAATTTGTCACCCTCCTTCTCTCTTGGTATTGCCCTCCAGCAGCTTTCTTTGTGCTCAAGGCAGGGGCTTTTTATCATTTTAACTCTTTAATAACTCTGTGCCGGCTAGCAAAAGCAGGTGGCACTCCAGGACATGGGAGTTAAAAAAAAAAAAAAGGAAAAATAATTTTGCTGATCCCAAAATAAAGAGTAGTAAAGTCTATATTTGGCCTCGATTTTTATGTAACAGCCAAATTTGAATTTCTTAACAACCTGTTGTTTCCTATCCTTATGCACATTCTTACATTTCAAGTGAGCCTCACCCCTTCCTTTAGGTTGCGTATTTTCCATTTTAAGATTTCCTGTTCAACCTAAAGGGCAAAGATCTTTTAAATATCAGCATGAAGCTGGGCTTACTTGCAGTGTGCAAAAGGTAGCTGGCTCCCAGCACTTGGTTTGGCTCTTACACTTTCTCCTTATCTGAGAAACTGAGGTCCCAAGTTCAATGTCTTTGACTTTCTAACTGATGTGTTGGACTAAAGTCCTGACTGTGCAGACAGCCAGGCGGGAGACAGCAGAGTAATCAGTGTCTGTGCTTGATGGACGTTATTGTTATAATGATTGGCAGCAGACACACAGACTTCTATCTTCAGGGTGTTTAATTTCTTTACTCTCTCTTGTATTTGCATGCACTCACTTACCTTATTTTCTCCCTGACATCTACAGCTGGCCACAAGTGAACAGAGGGACCAGACAGCACTGAAGGGAAAGGAGTACAGGTTGGCTTCATCTGCACGTGTCTGCTACTGTGGAAGCAGAGCTTGTGTCTGTGTCCCAAACACTGAAGAAGACCCAGTCAAAATAAAACTGTATACTTGTGCCTCAAACAGTGGCATTCAATAATAGCCACTGAACAACAGTTTCTCTGCTGAGCATTTGTCAGAGGCCTGGACTTATGGACACTAGCCAGGGGGCAGATGGTGCTCAGTGCCTGTTCCAGAGGCTCTGGCTGCAGAGACAGAGCGGCTGGGTGCCTGGGAAGGCAAGGTGCACCCTGGCCAGTCCCTCTACATAGCCAGTGCTGTACAGGCATCCTTCCAGTTTCTCCTTCTCTTTGCCTGCAACTAGAATGGTCCCTGGCAATGATGCTTGAGTAGGATTGGGCTGCTGGCTCCAGGTTTGTCTGGATCCCATGCAGGTATTTTGGTTGCTTCTGCATCAAGGGGCATGCCTACCCTTCCAGTCCGGTGAGGGCTTATCTTGGGTTGACTGCCTCATGGATTCAGACATCAGTTTTTCTCTCTGAGGTCTCTCCAGTCTTAACTCACAGCTGACCCTAACTGGGTTAGGATCACATTCAATGTAGCCAAACACATCTAGGGAGGAGAGCAGTCTGTGGGGAGCTAGTTTTGGAACAGACAATCCTGCTACTGAAACATGTCCCTGACAAATATGACTAAAAATACCATGAGAGGAGGAAAAAGACACTGAGACAAACATGGGCCATAGCTGGTGAAAACTAGTTTTGCTAAAACATTTTTTGACAGAAAGTGACACTGGAATTTCTTTTAGGGAACTTTGTTTTTTTTAATAAGAAAAGTCCTTTCCCCTCTCCCAGGTCAAACTTATTTCAACCACTACTTTTTCCTCTTTGAAAGGTAAGAAAGAAGGAGTAGGAGGGGCTTTTCAATACAGACTTTCAGGTGTGCTGGCAACTGATTCTGCCTGTAAAAAGGCACTTAATGTGCAGCTGATAAGGAGGAGACAGGCCTCATATGGGTGAAGACATTACAGATATTACAGGGTGCTGAAATGCCTGGAAAAAGCCTGACCTTACAGCTCGGGATGTATGCTGCTCCCCAACTCCAGTTGCCATTCCCACTGCTTTTGTCAAAGCATAGATATGGCTGGATGCAAAATGAATTTTGAGGGAAAACACCGGTCAGTGCTTTCTCTTCCAAGGAAGGTGTGGGGAGATGTAGGAAATCACAATGAGTTTTGGAAGGATGGAGTCTCATCCCACTGTTCTGGACTTGGTTTGAGGTTTGCTGGTTGAAATCCTATGTTGGTGCCTTGTTGTAGCAGACCCAGCACGTGCAGCCCTCTCTCTTGTTCTTGAAATCTAGTGCTGGGATATACTGGGGTCCGCAGCCTGTTGATTCTGGCTACTAAACTCCCCGAATACCTAGGCTGCATGCATAGGCTACCTGGAATGGCTTCCTGACTCTATCCCCAGGTCTGTTGGTAGAGACTTTATAAAAGCAAAACCGAGAGGCCCATGGGACCAGTGGAGAGTGAAGGGCAGATGCTGCACTTACTCACAGTGACTCAGTATGCAGTTCTGGGAAGAGTGCTGCTGAAATCTGTGGGGCCCTGGTTGTACAGAGTGTTTCAGCACGGATGGAGGAGAAGGACTTTGAGTCCTGCATCAGTAAGTCTGCCATCTGCAGTGACTGCAGGCACCCAAAAGCTCTTAGAATTTCTATTTGTTGTGCATATCACCACAGAAGTTAAACAACCCTGCCAGAGCATTGTGCAATGCCTAAAAGAGTTAAAAAATACATGCCACACAGATGTGCCATCAGGGTGAAGCAAATGTTCCAGGGCAGCAGCAACACTGGAGATACAGTAGGTTATAATGGATTAAAAAGCCAAACTGTTGTGCCCACCATGACTGCTAAACTGCTGTGAAGTTTACCAAACTCATCCTATGCTCAGCCTAGCTATGCCAGCCCAATTTACAGTCAGCATTTTTGCTACTCATGGTAGTGAGCTGTGTGGAGGGTAGTGAGTGTGGAGGAGGGGGATGCAGACATGTGTCCACATGACAGCTGGAGGGACACCTCATCCCTTGGGGCCGATGTTGGACCAGAGCACTCTGGAATATTTCAGTTCCATTCAGACATGTCTTGTAGCAGAGGGATGAGCAGTGTTAGTTGAGGTCTGTGGCACCATAAAATCCAGTGGTCTTGTCAGTCAGCTCATTTTAAAACCGCTAGAGCCTTACCAGCTCAGGTGTACTGTGACGGACAAAGACTGACTGCCTAGCACGGTTGACTGAGATTTTTTATCACTGCTTTGTTTCAGAGAACTCCTTTTTCCCCTTTCTGTTGTTTTTTTCCGAGGAAGGTACAGAACATTTTATTTCTTTCTTGTTTTATCATTTAGAAATCAAACAACTCTCTTCCTGATGTCTCTTTTATAGAATTCCTGCACAGGTCTTCATGGTCTCATCCCGGTCTTTCATAGTCTCTCATTGAATATGCTAACAGGAAAAACCTCGAGAGATTTCTCTCTCACTTGAAATAAAAATATTTTTAAAATGTCTTGACTTTAAGCAACTTCTGTGCTTAGAAGAGAAAGAAAAAGAAGTTTTCCTTTCAGAAACTTTCCAGCAGTATGCTTTTTGGTTTTAAATAAATTTTCTGAATTTTTATAGACTTTTTTCAATTAGCCATTTGCAGGGAACTAAAAAATATTTGCCTCAGTTCCAAAAGAAAGTGAAATCATATGTCAAATACTTGAACTTTCATTTAACCAGGAAACCCAAGTTTGGTTTAGCACAAGTTGCCAAGGAGTTACAAGTGCTGCTCTTCTTTCCCCCAAGAACTGGTTTCAACAACTACCTGTCTGTAGAACAGAAATAATCACTCTGTCTTGGCAGAAAAATCAGCCCCTTAAGTCCTTTGACTTAACTTCAAACACAGGTGACCTGGAAGAAAAAAGCTTGTCCCATTCCAGGAGCTGCCTTTTCTCAGTGGGCTTTCCTACTGAATTAGTGTTCCCTGACCAAAGGCAGAAGCTAGTGGCACAATCAGCAGTGTGAGTGTGTAAAGATATTTTCAGTGACTTCTTGTTTTCCCTAGCTCCCAAGCCCTAATTGTGAAGAGATTAAAATCCTCCCAGATGCTGCCCAGTGCATGTGGGGATGGGGCTGATAAAAGTCGCCTAGGACTGCTGGTTGGGAGCGAAAATAAATGCTGGAATTATTGAAGATAGAGATAAAGTTGAAGATTAGGAGGCAAGAAACAGACAAATTTTTTTGTGCTGGCCATAGTCTACGAGGTAGCACAGAGCTAGAGCCACTGTCTGAAAACCAAGGCAAGGACATTGCAATGGCTGGAAGTCCTGTAGCATGCTGCCAGCGTGGCAAAGGAGGCTCTGGAGGGAAAACAGACTCTCCTGTTGCTGGTATGCTAGAGGAAATAGCTGTGTGGAGGTAAACTGAGTTCTCCCATAGACCTAGGGAGATGATAAGGAACATCAGTAGATCATTTATTTTCATTTATGGCCCAAGCCTATCTAAGAGTGCTGATAAGGTCATTGTTTCCCTTGAGTCATTGTCATCAAGCTTTATTTGTGCATTTACATGATTAAGCAGCAGAGGAATCTAGCTTAATCTTTATTTGCATTTTTATGGTTGTGTCTTCCTTGTATTTGCCTGTTTCTCTCTGTGTCCAGGAAATGGGCAATCTAAGAGGTCCAATCAGCACTGTGGTGACATCCTTAAGTGATTTAGTCCAGAAACCTGATGCAGAACCAAGAATTGCACCAACATCTCCGAAGTACGGGCATGGTGATGCAAAGACAAAATTATTATTCCACTTCCTGGCTACTTAGAAAGATGCAGAGATCTCACTTTCTCTTAGGGTTTCATTTGCACACAATTAATAGACATCAGCAGCATATCTTGCCTTGTACAGTTGCCTCTAAGTGCCTCATGGAATGTGTTCTAGACAACTGAGTCAGGACCATAAACGTTTATTAGCCTGAACAATCAATTAAGTCTTTATTAAAACCATTCATAAGAGAATCCTCCACATAAAGCAGGACCAGCAAAGAGGAGCCTTTCTTGGCATCCCTGTCCACCTCTACCAATTGGGACACTCTCTGACCATGATTTCTGCACGCTTGGACAAGCTGCTCTGAGTAATGCTGTGGTTCTTATTAAAGTTTGTCACTAGTCGATTTAATACTCTGTTACACATGCGGGAATAATGTGTCTGCTGTGTTGGTTTTTTTGTTTTCTTTCTGTCCTATGAGTTTGGATTGGAACCAGTAATTTTTTTACAAGCTTTCTGCTCTCATTTACAACATGTTTACTTCAAAAGAGGACTTTCCTCCTGGCATGGCTCAGCTAGGCTACTCTGGTGATAACAGAGTAAACATAAAATCACACGAAACTTTTCCTACGTTACAGGACTGCTGGAGTTGTACATGGGGCTCCCACTTCAGGTAACAGTGAAAGGTTAATTTCAGTCTGCCTGAGGACTGACTAGACAGTTGTGGGGTTTTTTTGCATGGTGCATAAGACACTTTGCTTTTTTGGCAGGGAACTTTTTTTTTTAATTTCCCCAGCAGCAGTTACCACACTCATCTACTCAGCAGTCTCCTCAGCTGCTCGTTGCTGGAGGTTCTCTGTATGCAGCATTTACTGTCCTTGAGATTTGCATCTCTAGGACATCAATCCTACCCTGATCCTGGAAAAAGTTTCATATATACATAACTGACCTTTATGAAGTGAACAGTTATGAAAATAGACCTCAGAGAAACTGAAAGAACTGAATAGAACTCAAGGTCTGTGGTTTGACTTGTCACAAGGTCTGAGATGTGCTTGGTCTAATGACCTCTCTTCCTCACTCCTCCCACACAGGCAGGAGAAATTTGGTTTTGTTTTCTCTAGAGTCATTTAATTCAGTAAATGAGGTGATTAAAAAAATGTCTGGGGAATGTTTCCTGGTAGAAACCAAAAGGAAAAAAAAAAAGCCATTTTTAGGCAACCTAGAGTGTTTTAAGGATATAAGTGATTTTCAACAAAAGTCTGCCAGCAAGGTTGTGGTGGAGGAGGAATCGGGTGGGAGGCCACAGGGTGAGAACACTTCCAGGTTCCTGCATTTCCCTGCTGCAGGATTTTTCAGCTCAGGTAATGGTACCATTGGGAGGAACAGAGGCTCAGCACTCTATCTGTCACCTGGGTGCCAACTCCTGTGGAGCCAGCTGTAAGAGCTTCCCACCTCCCCGTGCCTTCATCATCTGCTTTTCCTCATGCATCTTTTTGTGGAGGTTTCAAGGTTTCCAAGAACATTCTCAGTCTTTTGAAACAGGAGAATAATACCCATTCACTGGCAGATTTTGGGTAGGACTGTGAACACAAAGGCTACTGCGCTGGTTGGGAAACACCACCAAATATTCCCTCTCTGGGTGCCCAGCTGTGTGCAGGGTCACAGGGCACCTCTTGAAGGGGGAAGCCAGAATGCCAGCCATGGCCCAGGAGAAGCCTCACTTGTTGGCAGAGCAGGGAGTTACTGCTTGGTACCTGCTGACTGCTAATTGCCAGCTTAATCCTGCGTTTGTCACTGCTGGGAGAAAGCCAAGCGACACAGCATTGCAAAAGAGACCGTGGTGTGTTTACTGGCTTAATGACTGCGTAATTACAAGTCTCTCTAAATGCTCTTCCACAATTAGAGCTCATCACATCCTCACGACCTGACAGGATTAAAAAAATGTAATTAGAGACTGGCAGCACTGCTGGTGTTGATCTTGAGTGGGGAGGAGGAGGTGAAATTGCTATGAGGAGTGGGTGTCTAGCTCTTACAAGAGCCTTATTAACCACTCTGTAAAAACATCTGAGCAAAGGCCCTGGCTGTCACAACCGGGCTGCTCTGCCTGCCCACATTTTCCTGCTGCTGCCCTGTGTGAGCCAAGGATCATGGCTGCAGGACATTCTTCCTTGCCTTTCTTCAGCCAAAATCACAAGAAGCAAGGGTCCGGGCTCTCCAGGACAGGCTGGTTCATTGCTGAACTTTTTTTCACAGGTGCAGTGGACAGAGCCTATCCCCATGCCTCAGCTGGAGAAACTTTCTCTGCAAGACAAGTGATGCTTCCATGAAATGGATTGACTTGTAAATTATAAACTCCTCCTGCATAAAAGATGCTGCTTATACCTATATACCTCAGAAAAAAAAAAAATATATATATATTCCTGATTGTTTCTGATGACTTAAAAAATGTGTCATAAGTAAGAGCTCGAATTGTGCATTCTCCTCTTCTGCTTTATTCATACTCCCTCTCTGTCTTCCCTAGTCCAATTTTAATGGTTTTTCACTTTTCTCTCGAACTCTGACTCATTTAGTGAATCATTTAAGCCTGTGAATGTTACCTTCTTCCTTTCACTGGAGACACGTACAGCTGCCACTCCTGATCTCACACACGTAGTATTGCCTCACTGCTATCTAAAATAATTTACTCATGTGATGGAAGATTGTGAAACTCTCCACTAGAATTTGGTTATTTTTCTCGGAGACCTGGGAGCTGCAGTTGCTCCTTACATTTTACTGTGCCTTTCAACTAGCTCTTCTTCAACAACCAGCACAGTCTGCAGAAATCTGATTATTTCTAGTTATTTCCATACTTCTTCCAACTCTTCTGCAACAGAGCTCTTACTTTTTTAACATGGCTGGAAACTTCCAGTGGCTGTTAAAGAAGAGTTTCATCTTGGAAGTCCTGTGAGAGTCTTGCAAGTCAGATGCTTTTGTTTCTCATTAAATGACTGGAGGAAGTCAGCTATACTTTCAGTTCATATGGGGTTTTTTTTTCCTTTTTGCTTTAATTTTTTCTCTCACATGCACAGGTATGTGCTGCAACTCTTGTAATTTTAATTACTTAAAATGTGCCACATTCACTTTACGTCTCATTCTTTTCATAATTGGATTGGGCATATGCTTCTGTGGTATCCAGATAAGCAGGAAGTTAAGAAGCAAGCACATTAAGTTAAATTTAGTGTAAATAAAATGCATCAGCATCTAGTTTAGAATGATGCAAAGGTCCAACGAACATGGGCTGAACTGGAACAGTACCTGCAGGTACAGCTAGCTGACTATTTTGGTGTTCTTGTCTTGGCTGTAAACCAGCTCATGAGAGGTTGTATCAGAGAGGCATTACCCTGGCCATCTCCTCCTCAACTTCCTCTCCTCTGGACACCAGAGGTAACTTTCTTAATATTGAATTTGCAATTCATGTGGTTAAAATATCTCCTCATTCTTAGCAACCCAGAAGCAGACCATGTGTCCTAAGCGTTGTACCAGTCTTTGACTGAAGGAAATCTAACTAAAGAGTGAAGAAGATGAGTGTCAAACAACACACCATTAGCCCCATTTTGCAGGTTTGAAACTGCATAAGAGTGATAATCGCACATACAAGGGTACTTAAATGTCTAAATGCCACTGAGGTGCCTCCTAATTTCCAGAGATTTCCACGGGAGATAGGGATCAGGGCACTCAGGAGATGTTGCCCTGAGGTACACTTTAAAGGTCACTGTGGATGGAATTTGTGACAGAGCTATCAGTTAAAGCCAAATCTGTGACGGTACCATTCAGTGCTTAACTGAAAGAACACATTAAATCCTGACAACCCTTGAATCTTTTACTGAGGTCTGCTAGGAACCAAAATGTTCTCCTTAATGTCCATGCCTTCAATGTAGGATCCGCAGTGGTGGGAAAGTTCTAATGCTGGAACCTGCAGGGGAAAACCACTTGAAGTGCCTCCACAACAGTGGAGACAAAAACAGGTTTATGGAGGTCAAAAAACCCATGCTATGGATTTTGGCAGAGCTGTGGTAAAGAATTTTGCTTTGGGGCTCTGGTTGCCATTTTGGCTCTAAGAAACCAAATGGCACTGCTGCTGTGAACTGCCACCCAGCCAGGCAAGACACTCAGCTTTGCTAATATTGACTTATACTTTCCATAAAAGCTTTCTAATATGGGCTTCCTCTCAGCACACTCTCATATCTGGCCTCAAAGCCTACTGCTTTCTCCCAGAACATGTGGACCCATGTGAAATCAGGCAAGTTCTCTGAAGGGCATGTGTCAGGGTGGCTTTGTGATCCTTAACAGCCTCCTTGAGAGCTTCTCTCTCAGTGTGGTCTCCTTCAGACCAAATGGTGCAGGTGAAACCTGTAATGTCTTCTTCACCTTCTTCACCCACTTCCACAGAAATTTGCTTCCCACCTAATTTACCGAGCAGGGAACCAGCAGTAACTGCCATGCATTCAATGAAATAGCATCAGCACAGTGTGAAACTGTGCATGAGGGATGAGAGCAGTTAATGGTCGTATCATGCATTTACTCTCACTGTGCAAGTGAAGTGAGTTAGAAACTGCTTTCCGGCATTTTAGCTCAAATCCCTATTTCGAGCAATCACCTCTGCATGTACAAGTGTTTTGGCAGTGCTTGGAGTCAGGATTACAAAAAGGATAGTACATGCCAGCAAACAAACATTGGACAAAATTCCACCAGCATAGCTGTGTCGTATGGCTTGGGGGAAAAAAAAAACCCACAACAGCTTTACTGAGAACTTTTTTTGCAATTGTAAGTACATCAGGTATTATAAACATCCCAGGTTATCTGTTTCTGCCGTGTAAGAGGAGTTGTGTTTCCGTATGTAAATGTTGTAAGGCACCTTTCACAAGCTGAATGAAGTCTTGAGAATGGAGATCCAGCGCAGGAGGGAGAAATTTGATCTGGCACATTGGTGCTGTTATCAGTACTGCTGAGGCTATGGGATCTGGCAGAAGTTGATAGTGACTCTGATGTAATTTATAGTGACCCCAGGGCTGCTTTAATATGTGTCAGGCTTTTCTGAAAAGGAGTGCAGCTCAGATGAGCCATGGCATTGGGTGTTACTCACTGTAAAGACAGCTAAGGAGTCCCATTCCAGCACTAGGGATATTTCTTACTCAGCCCTTGTTAAATGAGCCCTGGATGTAGCTTTCAAGGAATGACAAGATCAGGATTGAACATCGGGGAACAAGAACCCCAACCTGGTCTCTCCAGTTACATAGGACAAGATTCCACCTTTTTCATGGGAAGCAAGAGTGTGGCTCTGCTTAATCTTACCCATGCCTCACAGTGTTGAGCAGTTCCCTGTTCATTTTTATTGCTCGAAGAAAACTTGTCTGGCTGCTGTAGAAGGGGGAACCCTCTCTACAGGAATAAAGTATTTTTCCACAACACTTCCTTATGATATCAGCTGCTTCCTGCATGGTCACCAGGATTGCAAACAATCAGCCATTTTCCAGATCACTAAGGGTCCTTTCAGGGTGATGAGGTGCTGTGCTCAACTATGCCAGGGTATGATGAAGAAAAGGCTGCTGTTTCTCCAAATCCCATCCTGTTTTAAGTTTTCAGTCAAATTCCTCACTTTCTTACATCTAGAAATTTCCTTCTGGGCTGTGAAAATCCTTTGTGTATCCCTGCAGACATCCACTATCAGAGAATTCATATTTAAGGTGGCTAAGAATTATGCTTTCCTCTTTCATTTGCTATTTTTTGTTGTACAATGAGAACCCAACGTCATAGTTGCTGTCACTACAATTAGAGTTTTTCTCCTTTCTTTGTTCTGTTTTCTTGTTTGGGTTATTTTAAAATCTTCAAGAAATTAGGCACTGAAGGCTGACCTCCATCTCCTTGCACACTTTGTTGAAGGGTCTTTGGAAGATCTGAGAAGGAGTGCTTGTGAACTCTTAATGCCAAAATTGAACATGATGTGTCTTCAACAAAGCTTTGTTTTGTTAACATTTTGAACTAGCTCTGATGTTAAATAGTTGTTAACAACAAACAAAAATATCTTCTTTAGAGGTTTCTGTTCCTTTATCTTTTTTTGGTGAATGTGTTCATCCTCAAATGTCTTGGCCACTGTTCCTCTCACTGGCTCTGTGCTCTTCTAACTGCATACCATTCCTGGGCTAAGGAGAAGTGATGGTGGTGAGTGGGAGGAATGAAAGAAAAGGCAAAAAAATAACAAGACAAAGAAAGAAGAAAGCCTCTCCTCCTGACCCTTGGAAGCAGGACAGAAGAACTGTGCTGGAGAGAAGGTGCCGTCTGTAGAGACTTGTGTTTGTTGCTGGTGCAGCTACAGCTTCCAGTGTGAAGCAGAGCCACTGCTGATGAGGAATGTCTGTACAAGATGTGTGGCCAGGATCCTCATGCCAGCTTGGGGTGATGAGCTTTGCTCCATAAACTATCTAGTCATGCTGAATGTAAGGCTAATAGATCCAACCATGAGATTTATTGCAGCTGCAGGGATAGAAGTATTGGCCTGGCTTCCCTCTCTCCTGCTTTGCAGAGTCACACCTCAGCTGTTGGGTCAGGCAGGTTTCCAAACTCATCTTGCCATCTCCTGAGGTTTATGGAGAAACCTCAGCACTCACAGTGGCAAGCATATACCTTTCATAAAGTGTGGGCGTAATGTGGCTAAACTACTTGTCTCTGATGCTGTGGTGGGGCTTGGAGAACAAAACCTTTCACATCATTCCTGAGATTACTGCCTGTGAGTGGTACAGATGCATCACTCCTGCCTAAGAGGACAGAGGAAGTGCTTTACTTGGACCTGCAGCAAAATGTGGTAAAAAAAAGATAGATCATCCAACAAAAAGACCCCAAAGTAGCTCTATATTTAAAGGAGCCTTTGGAAGATGAAATTTTTCAGTTGGCTTTTTCAGAATGTGAAACCTGTGTCTGTTTTCAGCCCATGAATGCACAAGCTAAAATGATTTTCTCTTTTTAATTTTTATTTATAAAATTCAGTTCATAACAAGAATCATCTGTTCTATCAGGCTTTTTAGTAGCCAGAAGAATTTTTTATTGTTGGCTAACATGGGTTTACAAGGGTGGAGAATCATCTGGTTTTGTGGCCAGCTGTTAGCCATTGTTAGGGACTATTAAAAAGTCTTTGTACATGTGCCCAGATATGTGTGTGAGGGGCATGCAATTAATCAGCTTCTAACTATGGGAATAATGATGAGACATCTAAGGAAGACATTTCAAAATTAATAAATAGCATTCAGGTGGGGAAAGTAATTCATTCTTCTGCATGGTGCCTCACAAGTGTCCTGAAACAATGTATTACTAATCAACTCCTCTGCCACCAACACTCATCCTAGTCCCACAAGACATGATATTATCCTTTAAACAATGTTAGCTGTGCATCCATTGCAGCTCACTTTTCTTGGGTTCTTGGCTTCATGAGCTATTGTGATTTGACCAAGAATGACTTAGACCCCCACAAAATGAGCTTGGTCTTAATGAAAAGTTCTAGTTAACGTTATTTGTCTCTCATTCGCCACAGAGTTGGGTATGCAGGCAACTGGAAAAGGGCAGCTGATAGAGATGTAGTAGCTTGATTCCATGTCTAAACTGTGAAGAAATGCTGTTTGCTTACAGAGCGTTCTCTTCAAACTTAGAGTAAGCTCAACTGCCTTGTTTTAGTGTAGAAGTCCCATGGCATGTGGCAAAGTCCTTCCCCTCTTCTGCAGAGGTGAAATATACTGTTTCTGGGATGTATCACAGAAGAGTAGTCCAAAAGGGCAGACACATTATCCCTGAGATGTTACTGCTTGCTCCTTGTACTGGTGTTCAGCACCACTTGTGATCTCCAGGAACTGCTCTACCTATATTTATCAATGGAAGTCCTCCCACCATAACGTGCACAGTTCATTCAGAGTCTGGCTGGTGCAAGTTTCCTTGCTTAAGCCATGAAGAAGGTTACTGTCTTCTACTGGAACTACAATTTCTGCCACCAGAAAAGTATCTTAAGTAGATGTACATTATATGTATGGCATATGAAAAAAAAATCCGTTAAAAAGCAATTTCTCAAGAAATTCAAAGTTCCAGAACATGGATTTCCAGAGTATGTCAAAAAAAAGTGAGACAATGTTTATGGTCGTGCTATGCATTGTAAGATACAACATGTTGCACATACCTTTGTTACATGCTTGTGTAGCACTTTCGAGTTAGGAACTGACTCATTTAGAAATTCAGAGTCTAGAAGCTGACACGAGAACATCAGCTGTGAACTCTGAATTTTGGCTTTCCTTGCTCACTGTCCATGTCAAACCCCATGTTTACATCAGAGACTGTAAAGAATGAGAACAGGTATTTACCCTGCGGATTGTGGTGATGCTTTCTGAGCTGTTGAAGTACACATAAGTACACATAAGTAATGCGTACCTTAGGACTGTGCTAAAAGCTGGCATGCATAAAGAACAAAATTGTTTTGAACAGGCTGTGATGGTCTTACTTTCATAAGTGACTTAGGAAAAGTACTTGCCTGATGCAAAGTAACATCTTCTTAAAGTCTGGAAGATAATTGCATCGTATGAACTTAAGCAATGCTGTCCTTCTGATTCTACTTTAATATTGTTGACCCTGGGAGTTTAAAACTTATTAGTCAGGCTATCCTCAAAAAACATAAGATTGAGAAATCATGAGGTTTAAAAAACTTGTAAGTTGTGCGTTCTCTTTCTCAAGTCTTTTTCTCAGCCTTGAGGGTTTATGTTTTCAGTCTTTCCTCTGCAACAATGCCAGCTAGAAACTTGCATTTAAAACACTGGAAGTAGGGAATGTTTGGTAATCACATGACTCCAAGAACTGGGATCTTAAGAGGAAAAAAAACCCAAAAACCAGAACTGAAACCTTTTGATAACTACTCTAGGACAAACTCTTCCGGAAATTAAGTATATAGATGAACAAAAATAAAACACTAGCTGAAAACAAACGCTGCTGGTTTCTATTTTCCCTCTCTGAAGAGACCTAGCGTTCAGTTTTTAACAAAATGACAAATGGGGAAAACTACAAATTTAAGAATAAATACAAAATCATTAACTTTAAAATATCTTGCCCTAAGTGGTCCTTTTTAACCCTGGACATGCTTTTATGCCTTTTTATTCCACTGGAATGGAATAAGTGAAATATTAAACTTGACAGCTAAACATTTATAGAGCGTAAATCAGTGCAGGACTTGGGTCACTGGATGGCTCAGTTTCATGAGTTGTCTTTCATTTTGTTCCTTTTCATTCCAGCTGCTACTGGAGAAAACAAATGAGCCCTGTATCTGAAATAGTCCTCAGATAAACTCACAGTAGCATTGTTAGTGTCACCTACTCCAGATGTCCTCACTAATCAAGACACTGTCAAAGAAAATGTCTTTAAAACTTTCACAAACATCAGATTCCAACCCTTGAACAGCCTCTTACGAAGAACAGATATGAGACATGATTTTTGCCTTTATATTCAAACGCACGCTATTGTTCTGTAGTTACATAAGTCAGCCAGTCAGGGAACAGAAAAACCATCATATGACTTATGTAACAAACCATTGCCCAATACTGCAATGAGATCTGTGTGGCCAGGCCCCCCCCATACAAAGCCTCATTGAAGTCCAGACAAAGATCACTCCAGGGTTGGAACCCAACATGGTAGAATTTATGGCTATTTGCAACAAGCCACTCACGAACAAAACTGAGAATTAATCCCTGAAGAAACGGGTGAATCATTTTTTTGATGAACAAATACATTCTATTCTGTTTGTAATAGCTTTGTGTAGAATTCAGGATTCAGAAAAGAGGCAAAATCCATCAAAGCAAATAAACATTAATTTATAATTATATGTCTAGTTCTTCAAGAAGGGCCAATATCCTTGAGCAAATGAGAAAAAGAGCTCTGGAGAAAACAATCTTCTGAGAAACAATTTTCTGGCTCTTGATAGCTCAGAAATTCATCTGAGGTGCAACCAGTGTTTCAAATGGTTCAATTCAGCAAACATGACCCCAAAAGTCAGATGATGTAGTCTGTAGTTAGATGCTTCCATAACTCTTGTGAGAAGACCTCCATGAGTGAAGATGCTGGTATTGATGGAGATGAAGGGCTATTCCAGATCTTGAAATTGGGGCACACTATCACATCTCAAATACCAACAATGAGAACTCTTTCCTGCTGTTGAACAAAACTTTACAGGACACTGGAAAAGTCCTGAAATACACTCTTTAAAGAGAACAAAACAAATGGAAAATGTAAACATTTTCAGGAATTATTAGGCTGGGAAAAACCCAAAGTCCTTCTGGTCTTGTTTTCCATTCTTTACCACAGCTCAGATCAGTCCCTTCTGAGAAGCAAGCACCCAGACAAAGGATTCATGTCACTATCCATCCCCGCCTTCTTGAACTTTAGCAGTGAAAGACTGTCTAAAGGTCTAAAAGTTCTCCAGTGTTGGGCAATTCCATAAAATGCGTCAAATGACATTCTTGGTGTGGTGACTAGGTGGCAACTTGCCTGGTCTTCCTAAAGCTTGCTTTTTATTTAAGAGTCTGGCCTTCCACTGCATCCTTGGCTGCAGGTAGAAACTTTAGCCTGGGTTTAGACTGCACAAAGAAGTGTGTAAAGTAATGCAGAAGGGTGGCCATTGATGTGATCACCAGGCTGTAACAAGGGAAACTTGTTCCCCAGAGAACTGCTCCTTAGTGCTTTCTTTCAGCCTTCATGACAAACCCTTGTGAGAGCAGCATTACTGCTAGCAGTTCAGGGAGGTCTTCTAGTCCCTTTTGGTCTGCCTTCATATGTCACTCCAGACCGCCTTACATAGAGCCAGTGTGTTTCCTTGCCAGTCTGCACCTGATCAGACAGAATAACAAGAGGCATCAAGCCAGTGCCTTCAACTGAAAAGGTAGGACAGGGAGTTATGACATACAAACAAAATTGTTTCTAAGGAAATGTTATTCCAAACCTTTCAAGAGACATTAAGAACTTCATTGTGTACATAATGAGGTCTTTGACTTAAATGACATGCCTGAAATGGGCAGGAAGAGCAAAAATATTGTAAATGGATTTCTTTTTACTGTGCTCTTAGCAAAACATATGTCAAGAGGCTTAAATACCTAATTATTCTTTTTTGTTACCTTGACATGTGCCTGATTTGATTTTTAGGGTTAAGATCTGTTGCTTTTGCATTCATTTGGGTTGCTTTTGCAAATTATATTTTATATAGGAGTATTTTTCTAGAGACACTGCTCACTGCCAAATAAAACAGAGAACTGGATAGTTTGGCTAGAGGAAAAATTACAGGTGGTTGATAGCATGGGATTTTTTTTCCTGTAGAAAGTGAGTAGAAATTGGGCTTTTGGTAATCTGCTAACAGAAGATTTATGGAAAGGCCATCCCAGCTGAAAGCATTCTGGATGCTACAGTCTGGTGGCCTATGATTTGCCAGTAGTCATGATCCTGATACACAGCAACTGAAAATAAATGTATTTAAGCTTCACAACAGTTTGGTCAACTTTGGTAATCAAAGAACAGCATTGCATATTTGTGGTATCTCCAGATGACTGTGTTTTCCCTTGTTGGTGGAGTGGATGAGGAGAAAACCTACTATCAGTTGCTATTTCTCAAAGTTGCACAACTCTAAAAGCCTGGCAGAGGGAAGCTTGACTGTGGTCTTGTGCCCATATATGCAGGTGCACAGCGTGCACTCCTTACGTGAGGAGGAGGAGAACCATCAGGTTAGTGGCCTCTGGACACATGTGCATGGAGGGCTGTGTGTAGATTTTCCTCATGGCTGCATTCAGAGCAACTTGGGTCACAGCTCACACTGGAGGCAGCAGCTGTAACTCCTGCACGATTTCAGGCAAGTGGGCTGAGATGGCAGCAAGTAGATAAGGCAGTGGTCCTGCAAAGGACTAGTTGTTTATAAGACATATTTCTCAGCTTTCTTTTTTTCATCAAGGGATAACTCAGAGACTTCACAGGTAATGCATGAGTTCATGCATTAGGCAAGCTGTTCCTATCTCATCTCTATTGCAGGAATTCAACCTTTCCCTTGTTAGTACCTGCGGCTGGCAGTATATTGCACAGGGGTGTGTTTTGTCCATTTGTACACAGTCATTTCCATATCTCCACCACCACAGAATCACAGAATCACCGAGGTTGGAAATGACCTCCAAAGGTCTATTCCAAACCCCTTGCAGTGGGGGTGCATCCTCAACTAGATCAGGTTGCTCAGAGCTTCATGGAGCCTCAAGTAGAGTATCTCCAGGGATGGGGCTCAGCTGCCTCCCTGGGCAATGTGTTCCAATATATTAGCTCATCTAAGTGGTTTCTTCCCCTATAGCTCTTAAAAGCTTGCTTCCTATAGAAAGAATGTCACTCCGTTTGGCCCCCACTGGGAGAAGGGGAACACCCTCAGTTGGACTGAGACCTACATGGCTAAGACGAGCTCTTGTCTCATGAGACTGGGTTTTGGGATCGTTGAGCAAAGGTCAAGCACAGTGATATTAGTCAGCTGTCTGTTTCTGTGTACTATGCCTCACTGACCAAAAAGTACAATTGCCTCAGAACTGAAACAGGTATGTGTGGGTGCCACGGAGAAGCAGTTGAACCACCAAGGAGTTTGCCCCTAGTTGCTTCCTCTTGTGAATTGCCTAGTCCTCATATAAAGGATTAGAGTCAGGAGTGAAATTATGGTAGACAGGATTAGACCCTCTTAATAAATAAGCAATGCTGAGCTTGAAAGTCTCCGATAGTCACTGAAAGTTGGAGAAAATGAGGCTTCAGTTTGAGTGACTCAGGTGGGGAACTCACATGATCTCCATGTAAAACGCTCATTGCTGTTGGTCTCCCCGGGTGGTGGAAGAGTTGTCTAAAGGTAGTCAGTGTTGTCTGAGCATTATCTCAGCAAAATTTGTTTTCACAGAATCACAGAATCACAGAATCATCAGGGCTGGAAAAGACCTCCAGGGTCATCGAGTCCAACCTTTATCCTAGTATCTAACTGCTATACCTTACCCCTAAGTGTTGCGTCCACTCAGTCCTTAAACACCTCCAGGGATGGTGACACCACCACCTCCCTGGGCAATCTGTTCCAGTACCTAACCACCCTCTCAG
>JAOXOE010000874.1:30210565-30235488 GCA_028565055.1 Phoeniculus purpureus
GGAGAGGAGAGGAGAGGAGAGGAGAGGAGAGGAGAGGAGAGGAGAGGAGAGGAGAGGAGAGGAGAGGAGAGGAGAGGGAGAGGGAGAGGGAGAGGGAGAGGGAGAGGGAGAGGGAGAGGAAAAAGGAAGAAAAGGGAAGGAAGGATGGAAGGAAGGATGGAAGGATGGAAGGAACGAAAAGACAGAAAGACATTTGCAGAGGAAGAGACTTATTTTGTCTTGTACTGCTGTGCTCCCAAGTGGGATGCATTTGTGGAAAGTCAGTATTCATTTAAATTACTAACTTGGGCAAAGTCATTAAATGTAAACTCTGGCACTTTATGTTTAGCACTTAACAAACTGCTGGGAGAAGCCAGTTATAGAAAACCTCTGACTTAGACAGTGGTTTGGGCAATACTTAAATCATTCTGTTGCTCTATGTTCTCTCATACCTCCTCCCACTGCCTCCATCCTCCTCTCCTTTGCCTTATTCACACATTGGTTACAGTTTTGGACCCTGAAGATTCCAGTCTTAAACTTTTTCACAGGATACCTGTTTTTATAAAGCTTTGGATTTGCCTATGTGCTTCATTTGTGTAGCCCCAAATCAGCATAAATCTTAACCTCATCTCACCAAGGGGATTTACCTGTAACCATCCAAATTTGGTTTGCTAATGAAGCAGTCAGATTCCCAGACAGGTAAGACACACATCGATTCCTTCTTAGAAAGTGAATTCTCTCATTTGGAATGAATTCCAGTACCTAGTACAAAGGGACATGGTTCTTTTTGACTCTTGGTCTTTAAAACCTAGGACACAACAACAGGGAAAGATGAGCAGAAAAGAGGTTTTGAAAAGGTCATAAAAGAGAAAAAGCTGAAGTGAATCTTGGAAAAGTTAGATTTGGACCAATAAACATGGCTGTGGTCAGTTTCCCTTTCCATGTAACAATAAACATTGCAAAAGCAAATATGCAAACCCAACAATTATTAGCTATATATTAGTCATAAATGTGTACAAATAAATAATGAGTAATTGCAACCCATGTGGATGTTTGGGTACGTGAGGTAGAAATATTTTAACCAACAATGTTATGTCTTGCTAAGATTCACTAATTCAAAGAAAATTCTGAAAACTATGCCTTTTTCTATTTTGAATGAAATGTGAAGAAGCACCCATCCTTAAACAAAAAAACACTGATGGGTGAGGCCTTCTTGGATGTTCTGATGACTAAAAAACCAGCAAGCCAAAACAGCTTCTAAATATTGACTGAAATCTCATATTAAGCTAAGTTCTCCCACCATTCTTCCAGTGTACACTAGACTAAACTCATCCATATGTAAAACTCCTCACATGCAAAAAGCACAAACCATTTTCTCTTACCAAATGTACTAAAAAACACAACCAAAGTTGAATCTTTTCAGCCTTTGCCAGTAAACAACAAAATAAAGGCTGGTTTAGAGCAGGAAGTTTGATCCTTCTCTTTTCTGCTCTCTGCAAGGCAGCAGCCTGGGAAGCTACAGCAGAAGAATACTTTCTTCTCTTCTACCCTACTTCTATTTTCAGGATAGTTCATAAGCAACAACAGAACTCCTTGCCACAAGGTCTTTTCTGAAGCCAGCAGCTCTGGAAGGTACCAAAGAGAATCAAATATTCATTAAGTAGAATCTGTAGAGCTATAGCATAAAATAAATACAGATTGAAAAGCCATCTGTGCTCCTCAAGCTTCTCAGGAAGCTTGAACAAACAAGCTCAGTTTGTTCTGAGCTTGAACAAACCTGTAATCATCAGGGTTCGGAAGGGAATCGTCCAGACAGGGCAAGGTGGGATCATCCCAGAGATGCCCATCACAGGGCTACTAATGCCATATTGCTACACTTGACCAGTGTCTGAGACAGAATTGCAATGGCTGGCCTAAACAGGCCAATGCTCTGCCCTTCGCTCATCTCCGCTCCCCAGGAACAGAGCTGCAGGAAACATAGTTGCTCCAACTATGACAAGCCAGTCTTTTTGCATATGAAGACTTGACAGTAAGTTTCACACTGTCAGCACGGGAATCTTGTCAAAGGAGGGGTATTTGTAAAGTGTTTACAGAAGGAAGGTAGTCAAACATCTTGTGCAGGTGACAGCAGCATTACCGTATTATTTGAAGCTGAAGGGAGCACAGTTACTGGGAAGGCAGGAAGGCTGAAAGTGAAATATTTTGCTTTCCAGCAGAAAGTGTTATTTTGAAATACAAATAATAATCCTTTGCATGGCCAACAAATACAGCCATCTCTTGTCAGGCAGAGGAATCTGTTGATGAAACAGTGTGATGTGGGAACTGAGAAAGGACAGCCAAACCTAGTACATCCCAGTGCAAAGACGAAAACACCCCTTTGGGTAGCCTCCTTGAGTAGCCAACAGCATTATTAACTGCCTAAACACAGAGTAAAACCTTGTCCAAAGCTTAGAAAGTAAATTCCAACATGCTTCAGTAATCATCATCAATGTTGCTTCTAGTATTTTTTCAGTATATTACAGTACCTTATTAATTTTTATCAGGAAAGAGGAACATAGCGGTGATGGATGCTAAGCCCCCAGGAGATCCCTCATGACTGAAGACTCCAGGTGACATCTAGTCATCAAACAGTGCTGACCAGTGGTTCCCTCCGTGAGGCTCAATGTGCAAATCAAACTCATGCAGAAACCTCAAGAAATAGTTTTTAATATATATGAGTAAAGCCCTCTCTGCAGTTTTTGAACATGAGAGGAACCACATGATGGACACAGGGAGGCCAGTGGCAAAAGCCTGGGGAGGCAAGTTTTCACATGTGACACCGGCAAGCCTGCTTCCCCAGGCCAGCAATTCTGGATAGCCTTCCCACGCCTTTCTAGGGGTGGGAGAACAAAGCATACCTGACACTCCACTCCTGACAACCATGAAGGCTTAGACATTAGGACGTGCGCAAACAGACATTGAACATCAAGGAGACTCCCACTTGCACCGTCAGCATGCTGGTGGTGCAAGGCTGTCCATCAGACCATTTCTAATTACTGTGGCAGTGGGGGAAATCATTCTGAATAACTGAAGGATATATGTTTCTAAAACTAGGTTCTTCAGCTAACCAATACAGGAAAGATATATGATTTTGTTGCATAAAGACCAAAGGTTTAATAGCAGAGAACTTGAATAACAAGATGTATGCAAGCCTTAGCTTGTGCTTGATAAACAAGTGCTCTGTACCCAAAGCAAAACCTGCAAAACTTTTCAGTTGCAGCAAGATGGCTCTGATGATAGCAGCACATGATTACCCTGCTCCTACAAAGTGAAAGGAGCTTGGCAAGTTCCCTAAAACTGCTTATTAATAAGCATGTCACAAGGCTGACCCTGAGCTGATCAGGTCCATGTGGAAATCACCCTTTCAGTTATGAAAGAAGTCACAACAACAGTAATCCATAAAGAATCACTAAAGGGAAAATATTCAGCCACCCAATGTTTCCTGTGAATAGCCACTGTCTTCAGCAAAACTAGGCACATGCTGTAATACAGGGTAAACATCAGTAATGCACAAGCCACTTTCCCCCCTCTTGTCTTTCACACCATTAATGTTCTAGCCTTAAGGGCTCATAAGTACACATTCAAAGGTGAAAAGGAGACTTAACAGATACCTATATGCAGCCAGGGTGGAGAACAAGGCTGCAGAAATGCAATCACTATCCACTTCCATGCCAAAAGGATGACTTCCGCACTTTGTGGCAATGCCCTCAGCAATAATGAAAGTGTCCCATCCCCCCTCCCTGTAAGTCAGAGCAGGAGAGAAGAGTAGACAAAATGTGAGTCATCCAGGTGTATGGCAGCCAGGGGAATGTGGGTGTGTTACCCTGTGGCTCCAAGCCAATGTGACCTCAATTAAATTTCAGTGAATGATGGGCCTTCTCTTTTATGTACATACTCATCTCCTTGGTCTCCAAATATATGAATTGAGCCAACACAGCTATTTAATCTGGGAACTCTCCTGGTTAAGTAGGAGTCAACACGCAACTGCAGCGGCGGTGGTGGCAGAGGTGTTCTTATTCTTCTCCGTGTGATTTTTGCTTACCATAGCTTGAGCTTGCTTCCTCCAACTAGCACTCACACTACATTGAGAGTCCTGTGGTGTTACTACTGTGGTCTGTGTCCACGTTTGCAACCTGCTTACTTTTATGCTTGCCAGGCACTTCAATGGAAGCAGGCAAGCTTCAACATCTAGCATACTCCCATAGGAAAGCTGTGTAAACTACTTCAGTTGAACCGTTAGCACTTGGGGTGATTAACCACAGGAGTCTCTGATCTCCCCTTATTAAAGGAGAATTAAATTTTCTGATTCAAATCAGCTTAATATAAATCCCTGTGAGATTTGCAGTTGACTTCACCAGGGCAGGATACAGTAACCTCCACCAGGGAAGAGCAACTTTCTCTCCTGCAAGTACATCTTCATGTGACAAGGGAGAGTAGAAGACATTTGTACTGAATTACTCAACAACTGAGTCTGAAGTATGCAAACTTGCAGCCTGAAGTGTGCAGCAGATGAGCGCATAGAAGTTCTGTGGCTCTGAGAAGATTTCTGTTCCGATGCCACTTTTGAATACTTGGCATTTGATAGGCAAACATGTGCCATCTTGTTTTAAACAGCTCCATCTTCACACATTAAGAGTGCTTGAGGAAGATTTGGGCTAGGGGTGAGAAGAATTAAGGTTGGTTATAGTTTACAGAGATCATTCACTGCCATGAGACCTTTTCTGTTTAGCAGATCTAAGTGCTCTGGGGCAGCTTCCACATAACAGTAAGGCCACCCCTAATAACCTCAAACCATTTTTAGATGGCCTAACCCGAGCAAAGTAGCACAGCTTTAGTAACACTAAACACATCTTGTTTTTCAAGACACTCTTACAAGACTGCCTGGTGGTTTACATTGTGTTACGAGATATGCTTTTGGATGCATGGGTTGTTCTGCTGCATCTCAGTTGCACCTCAGTGCAGCTCCAGGAAACCAGACACAATGAAACAGGTGGTGGAGGCAACATGCTGTTTCTATCGCTGCCAAATTTACAGAGCATAACCGGTGCAACTGCTCATTTTGTTATTTTCCCCAGAGATCTCCTTAAGAACAAGGACTGCCTCTCATGGGCCCCATGCTGTACAGCAAAAAAATTGTGTTGGCTCGTGTCCCAAAAATATAGGAGTAGCGTTTTGGAAACAGTTACAGAAACAGTAGCATTATTTTTTAAATACCAAGCTCCAGCTGCACCCACTTAGGTCTGGAAAGTGATACACGAGGACAGCGCACTTAGGAACAGAAGAAAAAAAAAGACTTCAAAATCAAATGGGAGAACGAAGTCCTGTTCCAAAAAAGCCATTGTTTGTGCAACTATTGACCTAGGGTCCCCAAAAACATCAGGCAGAAACTGAAGTTGGCTCAAGCAGATCATGCTTTACTAAATGCTAGAGCACTGTATAAAATTATCGAGGCTGAGTAATGGCAGAACAGTTGAAAAACAAGGACAGTTTCTTGGATGAAATTTTCAGTTTTCAGCAATTATAAATGTGTTAGGATGTGGCCCATGCACAGATGTAAAAGGTTCTGGAAGGAGGCACAGACAGGTGATCCTACAGTGACCAAAGCATGCTCCAGTGTTAAGGAGATGGGACAACATGCTGCAGGCAGAATACATGCCAGCTGAAACATTGACTTTGGATCTCTCAACCAGAATCCACATGCAGAGCAACAGAGGAGGTAACAAAATGACCCGTTTAATTGTAAAAAAGTTTTCAGAGAAAAAAAGTCTTCAGATAAAGGATGACTCATAACTTTAATTTAGCTTTAAATACTTGCTCTTTGCAAACCAAACAAGACATGCCCTTCTCCCCATGTTACCTATAAACCAAACCAACAAAGATGGCTTTCAGCTGAACAAAGCTGAGCCTGGCAGATAAGAGGTTAGAAGTATTTTCTTTGTCATGGTGTTACTTACATGGACTCTGAAAGAAACAGCACCAGTCACCATACAGAGAATGCATCAAAACATGAAATTTAATAGCATTCCTGAGGTGCATTTGGTAACAACGTTATATTGCCGCTTATTTCAAGCGCTGCACAGCATGAATGGCTTTTGACAGTAATTTGTTTTCCACTCTCAGCTATACTGAACATACATCCAAATACATTTTAAACTAGTGAAGGAGGAATAATTTCTTTCTTCACTTTACAATGAGGAGAAAAATTAGTCCTATTCATCAAATATTCAGGTTGAAATAATCTCGAAATCATCTTATTGCAAAGAAACCATAGCAGTGAGGTCTGAATGACAGCTACAACACTGGTAACACAAGGCATGCGGCAGTCTCTCTGCACCTAACTGAAGAAGAGCAAGTGGACCTGAAGGATGATCTTTGAGCATACAGCTGCATGCTTTGTGGGCTCTGCTTGGTCAGCTTTCCCAAGTTACACACGCATACCAGGATTCCCTCACAATTGTGGATCTTCTGATGCTGCCAAACTGATGAATTCCCAGGACAGTGCAGGCTTCAAAATAAACTCCCTGTAGCTTACTGTTGAAAGGTTTTTTTATGCCCACAGTCTTCACTGCCTGTTGAGTTTATTATGTGCAACGTTTCTCAGCTGATTTCCCTTCACTCACATGGAGCTGGTCACAGTAGCTTATTATCTTACTGAGAAGTCTAAAAAATGAAGCTGAAGAGACCACAACAAAAAATTTTTTAGAATTCACCTTTGAATACATGAAGTCCAGCATCCTCAACAGGCTAAATAAGCGCATTGAGGATGCTGGGCTTTGTGTATTCAAATCGAGCTATCTTAACAGAAAAGTTTCATCATGCAGGTGACTTAAGTGGCAATTCCTCATTCAGACCAAAAAAAACTTTCAGCACAGAACTTACACAATCCTATCTCTTTCAGTCCTGAGATTAACAAGCCTTCACCACCATGCCCCAACTCTTGCCTCAGGAAAACTCAGCTACTAATGCTTAATAAACTTTCTTTGGACATAACCATGCACACAAGAAAACTGAAGGAGCCATTCAAATAAAATATTATAGGTTTATTTTAAATGTATTTTCCACTTGAATATGCAAAATACAAATTCCAACAAAACATTCATTTTTACTTTGTAGTTTACAAATATACAAAATAAAAGTTTGCTTAAACTTATATTACATATTTATTATGCAAAGAACCATATAGAAAACATTTGTTCTGCTTAAGGCATATTTGGGAACAAACCATTGTACAAACTATTGCACATCAAAACCACAGTGCATTACAGACTGTCTGCATAAAGTTATTCTCTTAAAAAATAAACCAGGCTTATTTACCTGATTTAGGTCATAATCAGCAATCGGAACACGAAAATATTTCCTTGTCAGATATGCAGCAGTTTGAGAACTTTGGCTTTCTGTTCTTGGTACCTCTAGAACCAAAAGTCACTAAGCACCATGAAATAGGCTTTTAAAATATAATTCTGTACCTGAATTTTTCCTCCTTTTTTAACAACATAATGGCTTTTAGAAGGAAAAAAGTACAAGATGAAATTTACATCTGATATTGCATTGAAAGAACATTAAGGGAATGTCACTTCCCTGTGTAATATCCCCACCCTCCGAACTACACAGTCTCTGTTTAACCCTGATATCTGTGACTTACAGTCACTCCTTGGCATTTTGTAGTCCAGAAATAATTCAAGT
The DNA here is from genome assembly GCA_028565055.1 of Phoeniculus purpureus. NCBI lineage: Eukaryota > Metazoa > Chordata > Aves > Bucerotiformes > Phoeniculidae > Phoeniculus > Phoeniculus purpureus. Next base: position 30,218,267 of record JAOXOE010000874.1, read on the forward strand.
TGGAATTACAAATGGAATGATAGAAGATCCAGTTATTGACCCCAATGTTTTTTGGTTTTCTTCTGCTTTAAATGTACATATATATGAAAAAACAAAAGTTGCAAAGTCTGTATGCAATTATCCCTCTTTTCCACTCTTTGGAAAACTTCACCTTGATTATCTGTAGTGCTTAACCTGTGCTCTTCCCATTTGGTGGAAGACAGTCCTTGTGCTGTAAATACTGAATCTCTACGGCAGTTGGGGAAAGATCCACTGCTTCCAATTAAAAGTGCCTCTTCATGTGTAAGGCGAGGTGGTCTGACCTGGAAAAAGCTCTGTCACACCGCTGGCACTGGAAAGGGCGGTGGCCTGTGTGTTTTCTGTAGTGACGAGTGAGTTCATCAGATCGGGCAAACTTCCATCCGCAGCCTTCCCAGTCACAGTGATAAGGTTTCTCACCTTTAAAAAAAATAAGCCAAAAACATGCGAGTTAGGTTTTTTGTGGCTACTACTTCTAACACCTTTCTTTCAAGAAACACAAATGCACAGCAGTGGTTAAGAAACGGGGCAGAATCTAAGAAAATGCAGCAAACCCCTTGAAGCAGTTGCAGACAAACTATGAAGACTATCAAGTAAGATTTGTCCTTTCAATATGCACAGGCACCTTAACACATTGATGTCACTGAAGTCTTCCCCAAAATGCTTGTTTCCACTATTTGTCTGCACACAAGGCTTCAGAGCACACAAGTTCACATAATAACCGTGTGTATTTTTTGGCAAATAGCAACCAGAAATAGCTAAGCAGACATAATATATTTAGATAATTGTAGGTCTCATGAATTAAAAAACAGCTGGAAACTATTTTCATTAGCTTAGCCTAATTAAGAATTTTTATCTTGCTGCTTTCACTATAACACAACCAGTGCTGATCACAAGGCAAGTGTTCCTGACAATTACAAACTCCTGGTTTAACACATACTGGAGATGGTGCCTGACAACTCCGGGCAGACAGCAAGTATCACTTGGACAATTTCCTCTCTCTCTCCCCCAATCATTAGCTCAAGATGTTGTCCTACCACACACTATCAGTTGTTCCTCCCTTTCCCATCTCTTCTTCAGTGTTAAACTCTGATTCGAGTTCACAATCTAACAACTTATACTTTGCAAATTCCCAGGCTATTTAATCACTCTTATGGAATGCCCGCACTGATGAAACCACACACCATATACCTGCTTTCACAAGCTCAGTTACAACAGCAACACCATGATCAACTGCAAGGTTAAAGTTTGAACTCAGGTTCAGATATATGCTTCAGATTTACTCAAAATCTAGCAGAGCAAATCAACTATTAAACTTGCCACTTTGGTGTTAGTGCAGGGGACAATGTACATGCTCCTACACACAGCCAAGGCACCCCCAACAATGCTGCCAACACAGCCAAAAAGCCCATATTGCAAGAGGTCCATCACTGTTTCCTTAGAAAAATAACAGCAGCTTACAGAGGTGCATAACTGGAGGGGTACATGTACAAAGCACTTAACCACAAGCTAAAAAAGAGCTACCTTAGAGAAAGGTCTGCTCCCCTCTGAGAAATGGGCCAACACCATATAAAGCAACAAATCCCAGCTGACATTCAGCTACCTACTAATTAGCCACAAATCAAGCAACAAACTTCGCCTTGGCAAGAAACCCACCTGTTCTCACATCTGAGTCATTCCGAACCATTAGGCAAAATGCTGAGCCAATAAGCAAAAACTGCACAGGACATCATGTAGCCAAGATCAGGGAGGACAAAAAAAGGCTGGAAGCCCAGGAGGGAAGGGTTATGACTTGCTACTTTTAGCCCTCCTCCTATGCTCTCCAACTTTTCACTGTCCAGGATATCCCACTGACCCCACACTGGGACTAACCTGTGTGTGTTCTCAGATGTGCCTTGAGATGAGAACTCTTGGTATAGGTTTTGCCACAGCCCGCATAGTCACAGGTGTGCGTGGCTGTCCTTTTCCTAGGCCATGACCGGCGTCCCCGTTTGGGCTTGGTCTCTTCGGGTAGGCAGCTCCCCGGCGGCATTAGCTCTGGAGGTGGACAGAAAGGAACTGAGCAGAACCGCCGCCAGCACCAGAGCACACCCACCGCCCAGGCATCGGGACTCACCTTGGTACTGGAGCGAGCTGGGCGGGAGCTGGTCGGGCAGGAAAGTGGGATAACTAGGGGCCGGGGGATAGCCCGGGGGCAGCGGCGGGTGGCTCAGCCCTGGGGTGGCAGGGAGACAGTCTCTGCCACTCAGTAGCTCCTCGGGAGTAGTCCGGGCGGGCAGTGGGCGGCCCATGGAAGAGAAGTCGTGCTGCGAGGCGGCTCCTCGGGGACCGCTCCCGTGCGGCGGCGGGGCCAGGGTGCACGGCGGAGCAGCCTCCTGCTTGATTTTGGGGCACATCCGCGGCAGAGGGCTGTAGGGGACGCCGGAGCCGTCAGTGCCAGGCGGCGGAGCGGCAGCCGGCGGTCCGCTCTTGGGGCTGAGTCCCGGGTGGCTGTACTCGCCCACGGCCTTCACCACGAACTTGCCCTGCAGGCTGCCCAGCGGCGGAAGCGCGGCCGGCGCCGGCAGGTACACCGGATCCAGGTCTGGCCGCATGAGCTCGGCCACGAAGCCCCCTGAGGGGGATACGTCGGTGATGTCGGCCAGGTTGAAGGGGGCGGCGGGACCCACGTCTCGGCTGCCGCCATAGAGGAGTCCGGCGGGCTCGGGCCGCGGCAGCGGGTAGAAGGGGCCGGCGGGGCACGGGCTGGCAGTGGGAGCCGGGGCGGCGGCGGGGGCCACCACCACGGCGGCGGCGGGCTCCTGGTGAATGAGCGAGTTGGAGAGGATGAAGTCGAAGTCTAGCAGCTCGTTGAACTCCTCAGCATCGCGGCGAGGCCCCAGCGCGGCGGCCTCCAACTCCGATGGCGGCAGCGGCTCCGCGGTACGCGTCGCCAGCGCCGGTGGCGGCCGCTGCTTCAGCTCCTCCCGCCAGCGCTGCGGGGACACGGGCACGGCTCAGCCCCCGGGACCGCGGCCACCGCGCCCGGTCCCTGCCACCCCTCCCCGTCCCGGCCGACCCGATACTCACGTTGCTGGGGCCCGCGGGCCGCGCCGCTTTCTCGCGACCCGCGGCGCCCGCCGCGAAGGTGGCGATGGAGGGCAGGAGCGCGCCGCTGAGCGCCATCTCGCACTCTCCGGGGGGCTGCCTGCGGGCGGGAGAGCACAGCGGCGTCAGGCGGAGGCAAGGCGGGCCCGAGCCGGGGGCCGCACCCAGCACTCACCGCATCCACGCCGAGGCGTCCCGACGAGCTGCCGCCGCCGTCCCGAGCGCCGCCGGGGAAGAAGGGGAGAAGGGGTGTCACGGATGCGCCGGCCTGCCGCCGAAAGCCGTTCCGATGCCGCTGGGGAGGAGCGGCAGCAACGCCTTTCCCAGGTGCTGGTGCTGCGCCGGAGGCGGCGGGGAGCGGGGCCGCTAGCGACGGTGCAGAGAGGCGGTCGCCGCCCGGCAACGCGGCTTCGGAACCGGCAGGGCGGCGGCGGCGGCGCGGGACGATGCCCAGCGAGCCGCGGCCATGGGTTATCCAGGCGGGACGGACGGGGCGCGGTGCTGCCGAAAAGGGGAAAGAAGGGAGGGGCTGGGGCCGTCCCCGTCCCGCGAGCTGCTCTTGCCGCCGCTGCCGTTCCAACGCCGCTGCTGCTTTCACCGCGCCCCGCTCGGCAGTGCGCGCTGCCGCCGCCGCCGCCCTTCTTATCACCTCACCTCGCGCCGCCCCGCCCACCGTCTCCGCGGAGACAGCGAAAACAAACTGACACGTGGGTAGAGGGGGAGGTGCTCGTAGCGCGGAGGAGAGCAGAGGAGTCTGTAGGGGCTGAGGGGGTGGGGAGGGGGCTGCAGCTCTCGTCCCGCCCCTTCCCGCTGTGTGACGCAAGGCCGGTGGCTGACAGCGGCGCTGGGCGAAGTGGGGGTGGCGGCGGGAGCGGTCTACGGTGCCCGTGCGCCCCGAGGTCTCTCACACCTTCGGTGGCTGGGTGCGGCGGGAGGAGAGAGCACTGCGCCGCGCAACGCAATGCAGTACACAGCACAGCACACGCCGGCCGCGCCCACCGGCGTGGGAAGCACAGTCCCGCACAGCATCATCGCATGTGCGGGTCCTGACAGCCGCACCACGCCCTGCCCTGCGCGCGACTACTCCCGGCTGCTGGCGGGACGAGCAGAAACGGCGCGAACTGGCCCGGCCGTGGCTGCCCCGCGCCCGTTCTGGACCGTCCCGTCCCTCGTCCCGCCAGTGTTTTGCTTTGTTTCGTTAATAACGTGTACAATTTTTTAAAAATAATTGACTTTTCCCCCTTCCCCGTTCTTTCCTCTTCGCATTTTCTGCTCTGTGCCCCCGACGGCGGGTCCCCTCGCACCTTTGCCTTTGTGCCGATAACGGACTGGCTGTTGGCTAATGGCCATCGAGTCGGGCAAGGGCATCTGTGCTTGCGGGACAGTCCTGTCGAGGTTCCCGTCGAGGGGCGGGGTCGGGGCTGCTGCTGGCTGCCGGCCGGAGCCCCGTGTCCGGAGCGGGCGGTGCAGCGCTCTGGGTGCGATGCTAAAAGTCTTTGAAATAATAATTTAAAAAAGCCCCAAAAGGCAGTAATTAAAAAAACCAGACCCCAAACCGGAAACCTCAAAGACCGGCCGACGGGAGGGGGCTGGGGTGCGCCGCGGCGTCCCGGCTCCTCCAGAGGGCAATGGCGAGCCGGACCCGCCGGGGCTGTCGCCCCAGCCTGTCTCCCGATCCTGTCAGGCCGGATGGGTGAAGTCCCTGCCCTGCGTAATTTACACACATGAGCTCGAGTAACTCAGGATGACTAAATTAAACCCTAAAATAATAACAAAATGCCCGGCTTTATTTTATAAAACTGGTTTTACCCGTTTTGTGTTGTAAATGTTAATTAATAACTTTGAGTCTACAAAATAGGGGGGGTTCTTTTTTCTGCACAAAGTCCATGTCTTGGCAGAAGAATATGTGCCAGAAACCACCGATACAAAAGGGATTAGAGTGAGGAGATGCAGGCTGGTAAAATACTTGGAGGATGCCCAAAGACTGCTGGTGTGAAGAAGAGGAGACACCTTCCATTCTCAGAGGTGCAGCAGGGCCGGTGGTGTCCTGCCTGCAGCCTCCTCAGGCAGCACTGCAGCCAGTTCCCAGCTGTGGGCTTCATGCAGGGCTTATGCTTTGGGTCTCTGTGATAACCAGTTTAGGAATTAGCATCTGAAACCCGCAGGAACAGTTTTAGCTCTGAACCTCCTGTTTAGCTTAGTCTTGGGAGAAAGGCTCCGATGTTGAAACTTGCAGGTCTCTGGGCAGTTTTCCCCCATCCATTGTTATTCTTTTGTTTCCTGTTGGCTTAAATGTCAGTTTATGGATCTTCTAAGCAATGTAGTGTTTTCCAGGCCCAGATTTGAAGCTCAGTATCACTTGAGGCCAACATCAAAATTAAAATTACATACCTTATTACAAACTAGAGAGAAAGACTGCTTGAAAAGCAGATTAAGTGATCTGATCTTTTTGAAATAAATGGCAGAACTTTGCTGGTTCCACAAAGGGAAGGCTTGAGTAATGTGGGCTGAAATAATACAAGTTGCTTTCACAATATTTCATTAAAATAGACTTGGTCACTATGTTTTTGGGATGTGTGAGCCATGTATACATTCATGTTAAAAGAATGTGGCCCACTTGCATCTGCATCTTGATTTTGAGTTGTGGAAATGTCGACGGTGCGTAAAAACGAATGTATGTTTACAGGTATCAGTAAGTTCAATGCCACCTGCTTTTGAACACCCTGTATTCTTTTTCACTAATTGAACACAAGGGAAAAGTTTTTCTTTTCCTCCCTTAAGTGAAAGGGAATGTGACTTAACAGTCCTGAATGTGGAAATTTGCCAGTTTTCTCTAAGACTTTCCTTCCACTGATGCATAACACAGCATGTTTATGTGTTGTTCAAAGCTGACTGTAGGGATTGCTTCATTCAGATAGAAAATTGCAGAAAATTTTTGTCCCTTTTGCCTTGAGATGTGCAGTGACATTTTTCCAGATTATGCTGTGCTTGGACAGAAAGGAACATGTTGCAGTACTCTCTCTGCTAGACTGCTGTGGCTGTTGTGTGTTTCTCCCTCTGGGTAGAAGAAAGAAGGAGCGTTCTTCCACATTTACCATAACTTTCTGGTTGTTTGTTTGGGGTTGTTTCTTTTTTGTGAAAATACAGTTCACAGAATCACAGAACATTATGGATTGGAAGGGACCTCGAAAGATCATCTAGTCCAGTCACCCTGACACAGCAGGATCACCTAGACCAAGTTGCACACGCACATACCCAGGTGGGTTTTAAATGTCCCCAAAGAAGAAGACTCCACAACCCCGCTGGGCAGTCTGTTCCAGTGCTCCATCCCTCTCACTGTGAAGAAGTTCCTTCTCACATTCATATGGAACCTCCTAAGTTCCAGTTCTCCAGAGAGCTGCAGTACGTTACTGAAGGTTCACTTTCCTTCTGCAGCATCTGTGCATACCAGGGAGGATGAGACAGTCCAGACCCACAGCCACCTAATTGCCTTCTTGGAGTTTCCTTGGGGATACTTGCCTTTTGGGGATCTGTTTTTTACCATGTGTGGCATGTGCTGCATAAAGTGCAACTGAGCTCATGTTCTATATACTCATTCTTGTACAGGGTACTTTATTTTTGTTAAACAGAAATAAAACCCCAATCAGTTGGCAGTTGTATAACTGCAACTGTATTTGTACAGTGCAAAGGGCACATATCTGAAGATTGTGGGCAATTCCAGACAGGTTTCAAGCAGTAGCTAGTGCATACATACACAGATGGCCCATGTGGACTTAAGATCATAAATATACATAGTGAAAATGTCAGCAGTGTTTGTAGTCAAATCCATTTTCACTTGCTTTTTGTGATCCTGATCATGTCCTGTTGATAGTTACTTTACTATTGAGTGAGGTTAGAAAGATGATACTCCATCACCATCCAAGCACCTCGCGCTGGTTTAGGTCAAACACCTTGTAGCGAGGTGCTGTAGGTCTGTGCTGTTTCAGTCTCTTGTAAAAAGTAGTGCTGTTATCAGTGCCAGCGTCAGGAGTCCTCTAGATCAAGAGCTGTTTTTTTTATGTTATGCAGCTAGCATGCATTCACACACCAGAGGAAAGGGATCTACATGCAGGTGAGAGCCATGGTGAATGACTTTCACTGTGCTTACAGCACATCGGCCCAGTGTTTCTTCTTTGATGTTAAACCCTGCTTAGTTATAGGTTCTCAGAGGTCCAGTTCTCAACAAGAATTCAGGCTGTTGATTCTCACTCAATTTCTGCTACTTGGATAACTCCTATCTGAGTTTTCCAATGGTGCTGATCCTCCTGTCAAGCACCATTCAATCATCCTCACTAGTCCCTGGCAGGGGCGACTTTAGCACCAACCAGGTTTTCTTGCATGCAGCAGCTCTTCTACTTTCAAGCAATCCAAGGGTTATTGTGTTTCTCTAAGAGGCAAATACCTTGAATAGTTTATGGAAAAGAAAGAGCTTTGTAATTTTTTTGCAAAATTTAGGCATTCTCGGTTTAATGGATTTGCCCCATCTGTCACTGTTTTATGAGCTTGCCCTATCTTTGAATTCACATGTTCCCCAAACTTCAACAATAACTTATATAAGTGGCTCCCACAGTGGGACTGGTGCGAACAAGAACTCCACAATACACATCCTTTTTAAAGTCCTGCATGTAATGTGGGGACACTCACACAGAGCAAAAAGGATGAATTCTTTTCTGTTTGTTTTTTATTTTTGCATGCATGGGGCTCATTCACTGTGTTTTTCCAGACCCAATGGAGGAGATACAGAAAAATATAGAAGACTTGAAAAACTACCAGCTGTTAGCTAATCAGAAGAAGGTCCACATTTGTGGGTGATAGGTTTGATATATCCTGGGAGCCATACAGTGATGTAAAGACTAAGTTGCTCTGTGGAGTTGGCTTGGAAGAAGCAGCCTGGTTCTGGGTTTAGTATTAATTAACTTTTTGTACTCTCCTTGGAGAGCAGATTCTCTCATTATTATCTGTGTGAAATATTTGAGGCACTGTCTGCAATAGAAAAGATACTTCTGTGTTCCTGGAAGACTCTTTTTTTCTGGTGCACAGAGGAGTTTTTCTCTTTGTCCATCTCCTAGCCTTGATATCTTTGGATAAACTGCACAGAAGAGATATCCCTGTTTTTCTCACCTTTTAATTAACAATATTACATTCATATTTAATTAATAATATATATTAATGAAAATGAAGCATCATGCTAAATGTTTGGCTTTCTAGAACATTCTGAAACACTGTAAATATGCAATCAATTCATTGCTTTTTCTGCAGAATTCTGAAATGAAGGGATATTGATAGCTCACAAGGACTCATTTCATTTTCCTTAAGGCTGCTAAAGCTGATGGCACAGTGGAGCTTTGTCAGACCTGCTTGTGGAGTCAGGAAGAAGACACACTTGCACTGTTTAGTATTTCTTTTACATGTATGAGAAACAGCAACTCTTTGCTTCTACCCACCAAGGAGAAGCTGCTAGAGGATTTTTCAAGTCCTTTATTAAGCATTAAATTTATTTTATTTGAGTAAAGATGGTGCTTCTAGGGAATGTAATCTGAACTGATAAGATGCTTAATAACTTAACACTCTGAGGTGCAAAATATGAGACAACTAAGAAATATGAGACAGCTGCTTCTTTTGTGTAAATCATTTGAATTTGCATGAGGAGAGAGTAAGAGAGAGCTTAGCAGTAAAGTGGTCCTGAGCTGAAGTATTTGAAATTAAATCTGTGTTAATGAGCTAGGTAATCACAGGACAAGAACAACACCTCTGCCACCTTTCCATGGTTTTTCCTATGCAGTCTTGGATAAAGTGACCTGGAAAGCTGGTTCACCCAGTATGTCTTTCTAAACTTTGTTTGCCATGCTGAAGTCAAGAATATCAGTTGCTTACCCACAGAAGCATCCAGTAGGTCGGACAGTTCCTTCATTCAAACAGGAATAAAAACATTGTAAGAGATCCCTTGGAGAAAGGATCTCTGAAATCTTTGTAATCAGAAAGTCTCTGCTTTCTCTGAGACTAAATACCAGGCTTCCACATTGTTTCCATAAATGTCTCCAGCTCTGCCTCAACATTAATGGACAAACAGGAGATAGCAGTCCCTCGCTCTCTTAATGAGAGCAATATGGCAACTCCTGTCATATTTTTGACATAGGTGCTTCACTGTGGTATTGAAGGTCAGTGCTGGTGGCTCCACTGCTTTCAGGGAAGTTTGGCTGTGGACAGCAGTGTGGCCATGACTCTGCCTGGCTGGCATTGCAAAATGTTAACTGCCCTATGGAACACCTCTTTATGGATGCCCCACACCAGCAGAACAGTCTAGCTGCAATCATTGCAGAATGAGACATCCACTGCTCACTTCATAGACTGCCACAAAGTGTATTGTGTTTGCAGGGCTCTGAGATGAGGGGACAAGAAGTGCCATAGGAAGTCAGTGATGAGGAAATATGAGGAAATTAATAATGCTGCATTCTGAGCAGGGACTGAATAGCATGCAGTAATTGAGGCCTGGGGCCACACTCTACACAATGAGGAAGAAACAAAATAAGGAATAGCTGCTCATTAAGCTCCAGATTCAGCTAGTCTAAATTCCACCTAAGTCTTTCTGCCAAATGTTTCCTACTGGCAGACTCTGGGCTTTCGGGGATGCTAAGCCAAAGGGAAGCCTTAGGTGGAATTAGGGTTAGGGCTAAACCTGTCTGCCAATAAAGATACCTTGAGCAATCAGTGAAGTAGAGCTTCTCTAGAAAGTAGGTTGTGATCTTGTAATGCAAGAAAGGGGCCAAAAGGTGGTGGCATGGGCAACTTTAATTCTGGCATATCCAGTTTGTTACCACACAATGTTTTGTGCCTGATTTTGCAATATGTATGGCGCTTTTTTTTTTAAAGGACAGTCATAATGCCATGAAAGAAACCTAAAAAATAAGTATTTGTTTCTGAACTACTTTAAAGTTTCCTTTCGCACGTTAGCTAAAATCTGTGATGTGGTTATGGTGTTCCTAGGAGAACCAAAGCAGCCAAGGCTATGAATAAATACATAAGTCCTGGGAGTACAAAAAGGACAGATGCAAGATGATCAATATGATGAAGCGAATCCCGTTTATTAAGCGTCAGTTTAGCCCTTTTATACACGGCCGGGCGGTCCATGCCATACAAGTGCATTGCTGATTGGTACAACACATCTGTCTATACGTCTTAAAAGCTACTGCTATTGGTTAAGTACGTCTGTCCACGCACTGTTAGTTTTCATTCCACCACCTGTTGTTTTCCTTCTATGTGCCAGCTCTCTCACAAACCTGCACATCACTGACCTTGAGAAACTCTCTGAGCAGGCTTCAAAGCCCTTGGCTCAGACTCCGGCTAAGTTCACACAGCTGGGATTGCTCACATGCCCACTCTCTACGAGATGTACCGCTACACATAACTAATTCAGATATTGCAGGGTATTTATACCAATGATTTTGGATGCTGGTATCCCTGAGCAAAGAACCACTCCTTGGCAGCTGAAGCTATCCTCAGAAGTCAGATTGCTGAAGAGTGTTTCTATTGATAAAGTCTTCCACATTGCTTTACAATCCATTGTCTTACACAATAGGTGATGATGACTTAGTGGAGGGCACTTAGCCTACTAGCTGAGTTAGGAGGGTGGGAGAGAGAAAATGTGAGCTTGAAAAAGCACTAAATTACCTCTTTATTGAGAGACCATAGGGTGAGCTTAAGGAGGCCAATGGCCTAAGGACGGGACTGGAAAAATGACTGGTCAGTCCCCAAAGGGAAACTGACTGATGCTGCAGGACATTTCACAATACTGACAGCTCTAGTCTTCAGTACCAGAAATAAAAAGGTAAGTTACGTTTTGCTGTTACTAAAAGCTCTTCAGTCAGATACCTTCTCTTGCCTAAATCCATGTATCTGTAGCTACGGCTCCATGATTCCTCACCTAAAAAGGGGCTGTCCTTGCTCTTGTATTTTCTTGTAACTTTGGCCATTACAAAGGATGTTACTGCAAGTCCTGTGGCTCCTTGTCTGAATTCTTGAGTCTCTGTCACAGTGACATGCTGAGATTTTAAAGCTCCTACTCTGCTGAATGAAGAAAAGGAAGACTTCTCTTAATTTAATGGATCCTCATTCACCGGGTGAAGTCCTAGAAATACCCATCTTTCAGAAGTGGGACCTCTGCAATTCAAATCAGGTTTCTTTTTCTAGAAGGTAAATAATCAGTCATTGGACCAGCTGAGACACCCAGGCAGTTCTCCATCACTCTAAACCAGAACAGAAATAGTGTGCCTAAGTGGGCAGCAGTGGTTGGGAAGCTTGTAGTGCAGCTCTGAGCCTGTCAGAGGCAGGAGGTCAAACCTGGAAGGTGGTACAATTCCTTTGAAGGGTTTTGAGAGTGCAGTACCTGTCTGCTGTCTTTTAAATGGGCAAGCTCTTTAGGAAAGACAGGCAGGGGTAAGAGGAGAGGGTGTCACCTTTTATGCCAGAGTTCAGCTGCAGGACATATCACAATACTGGCAACTTGGAGTCTCACTAGAGCAGAGCAGAGTGGTTGGATTACCTCCCTCAACCTGAAGATCGTGCTTAATTTGATGCAGCCCAGGATGCAGCTGGCATTCTGGACTACATTTATACACTGTTGGCTCGTGCAGAGCCAACAATGAAGCTTGGCCTCAATTTTAAAACGAGTTAGAAGGAAGACCTGGGAAACTATATGGTAATAAATCTTACCTCTTCCTAGAAAGATTGTGAAGCAGATCCTCCTGAAGTCTTTGCTAAGGCACATGAAAAATGAGGAGATGATTGGTGGCAAACAACATGGCTTCAACAAGGGCAAATCATGCCTGATGAATTTGGTGGCCTTTTACAAAGGAATTTCAGTGTCAGTGGACAAGGGAAGAGCAACTGATCAACTGATGTAATCTACCTGGACCTGTGTAAAGCACTCAATACTGTCCCACATGACATCCTGCTCTCTAAATTAGAAAGACACGGACGTGTTGGCTGGACCACTTAGTTGATAAGAAACTGGCTGGATGGTCACACTCAAAAAGTTGTGGTCAATATGCTGTAGGGAAGGAAGATGTCCAGAAGAATCTTGACAAGCTAGAGAGGTGGGTCCATTCCAACCTCATTAAATTTAACAATGCTTAGTGCAAGATCCTCCATATGGATCTGGGCAATACCAAGGACAAATGCAGGCTGAGTGAACTATAGGTTGAGACCAGACCGGTGGAGAAAGACTTCGGAGTGCTGGTTGATTAAAAGGTCTGCATGAGCCAACAATGTATAAATACAGCCAAGAGTGCCAGCTGTGTCCTGGGCTACATCAAATTAAGCATGACCATCAGGTTGAGGGAGGTGATCCAACCACTGTACTCTGCTCTAGTGAGAACCCACCTGGAGAGCTCTATTCAGCTCTGGAGCCCCCATCACAAAAAAGACATGGAGCTGTTGGAGCAGGTCCAGAGGAGGGCTCTGAGGATGATCAGGGACTGGAACAGTTGTGTTGTGAGGAAAGGATGATAGAGTTTGGGTTTTTTAGCCTGGATAAGAGAAGGCTCTGGGGACATCTTATTTTAACATTTCAGTATCTGAAGGGGGCCTACAAGGACTTATTACAGGGTCTTATACTGATGGCAGAAGGGGTAATGGCTTCACACTGAAGGAGAAAAGACGTAGATCCTCAGTATGAGGCTGGTGAGACATCTGGACAGGTTGCCCAGGAAAGCTGTGTATGTTTCATCAAGAGAAAACAGCATGTGAGGGAAATCTGTAATGTTTCCGCAGCTCTGTGCATTTGCCACTTTTGTGTGTTACAAAACGTTAGCTGACCTACCGCAATCTGAATTATTAGGTAAACCTGGTCTTGAACTAATTCTGTGTGATGTTATTCTATTTTTTTTGTACTTTCGTAATTAAGACAGACTGAAGACCACATGCACCATGGCTTTGCCGACTGATCATCATTTGCCAAACTTGTTACTTTAGACCTCATTTCTAGACTGTAAATATCCTAGAATGAGTTGTGCTAGGTGTAGTATTGTGAGGAAAAGAACCAGCCTTTTGTTGTTGTAGTGATTGCATGATATTGCCTAGAGTGCTTTGAAGTGTGTCAAACAGAAAATGAAGAACATATAAGCTATGAAATGAATAACTACTTTTGCTGAAATTCTGAAGACAAGGATATTACGTGGCAGTCAAGTCACAGTGTTGAACTTGTGAGTCACAGTCATGTCTGTGACAATAGATAATGGAGTAAGCACAGACTCATTACTTCAGGAGTGAGCTATTTGGGGGAGGGTAGCAAGCTTAGTTAGATGCAGCTTCCAAGAGTTGCAGGGAAAGACTATGAAAAGGGCTGTGAAGAAAGTCATTCTTCTTCACCCATATGTATCCTGTTTTGGAAGGTCTGTCAAATGCTCTATTTCACAGCCTTTACTCTTTGTTTTTTCTTGGAGCTGTGTAGCAAATCCACAGGAACACTGTTAAGCAAATTGCGTGAGATGGGAACACAATGGTGCTTTGCCTAATGAATCTTTGGCTAAAATAATCTGAAAGTAGTGAAGCTGTACCAATTAGTAAAATAAGATGATTAGGCTATTTGACATTGGCTTCAATTTTTTTTTTCCTAAAAATACGGCAGTGAAAAAAAAAAATCTAAGCTCTTCATTTCCTACATCCAACAGGAATCCTACAGGTTCTGCCAAATTTACCCTAATTCTGTTATAGATCTCTATATTCTCCCTATGGATTAGCAATCTATGAAAACAGATGCTAGGGTGAAGCTTGTAATACTTTGTTTCCACACCTTTCCTTTCAGTGGGGCAGGCAGTGCAAGAGTGCATGTGGTGTGGTTATGTACATGGGACTATACAGAAACGAAAACATTACTTTTGTAGTGCTCCCTTACAGTAATTTCTTAATGCTTGTTGGGGACTGACTAAGGCATGCAACATAAATGATGCTGTAAATGTTAAGTTCCAAAGAAATCTGAGTAGATCTTAACGTACAGGTTCTACATCTTGACTAGTGGTAGAGTCCAGTTCATGTGCATGAAACTCTTCATAGCTGAATCTTCTGACACTAGAAAATTGTAGAGCTTGAGCTGGATGGTAATGAGTTCTGGAGGAAGTAAACTCCTATTTTGTCTCTGTCTTTGCTTCACAGGGTGATTTAATATGAACTGCTTGTGCCTAGCAATTCCTTTCTCTGAAAAGCAGGAACCCCTGCTAAGGTCTGTTTCTGTTGCTTCTTGATGCAGACTGTGGGTATCAGGCTGTTGTGTACTCTCAGAAGGATGTTTTCTGCCAGCTCTGGGTTGGAAACAAGCTGGAGCTGCAAGTCCTGAGCAGAATCAAAAGCCACAGGCTGTGTCAGTCCTGGGTTACTTTATCTTGTCTTGTCTTGCCTTGCCTTCTCTTCCCTTTCATTCCCTTGAAGACTAACTCTGAAAACTGGAATTCGGTTTTCTATTTCCTTAAAGTGGAAGCATGCTTCGAGCAGTGCCCTTTTTTGTTAGTTTGCTACTGTATCAAATTATAAGCCTTGAAAATAAGACACCCTGCTAAATTAAACACTTCTGCAGTGCCCTTCTGAAATTGCTATAGCTAAATTGGAATGTCTAGCCCACTACAGTACAGTTGGACAAACCAATGGTCTTCCCATTCCTTACCCAGGCTTTCTGCTTTACTTTTTTTTTTTCCCCATTCTCTTAACAGAAGATAGCTCAAAGGTTTGTCATAGATATTTGCTATCTTAGACAAAGTTTTCACCCACATTTGCTATGTCTGTATGTGCTGCAGTACTTGAGACATGGAGGAGGCCCTTTACTCGATAAAGAGTATACCACTTGCATGTCTGATAATTTTTCTAGAACAGATAGGTCAGCCCCAGTTAAACACACTTCCCTGGCAAAATATAGGTAGCCTTTATTGAAAACTGATCAGCATTGCAAATTTCAGTTTTTAAATATGAGTTTGGGTTGTTCAAGGAAAAAGGAAAGTAATGCTTTTTCTTGGCATGTGAGTAGATCAGAAACATCCATGCTAAACGCAATCGGGAAAAAATTGAGCTTGCAGTAAAATCCAGATTTCCCTCACTTGAAGAAGAAACATAGCAAGGTTCAAGTATCAAAGAATTAGCAGTTCCAAGTTTGTTGACAAATAAAAATAGTGGAAATGATAATTCCAGGTAAAAGGTCTTGTGTTATTTTTAACTCTTCTATAAACAGACTGGTGTAGCATACAGTTATTTAGACCAGAGCCCTATTAAATCAGAGTATTTACTGGATAGCTAGAGTGCTATTACTCGATGCATCAAAAGCCTCTTCTCTGTTTGCATGTTGGTGGTTCCATGTTGAGACGCTGGCAAAAGAAATGAAGACATCTTGAGCTTCAATAGCCAGACTGCTGCCTGAGCCTGGGGAGCTCTGAAAGCAGCCTGTGGACACCTGCCTTCTGTTTCATGTGTCAGTTTATTCTCAGGGCTTTGTATTCCCCTAGCAGCACCAACCCGTGAACATACATCAGCCTTTGCAAGAGGATGAGCAGCTCAGCAGGAGCGTGATCATCCGCAGACCCACCACAGAAGTAAGAAAGACAACTCGCACCATTTGCTCCTCTGGCATTTAAGCTGAACTTCTCACTTCCTCGTGTTTACTTGCGGTGCCTTTGTTTTCCAGTCTAGAAATTCTGTTTCCAATTATTTTTGTGCCCATTTGCATTTAGCTGTTTTGGGATAAAATACAAAATGTGGTTCCAAGTGCTGTTTTGCACCCTGAAAGTCCATGTTAGGCCACAGCAGATACAAAGCAAGACTGCAGAAAGTCTCCTTTGATCTAGTTTCTCCAGCACTTTTGTGATTTCTTTACCTTGCATAAAATGTGACTGATAGAGTGGTCTACAAAGCCTTAGACTTTGTATTAGAGGGAGGGTTTGCTTGCTCTTCCTGTTTAGCTTGGTTGTGGCTGGCTGTTTGTTTCAGCCTGAGCTATTTGTGCTGACACACAAATGAGCCTTGAGCTCATGGTTTTGACAATGCAGCCCACCCAGGTTTCAACCAGACGTTACCTCCACTACAAGACAAATGCCTGAGAATGGTTTTACCTTCTAGACATCTGTGTCTGGTGTTTCTGCCTATGTGTGTGCAGCAGTGCTGTTAAAGACTGACCTCAACACCACGAGTGATATATGCACCTTGAGTCTAGGATGGACCTTCAAGTCAACATGGAGTTTTTGTTATCTATCTGTCTTTTCAGATTCTGTGCCTGTCTTTCATTCTTGTGGTATTGAGCCTGGTGTTGCCCTGTCAGGGGGCAGCTGGGACCTGGGAACCTGTTTAAATCCTGTTAGCTCCAAAAGCAAAGTCAGTCTGTACAACTCTACTACTGTGGCTGTCTGTGCCCTGGAGATCTGGAGAAGCTGGCTGAGATTTCCCCTCAGAAGATGGAAACATGACCTGCTGTCTCCAAATGAGTAGAAATGAGATTCTGAGGTGGGAAAGAAGTTGTTTTCCTGGCTTGGCTGTAAAACTACAAATGCCACTGAGACTGAGATTTCTAATGTCACCAGATTTTTCCTGCTAGTCATGAGCATTCTGCTGCTTGTCACAGCAAAGTTCCTGTTTGGTATCTAGTGAAACATTATTAAAAAAACAAAGACTAATAGTTTGGTGAAAGTGCAGAGCTGATAATGCTGAGTAATGTATTTGCATACTGGCATATGCACTATGAAAGTAAATAAGATTATGTCAAACTCATCTGGAAGAGGGTTAATTTAACATCCTGGCTACAGTTACGCAACTAGAGGGAGGCGGGCATGCTGGGGGGAGGATGTAATAGATGGGCTGATGAAGCCTGTGGGGGACAAAATGTCCTAGTGAAAATCGTATGTAGCACAAAAGAATGTAACATAAGAACCCTGCAGAACAGCACTGATTCAAGGCTGCTTATATACACACACAGCCATTTTTCTGTTAGGAATGCACAGGAGGATGAAAGAAAAAAAAGTAAAAGACATTACTTAGGATCATAGAATCATTAGGGATTGGAAGGGACCCCAAAAGATCATCCAGTCCAATCCCCCTGCCACAGCAGGATC
>JAOXOE010000874.1:30235588-30289422 GCA_028565055.1 Phoeniculus purpureus
ATTGGAAGGGACCTTGAAAGATCATCTAGTCCAATCCCCCTGCCACAGCAGGATCACCCAGACCAAGTCGCACAGGAACATATCAGATGGGTTTTAAATGTCTCCAAAGAAGAAGACTGCACAACCTCTCTGGGCAGCCCCTTCCAGTGCTCTGTCTAGATACAGGTCTCCAACCAGACTGCCCCATTGACCACTACCTTCTGGCTTCTATCCTGCAGCCAGTTCATAATCCACCTACCACACTGCCTCAGTTTGGCTGCAAGGATGCTGTGGGGTGAATATATCATGCAAATGCCTTCAGCTCACAGATTGTACATCAAGCTTGGCCTGACTCATAAAAGTGAGTTTGATGGACATCACACCTTGGTAGGCTGCAATTAATAACTGGTAAAGTGAGCTCACAGGAGTTAAATTGAGAAGAGGACAGAGCTAGACACAATGGAGTAGGACAGGACTACCAGCAACTACGCGCCTTTGCCAAACGTGTGTCTGAAGTGGGCAGGAAAAACCAGAGTGTGACAAATCAACACGGTTTGGCTTTTGTGAGCATGTTGGCAAACATGAACTTGCAAGGAGAGGCATCCCATCGCATCTCTGCCCAGTGCCAACAGGAAGGAGAGCAGCCAGGGGCAGTAATTTGTCTGCCCTGTACCACTGATCCTCTGATCTTTCATCAACAAGCACTCTCCTGGTCAATCACACCAATAAATCAGTAGCTACCAATTTTGTGAGATCAGCTCCTCATGTGGAGGCCACCGTACACACAAGCAAAGAATTGCAGCAATTTTCTTAAAACCATTTTTCCCTGAAGTCCAGGACAAAACAATTCTTGTCCTTCCTGCAACATTTCAGTTCTCAATCATGTGACTGTGACCTCTTTAAACACTTGTTAGAAATGCTCTCCAGAACAGACCTTCTCGCTCTGGTTTCTCACTGGACTTCTGTTTTCAGCACCCCTCCTTAACATCCTGGCTCAGAGGTCTGACTTGCCCACAGTGTGCTGTGCACAGGAGCACTTCGCTAATTGCTGTATCGGTGATGGACCTGGTGCACCACAGTTTCAGCATCATTGGCTCAGATGCAAACAGGATTTTATGAGTTTGACAGCACACTGCTGCAATGGGAAGGAGACAGGCACTTCACCAGCTGCAGAGAACCTCCAAGATGTAAGATTTGCTCTTTCCATGCTTGGTATGGAGAACTATGTCAGTATTCGAGCCTCGTCAGAAGGGCTCCTCACCCCACTGTTGGTGTGTGGCCACAACTACTTATTGTTAAACTACTGAGTCTTTGCTCAGGATCCCTAATGGATCTCAAAAGGTTCCAAAACCTCCATGCACTGCTGTCAAATGTGGGCAGATTTGATTGTTAATCTATGAAGCAAGAAAACTAACATGCAGTTCATTTGATGCTGTCAGCTTCATGGCTACCCATCTCAGAGACATGGCCTAAGGAAACATGGATAAAATGTATGGGCCAGATCCTCATATCCACTGATTTGTGACATTAACTCCATTAATGCAAGGCTGCTCTTCAAAGTCTGACAATTGATATGAAGGGTCAATGCCAGCCACTGGGACACTTCACTGAAAGCAGGAGGGGTGCCCTAAAACATTTGGTGTACAAGGTGGGAGCTGAGTGTAGAGGCAAAATGGCCCATAGATAACACAGTCACAAAATCACAGAATCACAGAATCACTCTGGTTGGAAAAGACCCCTGGGATCATTGAGTCCAACCATCTAACCTACCTTACAAGTTCACCCCTAAACCAGATCCCTCAACACCTCATCCAAATGATCTTTAAACACATCCAGGGATGGCGACTCAACCACCTCCCTAAGAAGCCCATTCCAGTGAATGACAAAGTATGAAGTTTAATTTCCCACCCACCTGTGATGGCATGTAATGGGTTCAGGAGTCAGACAACGCATAACACTCCTGAAATCCTGACCTTCTCCTTTCCTTCCAGTCTACTCCTTCTTACACACATACTTACTCTCAAAACCATCACCTCCAAGCATGCACCCATCTTTCTGGATGCCAGAAGCAGAAGCCCTCCCAGGCACCTTGCTCTGAGCCTGGCCAGGATAAGAGCTGCTTTGCCACCACTCCCCTGCAGCTAGAGTAGGAAGGAGACCTTATGGACAAGCCAGGAGGACACCTCACTTTTCTCTACTCATCTCTGTTAGTCCGTTACTTCATGCCCCAAAACATTCTGCCTGTCTTTTTGCAGAGGTCAGGCTAACTTTCACCCTGCTCCATCAGAGCACCAGTTTTCAGGGCAATTTTTTTTCCGAGCTTCCCTCATTTACATTCCCGGTGACAAGGGCTGGCCCGCTGCATAAAGACAATTTCATTCCTGTTTATTATGGGGAAGGACACATGTGTCTGCAACTGGTTTGACAGGAGACAGCATGACAGCAGTTTTACAGCATTCGCCATTGAGACAGCAAACGAGAGCCTCGCTAGCACGTATGGGACATATTTCTATCCTAAACAAAAGGGCAATAACATACATAGTGACAAGCCTTGTTTGTACGCAGCTTTCAGCAGGTTTGTGCCAAGCGCTGGCTCCCAGCCAGGCTTGCGGCTGGTACAATCTGGCACAGCGCCCCCATCGACTCCAAGGCAGCTGCATCAATTCACACCAAGGAAGAAATGAGGGGCAATTTTCTCTGTTACACACCAGAATTTTAAGGAAGAGAGTGTGGAAAAAATCCCAGTGACCTGCAGGAAGACTGGGGGCAAGCAGCATCCCAGCCTACCACATGCTGGAAGGGGACGGTTCTGAGCGCATTCACAAGGCTGAGCACTTGGATCTCTCTGTGTCGGAGAGGCTATCAATAAAGATCCCGTTTTACAAGCCCCTGACAACTGCCTGCATCCAGCACAGCAAAGGGCACGTAGTACAGCAGCCCCCTTGTTTTCAAACTGTTTAAATGAGAGACAGTTACAAAGGGTAAATATGCACCTCTGTGGATTATTCTGCGCAGAGGAACGGGGACAGGGCTCTGATACTTCGGAAGATAACGATTTTCTCACTGAGGAAGAAGAGATATGAGGATCAGCTTTAACCCTCACTTAGTCCCCTGCCATCTGTGTAATTAACGCCAGAGGATGCCTCAGGGAAGGGGCTGATGGCAGCAGCTAGCAAACGCTGAAGCAGGACATTAGTGGTCACACTGCTGAGCTGAAATTTGTCTGAAACTAGCGGTGAAAAACCTTTCCATATCATTAGTGGCTTTTCTAAACAGCAGCACACTGTCAGAGCACAGTGAGCATTAGTGCCATGTCCAGGCACAGTTCAACGTCCTTTGCAGAGGTCTTAAGACTATGTTAAATCAATTTTTATAACTCGGTGACCAAATAGAGAAAAAATGTGGTCACTTAGCCCTGCTCTCTAGGGACGTCATTCCACCTTCATGAGTATCTCCAGAGCACTTCACGCCACCAGAAGTGTTGTCTCGACTTAGGGGTTTGATTCAGCAAGAAAAGAGGTCTGTTATTGTTGCAACAGTTGGTACCAACCATAAGAAAGGTTGCCATGCCTGTGCACCTTTGTAGAGTATAATTACACCCCATCACACCCAGACCTGTCCAGAACTGCGTTGTGTATAAGGGGTTTGTTGCGTCTGCAACCAAAACCACTTGCATCTGTTCCTCACGTACAGCCAGAAAGTTGTCCAACGGATGATCCCGTCAGGAGGCTGGGAATTGCAGCAGCCTCATCACGTACCTTTGCTTTCACCCTGGTAAAATAATCACACATCACACAGTTGTTTATGTCCAAACACACAGGATGTAAATCTTAGCAAGAAGCTCTGCCTTCACGCCTGTTTCATGAGTTTTATGACAATGATCTTGCAGATGCCCTGCTATACCCAATATACATATGTAAACATACGCTCTAATTTCAGCTTTCTAACACTAAACCCAAGTTTCCTGTCAGAAAATGGAGACTATTTTACCTTCAGCTACGAAAAGCAGCGGTATGGGCATCATATACTAAAAACTCCAGGAACGAGAAGCCAGTACATACAAATGGATGAGGCAACAAAAACTGAATGAGACGTCTTCAAGCACTTAATGATTACATGTCAAAACACAATTTAAATGTCACAGCCTTATGTGTTCATGAAGAGGGAAACAAAATGACTGAGAACTCCTGGCTAAAATAGTCTTGTTCCTGGCACTGATTGATATTCTTGAATGGACAACTTGATGGATTATGATTTTTGCAAGAGAATCATTACACGCCAGGTGCACAAATAGAGAAGTACAGCTTGTTGACACCTCTGTGCAAAGTAAAGCCACTCTAGGAATGTTGATTCATTATATCTCTATTAGGAATCAATCCACCTGACCTAAATTTTGCATCATAAATCAGATTAAGAAAGCCAGCTAGATCGTAGCCAAGGCTGTACGTCCTTGGTTTCAAATCACCCCACTATACCCAGAACACCATTATTACTCTAAATGCAATGATCTATACTGTATAATTTAGGTCAACTTGACTTCAGAGTAGACAAGAGCATTTCTGCCCGCTCACCTGCACAGGAATTTCATTATTTTGGGGACATTATTTGTCTCTTTGTATATGAATCTTTGGGGTTTTTAAAATGTTCACATTCACAGCTTAAGATGTAGGGAGGAAAAAAAATGCGATAACATACATAACATACTGCAGGAAGATCATAAATCAGCTCTGGAGACCCTTAAAGTAGAGCCATATCTGTTTCTTACATAGGTAATCACAGTAAATGGGGTTTGCACGGCTAAGGAGAGAGGCATTGATTTTTGTTGTCTGGCCACAGCAGTAAAGAGAAGTCGGGTGGGTTTGTGATGCTGCCTAAAAGGCTTCGACAACTGAAAATCTTCCCCTCGTCAAAAGTACACAGGAGCGTAAAGGTCTGGCTGAAGGTCAAAGGGAGTTGCATCCAAGAATGAGGTGCTTTTGAAACTATCCCCACTGGTATCAACCAGGAATCTGGAGTGAGTTTTAAAAGGCGTGATAGTAGCATTTTCTGCATAAAATTAGGCAAGTTCATTAACCATGAGGATTTGTTGCTTAACTTTGAGGAGCCGCATTGCTCGCTCTTCTTTGAGCTGCACAAGCAGACCCAGGGGTACAGCAGCAGTCTTTGACGATGAAAGAGCTACGAGCAGAAACAAAATGGGCTTTTGAAAGATTCAAGCCCATGACAGCTGTGAGAGAGCAATCATTCAGGAAATGTCTTGGGTAAAATCAACTCAAATGACTTGATGCTTTGTTTTATCATTATGAACATAAAGGAGTTTCTTTTAGTTATCAGCTGCAAATCTCAAGGGGCTCCCCACAAGATTTGATAATAACATGCCTTGAATAGAAATAGATGCAAGTGGCAGTGGAGTAGCAATAGAGAAGGGACATTTTACCCACAAATGTCAGTTCTGTCACTAAAACATGAGACTGCCTAGCTTGACACCTACATCCTATTCCCAGAGCTGCTTCTGACTCCGGCAGAGCAAGTGTCTCTCCACCCTTCAATGTACTCACCCATAAAAACAGGGATGTCAGTGCTGGTCACCTACCTTCCTATGGAAAGTTCCTGAGAAACCTCTAAATTGGGTGGTTTATAGTTTCAGGCCCATGGTTTTTGATGGTCATTTCTACTCATGCGTGGGGGTGGGGAATAAAATATGCTGCTAGCACTGCATAGTTTTGCAGACACTTTGCCAAGGGTAGGAAGCAAGACATGGAGACTCATCCTTAGAGAGCACCTGTATGCCTGGGGAAGTTGGTCCCCATCCAAACACCCTGCTGCTGACAGGCAGAGTCAAATCAATTAGTATTTTTCAGGTAGCATTTTGACACTGAATTTGCATGGACCCATTCCCAAATGAGATGGACCTTTTTCTGGTGAAAGAAATGCTTACTTTGCTTGTACTCATAGTCCCTTTTTTTCCTTTAAAGAGGTTCCCCATCCAGGGCATGACTGAGATGGTCCCAGACTTTGAGTCATTCTCCATTTCTATGGAGCAATAATACATTGATGCTACCTGTGCCCTCACAGAACCCCTCCAACCTTGAGACAGCTCAGCATGAGCCCAGGGGAATCATAGAAAAGCTTCAGTTGGAAAAGACCACAGAGATCTCCTAGTTCCAAACCCCCTGCCATGGGCACGGACACCTCTCACCTAACCAAGGCGCCCAGGGCCCCATCTAACCTGGCCTTGATCATTTCCAGGGAAGGAGCATCCACAATCTCCTGGGCAACCTGTTCCAGTGCCTCACCACCCTCACAGTGAGGAAATTCTTACTAAGGTCTGGTCTAAATCTATCCTATTTTTGCTTGAAACCATCCTCCCTTGTCCTGTCATTAGAGTCCCTTGTAAAAAGTCCCACTCCAGCTTTCCTGGAGGCCCTTGCAGATACTGGAAGGCTGCTTTAAGATTCACCCGGAGACTCCTCTAGGCTGAACAGCCTCTATTGCCCTAGTCTGTCTTCACAGCAGAGGTGCTCCAACCCTCTGATTATCCTCCTCTGGTCTTAATCCAACAGCTTCATGTCCTTCTTTAGACTGGATGTGAGGAGGAAGTTCTTCACTGTGAGAGTGGTGAGAGCCTGGAATGGGTTGCCCAGGGAGGTAGTTGAGGCCCCGTCCCTGGAGGTGTTTTAAGGCCAGGCTGGATGAGGCTCTGGCCAGCCTGATCTAGGGTGGGGTGCGCCTGCCCATGGCAGGGCGTTACAGCATATCCATGAGACAGAAACAAACCCTGGAATCATATAATTATTGAAATACTCAGTCCACTGGGACTCAAAGATACATATGCTGATGGAGGAGTACCTGCAGTTTAGTGATATGAAAGGTAAGACCCGTAGGGTCGGGTGATACTCTAATTGGCCCCACCATGCTGTCAAGAAGCATGTATTCATTACTGGAAAAACACTGAAGTTAGCTGGATATTGTTCTCACTGAGAATGGAAATTCAGACATTCCTCAATAAGATCTCAAAGACAGGAGGTATGCCAAAATGTTTGAGGCACAGCTTTCAGGATGAAATTTTGTGGAACAGAGGTATAAATGCTTGCTTTGCTCTTTCCATGTGGCATCATAAAAGCTTTCAAAAATGCAAAGAGGATGTGCTGAAACAATAGAATGATAAAGGAGAAATTATTCAAGTGGGAGCTATGAAGAAGGTACCACATCTGATTCTACAAAGCGTATCTAGGTGAGTAGCTGAACACACCAGAAATGACCACAAAATTTTGTTGTTAAGAAAATCTGATTTTTTTCCCTGATCCTGAAACAAAAGGCAACAGTCATTGCTAGAAATTAAAGGCGAAAAAATGTGAGCAAATTATCTAGAATAAAGATGTGTTTTGGGGAAATTTCCTCTCTCATTACAGCATCTCCTATGATCTTTAGCAGAGGGACACAGGACTAGGAGGGCTGCAAGAAAAATTCCGATATAGTGTAAGACAAAGAAGTGTGTTATGTAGATGCATTCATTAAAGTGGAGATGGAGGATGGTTTGTACTGAGATCACTTGTTCCTCATCCATTGTAATTGTACTCCAAAAGCCTGAGCGGGTCACAAAAACAACAGAAACGTCCAGAAGTAGAATCTAACCTTCTGTGGAAAGCAGTGCTTTAGGTTAGGTTATCCCGGCTCTGTTAAACTAAGACTTAAATAGTTTTTTTTTCCTCAAGGAAAAGTCCACCATTTTTCTGGCTCCCATACCAAATTGTTCTCTTGATGTTTTTTTTCCTTTTTCTAAACAGAATTTCTCCTGAACCTGATGAAGGTGTCTATAGGTGTCTAGTTTATGAAGATGGTCCCCTAAAGCTACCGGCTGAAGGAAAAGACGGGCCCTTGTAATTGTCATTTACTTTGTGCAGCTGACATTGACAGAGGTACTGCAAGCTGACTGAATCTTGCCTTCTGAGCTCAGTCATAGCCAGCCTGCACTGTCTCTACGACAAAGTAAAAAGCTGGGGACTTAAGTACAATTTAACTGCAAGTAAACCTCACTTCTGCTTGACCCTCCTCACCATTTCACTGACTTTGATGATGGCAAAGAAAGAGCTCACAGCTAAAATGTGCTCACAAACTCAACTGTGTTCTCCTGCAGCAGATTGGTAATGTGAGTACAACCACCCTCAATTTTGTAAAAATGAGCAGGAGTTCAGCTGGAACAATAGAAAGGCCATTATTATTTATACTGCAGCAGCAGCTCAGGGCTCAGATGGAGCTCCCCGGCTATCCTCAGAGTAAAACCCATGTCCCAGGGAGCCGACCAAACAACTGCATTGAGTAGAAGCAGCTCCGGCACAGGGGCTCAACTGGGAGCTCTGAGAAGGTTTTGGCTAAACCAGAAGTCCTAGTTTGGGCCACACACACTGAACGCAAGCAGTAAGACCTTGTCCAGCAGGATGAACTAAAACCTGATTCTGATTAATTTCTCCCACTTGTTTTTTCTGTTTCAGAACTGCGTGTTGTTCTGAGAACGAACATTGGCTTTCAGTAGCAACATAGGGAACCAGCCACATGATTACTTAATCAGATGATTTTCTATACTTTATTAAGTATTTAACAAGCAGCACCTAATGTTGTGTTTTCTACAGTTGTTGGTTTTATTCACTCAGTGGTGGAGTATCAATGAAATTCATACATGTATTAAGTAAGTAATTAAAAAAAATAAATCCTTTAGAAGTGTCTTTTGAGAATAACTATTAATTATCTTCTTGGGAAAGTCATACAGCTACAAAATAATGTAGATATATATTAAAAGAAATCTATTAAAACCTAACAATATTTATTTACTAAGAATGTGATAAAACCTGCCATACTACAAAAGTGAAATAAACCCCCTATTGTTAATGAGTATGGATAAATTCAACAAAACAGAATAAAGCATAGAGAATTGGAAATAAGTATAAAGTTAAGAGTAAAGAGAATTAGAAGTAGCATTACATGTAATTCTAAACAATGCAGAAAACATTCACAAGAGGAAGACACTTGAATTCTGGCTTCAGCCAGGAACATAAAAGTCCTGGCAGCATACTTCTTGTAAGAGAAGTCATGGCAAACTTTACTCTTCTCAAGTGCTGTTGATGGTAACCACTTGACAATAGTAATGACTGGAGAGTGGTAACCACTTGATGGAAAACTATGGCAACCCATAGTTCTGCACCTACCAGCTCTGACACTGCTGCCCAGATGGATTCTTGTACACACATGCAGCCACTCAAACTTCAGGCTGCAGGGTGTGCCCTGCTCTCATGCCAGTGTTGAACAGCAGTGATGAGCACCCCTGTGGAAGATGTGCTTAGCTTGGAAGAGCTCCAGCACTTAGTCATGGAGCTCACAGAG
Organism: Phoeniculus purpureus; assembly: GCA_028565055.1. Lineage (NCBI taxonomy): Eukaryota > Metazoa > Chordata > Aves > Bucerotiformes > Phoeniculidae > Phoeniculus > Phoeniculus purpureus. The sequence continues at coordinate 30,244,946 of JAOXOE010000874.1, forward strand.
GAGGTGAGCAGGTTGGGGCCTATCAAGGAGCGTGAGAGGGAGACAGATGGTTGGTCATGGTGCTCCCATGAAAGAAACCCTGCAGGCAGCAGAGCCCCTGCATGTGGCAACCTGGGGGGCAGCGAGCAATTATAGGTAGTTCCTGCCCAACATGAACATGTGCTGCAGGTGTGTGTCTCCAGTGGTTACCCCAACTTCCCAGGTGCTCTGACAGAACAGGGACAGTGCTCTGCAAGAGGCACTGGATAGAGGGGTGCAACAAGTCTTTCATTTTGGGGATGTCATCAAGGTCTAGTCTGTCCATCCCCTTCACCAAAGCAAATTCAGTAAAGAAGGAAAGATGAGTCACTGCCCTAAGTCACTCACTTCTGAAAGGAGCAGAGAGCTCACTCTGCAGACCAGACCTGCTACATACAAAGGTCTGCTGCCTCTCTAGTGTCAGGGTTAAGGGATGTCAGAAGGAAATTTCCTTCTCTGGTACAGCCCACAGTTTATTGCATACTTCTGGTTCTTCAGGTAGGCAGTGAAGAGGTAGGGAAAAGTCTGCAGGCAATAAAGAGGGACTTCGGGGACTTCGGACAACTAGTCAAGGGATCTGGAGCACAAGTTGTGTTGTCCTCAATTTCTCCAGTTGCAGAGAATGATAACGGGGTAAAAACGAGGAGCCAGCAGATCAGTGGTAACCCCATGCCTGGTGTTACCAGCAGGATCACAAAATCACAGAATATTAGGGATTGGAAGGGACCTAGAAAGATCATCTAGTCCAATCCCCCTGCCACAGCAGGTTCACCTACACCAAGTCGCACAGAAACATATTGAGGCGGGTTTAAACATCTCCAGAGAAGGAGACTCCACAACCTCCCAGGGCAGCCCTTTCCAGGGCTCTGTTACCCTCACAGTGAAGAAGTTCCTTCTTATATTTATATGGAACCTCCTATGTTCCAGCTAACATTCACTGCCCCTTGTCCTATCATTAGATGATGTAGGGGAGCAACTAGAAAATATGACACTATTTGACGCTAATCTTGCACCTTGGAGGAGACAGTTGGAGGTGTGAGACATGAGCACTAAACCCTAGGCACTTAGGAATAGATAATGACCAGTGCCTGGAGACAGAATGTTGTTATTATAAACACAGGACTTTTTGTTTAGCGCTAAGAGTAGAACCAGACCAGTAGATAAGATAGGAGGCTGGTAGGAGACTGATAGGAGGCTGAAGTGAATTACTGTGTTTTCCTTTGAAGGCCTTGTGTTAATTGCTTGTTGTGAAAAAAAGAACTAACCAACCACGTAACCTTTGAATGTGGCAAGACGAAGATGATTGGTAGAATGTAGCTATTGATGAATACTGTATGGTATATAAACCCAGCTATTTTGTAGAATAAACGTCTTCTGACTAATGACTTCTGGTATTTGAGCATTATTTCGGACTACCCCCTTGCAATATTGCGATGCCACTGAGAAGAGCCTGGCTCCATATTCCTGACACTCACCCTTCACATATTTATAAACATCAATGAGGTCACCCCTCAGTCTCCTCTTCTTCAAGCTAAAGAGGCCCAGCCTCATCAGCCTTTCCTCATAAGTGAAGTGTTCTACTCTCTTCATCATCTTTGTGGCTCTCCACCGGACTCTCTCAAGCAGTTCTGTGTCCTTCTTGAACTGAGAGGCCCAGAACTGGCCACAGTATTTCAGATGTGGTCTGACCAGGACAAAGTAGAGGGGGAGGAGAACTTCTCTTGATCTGCTAACTACCCCACTTCTGATCCAACCAAGGATGCCGTTGGCCATCTTGGCCACAAGGGCACATTGCTGGCTCATGGTCATCCAGCTGTCTACTAGGACCCCCACATCCCTTTATCCTACACTGCTCTCCAACAGGTCAGTCCTCAACCTAGACTGGTACCTGGGGTTGTTCTTGCCCAGATGCAAGACTCTACACTTGCCCTTGTTATAGTTCATTAAATTTTTCTCAGCCCAGCTCTCCAGCCTGTCCAGGTCCTGCTGAATGGCAGCACAGTGTGCTGGGTATCGGCCACTCATCCCAGCTTTGTGTCATTAGCAAACTTGCTGACAGTGCACTCTAACCCCTCATGAATAGACTGAATAGTACTGGTCTCAGTACCAACCCTTGGGGGACTCCACAAGATACAGGCCTCCAGCTAGACTCTGCCCCATTGATCACTACACTCTGGCTTCTATCCTACAGCCAGTTCACAATCCACCTCACTACACTGCCTCAGTTTGGCTGTGAGGATACTGTGGGAGACTGGGTCAAATGCCTTAATAAAGTCAAGACAGACCACATCCACTGCTCTGCCATCATCTATCCACATGGTTATGCCCTCACAAAAGGCTATCAGGTTGGTCAAGCATGACTTCCCTTTGGTGAAGCCTCGTGACCTTTGATGTGCTTGAAGACAGCCTCTAGGACAAATTGTTCCATCACCTTTCCTGGGATGGAGGTGAGGCTTACCGGTCTATAGTTACCTGGGTCCTCCTTCTTACCCTTTTTGAAGATTGGAGTGATATTTGCTATCCTCCAGTCCCAAGGCACCTCTCCTGATCCCCAGGACTTAGAAAAGATGATGGAGTGGCATATCAATGACTTCTGCCGTCTCTCTTAGTACGCACAGGTGCATCCCATCAGGGCCCATGGATTTGTGTACATCCAGTTTGCTCAACTTATCCCTAACCCAGTCCTGATCAACCAAGGCAGGCTCCTCTTTTGCCACGACTTCCTCTGGAGCCTCAGCAGTCTGGGGCTTGATATCAAGACAGCTCCCAGAAGTATAGACAGAGGCTTTAGATTGCAGAGAAGGTCCATTTGAGCTAAGAGAGTTTGCTGTTATGTAGAAGATTAATTTTTTTTTTCCCCAAAGCGCTGGGTGAAAGTAACAATCTGTTTGACATTTCATCCTTTCACAACTCTAATTATTCCTTATGGTGTAGCTTAATGGCTTGCTGGACCTTGAAATTTGGCTGGTAAGTAGTGCTCAACTGGAACAAATTACAGCAATCTAAGAATCTGTACAGAACTCTTCTAAAAGATAGTGCCTAGCATGCTTCCTAGTCATGAAGCAAATTAGGTTTCCAGTGATCCTGCTGCTCCACTAGCATTCAAACATAGTTAGTGTGTGAGTATCTGTTAAGGTGACAACATACAAGAGAAGGTGGAAGACAGCATGAGTCTCCCTGCACACCAGGGAGAATCTAGGCATAACAATATCATTCAGCCCAAGTCACCTGAATCAATCCTGTTCTTGCTGGCACATTCTAGGCTGTTCCACCTTCCAATATAATAAGAAAAAACTACACTTCAGTGCCAACAGCCATAAAAAAATAGGATATTCTGTCCTTTGCTCAGCAGGAACAGTAGCCATTTCACTTGCTGTCATCATAGAAATAATTAGGGACACTGGCAAAGATGGGAATTAGTAGCATTGTGGTGTAGCTGGTAAGAAACAATGTAGGAAGATGAGGTGCAGAGGGATCCATAATAACAACAGGAGCTCATCAGCTTGACAGTTACTTGAGAAATTCTTCAAGGACCATTGTTTGGATCCATCTTACTGGAAATTTCCTTTAAAGACTGTACTGCAAAAAGGGGAAACACCATGCATAAATTTAGTGATTAGGGGAAAGTTCACAGGCATTGCCACATAGAAATCTTGTCTTGGACAGCCAGGTGAGCGTGCATAACTGGTTCTATCATATCTACATGCCATTAAGAAGACAGTGCTATGAGAAACACAAGTTTTTTTCACAGGGTGAGTGCAAAAGCAAGACCCAGGACCACAAATCACACTAGTGAGGTGTTGTGTAGGATCAAGTTCAAGGCTAAAAAAGATTTAATCCATTTGGAACAGGTGTAATAAGGGACAGCTAAAATAACCATAGGAAAGAAGACAAAACTACAGAATCTTGTCATATTTAGTTGCATAAAATGAAAGCCAAGAAGAGTGCAATTACTGGACATGAATACAGTCTGAACGTCAATATCCTGAATAGCTGTGATGGCCCAAGACCAAATAGACCAAACTGATAACAAATACATTTCTGTCAGAGATAGGAAGGCACTCAGAAGAGGGTGTTTCTGACTCAACCATCGTTGCTAGACCTGTAAGAATAAAAAAATCCCAAAAGAAAATAACTCAAACTCACAACCTTCATTTGGCTTAATGAAGGAAAACAAAAGTCAAACTTGGTCTGCTTGTTCTGTATCCTATTTTGGGTATCTGTGTTTGAGTTAAAGCACCATGTGTGGACAAATAACTACAGCATTCCCAGTATAGCTGGTCACTGGCACTGATTCTCTGGGAGAACTTCAATCTCCTTGGCATCTGCTGCAAAGAAAAAACCATCAAGGAGATTTCTGGAGGGTGTCAGGAATAACACAGATGCTGGATGAACCAATCTGAGGCAATGCAGAGAGAAAGGAAGAACTGGTGTCCCCATTTTGCTTTCCTATGGTCTTCAAAACACAATAAAAGCCAAGTACATATTATAGTAAAGAGAAAGAATGGGTTTTATTAACATGGAACAAGAAACAGTTAGAAAAAAGGTGAAGAAAAACAGATTTGTAAACCACCAGCAAAATTGCTTTTCCCACAACAATTTTCCCCTTCTTCACATGGTGGTAATTTTAATGGGGAAAGGAAGAGGAGAAATAGGAAAAGAAGAAAGGAAAAAAGGAAGAAAGAAAGAAAAAGGACATGGTTATGGATATTAAAAAAATGTGACTGTGTGTCACAAATGGATTTATATACTTCATTCACAAGAGAGACGTAATAATACATGTATTGATACCAAACAGTGATTTAACAAAGTTTGAACTGCAAATGCAACTTAGTAAACAAGATTCGATTGCAAGGTACACTAGATTATTTAAGGCAAGGAGGTCAGGGTCAGACAGAGCTATCAGGAGACCCTCCTATTTCAAAGACTGTATGTACAAGTTTAGCCCTTAAAATGTCTTTAATGAAGCTGCAAAGAGTTTGCACACTATTAGCCACTGGACAAGGATCTGCTGTGGCAAGGAATCTCTCAACCGTGTACCCTTGTCAGGAGTCTTTGCCCAAGGGGAGGTCTTTCAGATGTCAGCGAGATGTCATTCAGGAGAGCTCAAAGGGCTCTTTTAGCTGCCCACTATTAATGGAGGTAAGATGGTTGACTCATAGTCAAAGCTACATATCAAACCTTGAGCTTATTGCTCGTTAGCCCTTTGCTATTGTACTACTATCAGTTTCTGTGAATTCATACTGAGTGAAATGCAATTACCACACCTTTAGGTATCCTTGTTGCATCTTTAGCTCAGAAGCAGAGTTTTTGTTGATGGGAGGGGTTAAGTACACTATCACACTGTGTCAGGAATGAGGGAAATATCAGTAAGAACGCCAGAATGCGAAGTTAGAAGCTACCAGGGAGGAACATGAAAGTAGATCATCTTTCACAAGGTCTGTGTGCCAGGAGACCAGAAATAGAGGCAGCTGTCCCAGCAACGCTCTGTCCTCAAGAATAAAAGACACGCCATTTATACCATCATGGAGAAGGAGATCCATTGGGTCTCAGATGGGTCATGTGATGTCCAGGTGTCAGGATTAAACCATGACAACTGGTAAGGGCCGTGATAGTGAATAGGAGCCATTAACATAATGATCCTGATACAGATCATTACAAATAGCAAATAGAAGATAACTTGTGAGTAGGGGAACAGGGAAAGCTCTGCACCTGGCAAAGAGATACGCACTCTGCAGCATGAACAGAACAAGCAGACTCTGAGACACAACTGTTTTATTTGCAGAAGCAGGCCTATGACAGGGGACCCTGGTGGGCTGCTATTTCTCAAGAGGTTACTTGCTATTTTGTCTAAGTACCTGAGAACTAAATCCCCCATATCATTGGGGGAATGACATGGGGAAATTTAAGGAAATGCCCCTGGGAATAGGAATAAAAAAAATAAAATTAAGGTTTGTGGATTCACTTGGGTCGAATTAAGGAGACTTACACCATAGGTTTGCATAAGTCAAGTTTACTAAAGTTACTAAGTGCCATCCTCAAAGAGTAGAAAAAAAGGAAGAAGGAGAAAAGATAAAATAGATAAGAGGTTAGATGACCACTCCAGACTGCAGCGGTGTCTGGTATGCTCCAGCCTCTCTCTGACTCATCGACTTTTCACACTCTGGATGTCTCCAGCTGTCTTCTTAGTCAGTTTCCCAGTGTAGTGAGCTCCATGGATTGAGTAGGGGGAGGCGGTGATGATAGCTGCTTGATCCCTCTTGGCTTCCGCAGATTTCCCATGTCTCCACAGATTTTTCATGTCTCCAGTAGTCCTTTTATCAGTCTCTCAGCATAGTCACAGGCTGGGAGTTGCTGATGACTACCTAGCAGTGTTTGAATCCTTTGTATCTCCTATTGCTCAATAATATAGAGGACTTTGTTCTCAGGGACTTTGATAAACCAGTGGCAATTAAGTTCTTGAGAGATAGCAGCCCATCACATTCCTACTGCATAAGCATACTTCTGCAGATAAAATGGTGGTATCTCAGGGCCTTCTTGTTCTGTTCTAACTGCAAGGTACATATCTCTTCACCTGGTGCAGGGCCTCTCATGTTTTCCTGCTTGCTAAATATTTTCCATTCATTTACAGTACCTTTTGAGCCACCTCACCTATTGTTAATCAGTCTGACATGGGCACACACCTTCCTTGCCTATTTCCTATTTATGTAGTGGCAGAAGCCCTTCTTGCTATTTTTCCTTCCACTCGATATCCTTGACTTAGCCTTGGTTTTCCTGATCACATCTGCACACAGTGTTACGCAGTTCTCTTTCACAACCTAACTGCCACCACCCAGAGCAACACGTCTTCTGGGTTGCTCTGCCATGAATTCCCTGTCAGCATGCCAGCCTCTTGATAGATCTGCTTTGCTTTTTAACTGAGCATCAGCAAAGACTTTTCTGTGTTTGAAGAAGACTATCTTTAAAGGCCTACTAGATCTTTTAAGCTACTTTGTGTTTCAGAGTTGGCTCCTGCAAGAGTTGCCTCCCACCTGTTTTCCCTGAATAAGCCACAGCTTTCTCTCTTGAGGACCTGGCTATTTGAAGCCAGGACTTTGAGCTATCACACCTGTTGTTAATGAGAGTCTGACAAAGGCCCAGGCACAGACTCCTCTGCAGTGATTCTTCCTCTCCATGTGTTGATATGGAGCAAAGGTGAGGCTAGGACTTTCAAAGAGAGCAGGCCATGAAGCTCTGGGGTGATCTTCTTCCTCAGACCCGTCAGAACTGCTGGAGGGGGCTGGACTGGGAGAAGACCTCCTTAGGGAGGCAGCAGCTTGGGCCAGCTGCAAGGATTTCCTGACACACAGAAATGTGGAAGCTTGGAATATTTTTTAAGATAACCAAGTCCACTAAGTCTTTCCCCTCAGCACTACATATATATGTCTTTAAAATACCTCCAGGGTTGGTTAATCCACCACATCCCTAGGTAGCTGATTCCAAAATCTGACAATGATTTTGGTGGAGAAATTCTTCTCAATATCCTTTTAGAACTTCACCATATGGAACTTGAGGTCATTATCTCTTGTCCTGTCACTTCTGACATGGAAGAATCACAAAATCGTTAAGGTTGGAAGAGACCTCCAAGATCAGCAAGTCCAACTGTGAACCAAATGCCACCATAACCACTAAACCATGTTTCCAAGTTCCAGATCTATGTGTTTTTTGAACAAGTGCAGGGACAGTGACTTCAACACTTTCCTGGACTGCTTGTTTCAATACTTGATCACTCTTTCAGTGAAGAAATTTTTCCCAGTGTATAACCTAAACCTTCCCTTGGCACAACCTGACACCATTTATTCTTTTGCTAGTGTCTTGGGAAAAGAGACTGACCTCCAACTCTGTACAACCTCCTTTCACATAGTTGTAAAGAGAAATAAGGTCTCCCCTCAGCTTCCTTTTCATCTAGACCACAGCCTTCAGTTGTGTTGCTGCAAGCCTATGGGGAGATGGACCACTAGGAGCTACTCCTGCCTGGTATCTGACAACTAATAATGCCATAGATGGTGTGATGATGTGGTCCTCAAAGTCATCATCTACTTGCACTGAGTGCATAATTGCTCTTGCAGACTGGGCACTTAGGCTGTCTCTAATCTCACCTCATGATACACATGTAGTAGAACTGGTGGACGCATGGCATCACACAACTGGCCTCCTCCCAGGTCTTCAGGCGTATTGGGCAGCATTTGTCCAGCCCTAGGGCATACTGTCCACTTGCTGCAGTGGGCTGGGATGAGCTGGGGATGTCAAGCTGCTCCCTTTCACTCACTGCAGCAGCTGGTGTCAGAATAGAAAAGGAAAGAGAGGACATGGTCATTGGCTGGCATGGAGAGGGCTGGAAGAAACACTCAAGTCCCTCAAGCAAGAAGTAAACCCTCCCAGAACCTGAGGCTGAGATGTCCCTCCTGGCTTATTCCTGCTGCTGTGAGCACCTCTGGGCTCCCTGTCTGCTAGAACCTGGCAGGGCTGAGAAAAATCCTGTGATGTCTCTCGTGTGTGGTACAGAGGAGCTGCAAGGAGCAACTCCTCAGTCAGGACATCAGCACCAAGGCTTAACTCAGTACTCCAGCCTCAAGAACTGCTCATTTTGGAGTCTGACCACAAACTGGCTGGGCGGGACTCAGTGCTCAGACACAAGCAGCAAAGAGTACCTGGTCACAGTCCATCAGCTAGATGATATCATTGCCAGCTCCATTCTCCCACACTATTTGTACTCAGTACTGGCATTTCACACCAGTCATTGATGTTTCAGCCATGTCTTCCTAGGACCTTGTTAGGACATTCTGGATGTGGCAGATATGTCCAGGCACAAATAGCAGGTTCACTGGAGAACACCTTGTGTCTACCTAGGAGGCTGTAGGACAAAGTTCCACAGAATTTCTCCACTGTCCAGCTCTGCTGGTAGCTCTCTGGGTCCCTTGTTTCTTCCCAGAGGGCTCGCACCTTCTAGCTGTCAGGTTGTGCGTATGTTTGGAAGGCAATGTAGTGCAGCAGCTGGATTACTGTACAGATGGCCTCTACAAGCTATGAACATTGTGGCGAATGACTGTAGCATATTCTTCTCTTTAATTTGGCAGTCAAGAAAAAAAGTAAAGTGTTGGGAAGTGACAGCTCAAAATCAAGCAATACATAAATCTATAGTGTGGTCTCCATAGAAAGATCTGTTGTGGTATCTAATTGCTCATGCCATGCTGAAAAAGATTAGTTTCTGTATGGGGCAGCATAACTGAGGACAAATTTTTTTGAATTTTAACTGCATTTTGATTACATTAACATATTTTCAGATAACCACAATGGTGACTGTAAAATCATTAATGACTACACAAAAAAACACCCCTGACCTAATATATTCATAGTAGGCTCGTCAGACCTGTAGGACTTGTTTATTATTTTTTAAATAAATAGTACTCTTGGAATCAATGTTCCAGATTAATTGCTGTCAATGCCTGGTGTCTTCTCCCTAGTCACTTTTCACAGTGCACTCAGCAATCCTTTCTGCAACTAACCAGTCCAGCCCTGACGCTGGGAAGACCTTCACTGTGACATGTCAAATTGCAGAAATAGCAACAGGCTTCCCTGGCTGGTCATTTGCCATTCTAATGCCTCATGTAAGAACTGCCCTTGCTTTGGAAATTCTCAGACATCTAGCCTTTCTTTTCACAGCTCTGCTGTGAAAGAGCTGCAGCAGGACAATGTGCAGGTTCAGACTTCAATTTGTGCCTGTTACCACAGCATAGGCAGGGACAAAGTACAGAAGTTCAAAAAAGCCTAAACACTGAAAAAAGTTGGCAAAGTCTCTGCACTCTGAAACACTGTAAAATCCCTCTACAGCTAAACCTGCCATTCCTCATAATAGATATAGCCATCAGATGATTGTCCTCCGAGACACACTCTGGCAGTTGTCAGACCTAAACAATTTTTTATCCCAATCTCTTTCAACTGTCCAGCACTCCTAAGAAACCAGTCACTAAGTAATGAAACTTCTCACAAATAAAAATATTTTTGCATTTCCAAATAAACAATTTGAAGCATACAGAATTCAGTACATTCTTCTCCTTACTAACAAGTATTCCTTAGGCACGTACAGAGTTAAAGAGTTTAATTCTGATGCCCAGCCAGTAGCCTCCTCCAGGCATTGACACTGGTGGGATAATATCCTAGAGTCTCTAGACATGCATGTTAAAAGCCTAGAAGATTACTTTTTTAAAATGCTTTGGGCAAATTGCCACATGCAGTCTGGTACTCAACTGCAAGCTCCCACACAGCCTTTCTTGGCAAACCTCATACCCTACAGCAGCAAATTACACTGATATGACTGCAGGAAAGCCTATAAACACAGACAAACATACATAGAGAGGTTAGATTCTAACTGCTGTCACAGCAGTAGCATAAAGACCGCCTGTCAGAAAAGATGCTCTAGGAATACCTCTCAGAGGCAGCATGCCTTGCAGCCACTCTCTGAGTTAAGATTCCTTCTCCCACCTCTTGTCCCACGCTTCCCTAATAAATGGATTAAAATGAACCAACACTGATTTCAATTTAGGAAGTTTGTGTACTTACCATAGTTACTGCACCTACATGTCCATTACAGGGGTGAAAAAATACAGGTTTTGCCAGTGAGTGAGAAAATTCACAATGTTTAAGGAAAACCTGCAGATTAGAGTCAGGTGAGAAATCTTTGATGGGTTTCCCCACATCTGGTACTGATTTTACAGATGGGAAGTATAATCTGTAGATATTCCTAATCAACTACCTCACCCAGGTAATGTAATAAATAAAGCCTGTCAAGATTATAGTTTAGTACACTTGCAATCCTGTTATCTTATAGTGAATTCACAGCATTCTTGGCAGCTGTTTAGTGAATAGCTAACTAGCCAATCAAGCTAAAAGGTTGACAACAAAAAAGAAATTTCTCTCAAAATAAAAGGCCCTAAGTGTGAATTCCTGCTTACAGAGATCTTTCAGTCCCCTTCTGTCACTAAAAGCTGAGTTTCAATTTGATCTCACACTGACTTCAGCATTTATGAACTAGAAGTGGTTTTGTGCAGACTCCAGTGCTAACATAGGTCTCATCCAAGTGATGGTGAAAAATCTAATGGGAATTTCCATGCTTCTGATTTTGGTGCTGAAAATATACACAATCATTTCCCACCATCCAAGCACGACTGCTTCAGAGCAGAATTCCTCTGTTTCTGAAGGTTCCAGTCCCATTTAAAGACTTTTTCCAGATTTTGCAGACATGAGAAGTCACTGATAAGACAAAAAAGCCCCCTTCTTCCTGCAGCTGGTAGTGGCTGAAGTGGTTGTTAACTACTTGCTGCAAATTAACACTGCTCCCATGGTCACTGCTTCACAGCCCAGTAAGCTGATTAACCTGAGCAGCTGGTCTTTACTAACATGACAAACACAGCATGAAGATGCTTCAATATTGCCTTGCACTTTAAATGAAAATGACTAAGTAAGGTGGATAGCAGGGGTAAGCCTCCAAATTATTCCTGTACTGAAGGAACACCGCTAACAGGAGACGGATTAAGCTCTTGAGTGCGTGCAGAATTAGATTAAAGGTGAATTAACTCACACTTATCGATTACTGCAAATAGGAATCTAAGAAATGGTTCACCTGCTCCAGAGACGTGCTTGCAGCTGATTCATCATGACAGGTGAAAATGCTGGCTTTCCTTAGGAGTAAGGAGAGAGCCCTCTTCATGTTCCTACCTGCTGGTCACTCTGCTACTTCCCCTCACCTCTCCACTACCAGTGTGTGCTCCATTTGATCCAAAACCCTCCAGACCATGTTGCGCTTCTAGAGTCCTTCTAAGGAAAATCTGTACCTACCTAAGTAAAAGCTTTTCCTAACCATCATCACAAGCTCAAAACCTTGCCTTTTCCTCTTGTTTATCTGCTGCTGCCTTCCTGCTGGTGTCTGGCCTCACAGGCATCCCCCTGAAGCACTGGGCTCTGTTTACCTTCTCCTGCTTCAGGTAGTCCATACAAGCAGCCTTGTGATGTTAATGAGGATTGTCAGCCTCAGTATTAGGTATCCAGAGAGTAGTATGACTTAAGCAACAACACGATGTCATTACTTATTCCAAGTTCGTGCAGATTGAACGCACTGATTGATGTAAACACTTGTCCCTGTATTTGTGAGAGAAACCACAGAGCCTTTCACTAACTGTAATTACATAAATTAGAGTTACATGCAACAAGAGATTTTTTTTGTGATTGAAGAGGTGAAACATAAAATCTGTGGTGAAAACACACAGACATGTACATACTCATCTTGTTATTTGTAGACCTGGACAGTGTTGTTTGGTCTAAGGGCCTGTAACAGTCAGAGTGCTTGAATCCAGAACTATGGTCACAGCTGTGAACTGGTGTGTAGCTGTGAGATCTTAAGATGTTTGACTCTTTAAGCAGAGAGTGCCTCAAGCTTCTGCTTGAAGGTGTTAATTTCTCAGGTTGTTAGGCATATTATCCTGCCTCTCATTTTTCCTCTGCTTAGTTTGTTTCTCTTTTTGCTCTTTAGCATAGGTTTCTCAGGTCTTAAGGCTGTACTTCTGTGAGCAATAACTGTTAGTGAAGGCTGCAACAACTCTGGCAGAGAGCTAGTCTAAGTCTTTGCAGTATGTGCTCTGTAATGCTATCTCAAAACCAGTCCTTTCAGGTGAGGCACTCAGAGCTGAGGGATTCCTTTCTTACAGGTTTGCACAAAGCTGGGAGCCAAGCATTCATCCACCAAGTTAGCTGTCTGAATTGCAAAAGTATTCATTCATTTATACAAGCCAAACTAGCGTAATTAATATATTATTTATCAAGTTTTAGTGATTACAAGTTTTAGGTGATTACAACTCAGTCCTAAAGTTAACTAGCTAGTTCCTTGCTTCCAATTCAGTTGACAGTGTACCTTCTTTCTACTACAGGTGCTCAGTAGAAGGTGGCTTAACCTGTGTCAGATCTACTCAACCCATGTGTATTACTTTTCAGTATTATGAGCTATCATGAGAACAGTTCAACTAAGGGCCATGTCAGACCACTGACAACATCTTGATTAACACGTCTTCAAACCACAACTGCCAGAGTGTTCTTGCTCATAGCAGACCAACCATTTCCTTGTTTAGGGAGGATTAACTGTCCTTCAATATACTCCTCACACACCTCGCGTTACTACAGCACTACCAAGCTATTCAAGGTTACAATAATCATCCTTCAACATTCAGGCTTGTTACGATTTTGAGAAGACACGTGGTCTTCGAAGACTTTCTTCCAGGTGTGACAACACATCACCAGCTTCGGGATGAGAGTGTCTCACCATGCGGAGCTGGAGCTTTGCTGTCGTCACCCATGAGCCTCCTCCCGCTGCGTCCCGCGACCACACAGCTACGCTGCAGCTACGCGCGAGCGAACGCGCGCACCCACACGCAGACACCGACACCATCCCACCCCAACCTTCCACCAGCCCCGAGCACGCACTAGCTCGCACCTGCGCACGACGCGCGCCCCAAGTGACGCCACGGGCGCGCGACGGTTACACAGCAGCGCCGATAGAGCCAACGGGAACCTGCCGGTCCGTGGTCCCGCGCATGCGCGGCCCCGCCTCTTCCCCTCTGTCGCTCATTGCTTTCCCTCTAGGTACAGTCTCTCGGTGCGTGAGCAGACGCGTATAGCGTCTGTTCCACCCCGGGCGCGGCTGCTGACCCATCGCGTTCCCGTCAGCGCCGCTTTAGGCGAGCTGAGCCACGCTGTGCCGCGGGTACCAAGCGCCTCCCGCTCCGGCTCCTTTCCGCCCTCTGCCCCGTCCTCTGCCGCGCCGCGGGAGCAGGAGCCGCCGCCATGCAGGTCACGCTGAAGACGCTGCAGCAGCAGACCTTCCGCATCGACATCGACCCTGAGGAGACGGTGCGGCCCTACGCGGGGCGGTGGAAAGTGCGATGGGTCTGGGCCTGGCTGCGCTCCCTCTCCCAGGTGGAGAGAGCGCGGTCGTCGTGGGAGCTGGGGTGGGGGGGACCCTATCTCTGGGATGCCTTTACCCCTTCTCCACCACCACCAGAGGGTACGGGAGAACGGGCTCGTCCGCGGCGTGCGGAGGCGGGGAGAAGGGATTATGAGCTCCACTGTTGGGCAGAGGAATGGGGCGGCTATGATGCGGCCAGTTTCTGGGGCGTGAGCACTGTTGATCGCTGTAGGAGAGAGGCTGTCGTGGCCGGGCCCTCAGCGCATGGACTTCAATCATTTTTTTGCATGAGAATACCTAGGAGAAGAAAGCAGCGTACGTTGTATGCTAGAGAAGAGCACGAAGACTATAGGAAGCTGAAGTCTTTCAGGAATATACATGCCCACGGCTGAGGGCTAGCTGGTAATGGGGCAAAGTAGTAATCTCTGCTCTTCTCTGTTGATAATACTGGGACTGGGTCACGACTTCTTCTGGTGCAGTAGCATTAAAACGCTTTTGGCGTCTGCAGATTCTCAACTAGAAAGGAAATACCGAGAGAGTTAATAGGGCTCCTCTCTGGAATCCTCTCTGGAAGACTGGAGAGGAGCTCCAGAATTTTTAAGGTGCATCCCTGTATGCTTAGGCAGGTGTGTCCTGTGTCTCATGAAGGCGGGAGTTTGTGAAGAGGCCATACTGTTGTGCTGACAGTGTGAGCTCAAGCGATTAATATGCGCTTAGGAGGTGACAGAGTGCCTGTGAAATGTTGCTAACTGCTGTAGGGCAGAGTGCTGGTGGCTCAAGCACAGCGGGTGTTTGGATGTGTGGTGATGTTTGTAATAGAGTGAGTCTTCCTTATTTGTGGGTTGCAGTGACTGTGCATTTCTCTACTTGTAAGACTGGGAGTGGGGAGAGGATGTATTTTGAATGCAGGTGAGTGTTGTCTGTTGACACATAGGGGTCTGCTGAAAAATCCTCGGAGAAAGATTTTAAGTGAGTATGGAAGGTTGGAAGTTGCCATGTCGCTTGCCTTAGCATGGATGATTTGCCTGCAGTAGTCAAATTCTGACATCGCTGTGGCCTTCTTCTGAAAGATTTGTGGAGTTCTGCATCATCAGAAAATGTCTACAGCAGCATTTCATGTGACATCTAGGCAGGGAAATTCAGAAACTATGGCATGTTGCATTTGCTTTTATATATAATCCGTTCTATGTATGTATTTCTTCCCCTTCCACCTTAAGAGAAACAAAGGCTGACATTTCAGGTTTGACTGAGAGTTCATTTGGTTGAACAGTGTGGCAGAGGGACGTGGTAAGCATCTAGCTGAAGCATGTAGTAGAAACCTTCAAGGATTTAAAAATTAGTCTTGTTACTAAGAAAAGCTCTCTCTTAATCTTTTCTCCTGCTCTCTGTGCTCGTTAAGGTTCTGGGAAAGAAAATCAGGGAGAGAGGACGGGAGAATTATTGCCAGTCAAAACCCTCACTGTCTTATGAGACAGCAAAATGCATTATCAAGAAGTTGAATTATGGGAAATTAGACTGCACTCTGTGTATAATTGTAGTTGCTGCAGTAGATGACTAACTGCAACAAGAATGCTTATGAGCGTTTTCACCGGGAACTGGCATTAAAGTAGAGGTAATGTGATTAGGATTTGAGGAGTGTTGTGGGTTTTTTTAAGTGAGCAGGAGTGAAACCTTAGCTGAGCAGTGTGGAGGTGAAAAATGCATTTAAATTTCCATGGTCTGTTTTTTCAAAAACTCTGAAGAACTTCTTGGTGACAGTGTTGTAGATTGTAGAATTTAATAAAGAGATTAACACTTTTTAGCCTTCAGTTAGAAACCAATTCTGTTAAAATTGGAAAACGTTTTGAAATTAATCCATTAAGCAAAAGCTTTACAAATGTACATTTGAAAATTGTCAATCTGATTTTGAAAAAAGGTGGTTTTGGGATAAGTGCAGTGTTTACCTAGGTTAGTTTTCTAAACAAGAAATGTATTTGTTTTAGGGAGTTCAGTAGACAAAACTTTCTGGTGTTTGAACCGTATGTGTTTCTCTGCTAGAGGTAGCCTTGGTTATTTGGAGCTGTGCCCTATACTGTGATAAGGCCAGAAATAATCTAGTTGTGGTAGCCCCAGGAATCTTGTTCCTGTAAAATAGATTCTGGTTCTTTAAAACTGTTTTTGGGTTCTGCTCTCAATACAGAATTAGTTTGAAGAGACTTGATATTCCAGTGCAATGTGTTCTGATGAGTTGATGCTTGTAGCTGAAAGCTGAGAATAACAGTAAGGAATATTTAAAGCTTTCAGTGGAAATTAAAGCAATACACTTTATACTGACTTCCTAGTCTCATTACAGCTATTACATAGGTGTCTGATTTTTTAGCTTAATCAGACAGTTGAATTTTAAGGTTCAAAGCATAATCCTCTTAATATGACTTGAGTTTTGGTTTTGTTGTGTTTTAAAGTATTGGCCAACTGAGCATTTTGAGTGAGTAAAAATTGGACTTGAAACATGGAGTATTCTTGTTTATGAGAATGCTAGATGAGGACTGATAAAAATTTGGACTAGAAAAGATTCTCAAATAGAGAAATTTTTGCAGATAAGTCTTATTTTTTTTTGGGGGCGAAATACTTGAGGAGTGCATAAGAATCGGTGTTGTCCTTACGTTCTGTAGAGAGAGGGGTCAGTTTTCCTTCCCCAGTATTGTACTTGTCATGCTCTGTAGAGAGAGGAGTTAGTTTTCCTTCCCTAGTGTAGTCATTGTGGTGCTGTGAATGGGGCAGTTTAGTACCGTAGTGTTCAGCCTTAACCAGGATAAACGAAAGTATGTGTGGTGGGCTTGGTAGAGTTAGGTTAAAGGTTGGACTTGATGATCTTAAAGGTCTTTTCCAAACTAAACCATTTATTTACACAAGCTGTATGTCTCTTGAATGTGAGAGAGTAAGTATCTTAACCTTTGTGTTAAGGGGGTAGTAATAACCTCTGAAACTGTTTCAGACCTGCCTAGCTGCACCTCTTGTCTGATGTGACATTGTGAGCCTCTAAATCTAGCACTTCTGTTGTAGTTACCACTATGTAGATGTGAAATAGATGTTTAAAAATGTCTCAACAAATGTTTTGAAAGTGGAAGTGTGACCTGTTTCTTTTTTGGCTTTCCTGTGCTGAAGACCTGATTGTCAAAGTGTAGAGAAGTGCAAAGAACATACAGGATGCCTTTAGTTGTTTGGCTGCAGCATGTGCCACCTAATATGGGTTTTCACATTTTAGTGTTTGAACACTCGGGAAGTGCCTGCTTGTTTAACAGCCTGTGAATTGGACAGTTGGCTGCGGAAACTTGAACTTCTGTATTTTCTGGTTCATCCTTACTAAAAAGGATGAGCACATGCTTCATTCTTAAATATACGGAGGTTTTTGGGTGCTGAGGTTATGCCCTTTAGAGCTGGAAGCTCTTGTTTAAGTTTAAAAATCTGTAAGTGTGACTGAAGCTGTATTAAATGTGTGGAGAGTGTGCTCTAGCAGAAATGAAGTGGGATCCAAAGGTAGTGTAAGGAAAGGTTTGGCACTGTAACAGGCTGTCCAGGGTGGTTGTGGAGTCTCCTCCTCTGGAGATGTTTAAAACATGTCTGGATATGTTCCTGTGTGACTTGATCTAGATGATCCTGCTGTGGCAAGGGGATTGCAGTAGATGATCTTTCAAGGTTCCTTCCAGTCTCTAATGTTCTGTGACTCTGTCAAAGTTGTCTAATTCTGGATGAAGGCTGGACTTTCACATATGCAGAAATGTTTTCCTTAAGTTCTAGTGTGAATTTAAATGATTTCCAAAAAACTTCTGGGTAGATGGAAGGAGTTTTAAGATAGCAGCATAAATTATGCATAAACCTAGTTTTATTCATATTAAAACATGTTTTTACTTGTTGGCCACTTTTCAAATGCATTGACGCTATGACCATAATTATTTACTGTGTCCTTATTCAGTTTAGTTGTCAGCAAGAAAAAGTTACCATTGTACTTTTAGTAATTTGTCAATATTATGTGCTCTACTTCTCAACGATGCAAACTTTCTTGGACCACCGTTCCCAAGGTGGCCGGTACACTGAGAATTACATGTGCTTATGGATAGCTCTGTCCGTAATTATGTATTTAATATTTAAAGTCTGTTTCTTCAAGTATGAAGATAAGTAAAGATAATCTCTGATATGGGTAACAGCAGGGTTAAAGGTATTTCTGTTGGAGCTGAGAGAGGAGGGTATATACGTGTTAAAAAAAAATAAGTGACCACGCTGCTGTCTACAGTCTCACTGCTGCCCTTGCACATACTGTGTGTTCCGTCAAACCTTTAGAAAGTGTTTTTATTGTATTTTTGAAACATAGGAAATACTTCCGTGAAGGGAAATTACAGAGCTATGTAGATTTACAGGACTGAAGTGTGTGACTGCCAGTGTCTTCTCCCACCAGGGTTTGAGCATTTGGCCACTGTTCCAGACAGAATACTTCTAATAGAGTGGATTCACTGAAGCAAATAACTTGTTAGTTTACAGGATACAGTAAAGTGCAGCAGATCTTACTTTGACCCTGTAAGGGCCAGACAGGAGGACTCAGCGGTTGTGCTCTTTGTGTGGCTCTGCAGGGAGCACTAAATGAGTGAGAAAAGAGGAGGAAATGGCTTGTGACTGCCAGAAAGCTACTGAGTCAGTGTGGTATAAAGGCTGGCTGACCCTAGTTCTGTCTGTCATTTCCTGTGTTTTTGTATGTGGGGAATGTTAAGTTTCGGGAAAAGAACTGGGTCTAAAATCTCTATCCCCAACCCCCCAGCTTGAATGTCTGAGCCTCATGCGTTATATTTCTAACTTACACACACTAATGACCTTGCTTTAGATATCTAAAAAACCCCTGTTTTATCTCCCTGGGTTGTTTGTCAGCTGTGTTTGGAAACTTGTATCTTCTGAAAATATCTTTTAGTTGTTAGGCTGTCCTATCAGTTTTGTTCCTATTCAAATACTGTATTGTTTTTACACTCATTGTAAATCAGTTTATGGAGGATGCTGAGCTTTTTTCTGTTTGAAGCTGTGCTTTGTGTTGAAATATTGGTGTTCATGTGTTAGTACAACTAACAAAGCTGTATGTATGCTGCTCTGTCAGTGTTTAGCATCAGAAAACTGGCCCTCTTTTACACAGGGCATAGAGGGCATAGATGAATTTTGAAGTTCAGGATAGAAGTGTGTAAGAGCCAACTTCAAGATGAGAAATTCTTTTTGTTGATCCTGAGCAAAGCATAACAACTACTAGATTGATGAACTACACCTAGATGTAGATGATCTCAGTGTTAAAGAGGAAATGGGAAAGGCAAGTAATTGCTCAGGAAGTAAATACCAGAGCTAAATTTGTATTTGTTCCTTGACAATTTCAGGCTATCGTCAAGAACTGCTTCTTTCTTTGCATGCAAACTTCAGTATGCAGGTAGTAGATGCAGAAGGTTGTGAATGTTTTGTACTGTCTGTGTGACTGGTTTTGATTATTAGAATAAATTTAAATGCCTTGTATAGCTGAGTACAAATGGTTCCTTTTTTGCAGTTATTCACTAACCTGGTAAACCTGACTACAATCACAAGACTCTTCCTCTGCAATGGTTCTCCATAATGACTCTACTTGAGGTAGGGCTATAATCTGTTCGTGCAGCTCTTGAGGTCATCTTCTGAGTATTTATGAGTGTCCTGTTTAGGAGTACAGTGAAAGAGAGTACTGCAAATACAGGTTTGTGCCAGCAAAACCTGCTTTTATCATTTGTGGAGGGAGTAGCTAGAGCCAGTGTTCTTATCAGTAAAGCTACTATACAACATTTACTTATGAGCGAGGTAGTTTCTTCTGAACATTTCAATAGTAGACACAATAGATGCCATTAATCTGTTGCTGCTCATGGAGTTTATTTAAGGGTGTTCCAACTTGTTACATTGGTCAGTTTATTGCTTTTTTAGCTGGCTTATTGTCTGATACAATGGCATCATCCTCATCTGACTTTGACCAGTGGGTATATGGCAGTGTAAAGTATGGTAAATATGTACTAAAACACATCGGGAGAGAAAACTTGTGAGTATTGAGTCTAAATTAGACAAGCGTATCTTTCCTTAAGGAGCTGGAAGAGCCAGAGCCCTTTGATCCAAGAGATTTAATCCTTGTCTAAATTACCATAGAATGGTTTAGGCTGGAAGGACCTCAGAAGTCAGGTAGTTCCAGAACCCCTGGCATAGGCAAGGGTGCCTCTCATTGGACCAGGTTGCCCAAGAGCCAGCCTGATCCAGCCCAGCCTCAAACGCTTTCCTCCCTGGGCAACTGCAGCGATTGAGAGACGGGACGCAGCTTGATGCAAGCAAAAGTGTCAGTTTATTGAATACAAACGCGAGCTTATATGCTTCTTCAGATACAAACGTGCATTGCTTTCATTGGTGCTTAACAATTTTTCAACAGGTACCCTTTTACTGATTGGCTGCTGACACTAATGATTACATCATAGCAAAACATCTCCAATTAGCCCAAAACCCAATTATACAGCTTTCTGGTACTTTTCCATCTTGTATGATGGTGTGCTGGTACGAGGTCATGCTGGCCCGCTCGTTGGTCTTATCATCCCACATCCTTTTGCTTTATTATCAGCATACCAGAAGGCTCAGATGTATCTTCACCAAGGCTTTCTACCAACCACTTCCAGCACATCTTCTCCTAGGAGCTCTGCCCTGGTCTCCCAAGGCCTTTCCTACAGGCAACCAGTTCCAGTGCCTTGCCACCCTTGCAGTGAGGAATTCCTTCATAAGATCCAATCTAAATCTCTACCCTCCTTTAGCTTGAAACCATTCCCACTTGTCCTGTTACTAGAATCCCTTGAAAAAAGTCCCTATCCAGATTTTCTTTTGGCTCACTTCAGATACTAGAAGGCTGTTTTAAGATCGCAGAATCACAGAACATTAGGGATTGGAAAGGACTTCTAAAGATCATCTAGTGCAATCCCCCTCCCACAGCAGGATCACCTAGATCAAGTCACACAGGAACATATCCAGGTGGGTTTTAAACACCTCCAGAGAAAGTGACTCCACAACTCCTGGGCAGCCCGTTACAGTGCTCTGTCACTCTCACCATGAAGAAGTTCCTTTTCATATTTATGTGGAACCTCCTATGTTCCAGCTTACACCCACTGCCTCTTGTCCACCTAGAGTAGAAGTCTGGTAGGCAGTACACGCAGTACTTTTACTGGACTCTTGTGTGGTAATGTTGTATATAGGAATACCAGTAATCCTTAGGTAAGTTAATGTTAACTCACACTGTAGCCTTACTTTGCACAGGCTGAGAGATGCTGTGTGTAGTAAAAGCTGAATTCTGTCTGGATGAAGGAAGCCATGAACCTCACCATGCAATAGAACTTACCATTGTGGTGTTGGCAGACGTTCTTAAGGTGTTCTAAGGAACAGGTATTTTAAGGATCCATGGGGACATTGAGTATTTAGCATTGCTGCTCTGGAACTAGGTAATAATATCTCAAGTAGAATTGTAGGTATCACTTTGATTAGTGCTGGCTGCAGCTCAATTGACACACTGATTACAGTAATGTATCAGCAGATTTTCTTAGTGTTGATATGTGGTCATATCAAAGAACTGGAAATTGGTTACATGAATTCATTCACCCTTCTGCAATTATGTCTGGCTTGTGGGGGAGATGAGCTGTATACTGTTGTGCTTTGAATACGATGTAGCACTGCCCTCCAGTGCAGCAATAACAGATGTATTCGAACTACCTGAAGCTGAAGCAAGTTGCTATGATGGTGACCAGATCCACAGCAGAGCTGCAGATATTGGTTCACAGAGGCTTTTCCTGAGGTAGGGGAATGCCAGAGCAGCAGTGAGACCTTCCAGGATCTGGCAGTGTGGCAGTTTTTTCATGAGACTCTGATTAGGCCAGAGTGTTGCCACAGCAACCGCAACCACAACCACCCCCACACCTGTAAAAAGTGCCCTAGGGAGCACAGTGACAAGGAACGCTGTGAATAGAGTGAACAAACAGCATACCATGTCAGCTTGTATACCAGTTCATGGAGAAGGGTATGCAGGAAGAGTGTTGTTGCCCTACCAACTCAGGAGTTGAATTGTTGGTCATAACCCTTTCAGAAAGAGCTTAACTTTGGTATCTACCTGGTAGAAAGAGATGTCCTTAGCACTTGCTCAAATGGATGTGGCAGCCCACATAGAGCTCTCACAAAAGCATGCAGCCAGCCAGCCTTTCACAAGTAACTGATGGCAGTAGAGATAACAGCTGTGTAAGGTGTGACCAAGTGGATGATCTGCTTAGCCTATTGGTGAATGGTTAAGAAGTATCAGGGAGGCTGAGAAAATGGTTAACTGGAGGAACCATGCTTTGAACTCCCTGAGAGAGAAAAACAGGAGCAGCCACCAGAAAAAACACAAGATCAAGGCACTCTTGTATCCTACCTGCAGCAGGCAGAAGACAGTATATTAAAGGAATAGTTAGAGGCATTTATGCTTGGGGCATTAGGGTTCTTGCCTTCCTAGGTGCCTCTCTACAAATACAAGTCAGCTGTAGATGGTCCATCTACACTAGAGGTGTGGCCAAGGTCAGAAATGCCTACCCTCCTGTATCATGACCACTTATATAAGGAAGAAAAAAAGGGTTATAGGTGACTCTCTTCTGAGCACAATAAAGGGTCCGCTATGCAGAACAGACCTTACTTATGGGGAATTCTGCTGCCTCTCTGGGACTTCACTAGGAAACTTCAAAGTCTGTTAAAGGCATTGGAGAATTTCCCATTATCAGTCTTCATTGGGTTTGGATGAAGCCACAATGTGTAGTTCAGGGACAATCAAAAGTATCTTCAGACCTTTGGGATGATTGGTAAAGGAATCTGGAGCACAAGTACTTTTTTTCCTCTGGCCTTCCAACTGAGGGCAATAACTTTGGAAGAAACAGACCTGGTATACTGCTGACACCATGGCTCTGATGTCGTCACAGTTTTATGGGTTTTTTTGGTAACTGGATGGTCTACGAGGCACTAGACCTGCTGGTGTCAAGATGGAATTCACCACTCTCAGAGTGGGAAGAAGGTCTTTGCTCATGACCTAGTGAGTTTCATTGACTGCTTTAGATTAGACTTTTAGAGCGGGGATGATACTTTCAGGGTTGTTTGTGACAGGCTGTAGGATGACACCAAGATTAGAGATTGGGATGCTACCAGGGGCCCTCAAACTGTTTTGGAGACATGCTGGGTATACTACAGTGCACTTGAAATCTTGGAGATGAGCCAAGGGCTTTTGAAGGAGTAAAAGACAATGGGAAAGAATGAGTGAAATACCTCAGAGGAATTAAGAGGACGTCATCCAAGAAGGTGATATGGCTTACAGCCCAGCTGAAATGCCTCTAAGCAAATGAAAGCAATGTGAACACCAAGTGGGAATTAGAAGCTGCCATGTTGCTAGAAAGCTATAAAGTGGTGCCATTGTGGAAACCTAGTCGGATGAATGACAGGAGTGTGGCTGTCACTGACTACAGACTGTTCAGAAGGGACAGGTGAGGAAGGAGGGGCATTGATAATGGAATCACAATTATTTGGGTTGGAAAGATCAAGTCCAACCAATAATCCTACTCCACTGGACCATATCTTCAAGCAGCACATTCAAACAAGCTTTAAACATATACAGGGATGGTGACTCAACTACTACCCTGGGCAGCCTGTTCCAAAGCCTGGCTACTCTTTCAATAAAGTTTTTCCTCTTGTCCAGCCTAAACCTCCCCTACTGCACCTTGAGGTCATTCCCTCTAGTTCTATCACTAATTATCTGTGAGAAGAGACCAGCACCCACCTCTCTCCAATGTCGCTTCAAATGGTTGTAGAGGGCAGTAACATCTTCCCTTAGCCTCCTCTTCTTCAAATTAAACAGTTCCAGCTCCATTAGCTGCTCCTCGTTAAGACCTGTTGTCTAGGCCGTTTCACCAGCATAATTTCTCTTCTTGGACGTGCTCCAGCACTTCAATGTCTTTTGCAAATTGATGTTCCCAAAATTAAACTCTGTCTTTGAGGCCTTACCAGCCTCAAATACAGGGGGACAATCACTTCTATACTCCTGCTGGCCACACTATTTTGGCTACAAGACAGGATGCCATGACCTTCTTGGCCACCTGGGCACACTGCTGCCTCATATTCAGCTGCTTGTCAACCAGCACCCCCAGCTCCTTTTCTGCTGGACAACTTTCCAGCCACAGTTCCCGAAGCCTGTAGTGTTCTATGGGGTGGTTGTGGCTTACCTGCAGGACTTAGCACTTGTCTGTGTTGAAGGATGCACCATACAGAATCGCAGAACATTAGGGATTGGAAAGGGCCTCGGAAGATCATCTAATCCAGCCCCTCTGCCACAGCAGGATCATCTAGATCAAGTCACACAGGAACATACCCAGGCAGGTCTTAAACGTCTCCAGTGAAGGAGACTCCACAACTTCCCTGGGTAGCCTGTTCCAGTGCTCTGTCACCCTCACTGTGAAGAAGTTTTCTCATATTTGTGTGGAACCTCCTGTGTTGCAGCTTATACCCATTGCTCCTTGTAGTCATTAGATGACACTGAGAAGAGCCTTGCTCCATCCTCCTGACACCCACTCTTCATATATTTATAAGCATTAATGAAGTCACCCCTCAGTCTCCTTGTCACCAAGCTGAAGAGACCCAGCTCCCTTAGCCTTTCCTCATAAGGTAGATGCTCCACTCCACTGACCTTGGCCCATTGATCCAGTCTGTCTAAGTCTGTGAAGATCCTCCCTACCCTAAAGCAGATCAACAATCCCACACAACTTGGTATTGTCTGCAAATTTATGAATGTTGCATCCTATCTCCTGATTAAGATCATTGATACAGATTTTAAACAGAAGTGGTCATAACAGTGAGCTCTGATGAACAGTACTTGTGACTGGGCACCAGCTGGATTTAACTCCATTGGCCACCACTGTTTGGATCTGGCCCTCCAGCCAATATGTTATGTCACACAGTTTATGCTCATCCAAGCTGTGAGCAGACAGTTTTTTTTCCTGAGAATTTCATGGGAAAGCAGCAAAGGCTTTTCTGAAGTCCAGGTATACAACATCCACAGCTGTTCCCTCATCTACTGAGTGGGTCATTTTATCATAGAAGGAGATCAGGCTCATTAAGTAGGACTTGCCTTTCATAAACTCATGCTGTCTGGGCCTAATCCCCTGGTTGTCCTCTATATGGCATTCAAGATGATGTGTTCTGTAAGCTTACTTGACACACAGGTCAGACTGAGAAGTCTGCAGTTCCCCTGGATCGTCCTTTTGACCCTTGTAGGTAGGTGTCACATTTGCTACCTTTCAGTCTACCTAAGACCTCAGATAGTCAGGACTTGTGGTAAGTAATGGAAAGTGTTTGGCAGCACCCTTGAATGTAATCTATCCAGGCCCACAGATTTGTGTGCATCCAAGAAGCATAGCAGGTCATTGGCCACTTCCTCTTCAATTGATGCTACTTTCTACATCTGGAATCATAGAGTACTGTCAGTACATTATTATTAAAATGAGTAATTGTTTGACACTGCCTGAAGACTTTGTGGATGGCAGTGAGCTGCTGTTAGTTTTGCTGTGGAAAAGCAACTGGCTGACTGGAGCCTGATTCTACAACTTCTAACAGGTTGATGTGTGATAAAAATTCCAAGATCATCCTTGTTCTCTTTGCTGAGGAAAATGTTGACTTTCTGTTTTGTTGTAGTCCAGTAGAAGGAAGACATGTGCTGTGTTCTGTATCTTTGTGTGGCTAGTGAATTTATCATCTACATTAGATGTATGCTTAGAGAAGATGTTTGATTCTGCAGGTCTGTGGTGCTGGGTCATGAAGCCCAGCAAAACAACCAATCCTTTGTATATGTACTGCTGAAAACATGTAGCTGCATTTTGAGAATTAAAAGTTTGATTTGTCCATTCTGACTCCAAGATAACCAACTCATATGTTTAGCCTGGTAAAGAGACTGATAAGGGAACACAGAAATAAATATGAAAGGAAAAGGAAGAAATGAGAGGACCAGTGAAGGAAAAGAGGAAACAGTACACAGAGGTCAAAAACATTAACAGAAGAAAGTGTGAGGCCAAGAAGCATGTCTGGCTTGTGAAGTATATGACAGGTTTTAATGAGGCTGAGAATGACAAAAGTCAGTAAATATTTATGATTTAGCGCTTCAGAATACTGTTTTAGTGTATGTACTACTCAAGCAATCCTAATAGTGAGCTACAGCCTCAGTACAAGAAGGTTGTAGATCTGTTGGAGTGAGTCCAGAGGAAGGCCATAAAAGTGATCCGATGGCTGAAGAAGCTCTGCTATAAGGGCAGCTGGTGAGTGCTAGGGCTGTTGAGGCAGAAGAGAAGGCTCCAGCGAGGTCTTGGAGTAGTTCTTAGAAAAATGGTGATAGTCTTTTTAACAAGGCCTGTTGTAGGAGGATGAGGAGTTTTAAACTCATGCTAGTTTTGAACTAGATGTTTTTTGATTTTTGGTATATTCATTAGAGGTTTTTTTTCTAGTGAGTATCATGAAAACTGCTACAAGTTGCCGATTAAAGGTGGTAAAGGCTCCCTCCCTGGAGACATTCAAGATCAGACGGGATAAGGCTCTGAGCAACCTAACAGAGTTAAAGACGTCCCTATTCACTGCAGAGAGGTTGGATTATATCACCTTCAAAGGACCTTTTCAGCTCCAAATAATCTTTGACTTAATGTCAGTGGTTTGCATGGTCACATAAACAAGGCAAAATGCTTTCATAGCATTTCATAGGCTTAAAATTGGTCTATAAAGCTCTAAAAACATATTGGAGAGTAAAGTGTTGAAAACTATTCACATGACAATGTGAATGACAATTTGCTCGGGTTTTTGCTCATGAAAACTTCAGGTTGTTCAGTTGCATTGAATGCTATGGTGACCTTGCCAAAAGAATCATCATTCTCTGAAGAGTTATAAGGAATAGGCTGTCAGCTGTGTATATCTTCTCTACTGCTTGCATTCACAGAAAGAACTAGAAGAAGAAATGGGTTACAAAGAAGTATTTTGTGCCCAGATTCTCAGGTTTTCACTGAATAGTAAATGAAGTCTTCTCATGGAGAAATTACATGTTTTGATTAGGCAAAAGAGATTATTTGGGAATGTTGCTCTGAAAGTGGTTTTGGTGGCATCTTTGGAAAACTGATTTACTTGGTGTAATCACATATGACTGAAATACTGAATACTACTTTTTAGTAGTTAAACTAGAACAAAATGTCCTTAATTAGGTTTGTATTGTGAATACTTTTCTTTTACTAAGGCTGTTCTTGTGTTTTAGGTGAAGGCACTGAAAGAGAAGATTGAATCAGAAAGGGGGAAAGATACTTTTCCAGTAGCTGGCCAAAAACTAATTTACGCAGGTAATGGATATTCTGAAGATACTTATCGGAGTCTACCTAATTTTTGTGTTCTGCTTTGATTTTGATATGACTGTTAAGTCTACTGATGAAGATACTTATCGGAGTCTACCTAATTTTTGTGTTCTGCTTTGATTTTGATATGACTGTTAAGTCTACTGAGGATTATAAGTACTGAAATGCAAACGGATTAATAAAAAACCCCAAACCAAAAAAACCACAAATTTGAACCTTGTTGTCAGAGGGAAATTTTACATCTTTTAATCAGGATTTTTCAAGTTTTAATACATGTGTCTGTTCTTATCTGTGCTTTTATGGCATTTTATGCTAACAGCTTTAGTCCTAGGTATGGGGTGTGCTGTGTGAAGTAGAAATGACTTTTGTCATAAGAAATCAGGATTTGTCATAAGAAATCAGAATCAGATTATGTCTCATGTTCCAGGTTTACTCTTTTCTTTTGTTTCTCCTGTGTCTAGCTAAAGCATTCCTGTATGTATTTCAGGAAATTAAAAATCAGATGATTTCTTTTGTATTAACAAAGGAACTCACCACCAAACCCTTGCTGTACAAATATGTACTTCGCAATGATTTTAAGCTTCGTCGATTGAATGTTTTATGTGCTAGAAAAAAGCAGGCTAATGTAAGATAAAGACATGAAGGTACTGTATTTGAGCTGACATAGTTAGATTTGAGATTTTTTTGCAATATGTTTTTACTGTTTTCTACCTGGCTGGACCATTCTTGCACAGTTAAATAGGTCCAATTTTTTGGTCTTTTTTCATATTAGAAATCAAATTCTATTCTAATACTGTGTCTACAGCTTTTTGCTTTTATATAGTGCTTGAAAGAAAATTTCATGGTATATTTTCACTTCTTCAGTGTACTGCTTTGTAAACAGTATTGGGTTTCCATTTGTAATAAGCTGAGGCCACAGATCACAATGGAAAGATGGTAATGGAAGAAAAGTTGGAATTCTGTGTTTGTGCGGACTCCTCATGACTGTATTTCTTAGCAAGTTTTATGTCCTTTTTACTTCAGTAAAAGGAATGCATATCAAGAACGTAGAGGTGTAAATGTCATATGGCGTAAGGAATATGAACAAGGCAGAATGTCTTGTGCAATATGGGTAATTGTGACACTCTTATTATTATGTTTTTGTGATTGAAAAAAATCAAAGGACATATAGTCTAACTTGACTATTTTTAGAAGCTAGAATTTATCTGCAGCCTTTTACAATCCATAGAAAAAGTAGGAAATGTGTGAGGTAAGATTTAGAATAGAAAGCCATGCGAGGTTTTTTTCCTCTGGTTCAGGAGATAGAACAGGGATGTCTCGATGATTGTTGAGGGTTGATCCCAAGACAATATTGACAAATTAATGCAGTTAATGTGCTAAAGGCCTGAAACAAAAAAACACTTAGAAATTGCAGACAAAACCAAAACTGAATTGATTTGGGGTGAGGTGGGAAAAGACACATTTAATTTACCTCCATGTAAAAACGCACACAAAGACATACAGAGACTGGGCCAAATAGCTGTCCTGAACCCCTCAGGGGGAAGTGACTTCCATCAGTTCTTGGTCCTTGTGAAAATATGGAGTCCATTCAGTCCATGCACACTCCTCTCAGCATCAGCAGACATTTTAACATCCAGTTCTCTGTACCGTGTGCTTCCAAGCCAGTCTCCCCTCTTGCATTTCTAGTGTGCTGATTCTTATGTCTGTGATTGCGGGAAAAGCATTTGACAGGCAAGTCTGATGGAACTAGTAAACAGTAAATCAGCACCGTGTTGTGTGTGTTCTAGGTGTCATAATGCATGTGTGTTGCTTGATTTCCTTGCAATCATCAGACGATTATTTCCTGCTAGTTGTATTTAATAGTGTAGTCTGCTAGTACTAAGAATGGTTACGAAAGATATGTATTTTTCTCTTGAAATATGGAAGCAGTCCTTGGCACATCTTCAGAAAATGAAGTGTTAAAATCATAAAACACTTCCTGAAAAGTCCATAGTAAAAGTAGGTGCTACAACACTGAAATACAAATTTCTAATTTGTGGTGCTGCCTTTAAGTTAGCTCATGCTAAAAAAATAAATGGATGTAGTTTATTTTGTTTCTCAGTTCTTACAGTGTGAGGCATATCCACTTTGCCACTGTGTCATGTCCTGATTGATCAGAGAAGGAAGTGACCCAGGATTCACTTGAGCTGAGTTAAGTTTACACTATAGGTTTGCACTGAAATCAAGTTTACTAAAGTTACCAAATGTTAAACTCAGAGTACCGAAGTTACTGAGGTTATGTGATGCCAAGCTTAGTACAGAAATACTGAAGTTACTAGATGCCTAAATTGGAGAGTAGAGGAGAGGCAGGCTCTGATGTACCACCTTGCACCTTTGGTCTGCAAATCTGGAAAACGCCCATGGTTTACACACTTTGCACAGTTTGAATTATGTAAAGTGTGTAAGCTTTGAGAAGCAGTTGCTGTTGCCCTTGTTGTCCCTGCCAGATGTAATTTTCTGTGGGCTTTGGTTCCCCTCTTGCTACTGGATCACAACTGCGTAGAGAATTGCTCTGTATTCCTTGCAGGCTACCTGTTCCCACTTCCATCGTCTGGAGGCTTCCATCTTCTAATTAGTCCAGAAGTGACTGGTTCATCCATGTGGGCTTGCTGGCACATTTGCCTGCCTTTCTTTCTGTAGGGCTGCAGAGCTCTTGAGGTTGGAGGAGGTGGTCTTGACTCTCAGGAGTGGTTTGGAGGGAGCGCAGCAGCCTGCTCAAATGGCAAGGTGGGAGGATGGAGCCAGGGGTGCTGCTTTGTGCAGAGGGTATTGCCTGTGAGGCTGCCTAGAGGCATCAGTCCTGGCTCCCCCAGCAAAGGGTTGATTGCTGTGGGGAAGGGCACAGGGAATCACCCTCTATGACTACCTGCAGCACTGGCCACGCCACAGCCCAAGGCATAGCTTGTTGCCCTTGGGTGCTTGGTGGATCTCAGTGTGGCCTGAGCAAAGCTTTTGCAGCTCTTTGGAGCTGTTTCTTTGTGCTTCCTACTCTCCCTCCCAATCCCATGCAAGCACAGAGATATTTTGGAGAAACGTGTTTTAATAGAAAAGTAGAACTACAGACTACACAGACATGGAACAGCATGAAGGAAACCACCTCTCACCCCCACCATTATTTGTAGCCCACAACAAGAGAGTCCTAATCCTATGCTCCCATCCCAGAATTAGTAAGTAAAAACAGGTCAGGGCACTTCCATGGGGACATTGGTGGCCAGACTGAAGTCCTCAATGAAGTTGTCATTGTCCGTGGGGCATTGGAGGCCAAGCTGATGTCCCCAGTGAAGTGGTTTGTGGCATCAGCCATGGTGACGTGGGTGGCCAGGTGGGAGGACCCTGCTTCCATCTTGGCCCTCTTTGCTAAGGTGTTGACCCGGCGTCCATCCCAAGGCCTTTTTCAACCTGTAGGATAAAGAGCAGATGTAGAGTGTTGGTGGAGCCTCCTGGGACACTCACTGAGCCAGGCCTGAGCACTGGTGTGGGAGTGGGGAGCTTGTGTCTGGGGTGATCTTTGTAGAGTGATGTGCTGTGTGCATGGTATGGCAGTGAGAACAGGAAGATGAAAGGTGAGACATGATCTGAAGGCACTTGGAAACTATGTGTGAGTGTCTGGGCAGGCCTTGCCCCTGTGGCAGCAGGTGGGTTGTGTGCCTGTTGCTGGCCATCATGAGGTGCCACAGCTGTCAGAGATGGGTGCAGAGTATACTGGTGTTGGCAGGGTGGCTGGAGGAGACAAGAGAGCCATGGCTAGTGGAGAGTCTGGGGCATGGCAGGGGTGCTGAGGTAGGTGCCAGGGCAGATGGGGATTCTGTCCCTGGTTGCGGGGCCAAGGGTAGCAGCATGTAGGGCTGCCCCTGGTGCTGGCAGAGGTTGATTAAGCCTGAAAGAGAGACACAAGTAAACAGTGGTGGTCCCATCTGAGGCTGAGGCATGCAGGCACACAAGGCAAAGTGAGGAGGAAGAGGCCCAAGGGAAGAAAGAGTGTGAATTTCCCGGAGGCGGTGCCTGGCTTGTTGGACTCAGGCTTAGTCCTTACCTCCTGTGGTGAAGGGATTGGGGAAGGCAGAGTGCTGTAGGAGCCAGGGTATTGGAGGAGCCCAGGAGCCACACAGCGCTGGCAATGTCATGGTCAAAGTCTGCAGGAGTGGCCTGGTGTGTCTCCTAGGAGATAGAATGTGGGGAGCTTCCACATTCCTTGATATGGCGGAATCCCAGGAGCACAGAATCATTTTGATTAGAGGAGACCTCTAAGATCGTGGAGTCCATCCTTTGACCACGCACTGCCAGGTCCCCTGTAAATACTCAGCACAACATGTCCTCATTTTTTCAATGCTTCCCTTAACTGCTGTCTTCAGCACTTCCCTGAGCAGCCTGGCCTGGTGCCTGAGGACCCTTGAGAGAAGGTGTTTTTCCTGATAGTCAGTGTAACCCTCCTTTGGCACATACTGAGCTGTAGATGACATGGCCCAGCAGCCTGTGCAGGTCAAACCCCTGATTGTTATTTGTTATTTCTTTTGTAGGGAATGGTTCAGTTATGAGGTGCCTTTGGAGATCAGCTAGTAGCAATGCCAGCCTCCCTGGGCAGCATGTTCCAGTGCCTTAGCAGCATAGGTGCTCTCCTTATATACCACCTAGCATGTGGAGGAGGAAGGTATTATCCTGGTGTGCTCCAGGAATGGCCTTGTGAATGTGATGCTGCTTCAGTCTGTCGAGCCAGGCACTGTGTGGTACCACAAGTACTAGTGAAATGGGCTGGGCTTGGGAGGGTTTCTTTAGAGCACGGGCAAAAGGGCCCCTTGCTGATGTGCAAGACTCTTTCCCTCCAACCTGTGTTCTCAGAGGTATTTTTTGCCGTAGAGGAAGATGTGCTGCAGTGCCAGGAAGCCCCAGAATTTTGCCTGTGTAGTTGGAATTTTGCCTGAGTTGTGGAAATTGCAAATAGGATTGAAACAGTTGCAGTGGAAGGCAAGCTTCTCCAAAGAGGTGTTTCAAGACGATGCAAGCGAATGTGCTCTTTTAAAGCAAAACTGGAATGAAAATCGTAGTGTTCTCGCCTCCCAGCCTGTCAGTGATCCCCCTGTGTCTCAGCAGTTCTGTCTTTCTTCAGCCACTTTGTCAGTAAGTTTCTTGGCATAGTTGGCGTCATGAAGGTGGGGAGGGGAGGTGGTAGTGGAGGTAGGTGATCTGTCCTTCACATCAACTTTTCTGATTTTGTTAGTCTCTCAGTGTGGTTGCAGGCTGGAGGGTGGTGGTGGGGAGTGCTAATGATCACCATGCACAGTTCAAATCCTTCTTTTATGCTGGGGGTGTTTTCTTCACCCACGATGGCATGGGGTACTTTCTTCTCGGGGCAAGCAAATCCTTGAGAGATGACAGCTCATTGTGTTCTCATTGCTTAAACATAGTTTTGCAGCTAGAGTGGTGAGTTTCTTGGGGCCTGCTTCTTGTATCTTCATCAGGTGCCTTTCCTGCTCATGATGTTTGAGCAATTCCTCCTGTTGCTAATCAGTCTTACAAACAGTACAATCTCTATTTATAAAACATTGATCACTTGTTCTAATCAGAATCTTACACACAGTGCACTCTCTGTTTATAAAACATTGAAAATATAGTAAATAAAGCTGGGTTTATGTAACTTGTTTTTTTTATCATTACTTACCTGTGGCTGTGAGCTGTAGAATGCTCCATATGAAGGTCAAACAGAAGACAAGCAGGAGGGAATGTCCTTACACTGTCTAGAATGTAAGCAGGCATAAGTAATTTGGTTAAGCTTATTGTATACCAAATCCTTTCCTCTAATTTAAGTGCATCTGTATTAAATGTCCAAAAAAGTGCTTCTCCAGATCTATTGCTTCTGTTTCAAATTACTTGGAGCATCTTCAATACTTAACAGCAGCAGCCTTCAAACTAACTAGTATTGTGGGTATAATGGGAAGAAAAGCTCTACTGCCTAAACTCAGTAGCCAAAACCCTTTTGGTAGCGTATTAATTTTTATAAATCAGCTTAAAAGGGGTTTTTTTTTAGAATTGTGTTTGAGAGAATCCAGAGGTTGTCTAATGATGTGTTAAATAACTTAATTTGTATCTGTTTAATTCGTCAGGTAAAATCCTTAATGATGATACTGCTCTTAAAGAATACAAAATTGATGAGAAGAGCTTCGTGGTGGTTATGGTGACAAAAGTGAGTAGTTCTTATTTTTGAAAAGGAGATATAAATTAATTTCACTCTTCTTTGTGATAAATGATTGTATATGCATGTCCTTAAAACCCATAGAAATTGTTCATGTGAAAGTTCTGGTCAACTGTAAAAACAAATGCTTGTTGAAATATGTAGTGAAGTAGTTCTTCACAGTCCTAGTTTACTTATGCTGATTGTGGTTATTCTGTGGTGAATGCTGACATCAAACAGAAAATTTGCCAGTGGCTGATTTTACAGTTTCTTTTTTGTGTTATTTTTTTCAGTGATGCTATTAAAAGAAGGAAGGTAACCTAGATAATTTATTACTAAATCCTCTGTACAGAGCTCTTCCAGTGTCTTGCAACATTTTCAAACTCAGTTTTCAAAACTTATGGCTGTTTCTTTTGTCAAATTCAACAGTTTTAAACCAGTAAAGAAAGGGTACATATGCCAATCAGAAAGCCTGTGAGTTTTGAATGACTGTAATTGCAAATTAAAGGGAATGACTGTGATACCTGAAGTATCTTTCCTCTTAACCAGTTGCCAGTTGCTTGATTCTGGGAATCAAGCCAAAAGAAAATTAATCCTGATTTTCTAGGCATTCCAAACCCTTGGGATCTGAATAAAACTGATAATCTCTGTCTTAAAATACAAAGTTAATTTTGTATTTAAACATCTTCCCTCTGACAAAGAAAACTTACATTCAGTTGTCTTCTGTACTGGTATTGGCTCATTAGGTTATCTGTTTGGATCACTATTCTGAGCAAACAGTGTTGTCATCTCTGGTTTGCCTGGAGAAGAGGCATTTATCAGTACAGATAGGATTTTAGAATACATCTTTCATTTTATTTGTAGCAGAAGAAACACAGACTTCCTGCTGAATGCAAACTTGTATTAAAGGACCTGTGTTTCCAATTTGGGTGTTTATCCAGTCCTTCTGACAAGTCTTTAAGCTCAGTTGCCCTTTCCTTGATTTCTGTATGAGGCATTGTTAGAGTTTCCCATTGCCAGATCGATGCAATCACAGTAAAAGCTGTTTATTAGCTCCCACACTGTCCCTTATATACAATCTTTCCCTCCACGTGACTTTGCAAGTTATAATAACAAGTAGTGGTATCTTGCTCACTAGATAATCACACCTTCTAGGTAGCTTCCCAATTGGTTCTTCCCCAGGGCTTGCTGGCAGGCAGGCGGAGCTTCCCTGCTGTGCCCCAGGTGCCCCATCCCTTGTCTCCTGTGGCCTTGTAGGTTATCTCGTCTCCATGGCACCCTGTTCTTCTTCACCAGCTAGCCACACTTCTTAGCTATGATTTCTTAGGCTCGAAGCAGCATCCAACACCATAGGCATGTCACTTAAGCACAGTCAGTATCTTTGTCTGATTCTCAGATGTGTTTTAGCATTTTCCTTTGAATGCTTCTTAAAATATTTTTTATTGTGCATATCATATTGGAAAATATTCCTTATCAACCTCTCCTTTCCTTATAGGGAAATGGAGAAAATAGATTTTTGTCTAGTTTACATAAACATTGTATGAAAGTGTTTTGTTAAACGTTCAGCTGTTCTTTTTGGTAAGGCAGAGATGTGGCTTAGCCTTGTCAATTCTTAATGATATTCATAGGTAAGGAATTACAATGACACAGCTTTCAAAAATGTAATATCTGTTCCTTAGCTGGTAGCTATATGCATTCTGAAAAATGTGGTTTCTATGTCATGAGATCAGTGCTATTCCCAAGCAAAATCAATGTTTCCAATAGAGAAAGGAAGATTAAATCCCAATCATGTAAGTATTACCTGCTCTGAAGTTGTTACTGATTGGAGTCTTTTATTCTGGTGAATTTTTGGTGCTTCTTACAGAACTGAATTATGTGAAATGTTAGGAAGTGCTTCAATATAAATAGTGCATAAGTAAGATTTGTTGCAAATTTTTTATCAAGCACAAATCATAATGAAATGTAGTCTGTTCTTTTATAAATTTTTCCAAATTTGAGCTGTGTGAAAACCTTATGCTTCCTAGATTCTTTCTGACAATGTCTTTTAGTCTCTTCTGAAAAATACACTTTTGTGCGGTTTTGGTCAAGAAATACATTAGGAAAAGTATGTCCAGTAGGTCAAGGGAAGTTACCTTTCCCTTCTACCTTAGGCTGCTCATGGAATACTGTGTCCAGTCCTGGGGCTATCCAACTCAAGAGAGCCAGGGAACTACTGGAGAGAGTCCAGCAGAGGGCCACCAAGGTGATCAGGGAGCTGGAGCAAACCTTGTGAAGATAAACTGAGAGAGCTGTGTCTGGAGAGGAGGAAACTGTCTTGTAAACGCGTACAAATACCTAAAGGACGAATGTTAGGGTTATGGGGCCAAGCTTTTCTTGGTGTTGCCAAGCAATAGGACAAGTAGTAGCAAACTGGAACATAGAAAGCTGAATTTAAACAATAAGGAAACTTTTTTATGGTGGTGGTAACAGAGCCCTGGCATAGACTGCCCAGAAAGGTTGTGGAGTCTACTCCTTTGGAGACATTAAAAACTCACCTGGACATGTTCTTGTGAGAACTATTCTAGCAAGAGATTGGACTAAATGATCTCCAGAAGTCCTTTCCAATCCCTACAGTTCTATGATGCTGAAGAATCATTTAGGTTGGAAAAGACCTTTAACAACATTGAGTCCAACCATTAAATTTGCAGTATTGTAGTCTGTAAGTATTTAGATTATATCTTTGCATTTCACTTCATGCTCAAACATTGTGGCTGCTTAGGTATCTAAGTACTTTAATTACAGTATCAGTTGCCTATTTAACACAATGCAAGGCATTATAGATTTAATATCTTGCAATGTTTTAATGTTATGCTTGATGCTGAGTCAGCACTGTCAAATGAAGGTGGTCTGAACAGAATTTAATTGATGTGTTGACTATGGAGAGTGTGGGTTTAGAGGCTTTGTGTTGTCTGATTTCTGTTGTCCTCTTACAGCCCAAGGCAGCAGCTGGAGGAGCTCAGCAGTCAAATACTACTACTGCTGCGATACCTACAGCTCCCATACCAGTCACTGCACCTGTCCCTGCTCCTGACCCTGTGTCAGCTTCTATCCCACCACCACCAGCACCAGATGCAGTTGCTTGTGAATCTGCACCTGAGAATTCTAAAGAAGAAAAGCCACCAGAAAAACCACCTGAGGCATCAGATGCTGTCAGCCCACTATCAACTGACAGGTATGAGTGAACTTCCAAAAGTGGCTTTTCTGTTAGTTTCTGTTCAAGTTTTGCTTTTAAGTTGAATTTTCTATTACAGTGTTAGTCTTGTTATTTTATTAGTTCTGTATGCTTTTTATTAAGTCTTAATTTCAGTCTTGGATACAAGTATAACATTTAAGAAGTTTCACTCCCTGCTTAGTCTCCTATGGGAAGTATGGTCTAGAGACTAAACCTGTGGAGTGGAGAGCAGAGTGACAGAGGATGTACATCCCATTAGGCATTTCAGAATTACTATTTCAGAACAAGATTATTTGCTTGCTGAGCATATTCATCTACTGTTCTTCAAGCTCTTATTTTTGAGCATTGTGTTCTATTCTTTCCATAGACTTCTGGCTAAATTTTGGATCATGTTCGTTACATTTGAGCCATAAGGTCTTCATTGTTGCAAAAGCCTTTTAATTTCTGAAAAGGACATTTTCCTTCCAAAATCTAGAATGTAATATCGCTCTTAATTAGTCTTAAAGCTTCGGTCTTACTTATTCTGAATAGCTTCTAACTTCAATTCTCTACTTTTAAGAAAATCAAACGGAAATTAGAGATTTCATGCCTCTTGTATAAACTGTGGCCTTTTTTTTTTTAATTTTAAGATGGTTAAGTATTACATGGGATAAAAATGTCATAAATAGTTTAGTGACCCTTGAAGGTGTCACATAGCTTCAAGTCTCTGTTTTTTGTACTGGTTTTCAATTATTTTTCATTTATGTAAGTAGTGGTGTAGAGGAGATTAGTTTTTGAAGTGGATGTATTTAAATGCTATCAAATACGGGTTTAATGATAACAAAATAAAAACTTTAATTGCCCAATATGTCACAGATTTCTTGCAGTAGATACCCTAATTGATTTATTTTGTCAGTTATGAGAAGCAGGTAACTATTTAAGATGGAAGCTTGATTGATTGCTTGAGTAACTTTTTTTTAATGTCAATGAGATTTTGTTAATCAGTTTGTCCGTTAGGTTGAAATATTGGAGTGGATCGTTTGATAATGAAACAGGGCATTTCAGTTGTCCATGTGCAGATTGTAGCATTGGTAAAACCGCAGTAATGCAATTCAGTGTACATATATAGCAGGAAGCAAGAGAATAGTTTAACAAATACATTCTTAAAATACTACCTGCAAATTGAGCAGGAATGACAGGTTGAGCTTGGAATGACAAGTTGCCACAGCAACCTCTCAGTGGCTCAGGCCAATAAACCTGCTCAGATTTTAAGCTCTGACATCTTGTCTTTGCAGTTGCTGGCTCAACAAATGTGTGACTCATGATTCCATATGCAGTTGTGTGCACTTTAGACTTCTGTGCACACACCTCTGTGTAGAATAGAGAAACGCTCCCAGCCTGAAAAATAGTTAGAAATGGAATTTAATGAGTAAGCACAATGAACTAGTGATCAGGTGCACAGCATGGCCAGGCAAGTGCTGTTTATATGGGGCTGGCCAATTTTCTCTTTTTTTTGCTCTCTCTGTTTTTCATCTGCAGGGTGCTTTGATACTTCCTTTTCCCTGCTTTTGGTTCTTCCCCTAGATATCCCATAATAAACCTTGCACAATTCTCAAATGGTTTCTCCTGGCACCCTATAGTGAGTCATACCACCCTGTAGGCAGCAATATCCTTGGTATATAAGGACACTTGGAGAGCCTGTTGTGTTGATTGACCTAGGCGTGTCCCTCCACAGCCAAGAGGCTGATGCTTAAAGTTGCAACTGTGGGAGAAACCAGGAAAGGGTTACTCTTGGCTCTGAGTTAACTGGGGTTCCTCTACCTGCTGCTATCCTGCTATGTTCCTTGGTATTCATAGAGGCGAGCCTTTAATCCTGTAATTTAACAGTTTTGATAACTTGAGATGGATTAATTGCAAATGGTAGCAGTTTATATTCCTGGGAAAGTATTAAACCTAAAATTTTAGTAAGTGCTTGCCACTGACCTCCTTGCTTGCTCATTGAGATAAAATCAATGACTATGGAGAAGCAGTTAGTGAGATTCATGCATGGTTTTGAAAATCTGCCTTATTCTCTCACCATGTAAAGCATTTGAGCAAGTAGATGGCTAATCCCTGAGCAGATGAGCAAGAGGCAAACTATTTCAGGGTAGAGGGAAGGTTGGCCTACTGTTAAAGATGGTGGCATTGTAAGTTTGTAAAGTCTGATCTCACTGCAAGACCAAGAGAACTCTTTAGAAGACTTTATTAGGTTTTTTTAGAAACTATTAGACTTACAGGTGTTGCTGGTACTTTTTTTTTTTTAAACCGGAAATTTTTCCAAACTTTTCTAATTACCATTGCACTTGTCTTTATCTTACAGTACAACAGGTGATACATCTCGATCAAATCTTTTTGAGGATGCTATAAGTGCACTTGGTAAGTGGAGTGTTTTTTTAATGTAGACATTATTTTGGTACAGCAGAAGCAAATGCTGACATCCTAGACTGTTAAATTGTTAAAATTATGAACAAAAGTCTCATCTTTAAGAAGTTGGTACCTTAGAACCACCATCAAGAACTTACTGAAGAATATTTATCTTAATATATTTTTTTATTGTATAAAAGGAAGATAGATCGTTGTCATTTCTGGGGGGTTTTTACCCTATTCACCTTCATTTCTCTTCTAAATACTAAGCTTGAAATGGCTTAAAGACTCGGCATAATATGCATACATTTTCATTTTCACCTTTGTTTCACAGTGTTCATGTATGATAATGTCTGCCTTATTATTTGCTTGTTCCAGCTTTGACATTATTGTCCTTTGACACGTTGGGATGAGATAAACTCACCAGATCTGGTGTTGTCTGGTTTGAGGATTAAAGGCATCCACATACTTACATTAATTCACTTTTCTTCTGACTGTTTAAATGTGTTTGTTGCTCAGTAGAATAAAAAAGATAAAAACAATATGGTACCTATGAGATTACTATGCAATTCTGCAGCTCTTTTTTTTTTTTCTTTAGAGGATAATTGGTTGTTTGGAGGTTTTTTTAGAGCAAATTAAGGCACAGAAACAAGGGAAAAGTGGGGTTTTTTTAAATTTTGTTTTAGCTCTCTAAACATTAAGCTGCAACTTGGTACAAAAAGTGTAGAGTTTCACTTAACATTTTTTATGTAGGGGTGTGCGGCTATGTTGAAGTCAGGTGTTGTCATTTAGGAGCACTAGTCATGTTTTATGTGTATTGGTGGTATCCATCAGGTTTAATCTGTCTAGCTGTAGCTCAGGTCTTATGTCATACTGTCTTTAACTGTATAAATGTGTAATCTGAAATAGCTGATCGATACTGGAGGATACAGTTGAATTCTGCTACAATTTTAAAGTGACTGTTGCTACCAAAGATACTGCAGGATTCATTAACTGTTCATTATGTGCTAGTGGCTGAGGTGTGGTCATCACATAAACTCATGCTAATGATAATGACCAACAAGTTTAATTAAGCTGATGATCTTTTATCTTCAGACTTTTAAAACAAATAATTTCCTTTCAATGTAGCAGGAGAGCATGACCTTGCTATCCACTTAAATGAAATTCTTTTGGTGTTTGATGCAGTTATCCTACATGGCACTACTTTTAAGTAACAGGCACTGAATGCAATACCCTGCATAAGCGTACTGCAGGGTGATAAGCCAAAACATTTTCAAAGGCAGTAGGAATGAACTCTGTGGTTCATTTTCTTCAAAGACTGTTAAAAGGAATTTGCTTGCACAAATTCATGTAGTGTATGTTTTTTACGTCCTAAGTAGGGTCCCAGGCCCATTCTTACTGTGGCGTCTCAGTTACATTGAAGACAATTCACCTCAGTTTCAGAAGAGGGGTTGGTTTCTTTTGATTTGCTTTTGTTTTCAGTTAGATCAGTGACTGAAAACCAATGTGGCTTTGCAATTCCTATGAAACTCTATCTTTCATTGGAGCAGTCTAAGCTTTCTAAAGGACATTGGGCAAGAATTATTGTGAAGAGTTTGATGAACTGTATTTGAAAGATAATCCAGATTTAATGTTACCCGAAAGATAAAGAGCAGGATTGGTTCAATATTTACCACACAGACATTCCCAATAGCATTATGTAGAGACAGTCCTGACTCTACATGATGTACGTGACTGTACATCATGACATTGCTGGTGTGCAGTTCCTCAAATATTATTACAGTGGGGATCTGCTACAGGCTACCTGACTGGGAAGACCAAGTGGATGAGGAACCTTATAGACATATAGAACTGGCTTCACATTCACAGGCTCTGGTCTACGCAGGGAAATTATCCACCCCAACTCTGTTAGAAAGGCAGTACAGTGGGGCATAAAAATCCAGGAGATTCCTGAAGTGCACTGACGTTAATTTACTCCTCCAAGTGGTAGAATAGCTGACAAGGAGGGGTACTATGTTAGACCTTGTCTTCACAAAGAAGAGGCTGGTGGGGAATGTAAAACACAAGGGTAGTCTTGGCTGCAGTGATCGTTACATGGTGGAATGTGTGGTCCTTAGGGTGGCAGGGAGGGTACCCAGCAAGTTTCTGACCCTGGAATTCAGGAGAGTGGACTGTGGCGTCTTCAGGGACCACCTTGGTAGAGTGCAGTGGAATAGAGTCCTAGAGGGACTGGAAGCCCAAGAAAACTGGTTAGCATTGAAAGACCACCTCCTCCAAGCTCATGAGGACTGCACACCTATAAAAATAGAGTTGGGGAAAAATTGCCAAGAGGCCTACATGGATGAACAAGATTCTCCTGGACAAAGAAAAGAAAACCTTCAGGGGGTAGAAGCAAAGACAGGTAATCTGGTAAGTATAGACAGGAATTGTCCATGCAGCCTGGCATTGGGTTAGGGATGCCAAAGACCAGATGGAATTAAATCTGGCCAAGGACATCGAGGGCAGCGAGAAAAGCTGTATAGATATGACAGTTCAAAATGAAGACTAGGGAAAATGTGAGCTCTATCTAGAAGGAGACAGGTGACCTGATAACCTAGGATATGGAGAAGGCTCAATGACTTTTTAGCCTCAGTCTTTACTGGCAAGACCTCAAACCATGCTGTTCAAGTTGCACAAATTACAGGCTTGGACTAGAAGGAAGTACCATCTGTGTAGTAGGGGCAGAACAGGTGTGCTACAATGTAAAGAAGCTGAAGTTTCCCAGGTCAGTGGGACCTGACAGGATTGTCTGGAACTGGTTGGGTGATGTCTGTTATTCTTTCCAGTGTCAGCCATTCTGTGATTCTGTTAGTCTTACTGTTCTGAACAAGCTGAACTTGGTGCATCATTTTTTTTTATTCCTTCTACGAAGTACAGTATTATCTTAGTGGTAATTCATAGTAAATAAATTATATCAAAATACGTTCTTTGTGCCATCTTTTTTTATTTGTTAGAAATAGTAACAGTAAACTAGTACTGTCTCAGAGCACTAAGTTTAGGAAAATCACTGTGTTTGGGTAATTGTTGGCATGGCTTGTTGCTTCTTTAAAGGGGTAAAGCAATGCGCATTTTTAGAGTATGTTTAGATGATTGTCTTTGGAAAAAAAACAAGGTACATGTAAAATCATTTAGCTTTTAGAAGTATATGAAGAAATCAATTTACCATGCCTTAAACTCAGATTGGCACAAGTTATACCTGAACAAGAAGTACTCAAATTAGTCAAGATTTGTAAAAGCATTATTTGTCTTTATGAATAATGCACAAGTATCCTTATTCTTCGAGATGACCTCAAGTGGTTATTTAGAAGCATTCTTTAAATACAAGCAGTACAGTTGTGTTA
Source organism: Phoeniculus purpureus (assembly GCA_028565055.1). Classification (NCBI taxonomy): domain Eukaryota; kingdom Metazoa; phylum Chordata; class Aves; order Bucerotiformes; family Phoeniculidae; genus Phoeniculus; species Phoeniculus purpureus. Next base: position 30,287,562 of record JAOXOE010000874.1, read on the forward strand.
GTGTTGGCTTGAGTTAAGAACATCCCTAAAGGAATAAAGCTTGATATTTTCTTTGCTTGTTTTAATTGTGATTTACGTAACAGAGTAATAGAGTAGCTTCAGCATTGTTTGTTTCCTCTAGTTGTTGGTGACTGTTAATTATTTACCTCTCCTGCCACTAATTTGCTACTGTTATATTCAGTAGTACATTCAGCTGAGATCAGGAAGGACCCAAAGAAGATGATGGTATTTTTAATGCCTGAGTTTGGGTTTTTTTCCCTGGTTTTGCATGGGAAGGTAACCTTTAAGATTTTGTTTGATTACAATGTAGAATAGTTTGGGATTTTTTTAATTGTTATACCTTCTATCTGCTTTTAAGGAAGGGAAAAGTAGTATGGAAAGATTTCATTTTCCCCGTGATATTGTCAGCATAGTGACCATTTGTTGATCCTTAAGTTGCTCCATATATAGTACACGTACCATTTTGATGGCTGTAGTTGGTGGGCCAGGTTTAGTCCACATACACTGTTAGAGATGGAGGATTTGACTTTATGCGCATATAGTTAAATATACATGAGTTAATAACTTATTCCTCCAGACCCCTCACTGAGGTCTTGAGTGCCTTTTTGAGATACAACTTTTAAATCTTCTGCCAGGCTTGAACTGATCCATGTATAGCTGCCTAAGTTACTTCGATCAGTAGCAGCATACAGCAATATACAGTGGTAACTTGTTTGTAAGTCATCTATCTAGCAATAGCATAAATTGTTTATTATGGAAAGACTTAAATGGCTAACAGTTTATACAGGCAGATTTCTTCATACAAAGTTTTATTTCCAAACTTAAACTGCAGGATGCTTTTCTTGATTACATTAGCAATTGACTGTCAGCTCTGAGGATGTTAGATGAAAGTGTACAGAGGGAATATTTCAATTATGAACACAAAGGTGCTGCTTCCTTCAGTGAAAGTTTGCATTATTGTCATTATCCTCTTCTGTTCATGCGTAATGAAACCACCAGATTGTATTTGAGCTAAAGCAATAGAATCATGTCAAGTTAAATATGAGGTATCTTTTACTTTTCAATGAGTGACTCAGTTTTGAGACTTTGTGCTTTTTTTTTTTTGTTTTGCCTTATTCCCTTAAAATGGTAATCATGTTACTTCTAGTGACCGGTCAGTCCTACGAGAATATGGTGACTGAGATCATGTCAATGGGCTATGAACGAGAGCAAGTAATTGCAGCACTGAGAGCCAGCTTCAACAATCCTGACAGAGCAGTGGAATACCTCTTAATGGTGAGCACTTTGTTTTACCTACATCTTAATCTTTCACTTTTTGTTTTGTCCTGACTAAAGAAGGATCTTCACTTGGATTTACTTATTTTGAATATTATCCCATCAATGAGAGTAAAACATGTTTACAGAGGTTATGTGTGTAAAGCATATCTAGTTACAGTGACATTTTTAACTGCCATTGATTGGCTCAAGAAGTGGTGTTTTATCACATCTTAGTGACTGTGTCAACTGGGTTTTTTTCTTTCTACCTATAATAAATCAAAAGCATTTTTTAAGTTAATTGTACTTAATAATGCACAGTGCTCTATACTTTCCAAACAAAGGTTTGAGAATTCTTGATGTGTGCTTTATTTAACTGGAGTTTAAGCAATGTTTTGGAGAAGAAACAATGTCTCATTTGATAAATATAGTTTGAAAAGTGAAATGAACTTCACTGGCATAAGAAGAGGAGTACCTTTAATGCAGTCTTGTGAGTTGTTTCAGGGACTTTTTGGATACCTTTGCTTAATTAGTATTTCCAGTGTGTGTAGCTTTTCTCAGGCCATTTTTTTTCCAGATTCTGCCCCTCACCACCCCCACCTCCCAC
>JAOXOE010000874.1:30289522-30321440 GCA_028565055.1 Phoeniculus purpureus
CTTCTCTGGAGACATTTAAAACCCGCCTGGCCATGTTCCTGTGCGACTTGGTCTAGGTGATCCTGCTGTGGCAGGGGAATTGGACTAGATGCTTTTTTGAGGTGCCTTCAACCCCTAACTTCCTGTTATTCTAGCAACAGGAGAGAGGTAAAGGAGAAGATACTGACAAAACAATTCCTATTTGTCAGGAAGTTTCCATTTCCCAACAGTTTCCTTATCAGAAATGAGCTGATAAACCAGTGCTTTGAAAGAGAAAGTGTCATTAACAACATGACCACAGGCTGTTTCTGGCTCAGTGCAGTACTGAATGAGGTGAAGCCATTCAGACAATGACTGAAAGGGAATGAATGCACAGCAGCCATTACTCCCAAATACAGAAACTTCCTTCCTTCATGCTTTCCCAAAACACTGGGCCTGTAAGATGTCGAATCTGAAATAACAATGATAATTATGTTTTTCGAAGGATGAATTTTCAACTCCCAAGATCATAAACCATCACACACAGCCCAGCTCAATGCTGATAAGAATAGAGATGAATTTACTGATTTGACGAGGGCTGAACCTGGTCTTCACTCAAAGCTCTGAGCTCACCACAATGTCTATGAGACACCAGGCACTGTTTGAGTCATTCAGTACCACATTGTCCATTTACACATCTAACAAAACCAGACCCACCATCATCCATTAGACTGCAGTTCTGGATTGGGATGTTCCAAACAGCACTGCAGTCTCTGGCTCCGGCCATCTTGTTTTATCTCCAGCACACGCAGAGCTCAGAAGGCCAAATGTGAAACTGCAGACTGAAGTTCAACTTCTCCTCCACAAACTGAAACACTAAACAGATTAACAGTGGATTAGAACTCAGCACCAGGAAGCTTATCTACAGAACCAGCAAGAGGGAAATCTCTTGCTTAAGTTTGGGATGGGGGAAGCAGCAGGCACCCTCCTGGCTTAATCATTTACAGAGAGACAGACGAAGCCCTTCAGCACACAGTGGGAACTATAAACCATTACAATATGTCAGCTGTCATACAGACTGTTCCTCCTGCTTGTTTGTGTCAATTAAGCACGTACGAGATGCTCACAAGAAGTTGTTTTGTCACTTTCTCCATACAACACAGATTTCTATTTTTTTCAATCTACAGCCCTTCAGCCAAATCCATTTCAGCCCTGAGAAATCTGGAATTCACATGTAGTTAACTGTGTTCTCATCATCCTCCTTTCTGCTTCTTTCTGAAAGCAGGAAGACCTCAAATGCTGAAGCTCCTGGTATGAGACGTTCTCAGCAAACAGCAGGGCTGGCATGGCAAAAGCGCTTGGGGTCTCATACCTCAGTGAAGCCAGTACAAACAGCTTTGCTCTCACAAATACTCTGCTGGGACTCTCTGCCAAGCACCAGCTGTGACACCTCTGCTTCCATCACTCAGGCAACATGTGTCTGCTGCAACAATTCACCTGCTCTGCCACAAAATCTAGTGAACCACTAGCATTACTTCATATATGATTTGAGTTTTGAGGAGCAGAGCAATGCAGCATTGATGAAAATCCACCATTTCCTGGAACCTACCAGTAAAAGCACGAACAGTGACACCTCCCCCCCCACACCCCCAAATGGTTGGATGCAATCATCACTCCAAACTTTGATTACCTTGTGTAGGGCACACAAGAGTGTCTGTGTTAGGAATCCTGACTAACGATGGAAAGTTCAAAACAACAATTCTGTTGAAGCGCAGCAATATTTCGCTGCCAGCATCAGGGTCTCAATTATAGCTTCAAATGTTTGCTGTAATCAAAAATAAATCAGTATTACTGTCAGTAAACCATTAATTACTTTGTATCTCTAGCAGTTTGCTACATGAGTGGTAAATTAGTATCTAGTTTTAATCACTCCATGAAAACTGTGTCACTACTGAGCACCACAGAGGGTTATAGGGTGCCTGTCCCCATCTCCATCAGTAGAGATTGCGAACCAGGTGTCAGATATTAAGAGACACAAGGCAGAGGCAAACTAAGGAAGGCACAGCCAGTACAGGGGAAACCTACCATGATAAAAAGACTTCCCAGCTTCAGTTCCTTTATTGCAGCTCAGAAAGTCAGGAATTCTCTCTCAGTAAATCAATTGCTCACCAGGACTAGAGGTCACATAAGACATCTGTAAAAAGCAGTTAATCTTCACCTGCTGTATCTCACCTTTTTAACACCAGACTTGTCCCCCTTGAGCTCCAAGGAGTTGCCAACAACAAAAAGACAAAGCAAAGGGGAAGAGCAAGAGCTGAGCTCCAGCCCCACAGCCTGTGCTCCTTACTGGAAAGAGAGCACAAGGAAAGATCCCACAGATCTTTGTGGTGTGCATTACTCTAAGGCAGTTACAACACACCACAGAGGAGCCTCAGACTGGTAAAGCAGCAGTGAAATATTCATCTGTCTCTTTAATCTTCTCTGTCAGCAGTTTGTGAACATGAAAAACTATGGAGCTTTTGTAACTTTTTTTTTACATCCTAAATTCCTTTCTTTTTTTCAGTAGCTCTGAAGTGCTTTTACAGCTACTCTCTATTGTAGGATTTACGTATAATGAGATCTTATCTAGACAAATCCTCCTTTCATTTCGCTGTTCGTATTTGGTATCTGTAGCCTCAGTAGACAGAGCTCTAGCAGACGGATGAAAATCACCATTTCCAGGGCAAAGAACAGCAGCAAGGAAAAACTCTCTGTTGTGTGAACAGTGTCCATAGATAACAGGTAAAAACACACACAACACAGAAGCTGCGGGAAGCCGTTATGGGATCAAAACCTAAATTGTCACCAGATCCATACCCTACACAGCTCCACACTCACAGACTCCACACCTGGCCACACAGCCATGGCAAATGCAAATGAGTTCCACAGGGAAGACCCAAGTGAGCACGCTGATAGGCAATGAGGCCTCTGCTCCTAATCAGATCGGCACATCAGCCACCTCCGCTCATCCTGCTCCCACTCAGGTGTAACCTCAGCCTCAAAGCCCGTCTATTTCTGCAAACACACAGTCAGCCTTTCCTTAGAGCTCCCCGCTGCTGGTCACGGACACGGGGGCCATGGCAGCCAGCAGGAGCCCTCTGCCCCTGCCTGGAAGGCGACCCGGCACCTCTCGCTAAACCTCAGAGCTGCGGGAACGAGGACTACATGGGAAAAGAAAAACAAAGTGGAGGGGAAGGAGAGATGAAAAAAAAAAAAGGGGAAAACAAAAAGAAACCCTAGTGCAGAAGGCATCGTAACGAAGTCCTTTCTACCTCCATTCCGCCCCTTCCTCATAGACGCCTGGACACGGTACCGCGTTCCGAGCACCCGCAGCTGAGGAGTCACAGACTAGGTTTGGGTTGAAGGGGGCACCTCCAAGTAAAGAAGCAGCTCCAGTAGCGGCCCCGGCCTCGTTTGAACCCCGCGCTCGCCTCGCCACGCCCCGCCCCCGGCTCCCGCTCGGTGCTTCCGGTTCGGGCGCTCCGGTGTCGGCAGCGACGGCAGCTCTGGGCCCAGTCTGTCCCTGTCCCGTCCCATCCCGGTGGGCCATGCTGGACCCGGGCAGGCGGAGCGTGGAGCGGCGGGAGGCCACGCGGCGGCGGCTGCAGCGGTTCGAGGCGCTCAGAGGTGGGAACAGCAGCGCGGGGGGACCCCGTCCGGCCCGGCCCGGCGGCTCCGGTGTCCGCGGCGCGGGGGTTCCGGCCGGGCCGGGTTCCGTGATACGCTGTGCCCACAGGTGCGGCGGCCCGCGGCGCGTTCTGGGACGCGGTAGCAGTGACGGCGGCGGACGCGGAGCAGGCGCGGGGCTACCGGCAGCAGCTGGCGGCCAAGCTGGCCCGGGGCGACCTGCCCCGCGGGGCCCGGTACCACGTCTTCGAAGACCCGCCCGGAGCCAAGATCGGTGCGGAGCCCGCGGCGGGCAGAGCCGGGCTTGCGGGCCCGCGGTAGCTGCCAGCCCCTGCCCCTCGTTGCGGCAGATGCCCGCAGGGGGCACAGGGTTTGGTGCTTCAAGGAGCCATGGGAGCCCTGAAACTCCCCGGACATCCTCTCGAACCCCCCACTTATGTCCGTGTTGTGAATGTCCAAAGTACTTGTGACCGTTTGGACTTCCGTGTTGTGGAGGTTCCTTCCCGAGGGAGCTGTTGGGGTTTTGTGGATGAGGGACGGCCTAGGGAAGTGGCGAAGGGTTTTCCTGCCGAGGTTGCCCAGTCAGTGACCGTGAGGGGAGAACACGGGGGTTTCCCAGGAGCTGTCTGAGCAGTGTCCTCTCCCCTCCCCAGTATAAGGCTTCTGGAGCAGCTGCCCGCCCACCCTCTCTTCTACGTGACCTTAGCAATCACTACTCCCAAGCAGGACCATTCTGTTGGAGCCACCTCAGTATCTGTACCCACTGGCAGCTGCAGGAGGCAGTTAAAAAACCCCAGCACCAGATCCCTGTATCCCACACGTGGTTAATAATTTGTTATTAGTGCTTTTTTCAGCAGTTACTAAAACACTTCCTCTTTAGGAAACGGAGGATCAACCCTTCATGTTCTCCAATGCTTGGAGGATCTGTATGGTGATAAATGGACTTCTTTGGTTGTGCTGCTAATTCATTCTGGTAAGAGCCGTTTTACATTGCCCACCCTAAAACTTTTTGCCACTTTTCTTTCTGAAAATAACATTCTGGCAGAGGTATTAGAGTTCTAAAATGCAGTTCCCTTCACAGGGTAATCCCAAAGGTAACTGATGGGATCATTTGAATTTAAATTGATACCTGGGAGATACTGCTAGCACTTAAGCATTTCTTCTGGCACTTAAGCTGTTCGGTCAGGCAGTAGAGAAATAGGTGTGATTCACAGTATCAGAATGAAACTGCTGCCCTAACGGCCCTCCCTCGGGGTCCTCAGGATGACTTGCAGACTGCATGTTTGCTGCCTTATCCAGTCCAACCACTGTAAAAAGGGGTGTCAGTTCTGCAGAGAAAGAAACCAAGTCATGACAAGTTCCCTGAGCAAATCACTGCTTGTTTGACTTAGCTCTGACTTAAAGTTCCTGGGAGGAGCCTCATTTTTTCAAGCAAAATTAGGGGGTCATTTTGTGTCTTCACTTTAGTTATGGACAAGTGTTCCATGCTCCAGCTTTGATGCAAAATAAAGATAATTAAATTAACTGCAGTTCTAGAGTAACTGTTTAAGGAAAGCCGGATTTTGACATAAGGTCAGACTGGCTTTGAAGAGGAGTCATTGATGGTTGTTGTACCTCTGTTGTTTTTGAGGAGTACTCAGTATCTGACCAAGCCAGGGGATTGTTTTATGTACCTTAGTGTTTACATGAAATAGCGGCATGGGTTGAGGTTCTGCTTGCTTGCATACAGTGTCTCTATGCAGTTAAAAATGTCTTTTGTCTGGAAGGTGGTTACAGCCAGCGGTTACCAAATGCGAGCGCCCTGGGAAAGATTTTCACAGCTCTGCCTTTGGGTGATCCCGTTTACCAGATGCTGGAGCTGAAGCTGGCCATGTACATCGACTTCCCCAGCCATATGAAACCAGGAATCCTTGTTACGTGTGCGGATGACATAGAACTTTACAGCACTGGGCTCACGGAAACCATCACATTCGATAAACCCGGGTTCACTGCGCTGGCTCACCCGTCAGATGTGGCGCTAGGAACCACTCATGGAGTGTTTGTTTTGGACACGTCTAGTTTCTCAGGAGAAGGAGGGCTTGCATACACTACTTGCCATCGCTTCCTGCACAAGCCTGACATTGAGACAATGCACCGGTACAGTGCAGTGCACCCGAGAGGAACTTGTTTTCAGCTACGTTCCACTGGAGACCTCAGCGACTCGGAACTGCGCTCAGAGTGTGTGTATACAGACAGTATATTTTACATGGACCACAGCACTGCAAAGCGGCTGTTGACATTTTACAAGCAAATGGGCACTCTTTGCTGTGAAATAGATGCATATGGTGACTTCCTCCAGGCCCTGGGACCTGGGGCCACACAAGAGTACACAGAAAACACCAGTAACGTGACAAAGGAGGAGTCGCGGTTGGTGGAAGTACGGCAGAAGCTCTACTCCCTTCTGAAGGGAACCGCGCTCAATGTTGTAGTCTTAAACAACTCCAAGTTCTATCACATTGGAACTACTCAGGAGTATTTGTATCATTTCGCATCTGATAGCAAACTGAGATTCGAGCTTGACCTGCTGCCTGTGGCATTTAGCATCTGTGACAAAGCTGGGGCCTTGGGTCGGTCAGCAAGCATCATCCAAAGCGTGCTGGAGCCGGGATGCTCCATCGGAGCTGGGTCTGTTATCGAGTACTCTAGGATTGGGCCCAAAGTCTCGGTGGGGAAGGGCAGCATTATCAGTGGCTCGCACATAAATTTCACAGCAGACATCCCTTCAGACTGCTTCCTGAGTTCATTAAGTGTAAAAATTAACCACCAAGTGAAGTACGTGACTGTCATGTTTGGTGTAGAGGACGACCTGAAGAAGAGTGTGAAATCGCTGTCAGAGTCACATTCCCTCCGGTTTTTTGGCGTCAGCTTGCCGGAGTGCTTGGAGCTGTGGGGTATGAAGGTTTCCAGCCAGCTCTTCTCTGGTGCGAGCACATGCTTGGGGCTGTGGACTGCCAGGATTTTTCCTGTTTGTTCTACTCGGAGTGAATCAGTGAGAATGGTGTTAAAAATGTTGAATTCTGTGCAGCACATGTCAGCTTTGGAACTGAATGGCTTTACGCTGCTGTCTGTTGAGGAAATGCTCACCTGCAAAGATGTAGCAGACATGTTGGAGTTCAGGGAGCACATTTATGAAGAGATCCGCCTACAAAGACCAAAAGAGACATCTGCCCTGTAGAATGAACAGTGCTTGGGCAGATCTCCTGTTTGCGTTTGTGCACGAATTATTGCCTCCCAGCTTGTGAAAGTCATCACAAACAAGTACTCAGATGGCTTCTCTGATTTAACCAAGCTCTCAGTAACAAGCCTGTGTTATGCTTCGACGTAACATCAGCATTGCAGCAACTGCAGATAAATGGCTCTTTTGATGGCAGAGGTGTAGGGATACGTTTTGTAGAGAGTGAGCAATCCCAGCTCTGTGAGCTTAGCCAGAGTCTGAGCTAAGGGCTTTGAAGCCTGCTTGGAAAGTTTCTCAAGGTCAGCGATGTGCAGATCCCATGGGAAAGCTGGCACGTAGAAGGAAAACAACAGGTTATGGAATGAAAACTATCATACGAATAGTGCGTGGACAAAAGGTACTTAACCAACAACAGTAGCTTTTAAGACGGATGGACAGATGTGTTGTACCAATCAGCAATGTACATGTGTTGCATGGACCGCCCGGCTGTGTATAAAAGGGTTAAGTTGACACTTAATATAATGACATTTGCTTGATCATATTGACTGTCATGTGTCTGCCCATTTTGTACTCCCAGAGACAGAGGTAATGGAATGTTTCAGGTCTGAAAACATTCATTGCTTACTTTTCTGGGGATCTGTGTTGCTGTGGTCAGCAGAGAGGGTAGAGAACACATTAACGATAAGTTTGCCTGAGAACTGCTTTAAAAGAGATAGATCCATTAAAAGTGCTTTGTAAGCCAAGCTGTCTTCAGCATTAGTCATTGCCTGTCTCTATTTGGTTTGGTTTGTCTTTTTTAATAACAATTAACTGCTGACTGAATTCCCCAATGGCATCTTTACTACACTGCCTACAAGGCAGCACTGTAACATCTCCTGGCTGCTTTAACCTTCACCAGATTTCTTCCACAGTCGTGAAGAAACATTTCAGGAGACACAGTGTTTATCCTAAGGAAAGGAGAAATACAGAATACATGGAGGCTGGGAACTGCCAAGGGTGCCTTCAGAGGAATTTTTGAGCAAATAGAGTTTTTAAAAGTTCCTATAAATGTTTAGTTTAACAATGGGAACAGGCATTCATTTGAGAACACCATGGTCCAGGACAAATACGTGAAGTCCCATAGTAGAGTTCGTGATGGGACAGGGAGCATTTGGCTTTGGTCTTCTCTCTCTCATCCTGTTTGCATCATCTGCTCATCTGCTGTGAGCTTTGGCAAAACCACTGTGTGACATAGGCTTTGCATCTTCCACTGGAGGCCAGGCTTTGTTCTGGGAAGGCTGCCTTGGTGATTGCTCTACTGCTCTGCAAGCTGTCTGCCTGTTCTGTAACAGTAACCCAAGTCTTGTTCCCCCGGTGTGATTATTCACTACTGTGGATTTACTCCAGATTCCCATAGTTCTGTGCACTGGTGCCATTGCTGAGAGCAACCTGGGAATAAACAGTGAACGGATTGGTTCTGTCAGGTAAGCAGTGGGGAAGGCATGAGGGGCAGTACAGTGACTGAGCAGCTTTGGAGAACAGCTGGGGCAGACACTGGGGAGGGAGCAGAGCGAGTTCCTTCCAATGGAGAAACAGGGCAGCAAGCTGGCACCCAAGTTTAAAAGCTTGTGGCTAAACACTTAGGTGAGGAGATGGGAATGCTTTCTTGACCCTGACCCATGATTCTCCTCCACTGCAGGTAATAGAGGGCACAGTGCCTGTCAGGTAAGACCTGCTGAGAACAGGAGGCATCTCTTGAAGCTTTGAGTTTGCTTTGATTATGGCTTACTAAGTTTCCCCCATGGATGCAGTGTTCATACAGGCCTCTATATCACTGCCTGGCCCCCTTGGTCCTGAAGTGCAACTTGGGCTGGTACCATCTGAAATACAGCCCAGAGGAGTTTTTAGTGATGGTATTCATGTCAGCTTGCTTTATTTAATTAGTTTGGCTGTGTAGTGCAGTAATAGGGCTCGTAATGAACATCATCGTAATGATTTCCCTGAATGCTCTGAGAGCAGGCGGTAATGAACCGAGATTGAGCCGCACGTATTACTGTCCCTATCGCACTTGGAAACTTGAGAGAGAGGATTATTTCCGTAACCTTTTAGGCAGGAAATTGAAATCTGAGAAATTGGGCACTTAGCGAAGAACATGGGGGAAGGCAGCTGGAATCAAAAGGAGCAGCTGAAAGGTGTCTGTGCCAGGAGGGTCTGGGGAGCTGACTGACAAGGTAAGCAACAAGCACTCTGGGCTGCCTGGAGACGTTCTTGACTTGGACACGGAGTTGGTCTGCACTGGGGCTCAGCAGTTCCAGCCACTTCTCATTCCTAAATCTCTGATGCAACAGCTCCATTTTCTGCTCTGTGCACATGTGGAAAATTAATCCCTGTGCAAATGCCACTGGAGCACTGTGCGAACAGAAATAGCAGCACTGTTCTTCCCTTAAATCCACTGCTTCAGAGAAGCCTCCATAACCACCCGCTGCCTGTGGTGGCCTCCAGAGCTCCTGGAGCTTCATTTCCATAAAACTTTTAGTGTCTGTTTCATTTTGTGTGACTTATCTGAGTGTCACCAGGATTACACTGTGATGTACAGGGGCAACTTGCAGCCTCTCAAAGGAAGTGCCAGACATGGGTATGTTCTAATTAATCTGAAATAAAGATCATTTCAAAACACTTAATCCTGTAAAGCTTTCCCGTGAGGGACATTTAAAACCAGAAGCAGGACGGAAATTTTTCACACGTTTCTCTTGTGAGATTGGACGTGACAGCTGCACGTTCCAGACTTAATAAAGCTGCGGTGAAGCCTCTAAAAAATTAATCACAGGAATATGTCCAGCTCAGTATTCTGTAAACATTACATGTGAGGACTTTACTCACTGGAAACCGTTGCTGCTGACATTTCACTGCTCATGTGTAGGTGTTCATTAGAGCTGGTCTGACCCTGCCGCTGGTGCAGTTACTCCTCCCCGTTGGCAAATGCTCTGCAAGTAATGTTACGGCCTTTGTTGGGTTTTTTCCCCCCTGGTTTCAATTATTCTGCCACGCCTTCACATAGCCTGTGCTGAGAATGCTTCCAGAAGTCACCTGAAAGCTGCTTTTGGGGTGGACAGATCTGTGGCAGTGACTTTGCTGCCTGACCTCCTGTGCTGTGGCTTCCAGAGGTCTCCTTGAGTGTCCGTATGAATGAACCTTCACCCACACAACTGTCTGCAGAGACTAGGATGATGGTATAGACGACTGCTTTTGGACCCAGGTGGTACTGGAACATCAAGTGCAAGGTATTTACTTACTAGATTATTTGCTTTACCTTATCAGGGAGATGCAGTGCCCTGACTTCGTAACATGGCTGCATTGAAAAGCATTTTCTGTGCAGAAGTGAACAGTAGGCTTCTTGGCCTTCAAAGTCTGTCCTTTCTCTTTTTCTGGGTGGAGGACAAGTTTTGTTCTTCAGGCTACAAACAGAGACAAACAAAACTGTTATGTCCATTCTAGCTGGTTTTCACTGGCTTTTCCCTCACCCTATCCTACCTCACCTGGTACATGCTACTTATTAAGTGACTTCCTGCCAAGCCTGTAAGTGCCTTTAGAGCCGCTGGACCCCAGCTCCCCTTGCAGTCACAGCTCAGGAGCCCCACTGTGACTCTGTGAGTGCGGGTACTTGCTGTGGCACTGCACTGTCCGGGGAGCTGTACAGACACTGGGACCCCTGAGTCACAGCTGGGAACCCCTGGCTGGCAGGACCAGCCCCAGGCCCTTCCTCCAGAGCAGCTCCTACAGGCATGGGCTATGAATCTCAGAGTCCTACTCTGGTGGGACTGGCAGCGATCACCCCCTGCCAGAGCAGGGTCGCCAGAGCAGGTGCCTAGGATGGGTCCAGGGTAGGTTTGGGGTCTTTCCAGAGGAGACTCCACACCCTCTCTGGGCAGCCTGGGCCAGGGTTCTGCCACCTTCACAGCAAAGAAGAAAAAGGCTGATCTTGCTCATGTGACAGTTGAAGTTAAAATCCTAACATTATTAATACTCTACCACATGAACAGTTCAGACAATGTTCAGAGAGCTCTCCTGCTGGAACAAAACCAAACCCATCCAAGATCCTGCCACAGCCCAGGTGCTGAGGTGGTGTGTCCTCTCAGGTCTTCTGACCCCAGGACTCTCCAGCAACTGGGAGAGATGCCCAAAACACTTCTCTCTGGCTGCAGGGCCATGGCCGTACTTTTGGGACTGGATGAAAACCAAACTGTGTTCAGCTAATAAAAGCAGCAGGCGAGGAGAGACCTGGCTGGATGCTGCTTTTCCAGCTCTTCCAGTTGCTTGGCAACCTGATGGGGAGGATCAGTTAGCAGAGCTGGTGCCTTTTTGCAAATATTTGGTGGAATATCACAGGGCACATTGTCAGAGCAGCTCAAAGTCTTCTGAAACACATCCCCGGTTTTATGTGTAAATCAGTGCAAACAGACGGGCTGTGTCAGGAGCTATCACAGGAGCACACGATTTGTTTGCAGTGGGATGCAGCGCGTTGGAGATGTGGAGTACGTGTGTTGTGTTTACAGATCTTCTTGCCTAAAATCCTTAACTGGGGAAATAAGAACTTGTGCACAGAACAGCCAGCTGCCAAGGCTGATCAACACAATCTAACACAGAAATCTGAGCTGGGTCTCTTGAGCTTGGAAAAAAGGAGCCGGAGGCGTGACCCCATGAATGTTGATAAATATGGAAAGGGTGGGTGTCGGAAGGATGGAGCCAGGCTCTGATCAGTGGCATCCAGTGATAGGACAAGGAGCAATGGGTGTGAGCTGGAGCACAAGAGGTTCCACGTCAATGTGAGAAGGAACTGACTATTGGACAAGGGAAAGGCTGTGGATATTGTTTACCTGGACTTTTGAAAAGCCTTTGACACAGTTCCCCGTGGAATTCTGCTCGATAACCTGGCTGCTCATGGCTTGGACGAGCACACAATCTGCTGAGTAAAACACTGGTTGAACGGACGGGCCCAAAGAGTGGTGGTTAATGGAGTTAATCCAGCTGGTGACCTGTCACAAGTGCTGTGCCTCAGGGCTCGGTGTTGGGACCATCTCTGTTTAACATCTTTATTGATGATCTTGATAAGGTCACAGAATGTATCATTAGTTAGTTTGCACATGACGCCAAGTTAGGTGGGAGTGTTCATCTGCCAGAAGGTAGGGAGACTCTTCAGAGAGACTTGGATCTTCTGAGGGAAGACTGAAAGAGTTGAGGCTCTTTAGTTTGAAGAAGAGGAGGCTGAGAGGAGACCTCATCACTCTCTACAACTAACTGAAAGGATATTGTGGAAAGGTTGGTGCTGGTTTCTTCTCACAAGCAATTAGTGATAGAACAAGAGGGAATGGGTTCAAGTTACAACAGGGTAGGCTTAAACTGGATATTAGGTAAAATATTTTCGCAGAAAGGTCAAGTACTGGAATGGGCTTCCCAGGGGAGGTGGTTGAGTTGCCATCCCTGGATGTGTTTAAAGATCATTTGGATGGGGTTTTAAGGGATGTGGTTTAGGGCTGAACTTGTAAGGAAGGGTAGATGGTTGGACTCGATATCAGGGGTCTTTTCCAACCAGAGTGATTCTGTGATTCTGTTAACTCACAATCTGCAACATCCAGGGGTTTGGCTCCTGTCTAAAAAGTGTTCATATACTGTATGTGATGCCAATTATGTTTTGCCAATCTGGGGCTAACAGAAGGACACCAATGCCAATAGAAGAGATAAGCTTACTTTTTCAAGGTACTTTGATTTGGGGCCTTCTGTTCAGTCCTTAGCACTTTGGTGCCTCATCCATTGGGTTGTTCAAGGTCAGTTAATTTCTACTCCTTCAAGTAAATTGTGTGCCTAAAATGGGTCCCTCCATTACATAAACTGGTTCCTTTCTGGTTTTATGTTATCCTTTACTGAAAATAACTGTTCTTTATTCTCCCTTTCCTTACTGTTGAAAGGGATTGTGGCGGAACAGTCTTGTTTTTAGAGACAATATTATCTGGCAGACTTCTGTTGTTCTTCTGGAAAAATCCTTTTGCTACAAATGGCCTAACTGTTCTTGATATCCTGGGATCTAAACATGTTCCTTATCATCCTGCTTTATAGTTAATACTGGTCAATTCATGACACTGTTCTTTGACCCTCTTACTTTACCTGCTTCCAAACTATCATCTGTTATTTTTTCTGTAATCAGCAGAGTGCGATGAGGATGTTGAGAGCTGTGTGAAGTCTTGGCTTAAAGAATCGGTACACTAAATGTGTTGGAAAGAAAATGTTTACAGAATAAACAATTTCTGTGCTTAAAACTCATCAGTTCCTTAAACGAGCCCTAAAGATTCCACTCTTTGTCTATGGTTCAGATGCCAAAAAGTTCAATTCTCATGGCTGCATGGCTGAGGATCTTGGTGTTATCCTACATCCTTGAACTGTGGTCTTGGAAGGAGTCCTCAATTCCAAAAGATACTGTTTTCTTTTTCTTTACCCGAGGTGATCAGGCCCAGCCAACATGGGTTCATGAAGGTCAAGTGCTATTTAACCAACCTGATCTCCTTCTATGATCAGGTGACCTGTCTAGTGGATGAGGGAAAAGCAGTGGATGTTGTCTACTGGAACCTCAGGAAGGCATTTGACACTGTTTCCCACAGTATTCTAGTGGAGAAGCTGGTGGCTCATGGCTTAAACAGGTGGTCTCTTTGGTGGGTTAAAAAGTGTCTAGATGACTGAGCCTGGAGAGTTGTGGTGAATGGGGTTAAATCAAGTTGGTGACTGGTCACAAGCAGTGTCTCTTGGGGCTTCGTGTTCTGATCAGTTGTGTTTCACATCTTTATCTGTGACCTGCATGAAGGGATCAAATGCACCCTCAGTAAATTTGCAGATGACACAAAATTAAGCAGGAGTGTTAATCTGCTTTAGGGTAGGGAGGCTCTGCAGAGGGATTTAGATTGGCTGGAGCAGTGGGCTGAGGCCAATGGGATGAGGGCTAGCAAAAGCCAGGTATGGGGTTGTGCACTTCAGTCACAACAACCCAGCAGTGCTCCAGGCTTGGGGAAGAGTGGCTGGAGAGCTACCTGGCGGGAAAGGACCAGCTGTTGGTTGACAGCTGGCTGAACGTGCGCCAGCGAGGTGCACAAGTGGCCAAGGCAGCCACCAGCATGGTGGCCTGTATCAGAACTTTGTAGCCAGCAGGAGTAGGGAGGTGATGGTGCCTTTGCACTCTGGAGACCTCACCTTGAGTACTGTGTTCAGTTTTGAGTGCCACAGTATAAGAGGGATGTTGAGGTGTTGGAGTGGGTCCAGAGAAAGGCAACGAAGCTGGTGAGAGGTCTGGAAAACATATCCTGTGAACAGCGGCTCAGGGAACTGGGGTTATTTAGTTTAGAGGAGGCTGAGAGGAAATGTTATTGCTCTCTACAACTACCTGAAAGGAGGTTGTAGTGAGGCTGGTGCTGGTCTCTTCTCCCAAATTACTAATGATAGGATGAGGAGAAATGGCATCAGGTTGCATCAGAGGAGGTTTAGATTGGATCTTAGGGGGACGTTATTACTGAGAGAGGGTTGAGCACTGGACCAGGCTGTCCTGGGAGGTGGTGGAGTCACCATCCCTGGAGGTGCTTTAAAAATTAGTAGATACAGCACTTAAGGCTGTGGTCTAGGTTTAGGGAGATGTTGGGATGAAGGTGGGACTTGATGATCCTGGAGTTCCTTTCCAGCCATGACGATTCTGTGATTCTATAGCTGCATCTTTGGAAGCGTTTAGATTCAAATCTCTTTTTGATACAAGGCCTTCCTAACTGAGGGATAAGAAGGCGTTTTCCTCTTTCTTCCAACAATGAGACCATTTGTTGCAGCCTATTGTTTTGCAAATTTTAAGGTACAATTTCTTTACTGTGAGGGTAATGAAATGTTGAACAAGTATCCTAGTGAGGTGGTCAGTTCTTCCAGCCTATCAGTGTTTAAGGCATTTGGACAATCTGGACCAATTTGGTCCAAGTTGGACTGGATGATCTTTTTAAGTCCCTTCCAAATGGAACTTTTCTACAGCTGTGGGTTCTTTGGACTGAGTCTGTGATTATTACCCGGTGGACAACAGTGTTAGCTAAGAACTGCTCTGGTACTCGCTTTAAAGAGTAAACAATGGTTTAATTCACTGTAAGACAAAACGACCCTTACCAACGAAGCAGTGTTTACTTTAAAAACTAATTGTATGTGCTATCATTCTTTATAGGGTAGCTGTATGAACAATGGGCAGATGCCTCATCAGTCTCATCTAATTGCAGTTTTACAGAATCATGGTTACGTGGAGATTGATACTTCAGGGTTGCATTTAAGAGTTAAAATGATGTTGAGATGAGAAAGAATTTCAAAGTAAATTTGATTGGTCTAGTTTCAATATTGTGTTTTCATTCAAGAGCAAGCTTAATATTTAAACAAGTATTTAAATAAAATATTTAAACAAGTGTTTAAATAAACAAGATTCGCCCAAGTTCCTACATTAGAGGTAGTTTCAGATGACTGTTTTGTTGGGAAAATACTCTGCAATGCGTTTTAAAGAGAGTTGCCTCAATTATCATAGAACAGTTTCAGCTGGAAGAGACCTTCAGAATCATCGAGTTCAGTATTTTCCTAGCCCTATTGTTACCACTAAACTGTGTTCTCCAACACAACATCTACCCTTTTCTTAAACACCTTCCACCTCCCTGGGCAGGCTGTTCTAGTTCCTGAAAACCCTTTCAGTAAAGAAATTCCTCCTAACATCCAACTTGAACCTTCCCTGTTGCAGCTTAAGGCCATTTCCCCATGTTCTACCACTTACCACTGGGGAGAACAGACAAACCCCCACCTTTCTGCAACCTTCTTTCAAGTAGATGTAGAGACCAATAAGGTCTCCCCTCAATCTCCACTTCTCCAGGCTAAACAGCCCCAGATCCCTCAGCTGTTCTTCATACAACACATGTTCCAAATCCTTTACTAGCTTGGTAGCTGCCTCTGTACCCTTTCCAGCATTTCAGTGTCCCTCCTATAGTGAGTGGCCCAAAACTGGACACAGTACTCAAGGTGTGGCCTCACCAAAGCTGATTAGAGGGGACTGTTTTCACCTCTGTGCTTCTGCTGGCAACACTATTCCTGATACAGACCAGGATGCCATTGGCATTCTTGGCCACCTGGGCACACTGCTGGCTCGTACTCAGCAGCTCTCTATTAACACTCCCATACCCCTGTCTGCCTGGCAGCTCTCCCACCACTCCCTAAGCCAGTAGCAATGATGGGGTTATTATGTCCAGAGTGCAGGACCCAGCATTTTGCCTTATTGAAATTCATGTAATTGGCCCAGCAGTTCAGCCTATCTCAATCCCACTGGAGAACCCCCTACCCTCAAGCAGATCAACACTTCCACCCAGCTTGGTATCATCTGCAAACTTACTGAGGGTGCATTCTATTCCCTTGTCCAGATCACTGATAAAACGTTAAACTGAAGTGGCCCCAGTGCCGAGCCCTGGGAGATAGCACTCAGGACCAGCTGCCAACTGCATGTAATGTTGTTGACCATAATTCTTTGTACTTGGCCATCTAACTAGATTTTTACCCAGGAAATCATATACCAATCCAAGCCAAGAACAGTCAGTTTCTCTAGGAGAATGCCCTGGGCAACAGTGCCAGATACTTTACTAAATTTAGGGTAGATAACACCTACAACCTTTCCTTCATCCAACAAACGAGTAATCACATGTTCTGGGTTAGGAAATAAATAAGGCTTTGGTATTACCTTTCGTTTTCTCTTCCCAAAATAGGACTCTAAAGGAGGCAGAAAGAGACCCCTTACCCCAGACAGCATTTTGTCCGCTGCTCACAGAGGCTGAGTCCTTGAAAGGGGGTTTGTGGTTGATTTAGAGGGAAGTGACGGGCATTCCCATCTACTTTGTACCCTGATAAAAGACTCTGAGGGGTGAGCAGTCGCTCTTTCTCCTGGAGCCCTGTGGGGCAGCCGGCCTGGGCCCCAGCCAACCCTGGCCCCGACCCCGCTTGCCTATGCCAGGACTAGGATGTAGCCAATAGATCGGAGCAGAGCAATTCCAATCCTGTCCGCCCGGATCCAGCTCTGGCTACAGCTGAGCGCAGTGACAGTGTGTTTTGTCTGTGGCTAGAGCTACGGAACTGTGCCAGCAGAAAGCCTTTCCCCAGCCTGCACTGCAAAGTAGGTAGGCACAGTGAGAAACCACCAATGCTGGTTCCTCCCTACATTGAGCAAAACAAAGCTGCGCCTAGCATCACAAGCCTGGAGACATCAGAGCAGTGAGCTAACATTAAAGAGGAAAAGCCCCAAAAGCCTGAAGGGGGCAGGGGGCTATGCCCCTGCTGACTTTGCTATGCAGCTGTTGCTGTTGTAGCCTCACCTTGTGGCCGGCCGTGTGGGTGCCACCATCTTTGATGCTCTGAACATCAGGAGGAGAAACTGTTTTGTCATTTTGCCACTGCGAAAACTGGGGATGCTTAAGTAAGCAGGAGAATGGAGCCCTGAGGGGTGTCTGCTTTGTTCAATGGAACCATCTATGCAAGAAGCTGGAAAAGAATCCTAACTCTTAAACCTTTGTCAGAATGCTTGGGAAATAGGGATCTGAGATGTTCTAGGGCCCTTTCCCTTTTGCTGTAGAGTGTGTCCCTTGCCCCAGCGGAACCTGGCTGAACCTAAAGGCCACTTACATAATTCTTTGCCCATTTTCCCCTCACAGTGCATGTCTCATCAAGATGGAGTTTCTGTTTTGTGTGTTTTAATTTGCCTGGGCTTTTCTTCTGTGCTTAGCTGTAGAATTAATAAACTCCTTTTGTTTCCCTAAACTGTTGCAGACCAGTGTAGAAGAAAGGGACTTGAGGGTCCTGGTGGACAGCAGAATGATCATGAGCCTGCAAGGTGCTCTTGTGGCAAATGGTGTCTTGGGGTGTGTCAGAAGGCTAATGGTTGGCAGATCGAGAGAGGTTCTCCTCCCCCTCTGCTCTGCCCTGCTGAGACCACATCTGAAACATTGTGTCCAGTTCTGGGCCCCTCAGTTCAAGAAGGAGGGAGAACTGTTGAAGAGAATCCAGTGCAGAGCCATGAAGATGATGGAGTAGAACCACCTCCCTTGTGAGGAAAGGCTGAGGGAGTTGGGTCTATTTAACTTAGACAAAAGGAGACTGAGGGGTGTCATCATTAATGTCTATAAATATGTGAATCTCAATGTCATCTAATGATAGGACAATGGGCAGTGGGTATAAGCTGGAACATAGGAGATTCCACTAAAGTATCAGAAGGAACTTCTTCACGGTGAGGGTGATGGAGCACTTCAGTGGGCTGCCCTTGGAGGTTGTGGAGTCTTCTTCTCTGAAGATGTTTAAAACCTGCATGAATCTGTTCCTGTGTGACTTGGTCTAGGTGATCCTGCTCTGGTAGGGCGTTTGGACTAGATGATCTTTCGAGGTCCCTTTCAATCCCTAATGTACTATGATACTGTGATTGCCTAATAAATTCTATCCAAGACAACCCTTGAGACCTGGCTGCTTTTCCTTCTGTTGTTTGTATTTTAACCCGGGATACCCTGTCACAGAATAAAGTCAAGTTTATTAAATAGGACCTGCCCTTCATAAACCCATGCTGATTCAGTCTGACTGGTTATTCTGTATGTGTTGGTTAATGGAACACAGGATGATCTGCCCCATCAGTTTTCCTGTGGCAGAAGTCAAACTAACGGGCCTGTACTTTCATGGATCATCCTCCTGACCTTTCTTACAGATTCATGTTATATTGGCTGACTTCCAGTCAGCTGGGACCTCCTCAGTCTACCAGGACTGCTGATAAATGATGGACAGTGGTTTGGTGTAAACACCTGCCAACTCATTCAGCACTCTAGGATATGCCTCATCTGGCCCCACAGATATGTAGACAGCAATGTGGAACAATAGGTCCCTGACCATGTCCTCCTGGACTGTGGGTCAATATTTTGCCCCTGGCCCTCATCTCTTGGCTTGGGGAGCTGGCTTCCCTCAGCACAGGTGTTGCTATGACTAAAGACTGAGGCAAAGAAGGCATGATGCACCTCAACCTTACCCTCATTGTTTGTCTCTGTACTTCTTCCTGTGTATAGTAAGGGATGATCTTTCTTTTGTTCTTAATGTATTTATAGAAGCTTTTCTTGCTGTCCTTTACTTTCAAAGCCAGATTAATTTCTATCTGGGCTTTGGACCTTCTAATTATCTCCATACATAACCTAACAATATCCTTGTTTTTATTATGAGTGGCCAGCCCCTTGCAGAGGCCATAAACTTTTTTCCCCTGATTTTCGGACTGTTTGGGCTGATGTCTCTATTTAGCCAGGCTGATGTTCTATGCCACTAGGGCATAGAAGGGTATACAGGGATGGCCAGATCCTGTGTCTTAAAGATTTCCTTCTCAAAGAGTGTCCAGCCTTCCTGGACACCTGTACTCTTTAAAACTAACTCACAAAGGATTCTGTCAAGTAACCTCTTAAACAAATCAGACTCCACCCTTTGAAAGTCCGAAATTACAGTTTTGCTGTCTCCCCTCTTACCATTTCTGATAATAGATAACTTAAATTTTGTGGTCAGTGTTACCCAGAGAGCCTCCAACTGCCACATCCTCCACAAGTCCTTCTCTGTTCACAAACAGGAGGTCCAGCAGGGTGCCTTGCCTGGTTTGTTCACTTAACTGCTGTGTGAGGAAGTTATCCTCCACACATTGCAGGAACCTGCTTGATTGTTCCCTCTCTGCTGTGTTGTATTCCCAGTGAATACCTGGGAGACTGAAGTCCCCTACAAGAACAACAGGAAGTGTCTGTGAGATTTCTACCAGTTGCTTATGGAAAACTTCATCCAGCTCACTGCTCTGATTGGGTGGTCTGTAGCAGACTTCCACACCAATATCAGCTTTATTGGCCCTTAACCTAATCCAGACATTCATGACCCCATCATCACTATACTTGATTTCTGATCTTTCATAGCATTCCCTATCATACAGGGCTACTCCACCACCTCTCCTTCTTTGTCTGTCCCTCCTAAAGACCATGTGGCTATCAGCTGTGGCACTCCAGTCATGTGAGCTATCCCACCACATTTCTGTAATAGCCGCTATGTCATAATTTTCCTTGTGCATTATAGCTTCAGACTCTCCCTGTTTATTACTAATACTGTGTGTATTAGAACAGATGCACTTCAGATGAGCTAATGATTCCAACTCCTTTATGTGACTGTGGGCCCTATCAGACCCTTCACAGATGGTTCCATGATTTCTAAATGTCTATCCCTTCCCTCAAGTGAGATCTCAGAACAAGAGTACTCGCTAGTCCATCATCCTGTAAACCCTGGCATGCTTTCTTTGGGCTTATTCCTAGTAGGCCTGGTTTTCCCCTTCCCCCTTCATATCTAGTTTAAAGCTCTGTTAGCTCCTGCCCCAAAATGCTTTTTTACCTTTGGGACGGTTCCATCCCACCTGCCACCAGCAGACCAGTTGTCTCATCTAGCAGCCTGTAATCAAAAAAATCCAAAGCCATGCTGATAACACCAGTCCCAGAATCATGACTTAACCTGTTGCCTCTTCCTGTCAATTTCCTCCTTCATGATTGCCACTGAAGGCCTAGAAGAGAAGAGTTTGCGGTCCTGATCCCTTAAGCAGCTTTCCCAAGGCTCTAAAGTCTCTTTTAACTGACTTTTGGCTCCTTCTACCCAGTTCACCACTACCGACCTGAAGTACTAAAAGTACTAAAAAGCTTCTCCAGCACATCCCTAACCCATGCCCTAGGGAGGCAGCAGACTTCCCTGTGAAGTAGTTCAGGACAACATATTGACCCCTCTGTCTCCTTCAATAGAGGGTCACCCATGACAGTGTGCTATCTGCTTTTCTTTTGGAGCCAGTTGTGATGCTGGGTCAATTGCTATTCAATCTTTCTGGCACTTGTGGCCTGGGTGAATCATCTTCCTCTCCAACAGCCAGTTCCTCTTTCAGCACTCCATACCTGTTCTGCAAGGCTAACGGAGAAGGTAGCGGAGACCAGGAGGGGATTTGCCTTCTTCCAAGGGCAGGGACCTATTTCCATTCCCCACCTTCACAGAACACTAGGGAATGGAAGGGACTCTGAAAGATCATCCAGTCCAATCCCCCCGTCACAGCAGGATCCCCCAGATCAAGTTACACAGAACTATGTCCAGGTGGGCCTCAAACATCTCCAGAGAACGAGACTCCACAACCTCCCTGGGAGTTCTCTTCTTCCACAAACCAGAGTGGTATGAAAGAACTGGGATGTTAATATGAAAAGAGTATCAGATTTAAAACCTAACTCAACTTCTCTGAGGTCACTTCTTACTGCCTGGTGAGGAGGCATCATCTGATTTATGTGGGGCCTCTACCTGTTTGCTTTCTCTCAGGGAGCGGGTCCATCTGTCAATCTGTGTTACACTCCTTGACCCTTCTCAACCTCTCCACTTCCTCCTTCAGCTCAGCCATCAGGCTGAGCAGATCGTTCACCTGTTCAAATCTAAAACAGGTGGTGTCTCCACTACCCTCCATCCTAAGTGCCAGGCTCCAGCACTCTGCACAGCCAGAGGCCTGGACACCTACAGGTTTGCGTGGTAGCTCTGTCTGGGTGCCTACAGCCTTTTGCCTGGTAGCAGCCATACCTGGACCTCTACAAGCATCCGACACCTTGCAACTTCAGGGATGTTGCAACTTGCAATTCAAGTTGGGATGGGTGCCCATGGCCTATGACCACTTAGAATGACTCAGCTTACTTTGTACACCAGCAGAGGCTCAGTACCCTGTCCCATGAGCTGCACCCAGCTATGGCACCCACCAGGGCACACAAGCACTGGTTTCTTGTCCTGTGTCTTCCCAGAGATTTCTTCTAGCCAGGTGCTTGACCAAGCTATGCAAGATGCTGGCTTATAACTGCTAATTGCCCTATGATTATCATGTTTATACTTCATCTTTTTTGTTCCCGCCCTAGTCTGGAGCGCTTCAGCACCCTGCTGCTGGCTTGCTGACTGATTATTCCATTCACAATTAAGTCATGAATGCAGTTTTCTTCCTGCTGTGAGGAGGGCAGGATGTGTGGCAAGCTGACCAGCCATGGTACTGGCAGTGGAGCATGTAACAGGGAAAACGTGCATTTACTTTCTGATTTAAAGGTGAACTTTATGATTAGGTGATTTATACCTTGATGTGCATATCTCACAGATTAGGCTTAGTTTTGCGCAAAGCCCTGTTCAGTTCTTCCTTTGTAGACATGACCTTTAAATTAGCTGTGTGTTTGCTCTTTTGCCCTTTTTGTTCAGCTACAGTGATGAGTATATCCTGTGAAGAACATGTTATAGCAAGAAATCTACATTAATCTACATTACCTGCCAGTGATTTATGTGGTAGATTTGTCAGACCTCTTAATTGTCTGGTTAAAATTGAATTTTTTTTATTTCCAGCTGCCCTGATCCTTAATGTTTTGTAGTTCTCAAACTGAAGGGTGTTGCTTTCATTCAAGACAGTTGAAATCCATTTAGTTATGCCAGGGCTGCTGTCTTCACAGTCTTGTCTGGATTTTAAATGCTGTAGAAAAATTGAATATTTTTATGGCCTTGCAAGGCCATAAAAGTGTAGTGAGGTATGGAACCTTGTATAGCCTGACTCCTTTGGGGCTGGTTTTAACACAGCTCCTCATGCTATTACTCTATATGTATGTGGAAGTTTACTGCTTTGTGGACTCTGTCTCTTCTGGGTTCCTGTTGGTCAGATTCTCTTGCATATGACAAAAGGGCTTGAGTTATATAGGAATCTTTGTTGGTGTTTGTCCCATGCCAAGCTGCCTAAGTTTCTAGGCTTCAAGGAGGAAGATGGAAAGGGCCAATTTGGTGCAGTAGTTCTGTGACAGTGAAAGCATGGGTAGGTTTGGAACCTGGAAGGATTCCAATGTGTAGAAAGGTCATAGAGAATTAGGTATGAGAATTCAAATCTCAGTTGCATAACTCACATTCTAATTCACTATAATTGTTCTTTTCTAGAATTCTGTGATGATTTTTTAGATTTCACTCCCCTGAGTAGTTGGTTCCTATATAAAGTTGTTTGTACATGGAAAATAAACTGTCAGTTAACTCTTGTTCTGTTTTTTTTCTCTGCTAAAATTTTGTAACATACAGAAAATGACCGTTGTCGCCATGTTGCATTGAGGAAAGCAGTCTAAAGAACAATAGTCTTGTGTTTTCTTAATTTCGTGCCACATTGTATGGTATGAATAACCTCACCACTAGCGCTGTGTACTACAGTTCTGCGGTGATAATGTAATTTTATTTGTATAACACGTGTGTCATATTGTTATAGTATGTTTGGTTTAACTTTTTTACTTGAATCAGATATCTTAGGACATAATTCAAAGCAGATATTTGGTTATGGAGTAAAAGGTATTTTAAACTGATGCAGCACATAGTTTACTACTTTGCTATTCAAACCATTTATTTTTCTTGTAAAAAAGAGTAATCTTTTGATAATGGTCTCCTGCATTTATGAATACATGCATACCTGTCACAGAATCTCACTTTGCATTTATAGCAGAAGCATTTGTGTTTTTTCTCTTCATTCTGAAAGCTGGATAATAAATGCAATAAACTAAATGTCTTGTAGCATTCTGTATGTAATTATGTGAACTATGGCTTTAGGGCATACCTGGAGATAATCAGGCTGTGGCTGAACCACCTCAAGCAGCAAGCACTGATGCCCCTCAGTCTTCATCAGTGGCAGCAGCAGTAGCAGCTATACCTACAACTACTACTTCATTAGGAGGTAAGAACATTGTGTTTGAAATGATGTAATAAACACATGCACTTCAGCCTTCTCTGCTTCAGTGAAGTTTAAAGTTCCTCCTGCATTTGAACTGATGAAAGTGAGTTGGATGAGAGCTGTAACATAGAAAATGCAAGTGGTGGTTGCTTGGAACAAGTGACTCATTGTACGTAGCTATCTGGAATAAAGCATGAATTTTGTAAAAATGCTGTGATCTTGCACAGCCCCTTTTGATTCAGTTTTCTGCATTTAAATCTAACACTGCAAGTATGGCATGAGGTTATATTTTCTCTCTCTTAAATGCTAGCTATCTACTCCCGTGACCAGCTGCAGTATTGACTGTGACTATACTAATGCTTGAAATTTGGAATATCAAAATAGCTGCAATAAGGACATCATGTATAGCATCTAAGAGACCTGTTCATGATCTAGTTCTCCTCACTCAGCAGTGCAGAATGTGGGCAGAATGGTTGATGCCTGCTGAAGAGAACTCTGTCTTAAAGGGAAATAAATACATGAAAGGAGCACAGTTGAACAGTAGGAGGGGTTTGTTGGAGCCTGTGTCATAGATGATTTTCGAGATGTAAGTCTTGATAAGAGGCCGGTGTTAAAACGTACATGTAGTAACAGGCACACACATTATATCATCCATGAACAGAGAATGGAAAGAATGGGTTATTTCAAACCACTTTAGACTCTGCTAACAGTACCTGACAGGGTAGGACATGGGAAAGCAAGAAGGCAAGACTCAATTTGGAAAGACAGAACTGACTTTTTGGAGAAGGTGTAGAGTGCTGCTGTAGGTATATAAACAAGACAGTAGGCTGGATAGGTGTCTCGATTAGGTTACTCAGAGGTAAGACTAGGAAGTGCTGGAGATCAAACTAAATAGGCTGTTGGATCTTAAGGCTAGGTGAAAAGAAATTGCATTGTTTATCCTAGGATAAAGAATTCTTGCTAAAACCTAGAATAAGTTGGCGTGAGGAAGCAAGTTCTTCTGTTCTTCAGCGTATTCTCTGTTTTCATGTCCTGTTTCTTTCTACAGTTACAGTAAAGGTATGTATTTTATTAACATTGCAAATGTTAAAGCATGTTACTATGATTTTCAGGTCATCCACTTGAATTTTTACGAAATCGGCCTCAGTTCCAGCAGATGAGACACATTATTCAGCAAAATCCATCTCTGTTACCAGCATTACTGCAGCAGATTGGACGGGAAAACCCTCAGCTACTGCAGGTGACTCTTAAAGCAATAAAAATAATGCTGATACTTTTTGTTTCGCTTTACAAGATGGTAACTATTAATAGCCGTTGCAGTGTTTTATTGCTGGATTTTCAACCGTTGTTGCTATAGAGAATATATTTTCTATGACATAACAAATGAGTCCAAGTTTTTGTATGAGACGTGCAGAGGGGGAAACATCACTGCAATTGAACTGAAACATGAAATTGCATTTATTATGGTTAGACTCAATTTTTTTTAAATTGTAATCATAAACATTATTTTGTCTAATTTATTCACTGAAAAGAAATACTTGCTTGCTTATATTGTTTTTACTTTCCTGTGCATGGCAGCGAATAAGCCAACACCAGGAACATTTTATTCATATGTTGAATGAGCCAGTTCTAGAGTCTCGCCAAGGTGTAAGTGCCAGTGATGATGGTACCAGCACTGGAGGAGTAGCAGAAGCTGGAAATGGTCATATGAACTTCATACAAGTAACACCTCAGGAGAAAGAAGCTATAGAAAGGGTGAGCCTTTCTTTGAATGTTACTTAGCTGTTGTTTCACAGAAACAGAATTTCACAGAATCACTCTGGTTGGAAAAGACCCCTGGGATCATCAATTCCGATCATCTACCCTACCTTACAAGTTCACCCCTAAACCATATCCCTCAACATCTCATCCAAACAATCTTTCAATACATTGTTTTAGGGTGTTGCCCCAAGTACATGCCTGGGACATGTCTTAAACCTTGTTTCTTTATGCTTAGTAGTTCTGCATAATTTTTAATACTTTCTATTTGATATTTCGTAGCTGTTTTAGTCTTGTTTCAAATTACACCTCTTCTTGTATTATAGCAGTTCAGTCTAAACGGAGTCCTTGAATCTGTACTACTAAGATGCAGAGCCTTTTAAGTGATCACAAGACATCTGTAATATGAATGGTTAAGTGGGTTTCCCTCAGTAATGGGAACTCAGGCAGCAACTCCTTGCAAAACCATCAGACAAAACTGTTCTAGATAGTACTGTGATAGGTTTCCAGGTACAAAGATTCAGGAGTGCTGTTTGCAAAGTACTTGGATAGTAAGAGCTCTCATGGTTGAGTAAATTAGTTGAAGTTGCTACTTAACCCTGTTATTTGTGTCTTCGTGAGAATTACTTAATTATAGCTTTCCAGAAAGGCAGGTCTGTAAAACTATACTTGGAGGTGGTAAATATACCACCCAGTGTTAGAACAGCTAACACTGACTAAATATGGATTTGATTAGGTGGCAATGCCTGTGACATTTTTTTAGAACATGTTGTAAAGATGGTGTACTGAGTTAGTGTTTTTGTATATCAAGAGTTTAAGTTTTTCAGCTATCAGAGCAAAAGATTATGTAAGGATCATCACAAAAGAAGTAATTTAATATAGATGTCAATTCTCTAGATATTAAGGAAATTGACAGTTAATGAGTCTAATAAAATTTCTATGTATTTCCTCACAGTTCATCCTCTGTAGTCTGCTGCATTTCCATTTAGAACAATGTTACACACTAGAGCATTACCCCTACAAGCTGTTCCAAAACTCATCGGAGATTTGTATGCTGCTTCTTCTTTTCATGAAAGACACACTTTCAAAATTTAGATGTCTTAGTATTGCAGCTGACACATTTCATGCTGTTTGTAAGCATGACATGAAGTATAAGAGTGGCTGATAACAGGTAATAGGGGACAGTTCTCACAGATTTCATTTGCCCTATACGTAAAATGCCTTGCAGATGCTGTGAGGACTTTAAGAAAATCTCATATGGTTGCAGGTATTTGCATTTGGCTAAAACAGATTGGTTTACTGAATGTATTTAAGTACAGTCTAAACCTATTTCCCTTGTCACAGTAGTAAGCTCTACTGTAGTATTCTTATCCTCTTTTGACATAGTGTCTCAGACATAAATTAGTTCCTTGACTTCTGAAAAACAAGAATGCTCTTACAGCTGCCATGTGTAGTCAGTTTTTTTAAAAAAATCACATTTCAGTTGGATCAGTTCAAAGTATGGCTTATTGTCAGGTGTTGCGCTACCTACTGGAGATCACAGGCTTGCAACCTTTGTTCATGGCAGCTCCTGTTAAAAGTCCTGAGCCTTGTATAAGTTAATATTTTAAAGCAAACATTGTTTCTTTTCTGCAGCTGGGCAATGTGCTACACTTCCTGACAATACTGTGACCCAGGTCTGGCTTAGTGACTTACTGTCACAGTGAAAGAAAAGTGACATGCTTTATGGGGTTTCAATAGACTCTTCCAATCTCTTTTTCAAGTGAGAGTCCTGCTTAATAATGGCAAGTGGAACACTTTCTCATTCTTTCCCCACTAAGGTCTTTACTGAGCTAGGTAGCAATGTTTGTTTCAAGAGGGTAGTAATTGCTTAAGTGGCATCTGAAGATACTAGACGCACAGAAGCTTAATATACAAAACTTATTTTCTAAATGTGTTTTCTTTCCCTTCAGTTAAAGGCATTAGGATTTCCTGAAGGACTTGTGATACAGGCATATTTTGCTTGTGAGAAGAATGAAAACTTGGCTGCCAACTTTCTTCTACAACAGAATTTTGATGAAGATTGACTTTTTTTTTATTTCACACTTCACACCAGTGCATTACACTAACTTTGTTCACTGGATTGTCTGGGTTATTTTGGCTTATATTCATAATGCTTGGTGTATAGTATATGGGATGGGAGAGAAGAGAATATAGGCAATAAAGCAAAGAAATCAGCAAGTAAGTCTGCTTTAAATTAGCAGATGCAGAAAATCACACAGTGTAAAATAATATACAACCAAAAATCAGCTTCTGCAAATAATTATTTCCTTTATAAACTGTAGGTTAACTTTTTCTAGGTTTTTACTCTTATTGTACTAGTTCCAGGAATGTAGTGTAATGCCCTGCTTCATGTTCCTTTCTGTGTAGTGCTGATACTGGAAGTAGCCTGTGCTACCTAGATTCTACAATCTGTATTTCATGGTAACACTGGATAGCATCTTTGTAAAATCTTAAAAGATCTGAGCAAGTGTGAACATGAATGCCAAAATATTGGTAGATATTTTGCTTTTTTCAGATGTTTAAAAATAGTGCAAGGAGCGCAGTGTTTTGATTAATGCTTGATTAAAGCAGTGTTGGCTTTTTTTTTTTCAAATGAAAACCCAGTTCAGTTAAAAGTGTCTTGGTCCTTGAGAAGTACCACCATCCTTTGCCCTCTCAAATGATCTCAGAAGCTACATACATACATACAAGTAAAATTATTGCCTTGTTTACATGTTTTCTTTTTTTGGAAAGTGATAAATATCTAATTACTGTTCACCTCCATTTCAAGTTGCAGTAGGAGTTCTAAAAGTACTAGACCACATGTTTGGTTTTGTTATATGTGTGCTTCTCAATTTAATATTCTTTTTCTGCCAGCATCAAAATGCAACCTTCATTTTTTGTCTGCGGCAGTGAGACTTCTTCAACCCAAAATTCATTTCCCTACCTCCCATGAATCAGCTTTTAGAACACAGCTGTGAATATCTGAAGATACTGGCATACTCTTGCTTTCAAATATATTGTAATGATTGAGCCATTTCTCTTCAAGTTAAGAACTTTGTTTGCATTCATTCTCTTTAAGAGAGGCCCATAACTTGAGATACCAAGCAAACAATCAAATTAGTCCAACCCTAAAGAATCTGCACTCATACTTTTCTATGGAAAGTTTTGCATCTTTCTTGGTACTTACCTGTCATTTATTTTCTTTAGCCATCATAAAATATAAGTCTTCTTGTGTATGTCAATATACGTTATTGACTTTTGGAGACAGCTTTGCCCATCATTGCAATACTAGGAACAAAGACAATTCTGTAATCTAAAGCTATTACTTCCTGAACACAGCTTGGGGATATTTTGAGGTTTTGCTGTGGTAGTCCAGTTACAAATTAATCTCCATGGTAACCAAGACAATATTACTAGTGGTAAAACACTGAGTAGTTGTACTGCTAGTGGTGTTAATGATTTAGTGGTACAAATAAAAAACCTGTTTTCTGCTTAGGTTGTGTATTAGTAGATTTACTACTTAACAACTGTTAAGTCAAGTGTCTTGTCAAAAGAGAGCAGGAAAGACTGAAACATTGTGTTTGTGGTTTATTTCTTTTTTGATTGGCTGTAATTTGTTACATAGTTATCTGCACTAAATAGTGGAATATATTAAAGCCTTTTTCTTTTTCTTTCTTTCTATAGAGATTTGTGATGTTTTTCCAAATAGTGTGCATTTTAATTCTCCAGTCATTGTCCTTCTAAAATGTGTAGGTATGTAATGCCTATGTGATCAGTAGCACAACCCAAATCTATCAATAGGAGGTATGATAACACTAAATAGAAAGTAAGTATTTAATGTTTTCATTTTAGAGACATTAACATTAATACCCAGAATAGCTTATAGATTTCAGTAAAATAAGTTTCTTACTATATTTATGGACTGATTAAAATAAAAGGGGATATTTGTTATCTGTAGAAGGATCATGTCCCAGGTACTTGAAAAATGCCAAATTAATACAAGGACTTCTTGAATGTACTTTACTACCTAACTAATACCTAAGACTAAGTTTTTAGTGGGAGTCTTCTGTACTGATCATACTGCTATCAGAAATAACCACTCTTTCTCCTGCAGGATGGAGAGTAAAGCAAGAATGTCTATGGGTGTTTCAGTCTTCTTCCTCCAACTTTGATTCTGAAATGTTTACTTATTATAAATGTACTTGCATTAAAAACTATTGACCTTGTTTTTTTAAAAAAGCTTTGGTCATTTATAAGTTTACATGTTGAGTGACTGAGGGGTCTGTGATTGAAGCCTTACTAGTAATTTTGTTCCTAGTTTTCATCAATGGAACTGTGTTCATGCAACCTCAGATGAAGAACAGGTGTCTGACCTCACAGGCTAGCAAAAACTGTTACCTATTCAGTAGTGGGATACTTTCCAGGGAGAATCAAGTATTTCTGTAATTGCTGCCAAAAGTGAAGAATGCATGGAACTTACACAGTGTTGAGAAAGTAAGTGTGACCTGAACAAGTTGTGTAAATTCCCTGAGTATGCTGTGCCTCGTTTTCTAACAAGTACTGTCAGTAGTTGTCTGCACAAAATGCTTTTCAGCTTGTTTGGGGAGCAGTTTCCTCAGGGCTTTGTGAATACTAGCTGTGAAAATCAAGCATTTCTTTGTAATTTTTGGTACTGGAGTACTTAACCTTTGTTGTAAAACTTCTAAGGATCTACTTAGTGAAAAGCTATTAATGACACACTTTTAATTGGGATTAAAAAAAAAATGCTCTGAAGTCATACTGTATAGTTGTCCATTCCTGTGTCCTTTACACAGCTGCATTTTTGTGCTGTGGTATATTAACCTGTCCAGAATCCTCTTGTGTATACAGCATAAGTTAATTCCAAGGTACTGGATTGACTATATGCTTCATTCTTAACACACCAGTGACCAATTTTTGAATACAATAATCACTAATGAAGTGAAACTGTGGCTCTTTGAAATGTGAGATTAAGCATTACTCCGAGAATACAATGAATGAATGAAAAAAAAAAAAGAGAAACTGGAAGACACAAAGCCAAATCCTCTAATGTAAGCAGATATGTCACCTGTGGTTTCAGTTAGTTTTAGAGATTTGGAGGTAGACATGTTAATGTTTCTTTCTTTCAAGTCTCATTCTGCCTGCACACAAAACTAACCTAGGTTTTCTACACTTGAAAATACTGTATAAATCAATGAAAACAATGTGGGCATGAAGAGTGAATATCTTTGTCACTAATGTTTTCAATTCTTCCTCCTTGTCTGGTTTGGGATGCTAAAAAAGTGTTCAGTGGACTGTTCTAAGAACTTTATTTTAACATGACATTGTATAGTTTTGAAGCCACAAATTATAAAACTTTGTAACGTCATCAAATTATACAGACAGCACATATATTTCACCTGTGGTGAAGTTACGTATGGAATAGTTCAATTATTACAGTACCACTATACATGACTGGTTCGTGTGACCTGTAAAGAAATAAAGGACATGAACCTTTTTGGTTCTCATTAGCACTACACTTCTCTCCTTCTTCTTGTTAGTGAGAAATACTTAGTGGATAGGCAAGAAAAATATGTAACACCCAATTTAATTCCAGTTCTGGTGAAAGCACATTTTATGAAGACCTGAGTATCTGTGGCATTTCCTATTCAGAATGCAATGAAGTTAATGAATACATGTGCATGTTCTTCAGTACCAGTAGCATACACTGAAGATACTTACCCGCTTCATTCCTTTGCTTTGGTATTTTCCTTAGTGCATTCTTACGAATCAGTAAGATTCGTAAGATGGTTTTGTTTGTTGTTAAGTCTTGCCGTAAAAATAGCACTTAGGTGAAGGTTTTAAAAAAAAATTCATGCCTTCCTGTTTTGATAGGCCTCCACACAGTAGTGCAAATAGTATGTGCAGCAGAGGGCAAGGAGCAACATCCTTGAAATTCTTGTTGCCAGAGATGAGGATTAGAGGTGTGATAGATGAGG
Organism: Phoeniculus purpureus; assembly: GCA_028565055.1. Lineage (NCBI taxonomy): Eukaryota > Metazoa > Chordata > Aves > Bucerotiformes > Phoeniculidae > Phoeniculus > Phoeniculus purpureus. Next base: position 30,320,928 of record JAOXOE010000874.1, read on the forward strand.
ATAAACCAGATACTCCATCAGGCAACAGTGTTTGCCCAGTCCTTTCCATGGATGGATTAATTCCTGTCCTTTTAATACTGTTTGTCTCTTAAATATGCAGCAATGCAAGATGAAAAAATGGGGCATTTTTTCAATGCCTCTCAAGTACATGTATAGAATTGGTCAAAATCTGTTACATTCAGTTAAATGTTTTTAATTTTGCATCGTCCCTTGTCTTTACCCTAAATTCTCTGTATGTTTTTCCTTTTTTGCTATTGGGGAAGGTACACAAGCTGCAAAGGAGTGCTATCAGCTCTTGTTAATGAGTGGAAGAACAAGATTTTAGAGTCAGGTGGCGAATGAGGAAATGGTCAGTCTTCAGGGCAGGTGGGATAGTGTTGGTACTGGGACCAGTCCTATTCAATCTATTCATTAATAACTTGGATGAGGGAATTATAGTGCACTGTCAGCAAGTTTGCTGATGACACAAAGCTGGGTGGTGTCGCCGACACCCCAGCAGACTGTGCTGCCATT
>JAOXOE010000874.1:30321540-30384054 GCA_028565055.1 Phoeniculus purpureus
CTGCTGTTGCAGGCGGATTGGACTAGAAGATCTTTTGGGGTCCCTTCCAATCCATTATGATTCTATGATTCTATGATTAGCCTAACTGTACCAAACCCACTGTTAAACCATGTCCTAATCTATGTCTAAATGACTTTAAAACACACCCAGGGGTGGCAATTTGACCACCTCCCTGGGCAGCCTGTGTGCCAATGCCTGATGACGTTTTTTGTAATGTCTAACATAAACTTCCCCTGGTGCAACTTGAGGCTGCTTCCTCTTTTGCTATCACTTGTTAAGTGTGAAAAGAGATGAACACCCACATCTCTACAACCTCATTTCAGATAGTTGTGGACAGAATTGAGGTGTCCTCTCAAACTTCGTATTAAACAGTTCTGGTTCTCATTGTCTCTTCTCATAAGGCTTGTTCACCAATGTTGTTGCCCTTCTTTGGACACATTCTCACACCTCAGTCTGTTTAGGGAAGAGATACTCATTTTGATTTTCATGCAGATGAATGATCTTGAGTAAGACAGGCCTCTGAAATCTGTCAATTAAAAATATTCAGATTCAATTTCAGAGCACTCCATGAACACTAGCAAAGACTGTAAATGAAACAGCAAGCGTAACACAAATAAGCTTTTTGTCAGCACCCGGGCGATTTTCTGCTGTATGAGAGTTTAGTAGCTGATTCTGCGTTTCAGTAGTACTTTCAGTGCAGTAACAAGAGCTGCATTTCATGGTTGGGTCTTATGCACAAGTAGGTGGTTTATCTTTCTATCAAGATAATTTAAATATCTCAAAACTGGTGATTAAGCTTATATGCTCCAGATGTTTATTGTGATCTGAAAACTAATGATAGCAAAAGGAAAATTCAAAACCAGAGAGTAGTGCTAGGAGCTCATTTCCTAATTTTCTCTGTCCAGGGGCTTACCTGTAACTGCCATTCATGCTGGCACAGCACTTTACCTCACAGACCTCAAAGCAGAGGCTGAATTGACGCAAGCACTTCTTTTTGGTACTGAAGTGTCTGATGTCTTGGAGCTGGAGCTGGGTGCAAGACATCATTGCAGACCCAAATTGTGTGTATCCAGAGGTGAAGTTAACCAATTAATGTAGTTAGTTAGTGTGTTAATGAGCCAAAACAAAAACAAAACATAGAGGGTTCAGAAATCACTCAAAAATTACAGGCCAAAAGCCAAAACTAATTTGATTTAGAGAAAGCAACAAGACATGTTTAATACACCTCACATAAACAAACCAACATTAAAAACCCCACACAAAGACATACAGAGATTGATCTCATGTTCTTACATACATGAGCCAAACTTTCATCTCCAGTGCTTTAAAGGGAAGAGACTTCGAGCTATTTCTGCTTCCTTGTGAAATGTGGTGTCCATCAAGGTTATACACACACCCCTTATTGAGAATGGGCGTTTTAGTGTTCGGTTCTCTGTTCCACATGATTCTGCACTAATCCTCCATTTCCAGCACACGTGTTTCTACAGCCATGAACAAGGGAAGAACTCAATCCATTTCAGCAAATAGTGGAATTCAAATGAAACCTTCCTTCCACTGATCCTTGAGGTACCATGCTGACTCTCTCTTCACCATGTTTCCAGGGCAAGATGGCCTTTGTGCCTAGCTTAGTGCCATGTAACCTCTCTGAACAATGGATGAAAATGAATAAAAACGGAAAGGAGAAGGAGATGAAAACTTGAACCTCGGACTCCAAATTGGAATTCCAAGTCACAGGTTGCTACAGTAAACTTCCAGTGCCCCAGGCAAGAAGTCTAAACTTTCAAACTAGAACAATAAGCTCTGAAGAAGTCAAACGCTGAATAGGATGTCTGATTCCTGATCAAAGTTGGCTTCTGATCAAAACTGGCTCAGATCCATCTCTAATCTTAACACCTAAACTGATTATTCCTAAATAAAATTTTTGTGCAACTGTTTTATTGCTGGACAAGCAGTTCTGCACAAAATTATTCAGATCTCTTTATCTGTCTGTGCACAGTGAGGAATCTTGTTGGCTTCTTCAGCAGCACATTTCCAGCACAGCTTTAGTTAGTCCAGATTGTGTTCATCTTCAGGCTGGCATTTATTTCTTTTCAGTAACTTTCCTTTGTCACTGGAGCATTCACAAAATCTATACCTTTATTTTTCTTTGGGTACTCTCAAAGCAGCAAGAGTTGTACAAACTTGCATTTAAAATTTCTAAATCTTAATTTCTGATCACATTTCAGTGGCAGACAAGGGCTTAAAACTGTTTGTAAATGTGTTCTGTCATTATCTCAATGTTCCATTCATGGAGGATCCATAGGGTGAAGAAAGCTTCTATTGTTAATGAGTATTTCAGTTCTGTTAATCATCACACTTCTTTTCACTAATGGTGAGCAAGTCTAATGCTATCTCAAAGGCAGTAGTTTATAGTTAGATGATGGAATTAAAAAATTGAAAAAGGTGCTGAATTTTTTGTACATGTGTGGTGATTTGGCCCTGGCTGGAGGCTAAGTGCCCACCAAAGCCACTCCATCACTCCCCGCTTCTTGGACAGACTGGGGAGATTAATATATTGTCTCATTGCATATATGTGGAGTGTTCTCCAAATTAACTGTTAGGCCTAGATGGATGGCTTTCAATGCTGAAAACTGGTTTGACTAACGTTCCCCCTTAGTGGCCTCAACAACTTTTCATGTGGGACTCCACACAGCAGCTTTCTACTTCTGATCGTTTCCTACCACATGACAGCATCTATCAGTAAGCAAAACAAGACGCCACTCATCCTCTGGTAACTCATTTTATGGTGGTGCCTTCTGTGCACAAACTACCTCCTTAGGTGACACTACCCTAGCTACATGATCAGTGCTACCCATCCACTCCATGTAGCACTGGTTACATGGTTTGTAGAGGGGATCATCCCTGTGAGCATACAGTGTAGCACAGGCAGTTGAGATGCCAACAAGAGAGATGCTTCTCTACCAACCACTTCTGAAGCAGCTTGAACTCCCTTATATACTGCCAGCATCTCTTTCTCAGTCAGGGGGTATCAGGCTTCCAATTCTTGATATCCCCAACTCCAAAACCCTGCCAGAGACTCCAGATAAGACCATTCTACTGGGCTGTGATGTAGATTACATTTTGCACTGCTGATCCTGTCCAGATTGGTGTGAGTACTACCACGTGAGCTATTTCCTGTTTGATCTGTTCAAAGACTTGTTGCTCAAGACCCCACTCAAACTAAATCTTCTTTCGTGTTACTCAGTAGAGAAGGCTTAAAGCTGACAATAGCTGGGAATATGCGTTCTCCAGAACCCCACAATGCCTAGAAAAGCTTGTGTATCCTTCATGTTACTTGGTGGAGACACAGTTGCTATGTTGTTGACTATGTCCACTGGCACATGACTTCTGCCTTGCTGCCGCACACCATAGTGCCAGCAATGTATCTTCAGGGACATCATACTCTTCCAGTGTAGTTTGGATTAGTCCAAGACAAATGGTGGGGCTATGCTTCCACCCCCAGGGCTCTTGAACCCAGATGTATTAGATAACCGTCCGCATGAAAGGAAACTGTGACCTGCACTCGACTACCAAAGGAACTGAGACAAACACATTGGCAATGTCACCTGTAGCAAACCACTTGGCTGCTTTCCACTCCAGTTCATATTGGGGCTCCAATATGTCTGTTACAGCAGTACTCAGCGGTGACACTACTTCATTCAGACCATGACAGTCCATTGCTAGACTTCACCCTCTGTCAGATCTTTTCATTGGCTATGTGAGGCTATTAAAACTTGTATCTTACTGATTACCCCATGCTGGTCTCCAATTGGTAAACCAACTCATGTATGGGAGCCAGGGAGTTTTGTTTTGTACAATACTGCCATCAGTGCACCATCCTGGTAGCACCTGATACCTACTGTTCTTCCACATGCAGCAATCTCACACTGAATGGGTCTTCAGAAAGTTCAGGCAGGTTAGACAGATTCTTGATCTTCTCTGTATTTGTCATGGCTACACCACAAGCCCATTGGTAACCCTTTGAGTAGTTGGAGTATTCTCTCCTGAGTTAATCTATGCCAAGGAGCCTCTGGGCTGCTCATAATTGGGTGCTTTCTCTGCCTCTTCTGTGTTAACCTCACACTGGACTCCATCACAGACAAGTCTTGGCATCACTACAGAAATCCAAATAGGTCTGGTTCCTCTATATCCTGATGGCATCAGCATACACTCTGCACCAATGTCTTCCAATGCCTTATACTTCCATGGGCCCAGTGAATCAGGCCATCACACCCACACAGTCCAGTACATCCAGTCTTGTTCCTGGCCAGAGGCAGGGGCCCTCTATTCCTAATGCTCATCAGAATATGTTAATATGTCTGACCTTTGCCGTGTTAGACCAGAAGCCTTCTCACCAAGATCAGGAGACGTTCATCTGGGAAATCAGAGACTGCTTCTCTGATTCTCCACGGAAATGACATCGGCTGACTTCCAGTTGGTGACTGTCAGCCCTGTTATTCCATCATAGAAGCAGCCAGGCAGTAACCTGCTCACCTGTCTGGTGGCTGTAATCTTTCCTCATATCTTGTTCTGGTAAGGTAAGGGACCTAGTAGCTTCTGCTTCCCGTTTAACTTCTCTCACTTATTCTGATTTCTTAGCCAAAGGACCAGCTTCTTGATCACACTCTTCCTCTTTTCTTACTAATTGATGATATGAACACATTGACCTTCTTTTCTACTGTTTCTTCTTCAAGACTTTAGTTGTTTCTGTCTCAAACACGGTCTCCTCTGGTAAAGTTTGGGTGCCTGTCTCAACCACAGTCCTTTGAGAGTGCTGAACTGTGGCTCAAGGCACAGGCCAGGCTCTGATACAGTGCTAGAAGCTGCGGATCTCCATTGGGACAGGCCAGACACTCTTCTATCAGATGGTGTGTCAGTTTTCCTGGGTTGCTTGTCTGGTCAGGGATAAAGTTCTAGGCTACAGGAGGTGGGAACTGTCCTAAGAACCTGCCCAAATAGTTCTGCAAACCCTGACATCCAGGGACTGGCTACCTTAGAGCACACTTCAGTACTGCCTCCCCCAGAGTTTGTCTTTCCTTATACCCAGATGAGACTGGATTCCACAAAGCCCATAGCATGCCAATAACATTCATTAGTAATATTAGAGAGCTGACATACTGGTGAATCAGAACCTCGGGAGCTTACATAATAAAACCTTCAACACTGATCCAGGATAAGGAGAGGCGGGGGTGTATTGCCTCACCATCATCCCAAGGCAGCTCCCACAGCACAGCAGGGCTAGCAGCACCAAGGCACAGCATGCAGCCATTGTTTGTGTCACTGTGCTCACGAACAGAGCAAGCAAGAGATAACCAATGCTCCAAACAAAGTCTGTGATGCACACAGGAGCTTGTCAGTAAATTGCTTCAGCTACAGCAAGCTATGAGCAGAACTGTTATTGTTGGATCCGGTTTTGGCACCAAAAAGGACTGTGGTGGTTTGGCCTGGCTGGATGGTAGGTGCACACTATAGCTGTTTTATCACTTTCTCTTCTTAGAAGTCGGGGAGAGAAAGTTATAGGAAGAAACTAGTGGGAAAAACAACAACAGTCTAATAAAGAAAAAGTGAAAGCTGTGCACAGAAGCAAAGGCAAGTAATAAAGATTATTCTCTACTTCCTATCAGTTAGAGATGTTTAGCTGCTGTTCTAGGAATTAGAACCCTGACAAATGTAGTGGTTGCTCCAAATGACAAAATGCCATCAATTAATGCCCCCCTTCCATCTTTCTCCTTGTTTTATATCTGGGCAGATGTCACATGGTATGGAATATCCCTTTAGTCAGTTTGGGTCAACTGGCCCAGTCCATCCCTCAGTCTACTGTTGGAGAGAATGTTAAGAAAGAAAAAAAAAACCCACAGCCTTTGTGCTGTGTGAACACTGCTCAGTATTAGCCACAATATCGGTGTATCACCAGCACCCCTCCAGCTACCACCACAAACACAGCACAGTGAGAGATGTCATGGAGACATCTCAGAGAAACCAAACACAACGTGACAATAGTGTAAAAACTCACATCATGCAAACATTGCTGCAGTGCTTGCTGTAGAACGATCAGAGCACAAAGACTTGACAAAAAATGTTAGCATCTAAGGGACAAAGAATTCATGTCTTACTGTCAGACAAGACAGGGGTTTTTAATATCTCATTTTGCTAAATAACTGCTATAGGAAGTAGAGGAGATTACTTTATTTTGGGGAACGCTACGATAAATGGAAAATTAACTCTGTTGCGTTGGGTCTTTAGCCTGAAGCTCCTTAGCCTCCTCTTCTTGTTTACCAGAATAAGAACGTAAAAACGGAAGGAACTGTCTGCATCACGTAGCTAGATCCTACCGAACTAACTATAAAACTAGTTCAGCCTTGAAAAATGAACTGAGCATCTGCTCTTGTGCATAGAAGGACACTAAATCCACCTCAGAACTAGGAAACAAATGCCACGTCAGGAATAACATTCTCTGAACAGAGAACATAGACCTGACTTGCTGTCTCATAACGCAAAGTAGTCCTTTTTCTCCAGTGACTTTCAAGATGTGTTTCCTCTGAACAGTTTTGTATTGTCCACACTCCTGTAAGATGACAGATTAGTTACTTGGCAGTTTAGATGACATCAAGATTGCGAATACTCTCTACGAAGGTTATTGAGGACATGATTCAGTATCCAGGGATTAGGAGTACACTGGGTTTTATGTTGCAAGGTTTTGCGGTGGTGGGAGCTACAGGCGTGACTTCCGTGAAGAGACCAGATACTGTGCCCATGTCAGACAAAGACAGATGCAGCTGGCTCCAGCATGGCCAAAGGTGAGCCCATCAGTGATGACGATAACACTTCTGTCATACTTCAGATGGGGTAAGAACTGTTGTGCACCAGCACCTGAGAGAGAGGAATGACAAAACATGAGAGAAACAGGCCTGTGCACACCAGGGAGAAGGACGATGTACTTTAGGTGTTGGAGGAGAGATACTTGTGCAGCCCGTGGGAAACTCATGCCAGAGTAGGTAGATGTGTCCTGAAGGAAACTGAACCCCACAGACAGCCCACCCTGGAGCAGGCAGGCAGGACATGTGGCCTATGGAAAGGAGATTTTCTGGCAGAGTATATGACTCCTTGAGGAATCCATACTAAAGCAGTTTGTTCTGAAGGACTACACCACAAGGAAAGTACCTACATTGGACATGTTCATGATGGGCTCCCTCCTTTGAGAGTGACCTCATACTGGAGCAGAGGAAGAGTGTGAGGAGGTAGGAGCAATCACATGAGGAACTAATCACAATCCCCATTCTACTAACTCTTATGTTGCAAAAAAAAAAAGGCGGCAAACAAGTTGGTAATGAAATTGAGGTTGGGAAGAAGGCAGGTGAATGGAAGGTGTTCTTAGGTTAGTTCTTATTTCTCTTTATCCTACTCTGCTTAGATTGAAATAAGTTAATTTCTCCAAGATGAGTCTGTTTTGCACGTGATGGTAACTGGTAAATGATCTCCCGGTCCTTACCCAAGAGCTTTTTGTCATATTTTGTTCTTCAGTCCTGTTGAGGAGGAGTGATAGAGCAGCTTGGTTGGTGCTTGGCAGCCAGCCAAGCAGCTATCGATCTCTTGATCCCACAACTGTTCACATTTCAATAGTTTTGGTAAGCGCATTGGTGTGTCAAGAGGGAAAATGCTTGAATGAAGTGCTTGCTTTATGTTAAACCTTCCTGCATGAAAAACACACAACCTTTCGTTTTTTTGTACAATGTCTCTCTAAAGCTGGCAGGGTGCCGCAATCTCAGATTTAGTATCAGAATGAGTAAAATGCGATCAAATATAGTCAAAGAATTTAGGCAAAATCAGTGAGTGGACATCTTTTTCCTGAGGCATTCCCACCTCCCTGGAGTCTGTTAAAAGATGTTCATGCGGAAAAGGACAGTTTTCTGTGCACTCTGGTGAGAAGCAACCATGCATCTGTGTGTCTGGTGCCATGCAGTGGCCCTCTCTTGTTGCACCTTAACCTTGCCCAGGTATTTTCACATCTGCCCCACACAGAATTCAGGAGGCTGGTTTGTTGTCCTTCTTCTAACACCATCTGCAAGAGAAGCACAACAGAACAGGTCTCTCTCCATTAATGAATCCATCTTGCTAGTGGCAATACCTCGTTTTGTGGTGCAAGTCCATAGCCCTTCACAATCCCACAAGAGCAGTGAACCTGTGAGCAAATCCCTTCTACACCCGAACCTCTCCTGTGAGTCTGTACACAACGGCTGAGAGTCTCTGTGAAGAAGCCAGTCTCTTAACTGCACTTGGCAGCCTTAAGCTGTGTTGCTGAGGTGAGTATGTTATCTTGCCTGGAAAATGGAATTTGTCCTTTCAAAACTCATTATGATGGGGAGGATGGTAACATTAGCTTGGGCAGCAGATGGCTTTTTCAGGAAGACGTTCTGGGAACGTGTTCAGGTTTTGTCTTTCATGTGGTGTATGTGCATACTGGCAGCTGATTCAGACTCAACAAAGAGAAATTCTGTGTTGTGGTTTCCTTCTGTCAACAGACTGTGTGATTGGACGAAGTACCCAGTGGCATATATCGGCTATTATTTTCCTTTCCCCTGGGGTCCCTAGTTAGTACCCACCCCAACTGCAAGTCAAGCCTAAAAAGCCAGACCTCCACTAGAACTTTTTCTGCTTTTTCAGACTTCTGTTACAACATCTAGTCCCTTGCTCTCCTCCTAGGGATTCTGGAGCCCTTCAGCTCTCTAGTTTCAGCTCCCCTTTTCCTGGCCTCTACCACAAGGTTATTTGCTGGTGTCCTTTAACACTGATCTGCTTCTACTCCGTGTGCAAAACTTTGTTGCAGATTTACCATCCTCTCTCTCTCCTGGTGTGCACATAGCTACTGATGAAGTTCTTCTCCACATTGTGAATTGCCATTAACCCTTGTTTGTTTGGCCAGATTTTTAAACACAGCTTCACAGAGATGAGAGCTGAAGACTTTTCTCAGGAGCTTCTCTTCCTGGCATCCCTTCATCTTCTGGCTTTGTCAGAAATGTCCTGTGCTGCAATAAAGGTGATTCTGGAGACGATGAAACGGGACGCTATGTCATTGTTCTTGACAGAGCCCGAACAGGGCACGGCCGATATAAAATCATTGAACAGTAGCAGGAAGTACTTAATAGCTAGAATGACCTGAGCACTGCTTGTTGGGGGTTGTTTCATGTGGTTACGGAAGAACTCAACAGTGTTTTAGTGATAATTTGATACTTAACTTTTAGCTTGTTATGAAGTGCTAATTAAATGTTTTAGCATGCTGTACATGTTTTATGTATTAATAAGCAATAAGGGTGCAAGTTACAATTTTTATGTGATTTATAATTAATTGAAGGGTGCTGAGACTTTCTCCTTTATATACCTATTAAACCCACACAACTGCTGTTTTTACAGTTGATTGGTGTTCAGCTAACATACAGTAATTGGTCTTTAAAGGCTTTAGTAAGTGCATATTTGAGACAATTTACAATGTTAGCAATTTCCTGGTGCTATTCCTCATAGGTACAGGGAAGATAATTGTGTTCAACGCTGGAATTCCCTGGGAGCCTGCAATGTGTTTCCCACTGTGCACCATTCAGCCACGAGGGATTCCACTTTCAGGGATGATAAACATACCCGAAGAAACGCTTTATTGACTATAAAACAATCCTGATGCACAAAATGCAGGCTGCAGGTGAACAACTGGGAGGTCGGGACACACAGAAAAACAAATCAGGAGGGACGTTACTCGGCGTTTTCTGGTTTATGCTCTGAAGCCCCTGGAAAAAAGCAACCGTCTCTTTTCTCTTGGTGGATCACACAGTTGCCCTGTGTTTGCCTCCACTTTAGAGATAAGAAGCTGTAAGCCTGAGTCCTTGCTTCTTGGTGTGACCTCAGGCAAATCACTTAGTGCCTCTGTGCCCCAATTACTCTTCTGTGGATGTAGCACTTTGCCTGCTTTACTCTGAGGGGATATTGTTCTTTGCAGACTGCAGGCTCCAACACTGAAGTGATCTTATACTTATTTAAGATAGATTTAAAACTAGACAAACAGCACCACCCTCCTGCCCCGTCAATTTGGAAATTTTGAGGGCAACAGAAAACTGATTGATGCTTCCTAAATGATCAAGGCAAGTGAGGCTCACAAAGCACCTGCCACTTAATTGTCACAGCCATCTGAAATCCAATATACCAGGCAAAGAAGAGGAAGAATATTGTTTGCAATCTGTATGCCAGTGAGAGACAGTGCATGGAAAAGGAGGTAATCTTTCGTTCCACATCATTCCTTTCCCATAATGTTGTATCCTTTTGACAAGGCAACATAATAAAGCTCAACTCCCTCTTTGCTCTCCACCCTGCAATCACTGGCTTAAAAGAGCAAAGCCCTATCCTTAGCATCAACAATGGGCACTCTTCCAGTGAGAAAAATGAGCTCCTTTGAAAGAGTTGTGGAGGAAAGCGCAGAATGTTCTAACTTATCGTGAAATACATGTTTGAATGATAGTCACTTGGCTTCTCATCTAAGGTGTTAGTGCAGGCTTTGTACTCCGTGTTTTTATAAAATATGGTTGGTGTAGATAGAGGGGCCCAGAAAGCCCATCTTGAGATAAGAGAGGACAGAGATATGATAACATGGATTTTCACATTCAATACACTTTAGAAACAGTAACTAATTAATTTTTCCACTGTGAGATTGTATATTTCATCCTGTCTTAGTGGTGAAGCTTGGTCAAAACCTTCCAGGCAGCCTGAAGGATACTGGGACATTAACAACACTTAGGAAACTTGGTCCCTTAGGCAGCATTGCATATTTCAGCAGAGGCTTGGGCCTCTGTCTCTCCAACTTGTGTGAAGCTGTAGGAAGTCACTCAGCACAAAGCAGCCAGGGAAATGGGTTTTTTACTATAGGGTGCTGAACAATTAGTGAAGCAACGTGGGCTAAGACCAACCAAGAACATGTTCGACAAGGTTCAAGCCTTGACCCAAAGTTTTGCTTAAGTTACGAGGCACTCAGACCAAGCATGAGATGCTGGTCCCACAGAAACAGGAATACTCCCTTATCCTTCGCATTCTCCATTCTGTCTGTTTTCTTTTTTTTTCTTCTTAAACTGTTCAGCATGGGAACAAAAACAAGGTTTTTTTGCAGTGATTGTGCTGCTAAAAAAGTTTGGGTAAGCTAATTCAACCAGGGTTCTGGCAGGCTAAGCGGTGGTGTGATTCCTTACGTTATCATCATCGATTTCACATTTTTGAAGGGATGTCTTCATTTATCCCACCTTAGAGAGTTTGTGAAGTACTCTAGCAGTCTTCTTCCCCTTCCGAAAACAGTCTCTGGTGAAATGGATATTTCAGTACTTCCTCCATAAAGAGATAATAATTCAAAATCACTTGTATGTCTGTGCTAGTCCTTGCACCCACAGGAAAATGTATGTAAAGGTGATAACTTACCTGGATGTGTACAACGTTAAACTATGAATTGAGCTCCAGCACCTGCCCTGGCGAGGGCGTTTCCGTATTGCCTCAGTTACTCACGTATGTCCCAGTTGTTTTCCTCCTTCCGTGTCGTTACGTGTCATCCAGCTGGTGATGATAATGACAAGACTTGCCACATGCAACAGAAAGAGGCAAAATATTTTTAAAGGCAAGGCTTGGGGAGAAGGTTCAGATGAACTGTGTTCAGTCTTCTACACCAAATCATAATTTGCCTTTAAGACAGTGGGGGCCATGCTCTCCTACACAGCAGGAATATGGTGAAAGCAAATTCCTTAGGCGGTCCGACGGAATCAAAGGGTAACTTCTGAAAAGCAAGTAGTCATCACATTGTCTGTGCAAACCTGTTTCACAACATGGACCAGCATTGTAGGCAGTTCTTTGCCTACTGCTTGCTACCCAACTTCTGGTACAATAACGGCTGTGGAATGAATGCATGAAAGAGCAAAAGGCAAAAAAATATGTGCTATAAACAGCAAAGTGAATAAGCTGTAAAGTAAACTTGCTCTTACAAGACTTGCAAGTAGCTGATACTTCGGCATTTTTGCAAAATTTACTATTTAATTTTGTTTGTTGGAATAATTTTTTTTCACTATAATTATAGTTCAGTGCAACCACTTATCCTGGTTGCTTTTCACACCTCTGGAATAATTTCTTGCCAGCATTACCTAGAAGGTCCTATGGCGGTGAGAGTGATCATGTTAATTTGTCAGGGAGAACCGATGCAAACACTTGTAACAATGCTTTTGGTGTAACTTTGTAAGAACTCGAACTGGAAAAACATTATTCCATGAAGGGTGTGGTGAAACAGCTTGCTCTGGAAACCTTTGAAACTTCTCTTTCTATCTGAGCTATGATTCAGTGTTGATGTGGCAGCACTGTTTGCTCTGTTTTCAAAGCAGAGATAGTCAGAAACTTTCCAAAGGAAAAGTTTTTTTGCAGGGAGGTGTCGATTCAATGAATTCAGAACCTGCCATGCAAGAGCATTGCTCTAGAAGGAACGTTCTAAAATCAAACCAATTTGTTTAAATTGACGTTAATTTGATGCTATGAAAGAGGTAGCATTTGTTTAGACACAATACGCTGCTAAAAGTTCAATGTAAATGTAAAGATTTGGAACAGGCAGTTTCCTTTCTTGTCTTTGACAGGGATTTTGCCACCTCTTCCCTGGATCCAGCTGTTTGTCAGTGTGTGTGAGGAGACAAACCTTCATCTCACTGTGGTAGAGGATTAAGAGTGGGCTCAGGGATTATCTCTGTGGATGTGCAGCTCATCACCCCTTCCTGCACACCAGCCAGCTGCTCAGACCTGCCACAGAGCTGGTGCTGCTCTTTCCCTGGGATTTGACATCTGTTTTTGGCTTTGATGGGGACCCCACTTTCTCATTCCTACTGCCTGCCATGGGCATGGCCCCAGGCACCTGCAGTTCCCCTTGCTGGGAACACTGCGGAAGGGCGGCTGGCACGGTCTGATAGCTTTCCCTCACGTCTGTGATATATGTGATCCAAACGTCTGTGCTTCCACCCACTGAAACCTCTCTGCATGTGCCTCAGCCTGCAGCACAGAAGCATTCTGCCAGAGAAGCAGGCCGTATGATCTAAGCAGGTCCTCTCACAGTCTCTGCTCAGTGGTGATGCTCTAGCCTATCCCAAACCAAACGGCCATGTTTGGTGTTGCAGAAAGTCCCACAAAGCTGCCTGTTTCTGCACGGGAGATACTTAACAGCCTTTAACAACCGAAGATGTAATTGAAGTGAAATATACGCCATGGTAGGGCTGCATGCTCCAATTTCTATTAAAGGTAGTGTAGAGGGTGGGGGTGCCTGACGGGATACAGCAAACAGCGGGGATTAAAGCCATGTCATCTCATCCCTATGGAACTGGAGTGGAGGTGCAGTGAGAAGGGTGCTTTAAAGGTTGATTGTGCCTCAGCCATAGCAACAAAGGAAGCAGAGCGTCAGTGCCTTTATACTGAGAGCTCTCTGGAGCCCAGTAAAGTGGCAGGCATCTGAGATGAGAAGCTTTTTTACCATTTCTGCATCCACACTGGACACCAGACAAAAGGATGAGATCAGGACAACAGAAACTGTACAGGCTGAGAAAAGGCAGATCATGGTCAAGCAACACTTCCTTGGTGTTTTTCCATGACCTCACCAGGGTTGCTTTATCACCTTCTAAAGACCAGGATGGATTCCAGGGATCACACAAACAGTGGACACTGAAAAAATGCTCACACTTCATACTGTCCTCCTGAGAAATATCAGCATGTCAGGCAACTGAAGCACTCAAGACATGCAAACATCCCACAGGAGCTGTCTCCTTTTCCCAAAAAAACTGAATCTTTTCCTCCCTCCATACCTTGCCATAGATACAACAAAGGGCATAAACAGAGTTTCCCACTGTCTGTGGACTTGATTTATGAAATTACTTTATTTACACAGATATTTTGTTAGTCCAAGAAAGGTTGAGGATCACACAATGACCAAAACTGTAATGCTCCCTTACAATGCCTGTCTTGCCCAACTGCATGTCTGTAGCCTGTTCCTTGCAGTGAGGGAGACTGAAAAAGATCCCATAAGCTTTGTCAGCATCTTGTTTCTCATGCACAGTGTTCAGTTCTTGCATCCTTTAGCATCTCATGATGCAGTTCTGTCAAATTGTCTCCAGGAAGATTAAATAAATGCAATGAAACCCTGATTATTACCATGGAAATGGTTTTTTATTGTGAGACTGAAAGAGCACTGGAACAGGCTGCCCAGAGAAGGTTCAGAGTCTCCATCTCCGGAGACATTCAAAACCATCTGGAGTGTTCCCTTGTCACCTCCTCTATGGGATCCTGTTCTGACAGTGGTGTTGGACTAGATGATCTTCAGAGGTCCCTCCTAACCCCTAACATTCTGTGATTTCTGTTATTAAAAGGGCTTTGCAAAAATAAGTAATGCAATGGAAGGACACCAGCTGAATGGCATTTCCCAACCCAGAGCAATGACAGTGAAGTTGATGACCTCTGATGTGGGCAGATGTGGCCTTACGTTTTTGTTCCACATCATATTCTGTGGTGCCTGAGACGTTGCCAGGACAAGTATTGGATGACAGAGAAGTCATGTGTAGGTGGTGCAAGATGCAACGTTAAGAGGATGCTTGGGAAGGGATAAATGAGAAAGGTGATGGCACAGCAAGTACAGGCTTTGTACAGGGGAAGATGGGAACACCAGAGCATGGAAATAGAAGGCAAGGGAAGACTACTGTTTGAAGAGCTGGCATACAGTACATAAGCAGCCTGGATAAAGTTTGCCCACTCAGTGCAGAAAAACAATTTTTTAAAAAGAGACTTTGCTGGCTTCACACATGCACACACATGCATTTTGGAGTGTCTCTGCAAGAGAAATTTCCGGCTGAACTGGAATGTGTGACTAAAGCATTTGCGAAGTTCCCTCAAGGCATCAGCTTTTCCACTGGCATAAATCAGCATCTCTCCATTGATTCAGATGGATTTACTTCCATTCACACCACCCAAGAATCCAGCCAGAGGCATGTGCTACACTTTGCTGCCTTGTTGGTAACACAGGGGTGCAGATTTGCATGGTCAGGTCCTTTGAAATTTCATCCTTTGGTTCCAGTGACAAAGTGAGTCAGACTGGATATTTTCAAGTGATTTTGAAGGTGTTCAGACGTCGCTGTATAAATAGCTACCTAGACCTATCTCTTCAACATTTGTAGCAATGATTGCAGACCGGTGAATTGTGGCTCAGAAATCTGCAAAGGTCTACCAGTCCTAATATCTGGAGTGTCAGAAAACGAGGATCTTTCAGGAAGTAGCGGTGTGTGCAATTTCAAAAACGGAGAGTAGAATTGGAGTTTCTTCTATGCTTAGGGACCTGGTGTAATACTGTTGAACACCAGTATGTGAAACGAAACTAATGGTAAATGAAACTCAGCTGTGTCTGAGCATTGTCTTCTGAGGTTGAGTGCTACTTGACTGAAAGGACTCAATGCATGGTAGGACAATGATCGCACTTTCATTCTGTTCTGCTTCTGGCTGGTGCAAAAACAAGAAAAGAGATGTTCCTGACCAAGGCTCATCCTTGCACTGTTGAACTACGCCTCTATTATCAGAAGCACCTGAAGAAGTGTACTGTGGAGCTGCGTGCTCAGATCGCTAGTGACCTCCCCATCCCGCATTTCTCAATGTACAATGACACGCTGACCGACTGAGGCCTCTCAACCCATGACACATGCCTCTTTTTTCTCATCTGTCAGGTGTGAAATCTATCTCAGGCACTGAGACGACATGGGATGTGTTCCTTCTTCGTGAACAATAAAAATGAAGAATCTGAGAGGAGCACTCTGCTCGCAGCTCCACTCACATTAGTCTTTATTGGGTGGTGGCAAGAGCTCAGGCAACAATTTAGTGACGATCCATAATCACAGCCCAAACCTATATCCCATGGTCTCAGGGATGTCACTTCCATGGTGCCTAGGGAAGAAAAAAGATATTAAGTACTTCTGTAATTACTGGAGTCACCAAAGTAGCTGTATACACACAGAGAATCCCCGCTCTGCAGCAGCTGTCTGACAGATGGAGAATAAATGTAGTCATTAGAACTGATGAAATAATAATAACAATTACAACAACAACAATACTAGAGGTGGGGAAAATCCATTCATAAATATTCTTTATTTGGGATTCTCCCCAGAATCGTGTATTCTGACAGCCTTGTGTTAGCGTGTATGGATTGCTCTCAGCACATCACTAGGCAGGCTGGGAGGGATCTTTTGGTTTGCATTTGCTGTATTATACTACTCTGGGAGATAAAAAAAGCCCAAGGTTTGTCCTGATTACACAGAGATGTTTAATGACTGCAGGTGCCCTTGACTTGTGGGAATTGGGTGCTTTCAGAAGAGTAAAGCGGAATTGAGGTTTCTGTGAAATTTTGGGTTTCTTGGTTTGGGGTTTTTTTTGTTGTAAAGGAAAAACTTCCTTTTTTATCAAAGTTAATCTTCATGTAGGGCTTGTGATCCTCAGTATCTTGCTGTCTTGTTAGCGTGCTGGCTGCAGGACTTTTTCCTGCATCTTTTAAGGTGGTAAACACATAAAAGCTGTTTTTTCACTGTGGGACTTCTGAGCTGGAATTGTAGTCCTGGAACTGGTCAAGGGCGCAAGCGCTTAGTTCTCATCTTGAGAACTGTCCATCGCAGCAGTGTGTGTCTCCAAAGCAATTTCTCTGAGATTAAAGAGGACTTTATCTATACTAGTAGGCAAGCAATGTAAGAATTTGGCTTCAGGTCATACTAAGTCCCATGGCAATTGAATGGGGACTCCTGGGGAACTGTCAATTAAGTCTTCCATTTATAAAGTGTCTTCAGCTCCCTTAATTGTGTTAGCTGGGTTATGATACCAGTGCGGTTATTCTGATGCCAGAGAGACTGGTTGGCACTGGTTTGAACACCTCTGAAGCGCATCGAGCTGCACAATTCAGCAAACTTGACTTCTCTCACACAGTTGGTTACAGGTCAGGTAACAGCAAGACGGACCTGGTTACACAAACAGAACTCATCTTCCTAGTGTTTAAAGTTGTGGAACATTAGGCTTCACCAATTTACAACAGTTCACCCCATCTGTCCATCACATTTCAACAAGACATCCACAGCTTTAGGTGCTGAGCATTCATTCACTATTGGTTGTATTGAATGGAGAGCTGCATCATCTTTCTGCTATTTTGTCTCAATAAACGGATTTATGGAGAAGTAACAAGCTCACTTCATAAGTACCTAACATTGTCCCTGACAGGAGCTGCTGGAGGGAGTCCAGCGTAGAGCAACGAGGATGATGAAGGAAGCAGAATGAGGCAAGGCTGAGTCTCTTCATCTTGGAGGAGACTGAAGAGTGACCTCATTAATGTCTATAAATATGTGAGGGGTGGGTGACAGGAGGATGGAACCAGGCTCTTCTCAATGTCATCTGGTGATAGGACAAGGGGCAATGGGTGTAAAATGGAACATAGGAGGTTCCACATAAATATGAGAAGGAACTTCTTCACAGAGAGTGTGATGGAGCACTGGAACAGGCTGCCCAAGGCAGGTTGTGCTTTAAAACCCACATAGATATGTTCCTGTGTGACTTGGTCTAGGTGATCCTGCTGTGTCAGGGGGATTGGACTAGATGATCTTTCGAGGTCACTTCCAATCCCTAAAGATTCTATGATTCTACGATTTCAGTTATGAGAGGCTGGAAGAAGAGTGTAGCACTGATTATTCAGTGAGAGACCTATCGGATTGTGTTTTCCTCAACAAGAAGATGTAGAACACATACTTCTAGAAAAGAAAAACCACAGAAACATTTTTTTTAAAATCAGAAAATTTTCACACTCCCTTCAGGAATAATGGTTGTTAAACTAAAAGTGGGAAAATAATCTATAGTTTTTGTTTGCTGTCATGCACAGCCTTGTTTCCAAAACCAAAGTGTCTCTGCTTCATCTGCAAAGTGTGGACATAGCTGTTTCTTGAGGCTTAAATAATTTCTGTGCCTTCATGTTTGCCAGTACTGATGATAGCATTCCAGAGAATGAGCTGCCTGTTCTAGAGGAACGTTGCATTTAGATAGGATTTGGTTTTACAACTGAGCAGACTGGGCAACATCAAAAAATAAGGACAATGATGACAGCAACAGGCCTGGGAAAATCTTAGAATTTTGAAGGGAATTGCAGAAGACACAGAAAATGTCTTCCATGAGAATGGGAATGGGATCAAAGGAATGGAAAAAGGATTATGATGGAGTTAAAATAGACAGTTCCTTGTAACACAGGTGAGAAACTAAGGTGAATGATGGAGATGAGGGTTTCTATTGGTCATGTTTGTAGGGAAAATGCTGGAGAAAAGCATCCACTTGTGTGAATTGAAGACCTAAAGATCGGAGCAAATTCTGTTGAGCGTTTGGACTTGGGCATTTGTAAGCTGTGTTCTCTTGGCATAAAAGAGCACCTTTTCCATGCACACATAGACAAGAATTAGATCTGGTACTGTTGAAAAAATCACAGTACCATGTGATAACCACAGGGCGCTGGTGAGATGGTCCTTCTTCAGAGAACATTCTGTAATAGCACTGACTATGACACACCCTAGGGAAACCCTCTGTGTTTGTGTGTGCGTGCGCAGAGCACGAAGAATAAAGAGTTGCTATCAAGTACCTAAACCATTTGTGAGACTCTTCAGGGTACTATAAGCAGTATCCTCTGAAAGTTATTGCTCTTCTCTTCCTTTCATTCCAGAACAATTGGGGTAATCGATGAAGTTTCCTGGATGGATGAGTGTGACTCACCCTGCTTGCTGTACAGAAGGGAGAGGAAATGAAGTAAGGGGACAAAAATTGTCCTAGAGACATTAGATTAGAAGGAAGGACAAAACAGAGCACAGACAAGAAAAGACCTACAGTGATGTGACATTAAGACCATCTGGACAATGTTTGGCAGCAACTGAAAAGCAAGCAAAGCCCTGAGAAGGGTTTCTAAAAGTGAGTCGAATATAGATGACACGCTACGCTGCAAGCACTGAGCTCTTCTGATCCACCCGCATTTGTGCATCTAGGTTGGAAAAGGAGTCTGCCAAAGGCAGGAGAAACACTGCGTCATGAACTGTGAGATTCTGAAGAGAGTTTCAACAAAGTTTTTACTACCTTATACTTAAAGAAGTTCTTGAAGTGCTCTGTCTGAGACAGGGGTGTCTGAAAGGCAGGTAGTGTAGTGACACTAGCCAGCCATGCAAATAAGTCTCAACAAGAAAGTTCAGTGCCTAACACGCAGAGCCATGTGATTGGACTTCTGTTTGCATAATATTTGCCAAAATGATTCACTGATAGATGCCAGAGAAATTAATTTATAGCAATAATACTAGATATTGTATAAGAAGACATGTAACCGTTTCGAAATCCTTAAGAAATAATGCTTTTGGGGTAATTCTTGATAGTTGCTGTATTTATCAAGTTGCTTTTAATATGACAACGATTGACCACAAAACATCTTGTGTTTGGAGGGGAAGAAGGTGTTGTTGGATCCTTTTCCAAACTGAAAAATGCTGGTCCCTACAAACCTTTTTCTGAAAAAGAAAAAAAAGCTGCAAGTTTGCCAAAGCTGAAAGTTTGCTGTGCTTTTCATGCTAGCGTTCTAGATATTTTTCCCCACATATTTTCCAAAAAATACTGAATACATCCTCTAGCTACAGCTTTTCAGGCAGTGACATGAAAACAAAAGGAGAAAGAAGAGATGTTAGGAAAAAAGCTGTTAGATTCTTCCTCCCTCTTCCCTTGACAACACTCACTTTTCACCCAAGTGCCACGGCAACACTGTTGGGAATACTTCTCCTATCTCTAGTCCAAAATTAGAGTGAGGGAACTTTGTTGGCAGGCAGCTAAGTTTGTGCTGGGGAAGCTAAGGATGTGAGACCTTATCCACTCAGGCTGATGGGTGGAACAGAAATTTCCCGGTCCAACAATTGTCACAAATCAGATCAAGCCATTAAAAACACCACCACTACTGATGTGGATGAGTGTCTTTCCATTAACGCAATGGCATTGGATAGGGCGATGGTTTGCTGTTCTTTCAGTCTGTGCATCCCTCCCTCCTGTCACTTAAATGAGTAACATAAAACTGAGTATCAGCTTTAGGGCAAAACACATTCTGTGGTTTTCTGGTTGCTATTTTGTGGTTTGGTTTTTTTTTCCTCTCTGTGCATGTTCAACAGGAAATTCCTCTTACTCATTCCTTCTGACATTGTTCTCATCCCCTCAGCACTGTTTTATGCATCCCCTTATCACTGGGACCTACTGCAAAGTTCATTCTTATCTAAATGAGTGTGTGTGATCTTGCATATGAATGCCCAGCACTGAGGAAATGATCCATTGCAGGAACACAATCTGCAGGGCTTCAAACTGTTGATTTCTTTACTTCCCTGCAGCTGGCAAGCAACTCTGTCAGGCATTCCCAGTTACTAGACTCATCAGAACTGGGAGTAAGGGTCGAATTATGTGAAGTTATTTAAGGAAGAGAATCAAGGTTAATTTAGTTAGCAGTTAATTTCTACCAAATATAGGTGAAATTTAGAGGTCTACTTCTATGCAAACCACCAGCACCATAGGGCTGAGACAGATGTGATCTTTCTAAAGACAGCTGCCCAAGGGTTTTTGAGTTCTTCATGAGCAAAGGTGGAGGTGACATCAGCGTAGTAAGGGCTCAAACACATGATGAGCCACAGCTTGAGGAGTTGCCCTGTAGCAGCTGAGCTGTGGTAGTTCACAGTTGAGCACACTTGCATCAGTCTGGCCAGGTCAGACACCTCACAGAAGCACTTTTACCTCTTCTGTCACTTTTGGTTTTGCTGTGGGTTAGCCTGACACTGAATAACTCATTAAGCTGGAGTAATGTCATTGTGTGGTTGATCTTGGAGACATCAAAGTACCTCCATCTTCCATATCAAGAGCATGTCTCATAGTCTGAAGCCGTCACATTCAGCTATGTCAGCTTCCAAACAAGTCACACTCTCACAGTGATTTCGAGATAACTCGAAGTGTCTGTTCTCATGTTGTCTACAATGTGAAATCCACAAATGAGCCTGAGAAAAACAGAGGAAGAAAAACTGAGTATCAGTAGTACATTCATATCAGGAAGAGTAAAATAATCTTTTGATTAGACAATTTATTTAAAGTCAATTTGTAAACAGGAAACCCTCCATCACTGTGCCTCAAGGCTGGTTAAGCTTTGCCCGAGTTATTCAAGATGGATGTTTATCTAATCTCTTCTTTGATCTCTCCAGAGGTGAAGGTGTGATACCTATGCTCTAGGGCTCAGCTGCTCCTGCTGTTTGAATGCTGTTTCCTGGAGCTGAAACCAAAGACTTTTCCTGCAATTCACAGAACAATTTTGTGTCTCATCTGCAATGGAAATGGAAAACAAGTTACTCTAGTCTTTCTCTGAGCAGCCTGGGACACAGCTGAGCACCAATCTCATACCTCCTTTTGCTCTCCTCTGGGGTGAACAACAACCAGTATTTTCAGTCTATCTTTGAAGTTTGTGATTTCCAGCCTTCCAATCAGACTGTCACTTTCCTCTGCATTTATTTATTTTATTGTAAAAGTTTTGCATTTTTCTATAAATTTGATGTCCCCAAATACCTGAGTGAATAAATACACATGAAGATTTATCACATGACAACAGGAACATCTTCAGATGTCTTAGACATAACAGACAAATTCCTGTATCCAGGCATATACTGTCTATATCACTCTTGGCTTACATTTAGTTTGTGACCAGCTATCACTCTATTCATCTGGTATTGGTGCTGTTGGGTTTTCCTGACTGACTTTATCTATTATTTTATAAGACAACTGCTTTTCTGTTTTGTCAAGATTCATTTGAAATCTCACATAATTTTTCAAAGCCCACAGACCCTATCACCATCTACTAACTGGTGAATGTACCTTCAAGTCCCTTAAATCCACTGAAAAATAAAATGTTGAACATAGCCTTTATTTTCGCAAACTGACACTTTATAATGCTACGTGCGCTCTCCATTTCTCTGAATAACCTCTCTCTAAAAGGAAGTGTGTGAAAGCACCTCAGTTTTCTCTCGTGCAGGAAAATGCCAGCTTCAGATCTGCATCATAGGAACAGAGATTTGTGTAAGAGAATAGAGCAAACTTTAGATGCAGACCTGGTTTAGAGCTGAGGTTTCATTTCTCACCAAACTTGCTAAAGACATTAGAAATCCTTTCCTCACCAACCAATATAACTAGGAATGTGGCTCTCACAGACTGCCAGAACATGAATACTCACTCAGCATTTAAAAGGGGCAAAATTTTAAATGTCATTCCTTCACTTTCTTTTAGTACTCGACAATGATCCAAAGCTTCCCATAGTATTCACCAACAATTAAACAAACTGCCCAAGACTAACTGTTGCCATGAGTATTTCATATGCATAAGTTCTTCACTGCTTCTATTAATTCCTTTGATTCTTGAATCCTTTTGTACTGCAGCAGCCAGGGGTGGAAGGGCTCCTACAAAAAAGAGAGAAGTGATAATGGATGTGTCTGCATGTTCTACCAGCCAAAGGTATGGCCTTGGACACCCAGTTACTACTGATTCTTTTAGCTCATGCTTTATTATATAAGAAGTCAGTAGTTTTTCAGGACTTAAACTAGTTTCCTCAAGTTCAGAACTTCTTTAAGCAGCAGTACCTACACTGTCTCACTTTTGTACATAAAATGCACCAAGATGTAGATCTGGTTTGCTCTGTCAGTCTGAAGTTTTGTTGCTGACTCAGCTCTGAATTACATATTTCTTTAGAGAAAATGATGGGATTTCTAGTGGGAAACTGACTCGATTAAATGTACCTTGCAGGCATCAGATGTGTTTCAAGAGTCCTGTATGCTGGAACTTGTATCCTTGGAAAGCATGTAGACAAGACTCCTGTCCTTAAAAAATGTCCTTTAAAACCACCTAGGCTGGAAAACTACAGAGAAGCAACTGATGTTGTTACTTGGAAAAATTATTTGGCACCAGCACAGGTAACTCCATAACCTCCTTTAATCTTACTCAATGCATCAGGCAGAAGGAGTTAGACACATAGGAAGGACAAATAGGTTTTACTTGAGGGTCACAAGGCTCATGAAGGATCTGGAGCACAAGTCCTGTGAGGAGTGGTTGAGGGAACCAGGATGATTTAGTTCTACAGAAAAGGAGGCTGAGGAGTGACCTTGTTGCTCTTACAACTACCCAAAACTAAAGTGGAGCGAGGAGGCATTCAGCCTCTTCTCCCTGTTGGAAAATAATAGCACCAAAGGAAATGGTTGTGAATCGCACCGGGGGGGTTTAGCCTGAATATTAGCAAGAATGTCTTCATTGAAAGAGTTACAAAACATTGGAATAAACTGTCCAGGGAAGTGGTGGTGTCACTATCCATGGAGGTATACACACATATATATATTTATATGTAGGACTTACCTTTTAGCTTAGCCACTTTATAAGGTCTGTGGTTCTGTAGGACTTTTTTTTTCTTTTTTCTTTTTTTTTTAGCAATGAAAGGTTTCATCTAGGATCTGCCCAAGACTGAGACAGTGTGTGTTACTTTCAATGAGAAAGCTTCCTTATATCCTGCAAGCAGTAGCTGAAGTGCCCAAAGGCAAAATGCACCACTGTTCACACTTCTGGTTGCTCTTCTGACATCTGAGTCAGGTAATCAGGAAATATCAGTCATCCAAAATAAGCAGTGTGAATGTAGCTTGCCTCCTTCAGTAATTTCCAGCCCTAGGCACTGTTGACACAAACCAGTCCATGTTTGCTGGAGTAGAGGCCAACAAGTATCAGCTGATCTGATCCACAAGCAGTTGTGCAGACCTAGCTTATGATGGTACCTGTTCAATGTTCTGTTGGGAAAAGGACTTAGAAAAGAGGTAGGTTTTTAAAATCGAGTTGTTTTCTGCCCATCATGAATATAAAGATTCTTCCAGTTGTGGTAAGGTCATACTCTTCTTCTCAATGAACACTACCTTTCATTTTCAAACCATTATTTATGGTGAGATTTGGGCCATTGTTTCATTGCTCATTCTCTTGTGGTGTACCAAAGGAGATGAACTATGAATTCTCCCAGCAGTGCAGGTTAATCCACAGGATATTCTTCCTGTCAGCTTTGTGGATACAACTTCTGGCTGGACAGAAAACAGAAGTAATATTTAGTGGGTAATCCAGTAGCTTTGTGTCCCTGGGGCATCTTTTAAGTTATCTCCAATAGCTCCAGGGCTCTTGTGTGCTGCCAAGTCATACTCGTCATCATGTGATGACCTCTACCTTGGACTTATTTCAGTGATAGGAGAAGCTGACCCATGCAGAGGAAGCCACAAGGAGAACGGCTTCATTTGTGACGGCAATGTTCTGTGCAACAGGTGGAGGATTACTTTATTATCTATTTGAGGGCTACTGCAAACAACAAATATCTGGCCACACAAGGAAATGTAGAGATGAAAACGAAAAACACAGGATTAGGTGATCCACTCCTTGTAATAAAAACTAAATTAAAAATAGATGCCAGTCTGTTCAATTAATTAGAGTGCAATAATATAATCTATTCTTGTGCTCTAATTTGTACCATGTTGGAAGTAGCTGATTCTTTCCCCTCCACCTCCCTATAAATAAACCATATGCATTCTGGATCAACTCGTCCAATTATGTATTAATTGTATCTAGGAGCAAACCTCAATACTCTATTAATTATCACACAAGGATTTGTTCACACAGGATCAGATTCCTATTGGTGCTATTTTAATTGCTATTACAGTGCAAATACCGACTTCAATATCTTACTGACACTAGAAAGTTTAGTAAATTTTATCAGTAAATGAGTACCAAAAAGGGTGTTTCCTGTGAGATGGCTGCTAACATCTTTGCTTGTTTCTTTATCACACCTCTAAAGAAGGTGGAAATCTAAATCGGCCTCAGAAGCCTGATCTCAGTATTGGAGATACATGTGATGATGTGTCTGACACTGCCGCAGACCCAGCAGTGATATATACAACATACACTGAGAGACACAGAGTGTATAGTGAAAAGGAGGCAGTATTTTCTTATTTTGTTGTAACTACGTTTCTGAAGTGTAAAGGGACACATTAAGGTTTAAAAATAGCAGGTTTAGGTTTAGATTGAGGTTCAAAGACAGTGAAGAAGACTCTGGTGTTCTGGTCTCCCACTGACATTGAATGGGGCTTACTGTCCTACATTGGATTCTCCTTCTCTGGAGACATTTAAAACCCTCCTGGATATGTTCCTATGTGACTTGATCTAGATGACCCTGCTGTGGCGGGGGGATTGGACAAGATGATCTTTCAAGGTCCCTTCCAATCTCTAATGTTCTGTGATTTTGTGATTCTATGATCACTTTGGTACTGCAGCTTTTCCATGCACAGTTTGGCATATGCCAATAACTGCATGGTTAAAGAAAGGGGGAAGAGAAGAGATACTGAAACTTGCACTGTCTTTCCTATCTAAGGGTTTGAGAAGCTTGGAACTTTGTGATAAAATAGTTCTCTACACTTATTTCAATTGTACTGGCCATGTGACAATTTTAAAACCTCTGTCTCTCGTTTGAGTGTTACCTTATGAAACAAAAAGTAGTGGAAAAAACTCATTTAGAGACTGAACAAAACCTTTTATATTTTTCTGCTGAGATTTGAGTTTTGGGAGCAAAATATAAGCTGAAAGAGCTTGGGTAGTGTCATTCTGATAGGGGAAATAAAAATACGATGTTTAGGTAACAGTAGATCCAACACAGGCTTCATTTTTCTTGATTTCTCTCTCCTCTGCCAAAAAAATTTCCTTCCTAGTCAGTTATATCTTAAGCTGCTCTGTGCTGCAGACCTAAAAGCTTTGGTTAACTAGGTTTTGCACTCTCAGTGATGGCGTGGGAGAATGGAACTCCAAACAGCATTGCTAATACCAGATTTGCAATGGAGAGAGATGATCGTCCAGCCTGTGACACACTCTTCACACTAGTCAAAACCATTCCCTCTGCACAATGAGAGCATCAGCAGTGTGAGCTTCATCAGACCTGCTCAGAGGCATTTCTTGCTCTTTCCTGGGGCCAAGGTGAGTTGTCTGCTTGGCCCTTCTTGTTCGTTGTCTTTTCTGTGTTTAGATGATAAATATGAGGTCAGTTTCTTGTCACCTAATTCATGCCAGGAAGGTGTTAAAAACATTAGTGGATGGGAATGACCACATGGAGCTGGACTCTCCCAGTGTGCTCTCACTGTCTCCGACAGCATTATTATATCCCCAGATTGCATGAGGGTGAGAGGGGAAAGAAACAGCTACTGAAAGATTTATTCTGCCAGGACTCTTATCCATGAAGAAACTTACTGGAAAATATTGAGAAAATTCATTCCCACTCTATTCTTTCAACCAAGCCAGTCCGTTCACTTTGTTTTACGCAAACTTTTTATGTCCATCATTTTTGTACTAGGACTGACTAGGACTAGTTCCTCATGTGGCCATATGAAGTGCTCTCAGCCTGCAATCCAGATGTGTATAGCACTCATCCACACCTCTGCTTCAAGCTTACTCAGAGAAGGAGCTCTTTGTGAGAAGCTCAGCATGATGAGATCATATTCTTGGTTTAAGGACTGTCTGGACTGCTTTACTCTATTGATCAATGATAAAGCACAAGTACCCAGGTTCAAGAACTAGACTGACATTAAGTGCTAGTCCTGACACATGTGCTACAAGGTTGAATATGTGCTACGAGCTGCCTCAGTGAAGGGACTGGAAGCTAAGTCTGATGAGGAGAGGATGGGGGAGCTGGGATTGTTCAGCCTGGAGAAGGGGACACTCACTTATCATTCTGTACAACAACCTGAAGGGAAGTTGTAAACAGGTGGGGGTTGGCCTTTTCTACCAGGCAACTAGTGATAGGATGAGGGCAGAGCCTGAAGCTGCACCAGGAGAAGTTTAGGTTTGGATGTTATGATGCATTTCCTGTGGAAAGGGTGTTTAGACACCGGAATGGACTTTCCAGGACAGTGGTGGAGTTGTCATCCCTAGAAGTGTTTAAGAAAAGTCCAGACGTGGTGCTTAATATCATGGTCTAGGTGATTTTGGTGATGTTAGGTCATAGGCTGGACTTAATGATCTTAGAGTCCTTTTCCAGCCTCAGTAATTCTGCGATTCTGTGACATGCAAAAGTGAATGGGGATGCAAGGAGGTCACACACCAGCAAAGCCACAGTCAAGTCCAGCTATCTCATGAGTGCAGACCCCTCCTCACAGACTACCCCCCTTAACAGTTAGGAGGAGGGAGGCACATCATGGCTTCACACAAAGGGCATCCCATTCCTCGTGAGAGATCTTGCTATCTATGGGGCAGCCATCCCTTCATGCCATAGAAGCTGAGCTGCAGTGTGTGGTGCTCAGTGCAGCTCAGTACAGCCACCAGAATATTGCCTGGGAGAAGATACCAGAGATAATGGCAAGTGTGATATTAAATTCCACCAGAAAAGACACTAAAAATAGAGAACAGGGACAGTTTAAAGGGTAAAACCACACTCTGTTTTCTCCTATGAGGACGAAAATTACTGAGACACACTTCTAGATCTTTCTATTTGCAAAGACAACCTGGCTTCTCTAAAATAAAAGTGTAGACTGACTCTTTGTGTGTACAGCCAGATGAACTGAACTAACAGCACTTGGAGAAACAGGCACTTGCTTCATTTCAGTGCTGATTACTATGCTGAAAATACTTTATTGGACATGGACAGAGGCACCAACACCAAAGTCCCACTTTCATGAAGGCATGCAGTGCAGTACTGTGCCTACAATTCAAGCGTGAAAACATTTTGCTAAGTAGCCATTCACTGCCATAATGAACTGTGAGTGATTGCATAATCCCACTGCAATTGGAGATGCTTACATTGTCGGTGGCTGATGCCTTTGGCTCCTGCTGGGGAGCTTGTTGGGGAAAACGATAGCACTAGTGGGTGGGGGCAAACCCATCACCTCAACTCAGCTCTCTGTTCCACCTCTTGATCTTTCACTTGAGGCTGTATGGTCCTTTGGTGCACCAGTTTCCCACCCTGAAAAAAGAAACAGTGACTACCCCATCCCAAAGAAAAGGAAATGAAAATGAAGTACTCACATCCACTTATGCAGTACTGAGCTCATTAGAGTTTCTTCAAGGCTTGTTGATGCTGCTTTGGGGCCACTCAGTGCATCTCAATTAGCAATCTAATGGAGATAATCTGGGCTTGTTCTTCGGTTTTTTAAAGGCTGCTTTTTGCTGTTTGATATCTCAAAGAAGCCTTGTTTCAGGCAGGAATCTGTTGGTCTTATGTTTGGGTTTTTTGCTTGTTTGTCTGGTATGTGTGTATGGTAAAACCCTGACATTCAAATACTTTGTAGCCAAATAGAAGATGTTAGATGTCCCAGACAGGAACCTTGAGAAGGAGAAGCTGGAGGAACAGTGATGAGGGCTCTCTTGTGATCCAAAATTCTTGCACTGTTGTCCACAAAGTCCTGAGGACCAGAGCTCCCACTACTGCACCCTGCTCTGTGTTTGAGATATTCTTCAAGACTATATGCAAGGCAGTTTGTAAACTGATCCTAAAATGTTGCATTTAAGTAAAACAGAGCCATAGTATTGGTAGACAATATCTGTTGGAATATAGCCAAACTGGTACAAACGGAAACTTAATTTAAGTATGTGTACATGTATGTATGTAGTTGGATTCACAGTTCTGTTAAGTCATGGTTATTCATCCTCCCCTTGCATTTGGGTCTAGTTTTGCCTTCTCTTTCCAGACCACAGTTGCCATTTTTGTAACAGTAGTCTTCTAACGCTTGTGTTTCTTCTTTAGTTTCGAAGTAGGGACTTCTGACAGTTAGAGGTTTTCATAGAAAATCTTAGATGTTTCACTGCTGTTTTCAAATCTAACAACCTCTTGGGAGCTTAATGCTTTACCGAAAATTATTAGGATGTAGGATGTAAAACTTTGTGAGTTTTTTTTTCTTTTGGAAAGGAAACATAAATGCTTTATCTTCAAAGTGCCATAAGTGAGATGAATTCACAGGTCAATGTTACTCCTAATGAGAAACTTGTGTGCCACTGCAATGACAGGAAGTAGTTGGAGGTAAAAGCTTTTTTCCCTACATTTCTATCTTAACCATTTCTCACTTCACCCATCTGAGTTTGTAAATTACACTAAATCTTTCATCTGGGCAATTCTGCAATGTTGTTCCACTGCCATGAATAAGAATTGCATCTTTACTGATCTTCTGCACCATTTCATACTCTTTCAAAGTTATCAATTTCAGATTCAAGAGCAAAAGATGAACTAAATGCAATTGCACAAAAAATAAATCACATAATGTTATGGGTTGGAAGGAACCTCAAAAGATCATCTAAGTCCAACCCTCCCTGCCAAAGCTGTGTAAGACCTCCAACACCTGACATACCCAGGCAGTCTCCCATCCAAGTACAAAACTGGGCCCGAGCCTGCTTAGCTTCTTCCAAGACAAGATTGGGGTTTTTTCCCAGGATGGCATGGCCATAGACTCCAGAGTGGCACAGCTGTAGACAATAAAATCATTGTAAGAGATACAAAATTAATTACAGATACTAGGAGCAAGCTTTCCACTCTTTTTCACAACTAACAATAATCGCTCGGGCAAAACCAGCAAAGACCACTGGACAATTAACAGCACACTGAGATAACTATAACGTTGTTATCTGGAGGCAAAAAATTTACATGTGATTACTCAAGATATCTGTTCCTCGCTTCTACCTTTGTTCAGATATTTTTTTATTGATGCATGTTTTCTTATTCTAAGAAACTTCAACTTTGTAAGATGTTCTTACTGCTGCCACTAGAGGTCTATTCACCACTACAAATGGAAAAGAAAGAGGCAATGCATTTTCGTCTCTGGATTTTATTTTTTTTAGTTACTGATCCCTGTTAGTATTGCAGTAATGATGTAAAGGAACACGGTTATTGTAGTAACAGACATTAAATCGGAATGTGTCACTGTTTAGTTTCGGAGTGTACAATGTAGTCTTATTATTTGTCATCCTTCTTGTTTGGTAGTGGGCATTTCTGGTGGGTTTGGTTCGGTTTGGAACAGAAAGATCATTTGATACACTTAGAACTCTGCAGCCCAGGTACAACATCTAATGTTGATCCTCCTGAGATAACAGAAGAAAAGGCAAGTGTTCACATTCTCTCATCTCCTGAAGGGATGGGAGAAAACTCATGGCATTTGAAAATCAATTTCCATGTGTTGGATGCAGTTTTTCTAAAGTACCAAAACCAGAAAGAGCTTACTGAACTCCACGAGTTTTTTCTGTATTTGATTCAAAAGACGTCCTGCTCATCCTTCCCTTTTTAATCTATGTAGAAGATCATAATGCAGGACTGGAGCTTGTTCCACCCCCTTCTACAGCAGGACAAAACTTTGTTATTGGAGAGATACTTTCCTGAAGCATCTTTTCCTGCTCTCTCTGGAATTAAGAAGCATTAAAAGTGCAGGGGTGGCTCTTGTATTTGTCCATCCAGCATGCCTTCATACTCCACACCAGCAACACATCTGTTGCTGTACCTTCCCTGGAATTACTCTGGCTTGGCTCCATCCACCACTTCACCATGGTCTTGAGTCCACTAACTACCTCACTTCCTCAGAGGCAGTCCAGAAGCTGCCTACAATTTACAGAATGGTAAGGTAGACCTTGATGATAAACTTGTGAGTCTGACACTGGGAATCTCTGGCTTGCATGGTCCTTCATTGCTGTTTCCATGTGATGTGCTACCAAAGTCCTCAAGGCTCTTGGCATCTCTACGGAATCTTCCTTTTTTGGAATCAAGCAATCATGTAAATTGAGATTAGAAAACTCCAAGCCAGCCTACGCTGCTCAAGTGGCAGCTCCTCGACTTCTAGCACTGGGGTTAGTCCCATGACATTTCTCAGTCCTCACCCCTGAAGTCTCCTGCCATATGAAAGAAGATGCTGGGATTGTTTCAGCTGTAGTCTGCTGCCTCCATCATGATCAGACTGCATCACATCCCTACCTTGCTTACTCATTCTTTGTTCTGTGGTGCTGTAAAAGTTTGGAAAATCTCTGTTTGAAGAGTGAGCTCAGTCTTATCCAAGCTGCCTGCCAAACATGTGAATATCAGGAAGTTTAATCCTTTGACTACCCACCCACACATTCCTGTCCTAATCATTGGGCCAATTGATTGAAATATAACTTTGAATGGATCAATCAACAATCTGTGGGCATTTCGCTGCTTAATTTCCAAGTTTCCTCTTCCTCAGCCAGTGAAGACCGGTAAAGAAAATGAGCACAGCCAGGAAGGTCACCTGAAGATGAGTGTTTTCACTCACCTTGGTGTTGTAACAGTAGTATTTGCAGGAGGATAGGCTCAGCCCCCTGCAAAAAGGCTTCTCACTTGTCAGGCCCTTACACTGCAAAGAGACAGTTCTGACACAAGACAAGGTGCAGATGAATCATCTCTGGTAACAGGTGATCCTCAAGACATAACTCAAGGTTTCTGGACAAATGCTGGTGAGTATTGGGGCCGTCTTACATACCACTCTGTGATTGTACATGATATCCTAACCTAGTCCCATTTTCTGCCTTGCCTCACCTTGACTTGCCTTGCCTCTATGAGAGTGGTCAGGCACTGGAATAGGCTGCCCAGGGTGGTGGTTGAGTCCTTAGATGCAGTGT
Source organism: Phoeniculus purpureus (assembly GCA_028565055.1). Taxonomy (NCBI): domain Eukaryota; kingdom Metazoa; phylum Chordata; class Aves; order Bucerotiformes; family Phoeniculidae; genus Phoeniculus; species Phoeniculus purpureus. The sequence continues at coordinate 30,353,314 of JAOXOE010000874.1, forward strand.
TGTGGGATCTGGTTTAGTGGTAAACTTGTAGAGTAGGGTTGATAGGGTTGACTTGATGATCCCAGTAGTCTTTTCCAACCTGAAGGATTGTATGATTCTATGATTTAAGCAAATAATTGTAGTGTGGAGGGTGCTGAGACTAACTTGGAGAGCCTGAGAAACTTCTGTCATCTTCTGTGATCTGGCTTGGAGTAGACTTGTGGGGAGCTCTGGATGCTTCTTGAGAATAGCTGATTCTGTCTCTTGCCTTGGTAAGAGACACAAGTAAAGAAATTGTGTTCGTCCTGTGTCCCACCATATTACAGCATCCCAAAGAGAGATCCACACTAGAAAGCTGTTACTGCCTGCCAAGAACAGCCCTCCTGACTCAGCTGAGGTGTATGCCTCTTCAAACAGAAAGTTTTCATGTCCCTCTTGGATGATATATATGACCTCAGTGATTTCTCCTTCTTGCCAAAAACCCACCGCATTCAAGCTTTGAGGTGAGGTTTGTTGTGTACTCCTCACCACACATGCCTGCAGAGCTGAGGTCATAATTGACACTAGTGCCTGTTTGTACTAGTGTCATGCTATCTTATTGTGGGACAGATGACTTGTTACAACTCTGTGGTGTACAATCATTTCTAGTATTTGAGTCTGCTTGCTTCTGGAATGTTTGAAAATTGTCCTCCCTGTGGTTTTATCGGGTGTGCTGCAGATGATACGTGCACAGAAAGGATAATCCTGCTCTAAAGCACTGATACACAATCAGTCCTTTGCAACCTAAGGGTTGGCTCCACTTTCCCGTTACCCAAAAGAGTCTACTGAGGCTCAAACTGGTGTCGGTGGGAGGAGGTGCTTTGGCAGAAGTTCTGAGGTCCTAGCTTAGGGTAGCTCTAATCCTGCCATAGCTACATATCAATCACACAGACAGGCTTGTATAAATCTAAAAAAGGCCCAGGAATGACCAGCAAATATCTTCTAGTCTTCCTGTCCCACAGCAATCTCAACAGATCAGGATCGCCTGCAGTGCTCCGAATTCACACTTGACTGTTCAGCTTCTCCACTTTTAAACCTTGCTTCCCATCCTTTCTCCCCCTTTGTTTCCATTTATGTCATTCACAAATCTGTTCCTGCAATCCCCACCCATTTTCTATTTGTGTTTTTGTGAATCATGGGGATGGTTTATTCCTGTACTTCACACAGCATATCTTGGAGTGTCTGAATACTTATTCGCCAGCTTTTCTTGCACTGCTTGCACGCAAACTAAACAGAGGTTTTTTCAGCCCTCCCTCATGGGCTGCAGGAAGTAGGGCCTGGCACATTTCATGCCCCTCGGGTGGCAAATGAATTCCATACACCAAGCCTGGATCTGTGCTTGAAGACTTTCAGGAGTATTCTGATGACAGACATGCACACCACTGTTTTCCTCCCAGGCCTCCTTCTTCCAAGCACTGATGAGGGCAACAATCAGTTGAGGGCACTTGGCTGTGCTGTTAAACCCTCAACATTTCTATCCCAAAATCATGATTAACCAACTGTTTTCGTAGAGGTCATTTTCCCTAAAAGAGGAGAGAAAGGGGTAAATTAAATTTAAGTGTGATTATTGTGAGAAAGCAAAGAGAACAGCTACTCAATATGCTTTGCTTACGGCTAATACGGTTTTACTAGCAGGCTACTGCACCGATGGTTATGAGACAACGGCAACTTCAACCATCGGGGGAAAAAAATTTGACCTGTACATACAAGGAGAAAAAGTGCTGCCACTTGATTAGCAAAAGAAGTCCTACCCTCATACATTTGAAGCATTTTCTATTTAAATCTATATCAAATCCACAGAGATTTTTAATGCTTAAGTTGGATTTGTCCATTTTAAGGATCTTGATTGGGTTTTTTTTCCATTGTGCATTCCAAGGGCCATTTTTTGTCCTGTTACTGTTTGAGTAGAAAGTAGCAATCAGAAATTAGTATGTTTTTATTAAACAAGACGTGCAAAGCCTCCATGCCACTTTAGGGAAGGAAACCCTCAAGCAATCCACTGAGACTGGAGCCTGGTAATGTACATTTCTGTTAAGAGATTTCCTTCTATGGCAAAACTCAAGCACATCTTTGTCCAGACATACAAAGCCCTGTCCACCTCTCTGTAGGAGAGCTGCTCTGTGTGCTTTTTTTGTCCAGCTGAGGTGGAGCACATTGTCTCATCCTTTCTCCAAGCCATGTGGTTGAGAAGGTCTGACCATATGATAGGTGAAAAGGGAGATGCAGTTAGGTCTGGGGGAGCTTCAAAAGGAACACATTGGTTGAAGCTGTTTCTGCTCTGACTGAGCCGTTTCATCTTTGCCTAACTTCAGAGCAGCTTCCCAGGTTTCAATGGGTTTTATGTTTCCTTTTATTATGTAGGCCTTTTTTCTCCCCCATTTCTTAGCCATTTGTTTGAACAGCAGAGAACACCCTCTCTCTTTGTAGCAGCATTAGCTTGAAGTTTCAAAGAATACCACAGGATCACCAGGATGAGTCCTTTCATACCTTAAAGCACAGAAAACACGCTGTCCTGAAGAGCTCTGAGTCTAACACCTCCCATCCCTGGAGGTGTTTAAGGCCAGGCTGGATGAGGCTCTGGCCAGCCTTACCTAAGGTGGGATGACCCTGCCCACGGCAAGGGGATTGGACTAGATGATCTTTCGAGGTCCCTTCCAATCCCTAATGATTCTATAAAGCAGGATTTCTGAGTCCTGTTAACCTAGCATGTTACATGACAGTCACTTACTGGTTTTACAGGTTTCATCGTAAGACAGGTCTCCACAGGTGAACAGAGAGATGTCTTCCACTAAGTACTCTGTTCCCAATGTGATACAGCACAAAGCAGGAGAAGTGTAAACCTATACAGGAAAATACAGAAAAAGGTTAGAAGATACATCTGTATTTTCCAGAAGACAAATATCCTCCTCCCCTTCACTCCTTTCAAACACACGTCTGGGCTTTGAACAGTCTGAGCCGGATATGTTCTAAAGAAGAACATGGAAAACAATGTGTCTTCATGGAGGCTTGTAAGTGTGAGTTCTCAGTGGAAACGAAAAGCCTCATGTAAGACTTTTCATCCTGTTTGATGCTGAAGTTTACTGGCTTTGCTCTTCACCTCACTGAAAAGTCACCCATACATGTCAGCAAAGGCCTTGACTTGTTGGCTGTGATCAGTGTGAAAGCAAAGGTCTGCTTTCACACAAACACCATAAATCACCCCACTGCGTTGCCTTGTCCCACACCATTAATCCGTGTCTTAGAAGTTTTCTGAGTTGTGGGGGGAGAAACGGACAGTTTTCCCATTCTGGAATGATAAGGAGTAGGAATCCAAAGAAGCTTAACAGGAATAAAATGTGAAAAGGTCACATCTTCACTACATGTAAATCACAGAAGAGAAGAGGGTCACCCTAACAGGCTGCAGCTGGGAAGCAGAGCAGTGAAGGAAAACAGGGCGCTTGTCCTCACATACTCTGTTTCACATCCAGAGGTTTAAAGAAATCTTGCTGGCCTTGATGCTGGAGGTGTTTAGGGTTTAGACTTGACAGCACATTATTGCCTGCAATGGCAGAGTACACATTTGTCTTTTCCTCAGCTATTTGATCAGCCTGTGAGTTTTGCTGGGTTTTTTAGTGGAAAAGTTGTAATTGTCCTGATATGGTGAAAGATCTTGAATTACCATACCTAAAGCAGAAATTTAAACTGTCCAATTCCTCTTTTTCTTTCCTTTATGGCCTATCAATATCCAGTTCCTTTCGACAGTTTACTAATTTTAGTAGCCATGTGTAGGCAATGTAGGACATGCAAGAAGACAAAGAGAATGAGAGAGTGAGGCTTGAAAGCTTTTGAGGCAGGATCAGTTATAATGCTTTTCTTACAAAGTAGCACTGCTTGTTTCTTTTCATTATAATTTCCATTTGTATTTTCAATCTTTCCTCCTCTCAATTGACAGGACAAAAATTTTGCCCTTTTGTTCTTCTGGAATGTTGCCTATGGGTGGTAAAATCTGGAGATCCTAGCACCTATGAAGAGACATCTAGCAAAGGGTTTTAGCAGGAAGTTAGACTTGCTGTACTTGGGAAGTGGGTAAGTGACACAGAAACTAGAAGCAATAGAAGTAGATGTATTTGGTTTATGTGCCAAGGATTTAGTAGTGGGATGGAAGGATGAAGTAATGTGGGAAGACCAGAAGCTGCTCCTATCTCAGGTGCAGCCAGTCAGATGGCTCCAAGATGGACTCACTGCTGGCCAAAGCTAAGTCCATCAGTGATCATGTTAGTGTGTCTGTGATAAAATATTTAAGAAAGGATTAAAAATGCTGCACAAGAGCAGATGGGACAGAGGAGAATATATGAGAGATAGAACCCTGCAGACATGAAGATCATAAAGAAAGATGGGGAGGAGTGTCTTCAGGCGCTAGAGCACAGATTCCTATGCAACCCATGGACAAGATCATGATGACAAGGGTTGTCACCCTGCACAGACATCCACAGTGTAGTAGACACCCATTCTGCAGTCAGTGGGGGACCCTGTGCCAGAGCAGGTGAATATGCCCCAAAGAAAGCTGCAGCCTGTGGAGAAATAATGCCTGTGAAATAAAGCACAGGTGCTTTATTATCCTGTTAGTAATTCATTATGGATCATAATCACACTCAGAGGAGACACTGGTCTATTCTTTATCTTTTCCAGTGAAGAGCCTTTATAGCAAGATAAAAAATGTGGATAATAAGTTGGTGGGTTTGCATGCTTTGTTTGTTCTCTGAGGAGCTATTTAAGCAAACAACACCATTTAAAAAAACCTTTCAGTGTTGCTAGTGCAAATCTGATTTTGATTATTATCAAAATTTCAATTTTAATGTAAAACATCTTATTTTCTATGTAATGTCAAAGAGTTTTCAGTTTCATTCATTCTAATGCAAATATGGAGGGCTTGTGCTCAACTATGACAGAGCAACGTTTAATTGCTTTTTAAAACCCTGCAAGGGTAAAAAAACAATCACCTTCACCACATCTGGCATTGAATGCACCCTCATTAAGTTTGCTGATGACACCAAGCTGTGTCAATACGTTGGAGGGAAGGGAGGTCATCCAGAGGGACCTTGACAGCCTTGAGAATTGGGCTCATGCAAATTGCATGACGATCTGCAAGGGCAAGTGCAAGGTTCTGCGTGTGAGTCTAGGCAACCCATGCACAAACACAGACTGGAAGGAGAAAGGAGAAAGGACAGTCCTGAGGAGAAGGACTTGGGGGATGATAGTGGATCCCAAGTTTAACAGAGCTGTCAGTGTGCACTTGATGCCCAGAAAGTCAACCATGTCCTGGGCTGAATCAATAGAAGCACTGGTAGTCGGTCAAGGGAGGTGGTTCTTCCCCTCTACTCTGCACTAACAAGAATTTACCTGGAGTACTATGTCCAGTTCTGGAGTCTCCAACATAAGAAGGACAGAATGCTCCTGGAACGTGTTCAGAGGAGAGCAATTCAAATGATCAGAGGTCTTGGAGCACCTCCTCTATGATGATGGGCTGAGTAAGTTGGAGTTGTTCAGCCTGGAGAAGGCCCCAAGGTGATGTTCTAGCAGCTTTCCAATATCTGAAGGGGGCTACAAGAAAGCTGGGGCAGGGATTTTTACACAGGTGCATAGTAAGAGGACAAGGTGAAAGTGTTACAAACTTCAAGAGGGAGATTCAGATTGGACATTAGGAAAAATTCTTTCCTATGAGTTTGGTGAGATGCTGGAACAGGTTGCCCAAGGAAGTTGTGGCTGCCCCACCCCTGGAAGAATTCAAGACTGAGTTGGATGGGGCCCTGAGTAGCATGATGTAGTGAAGGTGTCCCTGCCTATGCAGGGGATTTGGAACTAGATGATCCTTATGGTCATTTCCAACCCTAGCCATTCTAGAATTCTATGAGTCTATCTATCCAAGATTCCTGTAATTACAGTATCAGCTGGCATTTTGCATTTGTACGTTTAAGAATACAATGAATAGCAGTCTCATTTCCCATAGGGAACTGTGAAGCACTATTGCAGTATAAAATAATTAGTTTTTATTAATTAATAAGACGGGTCCATATCCACATGGTGCATATCTCAGCAGGAGCTGCAGCAGAGTTGGTGGCTGAGCCTTTGGTGGAGTGCAGCAGCTGCCACACCAACAAGGAAATCCTGCTACCTTTTGGAGGCTGAGAGGACGCTGCCCATACTCACTGCCTGAACAGAGCTGAAAAAGTCCCTGAACTTATAACACATGGTCTGGGGGAATAATCCTTCACAACAGCAGTAGCAAAAAATGGTGGGTAGTAAGAGAGGGCAAAAAGATCAGTGTTGCACTACTTTGGTCCATATTGTGTAAGAGTAAGCCCACATCTGCTCCCACTGTTCTTGCAAAGCAACATCATTACACCCTGGTGATGGGGATTCTACGGAGACACCATGACATATGCACAACAACAGCATGCAGTTTTTCATCCTGTTGAAAAAGGCAGGAGGAAGCAAACATGCACAAGGCTAGTATTTTTCTGCAGATAAGTTCCTGGGAGTTTTTTGCAGAAGCCAGAAAGTCAGTTTCAGAGTGAGCGTGATTCTTGATTGTAAACAAGTTTTATTCCTCATCTCATCCTAGTGCAGAGCTGAAGAAACCCTCAGTGGTACTGAGAATTGCATTGAACTTGCATGAGGAACCCACCAAATGATTTACAAAAGGTTACAGGATAATCAGGCCATCAGACAGTCTGATTGGGTTAAGGGAAGGCAGGTTCTGCTTGATGCACTTGATCTCCTTCCAAGACAAGGTAACCCGCCTAGGAAAGGCAGTGAACATTATCTTTCTGAATGTCAATAAAAACTGTGCCACAGTTTCCACAGCATTCTTGTGGAAAAACTGTCTGTCCACAGCGTGGATGGTCGTACACTCTGCTAGGTTAAACACTGCCTGGATGGCTGGATCCAAAGGTTGGTGGTGAATGGAGTTAAATTCAGTTAGTCACAGATGGTGTTCCCCAGGGCTCAGCATTAGGGACACTCCTGTTTAATATCTTTATTGATGACCTGGACGAGGAGATCAAGCGTACACTCACTGGCAGTTTACAGACTACACCAAGTTGGGTGGGAGTGTTGATCTGCTTAAGTGCAGAGAGGCCCTACAGAAAGATCTGGACAGTTTGGACTGATTGGTTGAGCCAATTGTATGAGCTTCAGCAAGGCCAAATGCCAGGTCCTGCAACCCAGTGCAATGCTACAGACCACAGGAAAAAGTCTGGAAAGCTGCTTGGCAGAAAGACACCTAGGAGTACTGTTGGCAAATTGGCTAAATATGAGCCATCAGTGTGCTTAGGTGACCAGGAAAGCCAATGGCATCCTGACTTGTGTCAGAAACAGTGTGGCCAGCAGGATTAGGGATGTTATTGTTCCCCTGTACTAGATGATAGTGACGCCCCACTATGAGTTCAATTTTGGGCAGCTCAATTCAAGAAAGTTGTTGAGGTACTGGGAATGAGTCCAAAGAAGGGCAGCATGTTGATGAAGTTTCTGGAACACAACCTTTATAAGAAGCACCTGAGGGAGTTGGGACTGCTTAGTCTGAGGAGGAGGACATGATGGGAGACCAACAACTGCCTGAAAGCAGGTTGTAGAGAAGTGGGTGTTTGTTTTTTTCTCACAATTAATGAGTGATAGGACAAAAGGAAATGGCCTCAAGTCATTCTAGGATAATTTTAGGTTAGACATAAGGAAAATCTTCCTTACTGAAATAATGATCAGGCTTTGAAACAGTCTGTCCAGGGTGCTGCTTAAATCAACATCCCTGGATGCATTTTAAAAGTTGTGTAAATACGGAGCTTAAGGGCATTGTTAGAGTCTGGTTAATGGTTGGACTCTATGATTTTGAAGGTCTTTTCCAACCTAAATGATTCTACGATTTCAGCCTACTGTAGTGGACTGATCTTGGCTGGCCACCAGGTGTCCACCAAGATGCTATATCACTTCTTCTCAAGTGGACAGGGGGAGAAAAAATGTGATTAAAAGCTCATGGGTCAAGTTAGGAATTGGGAGACCACTTACCAGTTGCCCCCATCATAGGCTTGGAGAAATTAATGTAGTGTGTTGCAAAATGAAACAGGGTTGAGAAATAAGAACAATTCTAAAGCCACCTTCCTCCCTTGGCTTCCTTTCTGCCAGGCTCGGTTTAATTTTTCATTCCTTTACCTCCTTCCCCTGAGCAGTGCAGGGTGATGGGTAATAGAAGTTAAAGTCAGTATATCACATGGTATCTCTGCTTCTTTTTCCTCCTCATGCTCTTCCCTTGCTCCAATATAGGGTCCCACTCAAGGGACAAAACTTTTCACAAATTTCTCCTACTGGCTCAGTTCTTCAGGAAATGCTCCAGTGTGAGTCCCTTCCATGAAGTATACAGTTCTTCAGGAAAGCACTGCTCCAGTGTGAGTCCTCCACATTGTCAATAATCCCAACAGAAGACCTGCTCCAGAGTAGGCTTTGGTCCACAGAAAGCTGTGTGAAGAAAAAAGAAGGAAAGCTGATGTAGTAATTCAGGGAACTAATTTGCAAAAGGCCAATGAAGAGCCCGTATCGCTATGACATTCTTTAAGGAAACAGATCCACATGGTGTTCAGACAGTGTCACGTGGCAAGTGGTGTGACCTGAGTAACAGATCTGAATGCAGCTGGAACTGTTGAGGAAGAGGGTGTTGTTGCTCCTTCCTTGGGTGGTACTACAAAGCTTCACCTTGGGCCTCACAGACTCTACAAGTGGAGCTGCAGCAGCTCATAACCTCCTGGGATTTATCAGAGAGATGATGCTACCACGGTGACACACATTCTGCGGCTGCACTTGATTCTCTTCACTGTGCAAAGACACTCAGTCATTTGATGGTTTTGGCCTTGGCAAGTAATTTCTGAAATGGCTTTTCAAAGCAAAAGAAAGATATTTGGGCTCCATGCTACAGAACGGACTAGACAAAGTGCAATATACGGGAATGGACAAGCAATGTGGCAGGAGAAGAACAATCTCAAGTACTCTTTATTCTTAGTCACTGTAGCACTACCACTGCTTTTCAGTAATGTCTGCCCTTTCGTAAGGTAGCAGCAGCAGCATTGGTGTAAGAACTGTTGCTGTTGTCTGCTTCTGCCTGCCTGGAATTCCTGCCTTGCAGGAATTAATCTTGCAGGAGATTTTTCAAGAATTAAGTAGTTACCAAGAAAGTCAGCTTTGATAGGCATAGTACATAAAAACAGGGAAACCTACTGTGCTTTTTGTAATGAGAAAACAGCTTCTCCAGGCAGAGCTCACATACTTCAAACATTATTTTTAAGGTAACAATAGTAGAGGTGTTTGTGCTAGCGGGTGACACAAGCCATAGGCATTAATGCAGCTGCCATCACTTCCATGCTGCCAGTGAGTCACCATTAAATACCAGCATAATGACATGGTGAAAAGCTTGAACATACTCAGCTTGTTGAGTCCTCACAGTGCTTTGGAGACTGATCTATTTTGTGATCAAAACTCTTAACCCAAAGTAATTGCTGCCACTGTACCCTTGGTTATGCAAATGCAAAAACATTCTCCAGCTCTTTATGCTCAGGACGCAATGCTCATCTGCACCCTTGTAAGGAAAAGCAAACTACACACCACGTCTCTCCAAAGCACTGGGTTTGTAGAAAAGGTATATTTATTTGGAACAAATTGTCCACTGCACATTTAAGTCCTACTTCTATTTTGCCATCCACCCAGAAGAGGATGATGGCTACAACTCTGGCCCCAGCATGAACTTTTTCTGTGGCTGTGGCAAACAAAAAAATCAAGGATGAAAGCAGCTCTGTGAATGGAAGAACAGTATTGGACTCCACTGACTGTCCAACACCACCTAACAGAAGAGTTGGTGGGACAGGGAAAGAAATGTTTGACACTGACATCCAAACTAAGCCTAGAAACTGATGTTATTTAGACTGGCCCGGTTGTGGCACTTCTGCTAAAACACAAGCAAGAGTTTCAGGACAGTCGAGGGGACATCCTCAGGTCCACTTTTTGGGCCCAAGACAGAATCAGCTGTGTATAGATTGTCCACAATACAGTATTGCTGCCATCCAGTGGAGAAGGGAATTTGTTTGGGTGCATTACGTATGGAAACCCCATTCGCACGTTTCTTTCTTACTTATTTCTCTTATTTTCCCCACAGCAACACACCACTGCTGTCTCCTTTCAGCTTCTGCTTCACGAGGACCCAGATGGGCTGTCATTTCCTGGTTCCTAGGCCCAGCAGATGGTGGAAAGACATTTACAAAGTTTGCATGCGTGTCTGTCTGTCTGAACTTCAGTGAGCTTCCAGGGGGTGGTTTTGAAGTGAGCAGGGGCAAATTCAAGCAGGCTGCTGTGCTGCTTTTGCAGCTGTTTACTCAGATTTCTGCCTACACACAGTTCCTCTGGATAAGCAATTGCATCTGTTTCAGTACATCATGCACAGCAGGAGAGATATTGCACCTTTGATGTTTCTTTTAAAACCCAGTTAAAAATTACATACAACCCAGCTTCAACATCTTTACTGATGGCCTGGATGAGGGGATTGAGTCTACCCTTAGTAAATTTGTGGATGACACCGAGTTGGGAGGGAGTGTTCATCTGCTGGAGGGTAAGAAGATGCTGCAGATGCCCATTCCAGTGCCTGACCACTCTCTCCAGGAAGAATTTTTTCCTGATGTCCAGTCTAAACCTACCCTGTTGAAGCCTGAAGCCCTTCCATCTGGTTCCCTCTAATGACCTGTGAGAAGAGACCAGCACCAACATCTCTAGAATGTCCTTTCAGATGGTTGTAGAGAGTGATGAGGTCTCCCCTTGGTCTCCTCTTCCTCAAACTAAACAGCCCCAACTCTCTCAATCTCTCCTTATAAGATTTATTTTCCAGGCCCCTCACTAGCTTCGTTGCCCTCCTCTGCACTTGCTCCAGCACCTTGATGTCTGCCTTGTACTGAGGTGCCCAAAACTGGACCCAATACTCAAGATGCAATCTCACCAGTGATGAGTACAAGGGGACAATCACCTCCCTACTCCTGCTGGACACACAGTTTCTAATACAGGCCAGGATGCCATCAGCCTTCTTGGTCACCTGGGCACACTGCTGGCTCATTCAGCTGCCTGTCAATTAGAATCACCCCCTGGTCTCTTTCTGCTAGACTCTTTTCCAGCCACACTTCTCCAAGCCTGTAGCGTTACATGGGATTGTTGTGACCAAAATGCAGGACCCATCACTTGGCACTGCTGGAACCCGTACAATCATCCTCAGCCCATTGGTGCAGTCTGTCAGGGTCCCTCTGTACAGCCTCCCTACCCTCCAGCACATCGACACTGCCTCCCCACTTGGTATCATCTACAAACTTATTGAGGGTGCAATCAGTCCCCTCATCAAATAATGTTGAACAGGAGTAGCCCCAGCACTGAGCCTTGGCAAACACCATCCATGACTGGCCTCCGGATTTAACTCCATTGACCACAATTCTTTGGGCCCAGCCACCCAACCAGTGTTCCACCCAGCAAAGTATGTGCCTGACCAAGCCATGGGTAGCCAGCTTACTCATGAGGATGTTGTGGAGGAGGCCTTATTGAAGTCCAGATAGACTACACAGACAGGCTTTCCCTCATCCATAGAGCAGGCCACCTTATCGTAGAATGAGATCAGGTTTGTCAAGCAGAACCTGCCTCTCATGAAACCATACAGAGTGGGTCTGATCACCTGGTTGACCTTTAACCACAGTGGCTCTCTAGATGATCTGTTTCATAACCTTTCCAGGCACTGAGGTGAGACTGACAAGCCTAGAATTGCCAGGATACTCTTTCCATCCCTTCTTGAAGATGAGCATCACATCTGCCAGCATTGGGACAACCACAGTTAACCAAGATTGTTGAAAGATCATGGAGAGTGGCTTGGCAACCACATGCCGGCTCCCTCAGTGCTCTAGGGTGTAATCCATCTGGCCCCATAGATTTATGAGTATCCAGTTCATGAAGTAGGTTCAAGACCATTTCCCCATGGACTGTGAAGGGTCTATTCTGTTTCCATTGCTGTCTTTCAGCTCAGTGGGCTGTGCATCCAGGGAACTACTGAGTGCTAAAGTAGGTCCAGAGGAGAGCAACAAGGCTGGGGAAGGGACTAGATGGAAAGTCTGATGAGGAGAGACTCTGGGAGATGAGGTTGTTCAGACTGAGGAAGAGCAGACTCAAGAGGTACCTTATCACTCTCTATAACTACCTGAAGGGAGGTTGTAGTCAAGTGAGGGTTGGGCTCTTCTCCCAGGCAACTAGAGACAGGATGAGAAGGCAGGGCCTGAATCTGTGCCACGGGTGGGTTCAGTTGGATATTAGGAAGCATTTCCTCACTGAAAGGTAATCAGACATTGGAATAGACTGCCCAGGGAAGTGGTGGAGTTGCCATTGCTGGAGGCACTTAAGACAAGACTGGACGTGGCACTTAGTGACATGTTCTAGGTTATAGTGGTGATGTTAGGCCATAGGCTGGGCTTGATGATCTTAGAGGTCTTTTCCAGTCTCAATAACTCAGTGGTTCTGCGTTAGCCACTGAGGAACCTGGCAGCTGGTGTGAAATGGTTAGTTTACCAATAACAGCAAACAGACCTGGCATAGCATGAATCTCTTGATCTGTAGTATTGCTTACACTCAGCATAGATCACACAAATTTATCTAGTATCTGTGATCCGAAGCCAACTCATCGTCTCTGAAGAGACAAGAGTGGCTTGGGAAATTCAGTGAACCTACCTTCTGTGTTTTGGGGGGTTTATGGTGGTGGCTGAAATTTCTCATGTTTTTGCACAATTCTTTCCAGTCTCACATACCTCAGGAACTTCAAACAAATATAAAGGAGTTTGCAAAAATGGACTTTCACCTCGGTAGTTATGTGCATTAAAAGATACTTCAAACCTATTAGAACAAAAAATGTTTCAGTACACTAACACCATACCCTGTCTCAGTATGGAGAACTCACCCTAATTCTGTCTCAGTATGGAGAACTTCAGCATTCCTATCACCCTACCCAAAATTCCACATTCTGGAATGAAGAAGGACGCTTCATCAAGTATCTCACCTGCTTGCAAAACCTACTGCTTGTATCCTTCATGAAAGAGTACTTGCAGTTCACAGCTCACTCAGCAAAACTTAGATATTTACAGCAGAAACAGATGCTAAAGAGGGAATGTGAGATTTGTAAATGAGGACTGCTCATGCATGGTTGCTCAGTGGCATGATTTTTTTTGGGGGTTTTCTTAGCCAACAGTCATTAAAAAGAACATAACAAAGAAATCAGGACAGAAGGGAGAGAAAGAAGAAAGCTGGTTCTTTACTCGTCCCAGGGTAAAAAAGGGGCTGTTTTGGTTCTGCAGCATACTGCATGCAGCACTGTGCTGGCTTCATCCACACGCTGTGGTTGCTCCTGTGTTTTTGTCACACTCACTGTTTGCCAACATTCTTGGTTTAAGTGGCAGGAAAGGTATGTTCCTACTGCACGGAGTGAGATACTGTGGAAAATGTGACAGCTCACAGAACAGACCTCTGCCAGTGGAAGAAAACAAAAGCATAAGCCACATATTTTATTTAGTGACAAACTTGCCTTTAAACTCCTGCTGCCCACTTTGATGATGGACTGATGATCCTTCTTCAAACCCACTTCAAAGGGCTTTGACAGCTTGTCCTAATGTGACCCATCTTTCCCTAATAATTAATTTCTCTAACACTTAATTAGACATTATGCAAGTATCCTGTGCTTACGTTGGGTTAGAGGATAAAACCAAATAAAACCTAATCACAGTACTCCTATAACTATATCTGAAAGTACAAGTAATCTCAGGGCTCTACAACAACCCAACTCGGGAAATAAACAAAATAAAAGTCCCTGTTCTCTGTAGGCAAAAGAACGAACGGAAGGCAGTAACACACAGATCCAGTCGTATGGTTAGGTAATTAAGAATAATTAACTTGCCTAGTTTTACACTGAAAAACGAAAGAGGCAGAGGCAGGAGCTTATCTGGGGCAGTAATTTAAGGTACAATTTCAGCAGATCATTATTAGACTGTTCCATCTGTACAGCATTTAAATGGAACACATCTCACTGTTCTTTCAAATCAGCTTTCATAGGTTTTTTATTTCTCCAGAACAAAACAATTTATCTTATGAATTCTGTGTTATGAAATTTTAGCTGTTTGGTCAGTTGTACTCATCACTGTCTATTCTCTGTCATCTACCTATCAGGCTACCCTGACATCAGAGCTGTTTACTGCTGGGTGTGCACTGCGAGACTCCTAAGGCAGCTCAGCCTCTTTGGCAAATATCTAGAGACCCTAAACCAAATTAATTTATACTGCTCTTTGCATTAAGCCAAGACAATCAGCTGCCTTATAATAAAGAAGAATCTATTTCTTTGCAGCACTGCACCTTTAATGTTTTCTTTCTAAATGCTTTAACAATTTCCCTTTTGACAACCTTTGGCCACAAGAAAGTACCCACTTCGCTTATTGTTTAAGAAGAAAGTCGCTAGCAGATCTCCAGGATGCAGCAGCATAGTGGGCGTAGTGGAAATACAGCCAACACTGGCTAAGTAGCCGATTGTTGTGCTCAAGCACTGTCTGAACATTTTCACCTTTACATTATTACTATTTAAATGCAAGATGGAGACAGGGTTTGAGCGATCAAAACACACTACCTGCTTTGCAGACATTAAGTCTAAAAACAGACAGGATGGGTTAACAGAGTTTAAGAGCAACAAAGCAGGTGACCTGACTTGTCAAATGCCACCCATCAGAGAAAGCCTCTTAAATACAAATAAAGAAGGTGACTCTTTATTTGAAGGTAGAATAAATTTTGCCAGACTGCTGCTCACTTTTCAAAATCAAAGCCTCTGTTTCGCGTCTTGTGTGACAGATGTCAAGCAGCGAGAGGTGCAATTAAAGAAGAAACACTTGGACATGTTAATAGGAGACAAAATGTCCATCAGCTGTAAAAGAAGTCCTTGAGGAACGTTTGACCTTCACTATAGAGACAAAAATGAGAGCTATTTTGCTACAGGCAGAAAGACATCTTTTTGATGCATTGAAATAGGAAAAACCATTGATAAGGTTTAGATTATTTCTATGGTGTGGCACCAAAGACGGAGAATGAAAGGGTGTAATCTTGCATAATCCCAGTCAGGATTCATTGGGGCATCCCCTAACATGGCCACCAGCGGGAGCTCGTTGTTTCGTTGCATGAGGCTTGCTGACTTCTGTCTTGAAGAGCTTGGCAGGCCACTTACAAACTGCCACCAGGTCTGGTCATGCAGAAGCAGCACACTGGTCTAGACCACTGCAGTTGCTTCCAGTGTAGAGTTGCCTGCTGGCTCAGTGAAGGCTACAATCCCAGACATGCACTTGCCAGGGTGAGGAGTCCTTTGCTTGCTAAAGGGTCTGGGAAGAGTCATCCAGGAGTTGGAGGTCCACAAGCTGAAGGTGGGTGAGTGGGAGGGCAAGGTCTGACAATACTATCTAATTACCCTTCTCTGGCCCTGTGCAAGAATGCAGCTCTTACCCCACCCTGACCTCTTCTCCACATGTGGTCTGCACTGCGTGGTACCAGAGCTCAGATGTGGTGCTACTGTATTACTTGGAGCACTCCAAGACTATTTTTTTTTAAAGGAAAAAGGAAAACCAGCTCTCTTTTCTGAGAGTGGGATGAAGCCCAACAGATGCAATGGAAACAAATTAAATGGTGCTAATTTGTTGATCATTTACACTGAACATGTCCCATAGCAAATTTATAATCTGACTGCACCCCAGCAGAAAACTCACAGGGCTTGGAAGAGGAAAGCCCCATAAGACTGCTGTCTTTCTTAACTCTGTTGTCAATGACTGTGAGTCACCTCTGTGCCTGTTTGTACAAGACACGTCTTTTCCATTCCTGCTCCACTTTAATGTATGCCTGTTGAAGACTGGCTGCTCTGTAGGCCAGAATGACTCCCATGTACTTCCTCTTTGAGCACGGCAAAATAAACAGGCAAAAAGAGAAAGCCTTAAACTAGCAGTGTTGGAAAGAACAGCATCACTTACACATTTGCTTTTTCTTTTAAATAGTTAAATACTGCAGTAAAGAGAAACAAAGTGAGGAAGTACCTGAATACAGCAAAAGGGATTAGCTATGGGAACTGCTTCACAGGCAAGTTTTTACTGATCTTCCTGCTGGGAGAAGTGGTATGAGTGTTACTCTTTCTTACCTGCATCAGCAACCGTAGCAATCAAGTGGAAGGATCAAGCAGAACTCATGTCTTCTGCCAGTAAGGCTTTGGCTTACTTGTCAACAGACAAGAAGACAACAAAACTAATGTCCTTCAGGACCAAGCAGTGTTAAATGTAGGCATACGTAGGAAGGAGTTTCAAACAGCCTGTAGTAAGAAGCAACACTGAATTACACTGCCTGAGAGCAAATTCTTAGTGAGAGTCATGAGTTTACTTGTTTTCTCTCCAACTGCACTCCAGGGAAAAAAAATATCAGCTCTTGCCCCTATTCTGTCTCTCGCTCACTTGCTTCTCCTCTTCCTGGCTGGCACCAATGAGCTGCCTGCAGCACTAGCCATCACAAAAACACATTTCTGTCCCCTCATCCTATTTCCTACAGGAGTGCCAGATACTGGCTGACATACTGTTCTGCCTGGTACTTGTGAAGCAGGAAAGCTATGCCAAGGAATAAGCAGTCTGTCTGAAAAGTGACCACGTGGGCCAGTGTTTGGCCCTAAATAAGGTTGTAAAATATGTTATGATGTGTGACCATTGGAGCTGATCCAAGTTTTCACATTCTGAAATGCTGAAGGGAATTACTAATCTAGTTTCAAGGGGGAAAAAAAGCAATGGGAATCATTCTCCACAAACATTAACAATTTCTTGCCCTGATTAGTACGGTGCGCAGATCTGATGATCAGTGTACTCTGCAAACGTCACTCTGGATTAGGTGTAGGATTAGTGATTCTGGTGCTGGATTGAAACCAAAGCAAGACGACGAAGAGTCATGCTCACAGACATCAGCACTGTCTTTTACAAGCTGCTTTAAGAACTAGCTACTGGCAGGAAGCTCTGAGAGACGTTTGATCTCACAAGAAGAATTTCTCTACCTGGGATGCTGGCAGCTCTGCAAGACAGCATTTTGCTAATCTCTGGGAAGACTTTCAGGAATTTCCACAGGAAAAGAAAGTAACACAGGAAGCCAGGCCCTGGCATTACACTACAGTAAAAATGAGAGGCAAGTTCAGAGGGTTCACATCTGGAATTCAGAGATGTGTCCTGGCAGTGGAAGCACTAGCCTACAGAGGTGATGTGGCCTTGTCTGCACAGCTTTAGGCAAGCCACTTCCTCCTTAGGCAACCTAGATTGGTGTAGGCTTTAAAGATCTGTATGCAGGAGCTGCCCCATACCAGATGCTTATGTGGCAACTGGCACCTGGCCTCAAGTAGTAGCTCTGTGGCTGCTCTAAAAGATGTAAGTTGGTCTCAGTGCAGAGCCCTGTCATTGACAGCTACCTCGAGCTGAGCTGCAGGAAAGCCCAATATTTGAACTTTTAAGCATCCTGGATGAACAGGAAGGAGTGCTGTCTACTGAGTTCACCAAGTACAAAAGTATAAAACGGAAAAGATCCTTGGGACAGTGAAGAGACCACTCAGCTAGCCTCACTTAAAAAGTCTTTCTAGAACTCCACAAGGGGTCCTTTCCTTGAAATTCCTATACTCAGCTGCTTCATTTTTACATTTTTCCTGTTCTTCAGTTTTACCAAAATTAAGAAACCCATTGAAAAAATAGCCTGTCTAAACATCATGAGGAGTAACAGGGTGAGAGGGTAGAATGAAATCTCTTGGAGCACAGCACATTCTGTGCTCCAAATGAATCACCTACTGAAAATAAGTAAAGGACATCCAATGCATGAGAACATCATCACACTGGGACTTAGGGGTGTTAGTGAATCCCAGTGTTACAGGCACTGGTACCTATACAGCTTGGAATGGTTTATCAAATGTTCCTGCTTTACCTCATAGGTGAAACAGTCCTACGAACTCTTAGCGGCAAAAGCAAATTGAAGCACGATTTACATGGGAAGTGAGAGAAAATAAGTGCAGTGGTTTTTTCTGGCATTATTTTCCACTATATGGATTCTTCAGAGCAACAAAGATGCCACAGCTATAAGAACAGTCCGAAATTATCAGTCCTAAGATAGAAGCTGCCATCTCCCAGCTGTTTCCAGTCCTCTGACTGCTTCTGCTCTGTGGCCAAGTTAGCTTAAACTTCTGTAGAATCTGTTCCTCCTGAACAAGCCACATTGAGGCATTTCCACACTAAGTGTGGCTCTATTACACGATCCTCATGGCAGACAAGTGAAACTAGATGATCTTTAAGATTCCTTCCAACCTAAATCATTCTATAATTACATGAAAATCATACACAATAATCTGAAGTTCTCATGCTGGCTCACGAACACCCACTCTTTCATGTTTAAGGGTTAAGCCTCCAAAACTCTGAGGCCTGGCAGCTTCTGCTTTGACTTTGAGAACATCACAAATGACAAGCTGTAAAGCACAGGTGTGAGATGAGGAAAGAGAGGAGCTCTTACTAAGCAGAGGAAAGAGGACAGTGCAAGGGACAACAATTCCTTACAGCTGTCTCACTAGACAAATGGTGTATTGGATTCCTCTTTGTCTTCCAGGAAGAAAGCTTGCAGGGATCAGACAGGTGTTAGCACAGGGCTCAGCTGAACACTAAGCAACTGTCACATATTCTGTCTTTATCCAGGCCTCCAACAACAGTAGTTTTCTAAAATAGGAGACATTTTTTTATGGTGAGCTGAGTGTACTGCATACCAAACCAAACCCAGCAGAGGTTCTAAAATGAAGATTTTCAGAATGTGACTATTATATTTTATGTTTTTAACAGCAGGCTCATAAGATTGTTAATGTTGGGCATACAGTGGGTATTACAGATCTGCTGCTCTGCACCAGCTGCCAGTATGCGTGCTCCTTCTGTGGCCTTTTGCAGCAAATGGAATTTCCCACTTTTCCTCTGACATACTTTGCATTACCTTCAGTTTACTTATCGCAGGTAAAAACATCCAAACAGGCCATCAGTACGGAGTATGACAACAGGATGAACCTTTGGGAACTGGTAGCTTTGGGCTATTACACCACTGAGTAAAGGGAAATTTATCTCAAGAATTGTTATGTCAATTAATGTCTCCTTCATTTCTCAGAGAATTTACCCATAACTAAAAGGGCTGCTCACATTACCAGAGAAGGAGATCAGACAGTATGTCTTAGACTCTACCATTCTATTCTCTGACAGGTTTTTTTATCTTTGACCCACAGTAAACATGCTGGACTGCGAAGGATGGCAGCTGAGACAAAGACTCATGCCCCCTCCTTCTGCCTCATTCCAAAGATGCAGAAAACCTCTGGTAGCAGGAGATTGAAAATAAGAAACACCTCAATCCCTGGCCAGCAAAGATGGAGAAGGGGAAGCAATCATGGTCCTGACAGTTTCTGAGTAAGAGAGTAGTGTCAGACAATATCAGTGTGGATGACTAAAGAAGAAATTGCAAGACTTGAGTGTCGTTAAACAGGTACTGAACATTAACAGAAGCATGGTGATGCCCTGGAGAGCCCACTGACTTTCTCCATAGTGGTTTTGTATTTGTTATAAAAAGCAAATGAAACTTAGCTACTGGCTACTTCAATACAGGTTTTCCTCCAAATAAAGAACCTCTGTTGCCTATGAAAAGTTTTGATTAATGTGCTGCTTTAACAAATATTAGAATCACAGAATCATTATGGCTGGAAAGGACCTCCAGGATCATGAAGTCTCCCCTTCATCCCACAATCTCCCTAACCTCTAGACCACGGCCTTAAGTGCTGTATCTACTAATTTTTAAAATACCTCCAGGGATGGTGACTCCACCACCTCCCAGGACAGCCTGGTCCAGTGCTCAACCACCCTCTCAATAATAACTTCCTCCTAAGATCCAATCTAAACCTCCCCTGATGCAACCTGATGCCATTTCCTCTCATCCTATCATTAGTAATTTGGAAGAAGAGACCAGCACCAACCTTGCTACAACCTCCTTTCAGGTAGTTGTAGAGAGCAATAAGGTCTCCTCTCAGCCTCCTCTAAACTAAATAACCCCAGTTCCCTCAGCCACTGCTTATAGGATATGGTTTCCAGACCTCTCACCAGCCTTGTTGCCCTTCTCTGGACCCACTCCAGCCCCTCAATGTCCTTCTGATACTGTGGCACCCAAAACTGGACCCAGTACTCAAGGTGCAATTTCATGAATGCAGAGTACAGGGGCACCATCAACTCCCTACCCCTGCTGGTTATACCGTTCCTGATACAGGCCATGACACCATTGGCCTTCTTGGCCACCCAGGCACACTGCTGGCTCCTGTTCAGCTGGCTGTCGGCCAACACCCCCAGATCCTTTTCTGACAAGCAGCTCTTTAGCCACTCTTCCCCAAGCCTGGAGCACTGCTGGGGGTTGTGACTGAAGTGCACAACCCTGCACTTGGCTTTTGCTAGCCCTTATCCCATTGGCCTCAGCCCACTGCTCCAGCCAATCTAAATCCCTCTGCAGAGCCTCCCTACCCTAAAGCAGATCAACACTCCTGCTTAATTTTATGTCATCTGCAAATTCACTGAGGATGCATTCAAACTCCTCATCCGGGTCACTGATAAAGATGTTAAATAAGACTGGTCCCCACACTGAATCCTGAGGGACACTGCTTGTGACCAGTCGCCAGCTGGATTTAACCCCATTCACCACAACCCTCTGGGCCCCGCCATCCAACCAGTTTTTAACCCAGTGAAGAGCCCATCTATCTAGCCATGAGCCATCAGCTTCTGCAGCAGAACGCTGTGGGAAACAGTGTCAAATACCTTCCTGAAGTCTAGTTAGACAACACCCACTGCTTTCCCCTCATCCACTAGGTATCGTGAAATTCCATTACCACTGATGTGGGATTAGAACGTAAAATGACCCAGTCTATTCTGAGATGCTTCGTCTTCATCTGCAGACACATTTTACTGGACAGATGCAACCTGCAGATGTACCTGCAGAAGTGAAATCAGAGTTCAGTCCAAGTCAGTCACTGAAAGAGTTGCGCTGTGTAGTCTGACCTGGACTGGCTGCGTGACGAAATTAACGTTTCAGTGCATTTCTGAATTCTGCTGCATCCAAAGCCAGCACAATCCAAATGGAAAAGGATAGAATCAGCACCATGCTGCTTTATTAAAAATATTTTACTTTTATTACAGAAAAGAACACACAGTGAAGAGAGAACTTAGCAGGTTTCAGATGAGAATCATCATCAGAACGGCTTGCTCCTTGGAAAATCGGTAGCACTGGGTAGAATTAGATGGTTTTTCTTTGCAGGTTGGGAATTCTGCTGTGTACTCTTCAAACTGCTCAGTATACTCTGAGATCTAGTCTTGACCACATCTAAGATGTCATTTTTTTGCTATCAGCTGCTCTGGATGTTTGCTGGAATATGGAGTTGCTGTCTCTCACTCTGAACAACTACACTACTGATTGTTTACTTATTCCCAAAGGGAAGATGAAAGAACAACTCCTGCCTGATTCAATACTACCTCGTAATAAGAGCTCCCTGCCCTACAGGAAAAGATAGAAGCTGAGTTGTACCTAAGACTCACCAGCTTGACAAGAGTCACTGATCTTTCAGCAGTGATCTAAGGGCTTTCTAAGGCTTCCAGACTTACACCTCTGGGACACTGGAATCAGTTTTCAGTAAGTTTTGATACTGAGGAAACAAAGATCTCTAAATCAACCAATCTTTGCTCTGAACTTCATTAATTTGCTGATCCATTTGGACCCAAAACACTTTCAGCTTGTAAGTCTGACATGAGAAATGGCTGAAGAAAACTTGGAGGAAGTCAAATATTACTGAGGAAAATGAAACCACTAAGGAAAACTGTATGTACACTGCAAATGAAGGATGTTGACAAGACTTTCAGGGGGCAGGACCCTTCGTTTTCTGCTGGGTGGCTCTTCATGGCTCTATTGATAGCACAGTGCCCTCTAAAGGCAACACCTCAGATTGTCTTTCACCAGCAACATTCCCACACCTGTACACCACTTCTATCATCCATGACGCGGGTGTTGTGGTTTGAATTTGAGTGGGTTTCTCGCCTGAGGCATGGGAAAGTTGCTATGGCAACTTGTGATGTTCGCTTGGAATTCCAAGCTAAAGTTTTGCAATTCTGTGATCTAGTATGACTGGTTTGGAGGATGCATTCGGAGAGACATGCATGTCACTGTCACTGATCACGGCAGCCAGCTTGCCCTGGGAATGTAGTAAATGGAGAGAGTGGAAGTTAGAACCTCAGAGCTCAGTGAAAGCTTTCACCTGTTTGCTTAAATAGAGAGTTTGGCTCTCCTTGGTGGCCCACAGGAATTGGCACGCTGAAAATAGAAGACTGGCTTGGAGGCACATGGAACAGGGAACCAGCCCTTGAAAGAACTGCTGATGTTGAGTAGTGTATGCATGGGTTGAATGGACTCCTGTTTTCACCAGGAAAAAGTACTGTTGGAAGTTTCTTCCCTTTGTGGGGGTGGAGATAGCAGCTCAGCCCAGTTGTGTAAAACACGTGATTAATTTCTGTATGTGTTTGTGTTGGGGGTTTTATGCCAGGTGAATTAAATGTGTCTTGTTTTACTCCAAAAACGAGCTAGTCTTTGCTTTTTGCCTGCAACTTTCATAAATGGTTTTGAACCCTCCTTGATTATTTCGGGGTTTTTTTTGTTTTGTTTTGGCCTATTAGCACATTAATAAATTAATTAGTTAATCCAACATGATCAACAATGGGTTGATCATGTCGATGAAATATGGAAAGGACCTAAGTACTCTGTTCAGAGTTTTAGTGAGGTAATTTATTCGCTAGCAGGTGCACAGAGGCTGGCGCCACCACAGATGTGCACACCGCTGGCCCCTAAAACCATGATTATATGCCATAACACAATACATATTCATTAGATATTCCAGCATGCCTATACGTATGCATGACCTGTCCTTGCTTCCTATGTTAATTCAGTCTCCTCCTTGAGCTTGCGCAGTTTCTTTTGGTGGTTTCCTGAGGGTCGTGATGCCATCTTGTGATGAAGTAAGAGTCTTCCTCAGGGTTGAACTGTTGTCCCCCATCACTTCGCACATGCCCTGTTGTTTCCTGTCACTTGTCCAAACCGTATAGCTGGTCCCTGCCAGCACTTTAGCAATCAATTTCTTCTTTGACAGGGTGCACCCAGCCTCCCAAATTTCCACACAATACTAGTTGCTAAGCCTTATGATTTTTAACAATAACAGGTAGTTACTACATAATCCCAAGATAATGGTCACTCCATCAGTAGTTAATACTCACTCCATCATCAGCCTGCATGCAACTCTTCAGGGGTGTGCCATGTCTCATGGTACTCTTGTCTGCAAACTCATCTTTGCAAACTCAGTTTTGCGGGCCTCCTGGCATTTTTTTGCCAAACTTTATTTTTACAAGGATGAGCTTGGAGGAGGTGGTCTTTCAATGTCAACCAGTTTTCTTGGGCTCCCAGACCCTCCAGGACTCTACCTCATAAGGTGATCTCTGAAAAGGCCAAAGTCCAGTCTCCTGAAGAGCAGGGTAGGAAACTTGCTGAGTATCCTCCCTGCCACCCCGAGGACCATGAACTCCACCATCTCATGATCACAACAGCCAAGGCTGCCATTAAGTTTCACATACCTCACCAGCCTCTCATTTTTGGTGATGACAAGACCCAGCATACCACCTTTCCTTGTTAGTTGCTCTATACTTAGAGATTTATCATCAATGCACTCCAGGAACCTCCTGGATTTCTTATGCTCCTCTGTATTGGATGTTGTGGTGGTTAAAGTTCCCCATGAGGTTGTGGTGGTTAAAGTTCCCTATGAGGATCACAGGTTGTGAACGTGAAGCTGATCCTGTCTGTCTATAAAAGGCCTCATCCACTTTGTGTTCCTTCAGGTGGGGTGTTGCAGACCCCCACCATCACATCCCTTGATGTCCTTTTTACCCTGACTTATAAGCTATCAGTCTTTTCCTCATCTGCTTCCAGGTGGAGTTCCATGCGCTGGTCATTGATGTTGAGGGCAACACCCCCTCCTTATCTCCTCTACCTGTCCTTCCTAAAGAGCTGACAACCCTTCATTCATACACTCCAGTCAGGGGAGACATCCCACCATGCCTCCGTGATGGCTATAACATCATAACCCTGCAGGCACACACAGACATCTCAAACTTTTCTTGTTTACTGCCCACGCTGGTTCTGTTTCTTCTATCATTTAACAAATTTATCGCATCTTCACAATTGCCTTTCGTCTATAAAAAATTACATGCCTAGTGACAGCACAGCCATTTCCCAGAAGTCAAAAATGGGCTTTCTCTGTCTGCCAAACTACTTAACCAATGCCAGCTCCATCAACAAGAACACACCAGCATATAAAGGAAGACACAACCCAGTCAGAAATACTGGTAGAAACGACCACGTTTTACGTCTCATCAGCTTAGCCTTTCTTGTCTGAGTGTTGAAATCTGCTAGACAAGATATCAGACCTCATATATCATTAGCTTCAATTTAAAATAAGCACAGAATTTCACTGTACAGGTTCTTATCTCACATGTATCTGATAGGGTACACCATCCTTTTCAGTGTTTTGTAGTTCTGATTTGTTATATTCCAGTTCTAAAATTCCACACTCGCTAGACACTCTGTACGAGATGTACATAAAATTTTTCACGGATTCTAATTAACACGACATCTGAGTATCTGACCATTCAAGTTGACCATCTCAGTATTGCTCTTCTAGGTCTATCTATCAGTTCTTGTGTAAAAACAGTCCTAGGATAAACAGGACTGATTTATACTGCTAAGATGTGACTTCGCTCTAACAGCCAAATTAGGATCTGATGTCTGATCAAATGCAAGGCCTGGTACCTGCTATATGACAACAACACCTACAGTAAGTGCCAATTTATAACACCTGTACTATAAATCACCTGTAGAATTGCATCTTCTTTCTGTTCTCAAATAATGTTTAAAGTTTTTTAATTAACACAAGTCCTCTATTAGTAGCAGGAGCAAATACTCTGCATCACTAAATGCCTGATAGAGACAGCATGTCACTCACAGCAGCTCTGGGCATAGCAGCAATTTTTTTAACAACATTGGATCAGGTTTTCTGATACATTTGTCTGCAGGCAGCATGCCTGAAGGGCAGAAGGAGTTGCATAAACAGCTTTTTGCCATCATTTCACACTGTATTTTCCCCTTGGCTTCTGCTTAGACCTCATCTGATCCGAAAAGCAACAGTACTTGCGACATTGAAAGTATGTGTTTGTATCTCGGTTTAGTCTTGACCTTCCATATCATTGCTATTCCTTAAAAATAATCATCTTAGAAAGACTGTTGAATGGTTACACGAGTGACAAATTATAAAGAAAGGCCCAGTTTTGATCTCCTGTTTACTGTAATCTTCACAAACTTCATGGCTCAGAAGAGACACGGGGGGACCAGAATCAGGATTATTGGGGTGTTTGTTGTTTTATGGCACTATTTTGAATAGTTTTATTGGGAAAGCTGAACACAAAATCATACTACAGAAAGCATGCAGGAGCAATTCTTTAACATTGTAAAAGGCAAAACTAAACTGCTTTTTGTTGTACGATCACCCAGCATAAAACGTGTCAAGAGGACCTTAAATGCCACTTTCAATACTCTCAATGTGTGTACATTGGAATTCTTCCAGTATGGGAGAAAGATGGACTTTTATTTTTATTTTCTTTTTAAATGGAAGAAAGCTGCCAAAATACATAAGTACAAGGATTACAGCCAGTTGCTTTTTATTTGCTCTTGGACGAGAACATTGCCAGGCATAGCATATGCTGAATTCCCAGGGAATTTAACTCTCAAAAGCCAGCTTCTGGATTTCCCTCATTTGGGAATATCCCTGAAAGGGATATTCATATCTAGGCTACAATACAGAATCATGCTGGCAAACTGGCTGTGACTACTCTGGTTCTGCTCTGACTTTTTTCTTCAGTTTGGTGTAACTGGTTAACCACGTGTGTTTCAAAAGCAAGATTGCAGAGCAACCTGGGTAAACCAAAAGCAGGAAGAGAACGTTGCTGCTAACACTGAATCTTCAGTGTTGCCTGCCAAGGCTGAACAACTGACCACAGATACATAATTTCTGTCTTCTTAGAGCCTGTGACAGCATTGCAGCTGTTATCCCGTGAAGAGACAGAGGGCTGTCTCTTGCTACTCGTCTACCCCATGTCAATCATTCTCACTATCCTGTATCTCTTCTCTGCTCTGTTACTGGCCCCATTATTGGGGGAGGAAAGAATGTTTTTAAGGAAGCTACACCTTCTCAAAATCTTGCATTCTGCATAAACAGAAGTAAAGGATGTGAAAATTCAGAGACAAGATGCCATTCTGAGAACTGTTTAGAGATGGCAGTGGTTTTGTCAACTCAAAAAAAAAAGAATCACACTTCATATTTTCCATACATCAAGGAGACATTAGAGACCTTGAGAGATTTCCTTGAAGCTTTGCAATAAAACCCTATTCTGTAGAAAGGCTAGACCCATGACTGAAGCATCAGACAGGGCCTCTGCATTTATCTAGAAGTGTAACTGTATTTACAAGTCTGTGAATCACTTAATGTCTTTATATTTGGACCTATAAAATGGGTGCAATAACATCTAGGTATCACGGGTAAATGCTTGAGCTCTTTTGAAGGATTCAGAGGCTGCAGTGATGGGAGCAAACAAACAAAAAGTGCTAGGATATTACACAGAAAAACCAAGCAACTTGTCAGACATTTCAGCTGGCTTCAGTAGAAAGCAGAGAAAAAAAATCAAGGGCATTCACCATTAGCCAAGCATGAAAGCCACATTATTCACCTTTAACCAACAAACCTCAGTGATTCTGAAATAAATTATGTATCCTGTTCATTTGTATGAGGCATTGTTTAACATAATTTAAGTACAAATGTTCTTAGTATTGCTAAACCCTGATGCTGAATGCACTCTTTTAAAGTTATCAGTAATCATTTGCAATACAGTAAGCAGATGGAGACCCATCAGAAATCAATGTCCCATTGTAATAGGTCCTGTGTGTCTAGACAGCCAGAGACAGTCCCAGCCTTTGAAAAGATTACAAGCTGAATAGACAAGAGAAACAAAAAGTGTGGAGAAGAAGCCAGCAGACCACAAATGAAGTGTTGTGTTCAGGTTCCCAGTGCTGGTTTCTGGTGAAACAGAGATGAGGATATGCCTGAGGGTGCCCTGGGTGAGTGCCTCACACATTACCTCCCACTTAGACCCCCAAGTAAGGACTGCTGAAGGGCTCCTGCTGCCAGTGGGAATAAAAATGAAAGAAAGATACAGGATCAGCCAGGGATTCTGCAGCCAAGCATAAATGACATGATATTTATCAGCTGTCCACAGGAGGTAATATCATCTTTTTGCACAGATGGATGTGCACATAATCAACATTTTCCGATTCTCATTCAGGTTTACCTAGTAATTACATTAAATCCAAGGATGTTTGTACCTGCATTTGAGTAATTATAATTAGCAAAAATTAATCAGTGCACATACACAGAAGTACCTGCAGGTGTGGTGGACCTGCTTTAACTAGATCTCATTAGGATCAAACTTCAGTGAAAAAGTCCTCCAAAACTTTGCCAATTTGATCTAAACTTGGCAACAGTATTCTCATAAGATCTGTGAAAACTTGTGGGTTGATAGGGAAGACAGGCACAGTGTCAGTGTCTCTTAAGCTGAACAACCTTATTCTGTGTATTTTGGAGCTCCCATGAAGTCAAACATGAGTTAGGGTTTCATTTGTTCGAGGTATAAGGTGTCTGTAAATGCATCCATTGTACCTGATTTCAGTGCTTCCTTATCCAGCTTTCTTCTTTTCAAGGTAAATATGACTGAACATCTGTTAAATAAAATTTATCTGCATGCATGGTTGACTGTAAGTGCTGGTGTTTTTTATAGCTCCCATTTTTCCTTCTTAGCATTTTACCCTGACACCTTGAGGAAAAACCCAAAGTCCAGAAACAATCCTGTCAACCTTGGTAGTCACTTCGGAATGCACAAAAATCAATAATGATTTGGAAATGTGTGGCTTGGACTGATCTTGCTGGTTCAGGACCTTTATAATCTAATTATGATACATACACACTGAAAAATCTTTCCTTTGAAATGGTAATGTTTTGGGGCAAAGAGAATGCCATTACATGCATGTGTGGTACCTACATATTGCAGATGCCAGAGGAACACGAATGAATTATGCCTTCAGTGATTCAGTTGTCTTATAAAGAGGGGTTTGTTTTGACAAATCTTTGCTGTGCTGTTTGCAATACCAAGCAATGAAGGAGGGGCTGCTTTGCATGCACATGACCTATTTAATAGATCAAATCTATATTCCAGCTGTAAAAGTCCTATCAGTGCTGTTGCTCATCATCCACAAAAATTTGCTGAAAGTATTGCTTAACTGATTGTAATATA
Source organism: Phoeniculus purpureus (assembly GCA_028565055.1). Taxonomy (NCBI): domain Eukaryota; kingdom Metazoa; phylum Chordata; class Aves; order Bucerotiformes; family Phoeniculidae; genus Phoeniculus; species Phoeniculus purpureus. The sequence goes on from JAOXOE010000874.1 coordinate 30,381,924, forward strand.
GGGACATGGTGATTTCTTTTCCAAACAAGACAACTGAATCATTGACATCTTTTTCGTATGTGCTCAAAAGTGGTGGTCCAGACTGTACATTAATTGCTCACAATATTTCAGTCCAAGACTTAAAAAAAAAATTACTCAATTTTATAACAGTGTCAACAGCTGATTTAAACACATATTAAACAAAACCTGGTAACAGGTGTATTAAAAAAGACTATGCCTTTTTTAATGAGGTTCCTTTTGGGTTAATTTACAAACAGGTAACAAATGTCTACATTCTGTGAGACTGATTTGGGAAAACAAGCACTTAATTCTTATTTAAGTCATGGATGAATAAATGGTTTTACTAAGTGTATAACTATATGTAAGAGAATGCTTCAATCCAACTGGACAATATTCTAAATAAGAGGAGTTTCTTAATTAGAGAGGACATAGTTCTTATAAGAAAGTATATGTTGTACTTTTCTTATTTATGTGTTTGTATCTGTTTGCTTCTGTGTGTATGTGTGCAAAAATGACAGTGTACTTCACCCACCATCAACATGGCCCTTATCTCCTGTACTCTGCTTCTGAGCTAACTATGCAATAATGATGCCTCTGGGTGTGATGATTGCATCCTGCTCAATATGGATTCAGGCAAAAGACAGCTGTATAATAGCTAAGGGCTGAATTGAGCAACAAGTTAAAGTGCAAGTGTAGTATGTATCTTTGACCATGAGTCAATCATCTTACCCTATAAATAGTGGAGCAGCAGAAAGAGCCCTTTGAGCTCTCCTACACAGCAGCTGGCTCCATGCCAGGATCTCCTCTTGGACAGGGACCCCTGACAAGGACATGCCTCTCAGAGTTTGAGAGATTCCTTGCTGCAGCAGATCCTTGGAAAGAGGTTAAAAGTGTGCAAAACTGTGAGGTGTCAGTAAGGTAACACAAAGATTAACTGGGCACACATGGTCTTTTCAATGGGAGGGTCTCCTGACAGTTCTGTTTGACCCTGCCCTCCATACAGTAAACAATCTGGTGTACCTTGCCTTCAAATCTTGATAAAAAGTCCCATTTCCTGGTCAAATTTGTTAAATCACTGTTTTATATCAATAAATGTAGTTTCTTCTCTCTTGTGAGTGAAGTACGTAATTCCATCTGCCACAGCAAGACAAACTGTTAAACACTCTGGCACAAACTCTGATCTCACAGGGCCTTTCTCTGTTACTCTGTATCACGTTGCAAATTCTTTTCTCACTCTGTATGCTTGTCTTCTTTGTGACCTTTTGCCTCCAGATTCATCTAAAGTCCCCTGGGAGGTGAGTAAAAGAAAAAAATCTTCCACTTGGCTATGTATTACAGCAGCAGATCATTAAACCCTAGTGATCAGCTAGTCAGTTACAGTCCTTTTAATCATACAGCAGCAAAATAACCATCAATGGCTCAAGACAAAGTAATTTTTCCAATCTGAAACTCAGCAGGGTGATATTTGAGCTATGGATGAGATCGTGATGGATACTGAACACCTGACAAGTATGTTTTGGGAAGCTGCTAAGAAGAAGGCTACTGGCAGCCCAGGAAGGGGTCTGCCTTTGGTTGCGCCAAAAAATAAGAAAATACTGGTGGCAGAAAAGCAGCTTCTGGAAGGAGAGGAAAAGAGCACATTCAGGAGGAAAAGTGGAGAAGAAGAAAAGTTGAGTCTTTAAAAGCTTCTAAAACCAAACCTTAAGGTTGATTTGCAACAAGGACACAGAGGCAAGCCAATGTGTTTTGCCCACTTTTTTGTTGGGATTTTTTTCCCCTTCATACATCAGCTGAAAACTGGTTAGGACTTCTGGAACTCACACATCTCCTGGGAGAACCATGTGATAAGTTTAGCAGGGAAGGATGCTAGGAGGCCTGCCTGGCTGAGCAAGGAGCTCCTGGACACGCTGTCACACAAGAAGAAACTCCACAAGGAGTGGAAGGGAGGACAGCTACAATGGTGGGTATATAAGGAAGCTGCCCGGACAGCTAGAGATCTGGTTAGGAAAGCCAAGGCACAATTTGAATTGGACCTAGCCAGGGAGGTCAAAGGCAACACCAAGAATTTCTACAGGTATATTAATGGTCAAAAGAAGACTAGGGAAGGTGTGGGCCCCCTCAGAAAGGAAAC